>JALAZF010000277.1:1765000-2365000 GCA_022829125.1 Lathyrus tuberosus
TGTGGTCCATCAATGCGATGTAGAATGGTTTAGAGATGGTTTGTGGCTTGTGCGTAAAATTTCACAAAAGCAAGATTTTAGGTTTCAATATGGATGATAGATTCTTGGAAGGGGCCTCAGATTTTCTCACATGTGCTATTATCTCCTTTCCTTTCAACTTTTTGTGCCTTTCTATTGGTGTGAATCCTCGAAGAAGAAGAACTTAGGATCCCATTTTGGCTAAGCTATATAGCAGAATTTCAGGTTAGAAAGGTAAAAGTCTTTTGAAGTAGGCCATGTCGTGCTCCTGAACTCTGTTTTGTCTATTTCACTTTTCTTATTCTTTTTGTATAGAGCTCTAAAGGTTGTGGTTTAAGAAATTGTTAAAATTAATTGGGTCTCTTGGTCCAATTTTTTCAAATACAAGGAAGTTAAATGATTATGGGTCAAATATTGCGATACTTTTAATTTGGCTTTGATGACCAAATGGGCTAGGAGGATTCTCTCTAATCAAAATTTTCTTTGGCTTTTCCTAAATATGGGGACATTAAGGCAAAACTTCTTGATCCTAGTTGGTCTGTTAATAATAGAAAGACTTCTATTTAGTGACCTTAGAGAAGCAATTGGTGTTTGGAAGGATGACCACATACTACTACAAATAATAAATTCTATGACAAAGCTTTCACCTCGTCTAATAATTAACCGAGCTATAATTCAAGGATGTGCCATGTTTAATTGTTTTTTTTTTTGCTTAAATAGGTAAGTCGTCCCTATAAGTTAGCGAGATTTAGTTATCTTCCCAGGATCTTTTTTTCGTAAATTAATCCATGAATGTTAAAATGTTTTAGCTATAAGTCCATAACATTATGATCCGCAGGAAAATCCGTAGGAAAATCTTTTTTACCTATTAAGTTTCCTGTAGATATTAATGTTAGAGACGAATACCAAAATAATTTTATTATTTAGGGATTTTTTTAAAGGAAAAATTAGATACAAGGACGAAAATAAAAAAATCGCTAACTTATAGGGAAGATTTACTTATTTAAACCATGCTCTTTTAATTACAAACTATTCCCTCAGTTTTACTAAACACCGAGGGAAAAGAATTATCAGGGATATCGCTTCAAATCCTATTTACTACATTTTCTTTTTTTTTTTGTTTATTTTTCAATTTTCTTAGGGACCAAATCTTACATTTTGTTCATTTGATGTCTTACCCATTTCCCTTTGTTTATTTATTTTGAATTACGAAATTAATATTTGTTGGATGAAAAAGAAATACTCATGATACAATAAAAAAAATATTGATTTCGTTAAATTATTTACTTAAATGACCCATAATTTCAAATCACCCTTATTATTCTATTAATTATTTTTTATTCTTAAATTTGCCTTTTCCCTCGTTTATTTTGCCCAACCTAGGGGAAATATCTTTTGCATGAATTTTCCAGAATTTGACTCTTTTTCTATTTATTTTTTTAATTTTAAATTAATATATTCCCTCGATTGTCCCTTATACTCGACGTGAAAGTCCTTTTGCATGAATACTTCACATAACTAGACTCTACGTTTTCATTTACCTATCAACACTCCTTGTTTCATCATCATTCTCATAAAAAAAAAACTAAGCAATTTTCAACTTTACCAAAACACACTAAACACATTTTTTCATCGTCATTATTTGCCAACACAACTCTTTCAACATCAATTCTTCCAACCAAACTCGAACAAATCTTAATCATTGTAACACTGTAAACCTCGCACATAAAATTATCATGGAACTTGATTAAACATAATACAACCACTCAAGGTGTCACACACAACAAACACATCCTGCTTCGTAACACGGGTTACATTATTTCATATAACAATTGTCATCGCATTCTCACCTTCACTTAGGGTATCATCGCAGTGGAATCATCATTAAACAATTATTAAAGGTATATCATCTCATGACATTTAGTCCCTTAACATAATTAAAAGGAGTTATATCAATAAACTCGAACGAATCAGTTGGAATCTCCACGAAACAAAATGGTATTTATTTCAACATAAGCAATGTAATAAGTAAACAAACGTTCCCAACTTTATGTTACATAATTCGAGCAAGACACCTCTAATCAAATGATAAACTAAGGAAGTACTTCAAGAGCCATCTTCCACTTGCTTCAGCGAGATCTACTATTGAGTATTTGTACGATGCCCATGTAAAAGCAACATTCAAATAGAAGGGGTAAGAAATTCATTCAAATAATTAATGGTGCATAAACAATCAGAGTATTTTAAATACAATACAATTTAAACATAATCCACTATGCACCACAACACATGTATTCAAGTTTACGCACTTCACCATAGTACATAATCAATTTGCAATGTGACCCTCAATAACATTATAGACTCATATCCATGCGGTACCGATCTCAACAATGGTTCTCATTATGAACCGGGTTCCATATGCCAAACCCATGAGCACCACATCAAGCTCTAAGACCCACACCGAGCTTGGGACGATCACAAGTCCGCTCATCGAGACCTGCAGTCCACCTCTTTCTCCAATAATAAAAATATAAGATGCATGTGTGAATGAATGCATCATCACCACATGTCTACAACAACTAGTGGTATAACATCGAACCATACAATTCCTGTACAACAACCACATGGAAGTTTCTACACCAAAAATACGTATCTCAACTTAACATGTTATGATTATAATTATAACAATTCATCTCATCGTCACATCAGCATTATCACAACAACTGTAACAACACAAACAGTATCACATCAACCACATAATTGCCTGTACAACATCAACTGGATAGTTTCACATCAAAACTATACATCACAACCTACATGTCATTAAAACATAACAATCAAACAACTTGCAATTATATTAGAAATTTACCACATCAATTCATTAACAACAAATACTCAATGCTTCGCTAACTATTCCTCACATCAACATGAAAACCACAACAATAGTACATATATAATCCTAATTTAATCATCCCAACTCTAACCACCACTTTGAACGGCATCTAAATTGGACTTACAGAATGAAAATTATGAGCAAAATCATCGGGATATGTCGACTAATTCGAAAACAGATTTTTCTCAAAATTATATTGTGCAATCGATTGCAGTCAGGGTGCAATCAATTGTTACTGAAATATTTTACAAAAATTTACACTATGCAATCAATTTCAGTCAGGGTGCAATCGATTGGACTGAAGGATTTTTCAAATATTGCACTAGTGCAATCGATTGCAATTTGGGTGCAATCGATTGCAACTGAAGGATTTTCTTAAAAAAATTGTTTTCTCTATTACAATTGTAGAACCAGTTCTAACCCTTCAAACCTCATACCAGTCCCAAATTAATCCACCAAAAACTCTCAAAATCGCATTCTAACAACACTAATGGATCAAACATAATTAAATCGACATAACTACAGTTTTTTCCTCATGATTCCATGACCCAAAATTATACCCTAAAACACCAAATTTTAATAGAAACTCAAGAACACACCAATGTAACAACAACAAACCATGACAATTCAATTCAATCATGTGAAAGCAGAATTGTCAGCATACAAGTCATCAACAATCAATCAATACTCAACAACATCCATCAAGGTTCATCAAAATTCATTAAAACATCAATTTAAGAGCAAACCCTATTGGGGGTTAAGGAACCTCTCCACCCTTTCATGATTTAGCATCCATAGATGAATAGTTTCCCCCTTACCTTAGATTTCATAATTTTCAACAAAAGCAAGGTGAATTATAGTTCTTCCCTCAAGCCCTAGCACTCCTCTTCATGCTTTTTCTCCAAAACCCTTTTCTAATTCATGTACGGATAGAATGAGAGCTATTTCTCTCTAATTTTTTGTTTTTATAAAATAATTAACTATCTCTTACTAATTACTTATTTGGCCTAACTAACTAAATCTCTTTCTCCTTGCTCCCCATTATTTCTATTAATTCATACTTTCCACCCCATTCTTACTAATTCTCTATTTCTATTATTATAATTTAATTAATTATACCCAACGAACTAATTAATTCACATAATTCACACAAAATAATTATTTAATTAATTTCACACCAATTAGATTAAATAAATAAGTAAATAATCGATAGTTCTAAATCGGGGTGTTACAATCATCACGTTTTTGGTACATAATTCACTATATCCTCTTAGAAACGTTAGTTTAATTTTTTTTTAATTGCTTATTGCTTTTATATTATGTTTAGAGAGGTTATTTTATTATGTTGATAAAAATGAGTTAGTCTTAAAGAAATGTTGTTTTTCTTGAATAGTGTTATTTTAGAAAAATGGTGTCTCTAACCACTGGAATATTGATAGAAATATTATTTTTCTTGAAATGTTGTTTTTCTTGAATAATGTTATTTTGAGAATATATGGAACTCTACTTGCCATAGGCTTGACTAGTATCATAAAATGTCGATGTTGATGATTTTGTTTCAAGTTAAATGTTCTTAGGAAGTGTTAATGTTGTGTTAAATTTTCTTAGGAAGTGTTGATGTTGTTAAATTATTAAAGGACCATATATACCATAAGTATAGTATAGTTCATGTGCATTAGGCACCTTAATGGAGATTTATTATTTAGTATTGTTGTTGAATACTATAGTTTTGTTTACACAGAGATGGGACATTCTACCAACACCTTTCATACAACCTTTATTAATAGTAAAAGTAAAAGAAAAACTAGAGGTGCCACGATGATGACCAAAGTGTCCAATTCCCACGAAAGTGGTGTTCGCTTTCTATTTGATTTTTGTCCAATAACTGGTAAGGCTTATGGTGAACATGCTGATAGTTTTTGGAGTTATGTACCGGTACAAGGTATAAGCAAAATCATCGTTTTGATAGATAATTGGCACGAATATTCTAATGATTTGAGAAGTGTACCTTGGATTTGATTGAGGTAAGTATAAGTTTGGTTTAAAATTTGTGGTGTGCTTTGTTGTTGTTGTTTGTGTATTTTAATTTATGTAGTGTATTGAGATTATTTTTATGATGTAACAATTGAAATTAATGGGTGTACTCATCCACCCAAATTTAAATAAGTTAAACATATATGAGAAAGTAGCTGAGAAATTTGTTTTGGAAGGTGCAAGCACGAAAGGTAGTTATGCTGCCTCATAATACAATATTCACACCATAATACTTCAACCACGTAACCTGCAAAGAGTGTCAAGGATGGTAGAGGTGATGATAGACACCTTCGCGATGACATTAAAACATGAACCAAAATAATGTTATATACTTGGAAAGAGTTGCTTTTTGGATGTTTTAAAGGGAGATGCTTGGTTGAATATAACCATACTATAATTATGGTGCACATAAGTATAATTTTTATGGAGATTTTAATTTATATTCTTTGTGTTCATGCTTTTACATCAAGATTTAACTATTGTGTTGAATTTTAGGTGCATGCATGAGATGTGTGTTGAAAGGGACTTAAGAAAGAATTGTTTCTTAGACCCATTCAAATTTCAATTTAAACAATAGGGACCAACCACTATCCAGACGTACATAAAAGGTAAGTTGATTGATGAGAAAAAAGAATGTTATATGGGACTGTTTTACCACGCGTATGTATATATGAACTTGTGTTTTCTCTTATGAATCAATTTTATACACATTATTATTTATTATGGATGTTTATGTAGTTCACATTGGCAACTAGTTATTATATGTCAAAAGCAAAATAGTGTAATTATGTTATGGTCGTTACACTATGATCTTGATTCAGTGATGCAAGACATTTTGACCATGTAAGTGGTATTATTTGTACTACTCAAATTTTACCTTTAGTTTTGAATAATTTTTATTCATGTTTAATTTTACTAATATGTAGAGCTATGGAGGAATACAATCCAATGCATCGTAAAATAAGATGTAAAAAACAAAGGTTCTGTTTTCCAAAAGTAGGTATTACTCGTGCTTTTTGACATTCACTTTATGTATTACTTGTGCTAATGTATTACTTGTGTTTTGTGTGTATTAATAACTCTGAGATATTGGATCAAACTCTAGTATGATCAAAGGTAGCTTCTTGGTTCAACAGTTCGACAGATGTTTAGCATGCAGTCGAAGGTCGTTCACATGCTGTTGTCGAAGTAGTGTATAGTGTAGTCGAAGTAGGATCAAGCATGCAGTTGTCAGAAATGCTAGATTTGTTAGCATGTCGAATTGTGCTTGTTTGTTATGTCTAATTGTTTAATCTAGCTTGTACCCTAAGTTAGCTTGTAATGGGTAATTGTTAAAAATCCCATTAGTTTAGTATGTTAGGTTTTATTATAAATAGCATTCTAGTCTCTCATCATAAGTGTGGCAAATCCTAATTAGGCTGAGATGGTTATTTGTTATTCTTGAGTACTTGTAATCTGTTTTGAAGAGCAGTTATAACCAATCCTTGTTGTTCTTCTTCTTTTACCATATTTTCTTCCCCTGTGTGTCTCTTAATTATAAAGAAACAATTTATACTTTGTTTCCATGGCATCGGATTTCACAACAAATTGGTGGGGTGAACGTGGAGGAAGATGCCTTCAACAAAGTATGAGATTGAAAAGTACACCGGAGTGAACGATTTCGGTCTGTGACGCTTGAAAATGAAAGACCTACTGGTTCAGCAGGGTTGTTTGGAAGCGTTGAAGGGAGCTGCAGGCATGGACGTTTCGTTAACGAAAAAAAAAGAACGAGTATGGTAAAGAAAGCCCACAGTGCCATCTTATTGAGCCTTGGTGATAAGGTTCTATGAGAGGTTTCAAAGGAGACTACGGCGTTTGGGTTATGGGTGAAACTCGAAAGTTTGTACACGACCAAATCATTGGTCAATCGCCTCTACCTGAAGCAAGCTCTGTATTCATTCAAGATGAGTGAAGACAAAGTTTTGGCTGGGCAGTTGGATATGTTCAACAAACAGATTCTTGATCTTGAAAATATCGATGGCAAGATTGATGATGAAGATCAAGCGTTGTTGCTGCTGTGTGCTTTGCCCAGTGTTGAATGCCAAACTTGGTTTAATTTGATCCTTATTTATTGGCATTTTCAACTCTTTTGTGTTGTTTTGTTGGATTTACTCCATGATATCATGCTATTCTTCAATATTATTGAAAATAACTTTGGTTGCTTTGATTTGTATGTTATTGTGCAGAAATTAGGCACGAAGACATCAAAGTGTGAGACACAAGCAATTGGACAAGGAAACCAAAGGAAGAGAAAAATATCAGCATGTTCGCTATGCGAACAGTCACCAAGGAGTGCCAGTGAATGTTCGCTTTGTGAATTCATGGCGAAGTCCCAGCGAACCCTCTCAATTGAGAGTCAGTAAGGAAAGGACACTAAGTTTGTTGGGCAAACTGGTAGCGAATGTTTGCTGTGGCGAGGTCTCAGCGAAGGACCAGCGAACCATCCCAGACTAGAGTCAGTAGCTAAAAGACCATAAGTTTGATGTGTGAACTTGTAGCGAGGTAGTTGGCGGTGCAAAGAATTGCTCGCACATCGAACTTCATAGATTTCTCATGGGCAGTTTAACTGTTCAGAGGCACATCAGGTGCCTAAAAGTGAGTTCGCTGGGCAAGGAAAGGGTTCGCACTGCAAACATGACAGATCCCAAAATTTTTCACATTTTTTGGGGATCGTAACCCATTTTTACACACAAGAACTTCATTTTCTCAGATTTCTTCACCAAAAGGTGATATTTTGCAAATAGAAGTTGGATTTGCATCCGAGTTCGATTCTTCAACATGGATGTTCATTCATCTTCTTCCAAAACTTGTAAAGCAAGTTACCATGGTTATGGTTAGATAATTTCCTTTGTATCAAAGGTAGAGGTAGTCTACCATTAGCTTGTATGTATTTCTTTTGATTGGCCTTGTATGTGAACAAGTGATGATTAATATATGATCAATATTTTTGTTCTTAATAATCCATTCTTGTTTTGTAAAACTCTAGACATAGATTTTGTGAAACTTGACATAAAATATTCATCTATCGGTTTCTAGATTGGAGAAATCGGTCTATGGTCGATAGTTGCTTTGTGTTGAACTTAAAGCTTACTATATTGGTTGTTATATGGAGAAATCGTGTAGCGATGAATACGGTATTTCTCACATCGCCACTCTAGAGATAGACAGTGTTGAGAGAATGCGGGATGAACGATTGAAAGAATACGTATAAGTTAGGGTAGATGAAAACTACTTTTGATATACTTTGTTAATCAAACACTTTAGAATTTATAAGCTTTGCTACTAAAAACGTGACAATTTTATGAACAAAACTTTGAAAACCCTTATTCTTGAAACGATAAACTTTTGAAAGGCAAGCATGGAAATATCCTCAATCACTGTGGAAACGATAACAACCCCCCTCCCCTTTAACTACGATTCGAACAAATGGCGCCATTGTCGGGGATTGTTGATATTGCAAGCATTGCAATAGTTTATTGATTTAATAACTTTGTATTGTATTCTTAACCCTATTATTTTTCTTGTGCTGCTTAATTTGTTTGGTCAAGTGTGCGGATTCTGTTTATGCGAGGGAGTGTACCTGCAAACCAACTTCTTTTCGATCCTGAGATTGAAAGAACCGCTCGTAGGCTCAATAGTAGAACTAGACGGAGGCGGAAACTTGCTCTAGTGATGATGGATTGGAATTTATTGGAAGAAAAGTTCCTTGAACAGTTTTCCCCCACAACAGATTTATGGAAGCCAAGACGGCGATATCGGTGTTTGCTCAAGGTGGAAATGAATCTCTCAATGAAGCTTGGGAGAGGTTCAAATCCATGTTACGAAAATGTAAAGGTCACGGTTTTGGCGAATTAAATAAAGTGCACATCTTCCGAAATACACTCCGATCGGTTCACAAGACTTTGTTGGATGCTACTTCGCGTGGTTCATTAATGTCCAAAAGTGCTGAAGATGCGATTGCTATTATTGATAGGATGACACTCAATGATCATCAAGGAAATGACAACCGTGGCACTCCTCAAAGAAAACTGGGCATGATCGAGTTGGGAACAAATGATGCTATTCTTGCTCAAAATAAATTACTCTCGCAACAAGTGGAGTTATTGACAAAGAAAATGTCAAAGCTTCCACAAAAAATCAAAGAGATGCAAGAAGTTCCCACCCAAAATCAACATGTAGCAAGTTGTGAACTTTGTAAAGGCGATCATCCTACCGGCTATTGTCCACCGGTTGTTGAAGAAGCCAACTATGCGGGAAACCAAAACCAAGGCTTTCAACCAAGACCACCTTATCAAAGCAATAACCAAGGCTACCAACTTAGAGGTAATAGCCAAGGTTACCAACAAGGGTGGAGGCAAGATCTGAGTTCTTCAAACTGTCAACCTTACTAAAATTACAACCAACCGCAACAAAACCAAGGAGGAGGCTCTAAGATTGAGGAGACTTTCAACCAATTTATGCAAATGTCAATATCCACTCAATAAAGTACAAACGCGACAATTTGGAATCTTGAGACTCAAGTTGGGCAATTGTCCAAGCAACTAGCCGACCAACATAAAGAAACCTTTCTAGCTAACACTCAAGTGAATCTAAAGGAGCATTGCAAGGCCATCTTTACAAGGAGTGGAAGAACAATTGGTGGGGAAGTTTAAAAAATGTTGAAATTGAAAAAGAGGATGAGATTGTGGAGGAAGTTGAAAAAAATGATGAAAAGAAGGTAGTTGAAAAGAATGATGTAGAGGAGAAGTTGACAAAATGAAAAAAAAAAGGAAAGGAGTATGAGGGAGAAGTTCTACAAAAAAAGTTACCATACCTTATTTCTCCCATGAAAAAAGAAAATGAAAAGCATTATGCGAGATTCTAGGATATATTCAGTCGGTTGCAAGTAACCATTCCATTCTCCGAGGCTCTAGAGCAAATGCCTAAGTATGCAAAATTCATGAAAGACATACTTACGAAAAAATGAGATACACGGATAAGGAAACCGTTGAGCTCAATGCCAATTGTAGTGCTATTGTTCGAAACATTCTTTCGCGAAAAGAAGGAGACCTGGGAAGAGTGGCTCTACCAATAACTATAGGTAGTGATTTCAAGTGTAAAGCTTTAGTCGATATGGAAGCTAGTATTAATTTGATTTTGCTAAGGTACTCGACCTAAATTTTTTGATTTGTGTGCTCGCTAAGATTTCGCAATCTTATGCCTACGTGTTCCGGTTAAAGAAAACAGGGAAATCAGAGCAATTGTAGTTCCTCCTATTCTATGGGAGGAAAAAGATATTTAGTGTCTTGTTCAAAGCCCAAGATTGAAGCTAAAGGGTATTTGTGTCTTGTTCAAAGCCCAAGATTGAAGCTAAAGGGGTATTTGAGAGAGAATTTGTCATCTCTAAAGGGAGATATCTCATATGTTTATCATAGTCGTTGGGTAACTGATTATAAAGGAGAATTACTTTAACTGGAATGTATGGAATCCAGCAATGCCATAATTTCCTTTATAAGGGAGATGTCCTGAAGGAGAAAACTTTAACTCAGTATAGAGCAATGCCATTTTTCCTTAGGAGTCTTTCATGCTAAGAAATGGACATTGGCCCTGATGGAAATAATACCGAGGCTTGCCACTTACAGCAAATAGATGAAAGAAGGGATTTACCAGGATAAAGAGGGACTACATCTTGGATTTTTGAATCAACAAGTGTGACACTTACAACAGTTATCTGGGATTTAGGGTTTTGATTGTCTGTTTTGACGTGTGATGTACAGAGAAATGTCTTCCTACAAATAGAAATTTTGATTTCCTCTGAGGGGATGTTGATTTTTGTGTGCCTTGATCAAAGCCCTAGGTTGAAGCTAAAAGGTTGACTCTACTAGGGAGTTTTATATCTGTCTTGTACAAAGCCCAAGATTGAGGCTGAAAAGGGATTGACTTTGCTTAAGGAGATCATTTTACAAAGCCTAAGAGGAGGCTAGAAGGAATTGACTATTCCGGGGAATATTTTGTCTGTCTTGTACAAAGCCCAAGATTGAGGCTAAAAGAATTGACTACACTAGGGAGGTTTTATATGTGTCTTGCACAAAGCCCAAGATTGAGGCTAAAAGGGAATTTGACTAACTCAGCTGAGAATATTTTATCTGTCTTGTACAAAGCCAAAGGTTGAGGCTAAAACTGCTGAGAGATGATCATTATACAAAGCCTAAGAGGAGGCTGGTTTTGGAATTTCTTATATAAAGCCTAAGAGGAGGCTTGCTTCTGCTGAGGATTATTGAGATCCAGAGACAGGTCCAAACTTGGGGAATCAACTCTTGCTGAGAAGTTGAAATATCAGAGACCATGAGGTTCTGACTGAGGGTTTATGGGTTGTAATTTGACCTTAGCTGGGGAATTTTAAAGTGAGAGTTTAAAGATTGAGTTTTGAAACCTGTGGAGGTTCTAACTCTGTTGAAAATTGATGAAATCATCAGGGTTTTTCCTGTTGATTTAGGAAACTTGAGGGTTTCTTTGAGATCCAAGAGGAGATGAGACTATCCAAGTCTACTGGTATGAAAAGGTTAGCTCTTAGTTGGAGGATAATGGTTGTATGATGCCCAAGAGGAGGCTAATGTTTTAAGGGATGAGAATCAACCCTAAGCTGGTCTGATGTTTTGACTCTTTGGAGGATTGAACTAGCAAAAGATGACTAAGTTATGTCCTATACCCGTAGGAGGTCATCGGGTCCTTATACTAAGCCCAATAGGAGGCTGCGAACTTCTTAGAAGCCTGAGGGTCCTTGTGCAAAGCCTAAGAGGAGGCTGGGGATGCTTTTAGGAAGCATGTGGGTCCAAACCTGAGAAAAATTCAAGAAAGGTTTCACCGGGAATAATCCTTTCTTTAGTGAACAGTTCTAGGGTTTGAAGAAATTCAAGAGAGGTTTCACCGGGAATTAATCCTCTCTGGGGAAATGAATTTCTTGTACAAATTTCTAGTAGTGACAGTCTTGGGAAAACTTTCACCGGGAATAATGCCTTTCTTTGTTCTATATTGTATAAGCCGAAGAGGAGGCAAGACTGTATCTGGAATTTCCTATGGGAAACTAGTTTTTACTGTGTTGAAAGAGTGACCACTGGTTTGATCTAATCCTAGACCTAATTACTGGGAAAAACTCTAAGAAAGTATATACAAGCATATACAAATGAAATATATAAACAAGTATGTTGAAGAGTATAGTAGTACTTACAGGTGAGCAAGCTTCCAGTATTGTAAATACAGTTGTATGGTTAGTTATTCAAGAAATTGAAGAAAGTTTTGATAACAACTATGAATTTGAATCTAAATCAAAAAGGAAAGTTGTTTTTAAAGGAATTTTTGGGGCTTATACTCAAGGAGAGGCCCAGATGAATTCTTTTTGAAAGGCGACGATCGCGTCGTAGTTTTGAAAACAACAGATGGGCTTATACAATGACTGAGGCCCAAATTTATTGTATTTACAAAAAAAAAGGTTGGGTCTTACACTCTATTAGAGGCCTAGATGAAAAATAACGATCGCACCATTATTTTGAAAACTGTATTGAGACTTATATAATGACTGAGGCCCAAATTTATTTATGTACAAAGGGGGGTTGGGTCTTACACTCTATTAGAGGCCCAAAAGTGTTTGAAAAAGAAGAAAAATGAGACTTACAACACAAGGGGAGGCCCAAATGATATTGTTTTGGAAAATGGCGATCGCGCCGAGATTTTTTAAATGTACTGGGGCTTATACAATGACTGAGGCCTAAAATGGTTTGTGTGTGACAAAGGGATGGGTTTTACACTCTATTAGAGGCCCAAAAGTGTTTTCGAATAGAAGTTTGATCAAGAGGAAACCCTAATTTCTTTTACAAATATAATTTTCAAAAAATAAGTAATAAAAGATATAAAATACCAAATATATTGAAAAATAAGTTGTAAATTTTGAACAATGTTTTTAAAAATCATGTTTAATCACATGAAGGCTTGAAATTCAATTGGTTTTGAAAAATCAAGGTGAAAATCTCATTTTAAAAATGTTTGAAAATAAATAAAATGAAATAAAAATGCAAAAGTTCAAACAATATTAAATAAATATTATAAATTCAATTTTTTTGTGGAATAAAATATTTCAACATTTTTGTGGATTTTCAAAAAAGGAACCAATAAAAAATAATTAAAATTGAGAGAGAAATTAATTTTGGAATTAATTAAAAAAAACCATAAAAAATGTGAAAAATAGCAAAATATGAGAGAAAATGGCAAAATGGTCTGGGTGGGTGTTAAACCCATGACCTCTCAACCAAACACACATGTGCGCTACCACTGGGGTGGTGATACATTCGTGTATCAAAACCACCCCATGTGCATATAAGAGTGACAAGGTTTTAGGCCTGGCCAAGGCGCCTTGGCCTGGCCCTTGCCCAAGGATGGCCTGATTTTAGGCCTCTTTCCTGAAGGCAATAGCTTCTTCATTTCTCCATGGATTTGGACAAATTTTAGATGGGTCCTACCTAGAATTTTATGAGGAATCCAATGGTGCTTTTGGAATTTTCTGAAGATGCTTCTATTTTAAAACCCGATAGTGATTTCAAAATAGGCCAAGATTTGCAAGTTCTATGCTATCTTATCATACAAGCAATAATAGCATGGTAAATTGGTTCAAACACAACACATATGAAATGTATGAGATGTCCATGATCAATGGACATCAAAGCAATGCATATTTTTAAGAGTTCAAGTTTTGATGCACTTACCTCTTGAAGCTCCTTGTGCTAACTATCAAGATCCTTGTGCCAGAAGTGATCCAATGCTTTAGACACTCTTGATTGATCCCTTAGAAGCTTTTAGGATGATCAGAACCAACTGGAAACCTCAGGAACAAGAGTTAGCTCTTTCTTGCAAAAGTGGCAAAAGTGACCAAAATGGTAACTCACTCAAATGGTGTTATAGTTGAGATAATTTACGTATGATATTTGGAGTGTATTTGAAGCTTTGTTTGGTTTTGAAAGTGACTGAATCAAGACATGGCTTGTAAAATGCAAAAAAGTCAAAATTTGAGGTTTTGGAGGTTGACTTTCTGATTTTGTGGTTGTACAATGTGGATGAAGGTTTGAACACCTCCAAGGGATGATTTATGATGTGTTAGGATGGTTATTTGAGTGGTTTTTTCTCTGGTTTCAAGAATTCCCAAATTGCTTCAATGTGACTTGAAATTGAAGTAAGAGAGGGAGAGTGAGAAAACAAGGCTTTGGTATTGTTTTGGTGTGGTTTAAAACATCAGAAATGACCTCTATTTATACTAGAGGAGTTTTGTTTTTGAAGTAATAGTGAATGGCAATTGGTTCACTCTATTATCGAATGGATATGCCCATGTATCACTTCCTTAAATGCGAAGCTACCAAGTCTTCACTTGGCCATTGACTAGAGCTGGTCTTGGTAGCTTTAGGTCTTCTGATTCTTGTAACAACCTTGACTCAATTGGACTGATAAGGCTATGTTCATGACAACCCAATGCACCACATCAATTCCAAATGACAAAGCTTGGTTTTGGATTTGCAACATTGATGATCACAATGCAAAGGAATTGGATTCTTGACTCAATGGTCCAATTTTGAAAATATCAAGTGAGTCATCAAGATTCTCTCTGATCTTGGAAGAGGACAAAGCTTGCAAGATGAAAGAATTTGAATTGGAAATCGTATGGCACAAGATATGCACCAAATATGCTTTGAAAACCAGTTTGAGCAAGGCATGTTGTGAGATCCATAACTCCTTGATCAAGTTGAATTAATGGGAGTTCTTGTACTCTTTGGAAAGCTCTCATGACATACTTTAACTTTGATGTCCAAGATTGTTCTTGGTTCAGCTTGGATCAAGGTGAAAATGGCCTCAAAGTTTGGAAAAAGTGAAACAGATTCTGACTTGTTCAAAATTTCACTAAGTGTTGGAAAAAGTGGTCATTTTCACTTTTTGTGATTTTGATCAATCCATAACTCAAAATCCATGAGGTTTTGGAATCTCTTGTAGTTGAAACTTTTGAAGTATGTCATGAAGGCTTTTATTTGAGCCTTGGATGGGAGAAAAAGGCCTTGTGGTTTAGGAGTTATGACCTTGCAAAGTTGGTACCAAATCACTTTTGTCCCATAACAGAAAAAATTTAGTTTCTTATGGTTGCCCCTTTTGCAAGAAACCTCACTTTTCTTGATTTTTCTTGATGAATGGTGATCAAAACCATACATTAACATTGTTTTTGACTTAGGGTAACCATAAATGTGAAAAACCCCAAAAAGTCAAACTTGATTTTAGGAACAGTTGACTTTTTGTCAGATGAATTCCAAACTGTGTGATCCTCTATGAAATCAAGTCTTTGATCTAATTCAAACCTAATGGATGGATTCCATAGGTGTTTTAGGGTGTCTTGAACCATGTCCCAAGGTTTGGGAACATGTCTTGGTCAAAAGTCAAAGATACAGTTGACTTTTCTTCAAAACCCTAATTGTGGTCCAAATGAAAATGAAACTTGTTGTAAATGGATCAATATGGTGTATTTGAGGCCCTCAAATCATGTCTTGAGGTCTTGGTTCATGCCTTGCCTCAAAAGTCAACTTAGGGGTGAATTAGGTCAAGAAACCCTAATTCCTGAATTTTGATGAATGCTTCCCCTGAGGTTGTTGTAGCGTGCAATTTTTGTCGGTGACGCGACCACCTTATCGCCATTGGTTGGAATCGGGTGCTACTTTCTGATTTCTTATTTATCCTATGAAGCTGGAAAGGAAAGGGAAGCTATCTAAAACTAACCTTGCACATAAATGTTTTCTTTAACAAATGCTTAAGAGATTGGGTGGTCCGGGGTCAGGTTATACAATGGGGAGTTGTCAATTACCCATCCTATATATGGTTATCCATAGATCGTTTAGAAAATTCTACTGTTATCTACTTACTGGTGTTTATCTGTCGTAAATGGGAAAGTTTCTCCTTTGGGAATGTTTGAGAGAGTATTTTTTGTTGTTTTCGGGTTTTCCGATGTTTTGGGTAAGGTACTGGACCTAAGGTTTTTGATATGTGTGCTCGCTAAGATTTTGCAATCTTATGCCTACGTATTCCCGTTAAAGAAAATAGGGTAATCAGAGCAATCGTAGTTCCTCCTATTCTATGGGAGGAAAAATATGTTTGATGTCTTGTTTAAAGCCCAAGATTGAAGCTAAAGGGTTGAGTATTTGTGTCTTGTTCAAGTCCAAGATTGAAGCTAAAGGTTTTGACTGAGAGAGAATTTGTCATCTCTAAAGGAAGATAGCTCATCTGTTTATCACAGTTGTTGGGTAACTGATTATAAAGGTGAATTACTTTAACTGGAATATATGGAATCCAGCAATGCCATAATTTCCTCTATAAGGGATTTGTCCTGAAGGAGAAAACTTTAACTCAGTGTAGAGCAATGTCATTTTTCCTTAGGAGTGTTTCATGCTAAGAGAGGGGCATTGGCTTGGATGTAAATAATCCAGAGACTTGCCACTTATAACAATTAGATGAAAGAAAGGGGATTTACCAGGATAAGAGATGGACTACAACGTGGATTTTTTAATCAACAAGTGTGCCACTTATATCAGTTATCTGAAATTAAGGTTTTGTTTTGATTGTCTGTTTTGATGTGTGATGTACAGAGAAATGTCCTCCTACAGAGAGAATTTGATTTCCTCTTAGGGGATGTTGGTTTTTTGTGTGCCTTGATCAAAGCCCAATGTTGAAGCTAAAAGGTTGACTCTGTTTAGGGAGTTTTATATCTGTTTTGTACAAAGCCCAAGATTGAGGCTGAATAATACTGACTCAACAAGAGAGTGTTTTATTTGTCTTGTACAAAGCCCAAGATTGAGGCTAAAAAATACTGACTCAACAAGATAGTGTTTTATTTGTCTTGTACAAAGCCCAAAATTGAGGCTAAAAAATACTGACTCAACAAGAGAGTGTTTTATTTGTCTTGTACAAAGCCCAACATTGAGGCCAAAAAAAAAAGAATTGAATTGACTCTTTTTTTGGGGTGAGATCATTATACAAAGCCTAAGAGGAGACTAGAAAGAATTGACTCTTTCGGGGAATACTTTGTCTGTCTTGTACAAAGCCCAAAATTAAGGCTAAAAAAGAATTGACTCTACTGAGGAGAGGTTTTATCTGTCTTGTACAAAGCCTAAGATTAAGGCTAAAAGGGAATTTGACTGACTCAGCTGGAGAATATTTTATCTGTCTTGTACAAAGCCCAAGATTGAGACTAAAACTGTTGAGGGATGATCATTATACAAAGCCTAAGAGGAGGCTGGTTGGGGGAATTTCTTATATAAAGCCTAAGAAGAGGCTAACTTCTGCTGAGGATTCTTGAGATCCAGAGGCAGGTCCAAATTGGGGATTCAACTCTTGTTGAGGGTTGCAGAAGAGTTGAAATATCAGAGACCTTGAGGTTCTGATTTTTCCTGAAGGGTTTATTGGTGGTAATTTTAGGAAACTTGAGGGTTTCTTAAGATCCAAAAGGAGGTGAGACTGTCCAAGTCTACTGGTATGAAAAGGTTTATCTTTGTATGATGCCCAAGAGGAGGCTGGTGTTTTAAGAGATGAGAATCAACCCTAAATTGTTCTGATGTTTTGAGATTCTGACCCTCTGGAGGATTGAACTATCAAGGGATGACTAAGTTCTGTCCTATACCTGTAGGAGGTCTTTTGGGTCCTTGTACTAAGCCCAAGAGGAGGCATGAGAATTCTATGAAGCCTGAGGGTCCTTGTACAAAGCCCAAGAGGAGGCTGGGGATGCTTTTAGGAAGCCTGTGGGTCCAAACTTAAGAAAAGTTCAAGAAAGGTTTCACCAGGAATAATCCTTTCTTTAGTGAACAGTTCTAGGGTTTGAAAAAATTCAAGAGAGGTGTCACCGGGATTTAATCCTCTCTGGGGAAATGAATTTCTTAGACAAATTTCTAGTAGTGACAGTCTTGAGAAAAGTTTCACCGGGAATAATGCCTTTCTCTGTTCCATATTGTATAAGCCCAAGAGGAGGCAAGACTGTATCTGGAATTTCTTATGGGGAACTAGTTTTGACTGTGTTGAAAGAGTGACCATTGGCTTGATCTAAACCTAGACCTAATTGCTGGGGAAAACTCTAAGCAAGTAATATACAGGCATATATATATATATATATATATATATATATATATACAGATGAAATATATAAAAAAAGTATGTAAAAGAAAGCTGGTAGTACTTACAGGTGAGCAAGCTTCCAGTATTAGAGCTGTATGGTTAGTTATTCAAGAAATTGAAGAAAGTTTTGATAACAGCTATGAATTTGAATCTAAATAAAAAAGGAAGTTGTTTTAAAAGGAAGTTTAGGGCTTATACTCAAGGAGAGGCGCAGATGAATTCTTTTGAAAAGACGACGATCGCGTCGTAGTTTTGAAAACTACATAGGGACTTATACAATGACTGAGGCCCAAATTGTTGTATTTACCAAAGAGGTTGGGTCTTACACTCTATTAAAGGCCCAAAGTTATTTTTAT
This sequence comes from Lathyrus tuberosus, assembly GCA_022829125.1. Classification (NCBI taxonomy): domain Eukaryota; kingdom Viridiplantae; phylum Streptophyta; class Magnoliopsida; order Fabales; family Fabaceae; genus Lathyrus; species Lathyrus tuberosus. Next base: position 1,783,502 of record JALAZF010000277.1, read on the forward strand.
ACAACAAATTGGGCTTACAACTCAAGGGGAGGCCCAAAAATAATAGTGAATGCACCGTTGTTTTTTTGAAAATCGTATCGGGACTTATACAATGACTGAGGCCCAAATTATTTACAAAGGGATGGGTCTTACACTCTATTAGAGGCCCAAAAGAGTTTATTTTATACAAAAGACGGGGCTTACAACTCAAGGAGAGGCCTAGATGATTTTTGTTTTGAAAGCGGTGATCGCGCCGAGATTTTTGAAATCGTATTGGGACTTATACAATGACTGAGGCCCAAAAAATGTTTTATTTATAAAGGGGTGGGTCTTACACTCTATTAGAGGCTTAAATTGTTTATGTGAAGTTTGAAAAATAAAAAATTAGGGAAAACCCTAATTTTGAATTTAAAAGACATAATTTTCAAAGGAAATTAGATATAAAATATCAAATATATTCAAAAACCAATTGTAAACTTCAAAAAATGTTTTGACAAACCATGTTTAATCATGTAAAAGATTGAAGTTTATTTGAAAATGGGAAAATCAAAGTGAGAATTTCATTTTAAAATGTTTAAAAATAAATAAAATAAAATTAATTACAAAAATTCTAACTATATTAAAAAAATAATATAAATTGGATTTTTTTTGTAAATTAAAATAATTTAACATTTTTGTGACTTTTTAAAAATACAACCAATAAAAAATGATAAAAAAATGAGTGAGAAATAAATTTTTGAAATCAATTAAATAAAATATCAAAAATTCAAAAATTCAAATAAAATTTGAATTATGGCGCCAACGGTCACTTTCTTCTTCCTCGTGACCGCGCCATGGGTGATTTGCAAGAACTCGTTTTTCTCTTTGATTACTCAATGGTTTTGCACATTTCAAACACCAATCTTGCTCGTTTTTGAACAAGGATCCCAACCATATAGATTAATTGCATTTATATTAAGTATGGAGTGAGAAATCAGAGGATTAACTCAAGAACCCTAGTTTCAGCATGAACACTATGAAATTCCACACACGATTCATACATAGCAATTGATTGAGGGTTATCACTCTATATACATGTAGAAACAAGATGGTAACTCAAAAATTCATTTATGATGCATGTAATAGAGAGTTTGAAGGTTTCAGGCTTACTTGAACTTGCTTGTGCAAGAGACTTTCGAATTTGGAGTTAGAGGTGTTCTAGATGAGTTGTGATGACTTGAAAAACTTCATTATACCCTATGGAATGTGTTGGGAAGCTTGGACTTGATTGGAGATGCTTGGATCACTTCAAGGCATCTCAGCTCCATATGAGCTTCAAGTGGATTTGGAGCTTTGTGATTTTGGTGTTACAGAAGTGTGAGGAGTGTTTGATCAGCTCACATGTGTTGTATGGGATGTGTTAGAACAATTGGTTGTGATGGAATAACTCTCTAATGAAAAATTCGATAGTGACTTGGAAATGAAGTTTTTTTGGAGTGAAAGAGAGATTTTGAGTAAAGTATCAGTTTGGGTGCTTTGGTGTACTCAAACTGATCACAATTGATGTCTATTTATAGTGCAACAAGTTTGTTTTGGCATCAATAGTGAATGGCAACTAGTACAGGTTTGTGGCCAATGGTTGCATAAAGGAATTCAAGTCTTCTTTGGTCATTGACTTGGGTCAGTCCAGCAGGCCTATGGTCCTTTGTTGCAGGGCTAAAGTTTGACTCATCTTGGATAACATTGCCTTGATGTATGCCACCTCTATGCACTCATTCAATGCTTCTTGACAACTTTGAATATTTTGAGTAAGAACCTTGAATTTCCACATGCCTAAAGGATAACTCTTAGACTTGTGAGGCTTGTGGATCAGAGGTACTTGCTTGGATAAGATTCTTATATGTTTTTAGAAGTGTGACAGTGCTTAAGGTTGCACAATTTAGCCAGCTCGAGCAAAAATGCACAAAACTGCTTTGTACATGACAGTTGGAAAGTGTCATTTTGGGAGGATTATATCTACTTGCTCAAATGGAGTTATGGAAAGATCTTGTACTTTTTAGAAAGCCCAAATATGGTACAATACATGTGTGATCATAGTTTATCTTGAAACTATTTGCATCCAACTGAAAAATCCTCATGAACATTGATGTTCAAGGCTGAAAACTTAGGCAGTTTTCACTAAGTGTTGGAAAAAGTGGCCATTTCCCATTTTTGTGATTTTGATCAATCCATAACTCAAAATCCATGAGGATTTGGAATCTTTTGTAGTTGACATATTTGAAGTATGTCATGTGAACTTTCATTTGAGCTTTGGATGGGAATAAAAGGCCTTGTGGTTTATAAGTTATAACCTTGCAAAGTTGGTACAAAATCACTTTTGTTCCATGACTTAGAAAAATTTTGGTTTCTCATGGTTGCCCCTTTTGCAAGAAACCTCACTTTTCTTGATTTTTATTGATGAATGATGATCAAAACTATACATTAACATTGTTTTTGACTTAGAAAAACCATATTTGTGAAAAATTCCAAAAAGTCAAACTTGATTTTGGGTATAGTTGACTTTTTGTCAGATGAAATCCAAACTGTGTGATTATTTGTGCAATCAAGTTCTTGACCCAATTCAAAAATAATGGATGGATTCCATAGGTGTTTTAGGGTGTCTTGAATCATGTCCCATGGTTTGGGAGCAAGTCTTGATCAAAAGTCAAAGGCACAGTTGACTTTTTCTTCAAAACCCTAATTGTGGTCCAGATGAGATTAAAACTTATGAATCAAGCTTCTTGGATCAATCCATTGTTGTAAATGGATCAATGTAGTGTATTTGAGGCCCTCAAATCATGTCTTGAGGTTTAGGTTCATGTCTTGCCTCAAAAGTTAACTTAGGGGTGAATCAGGTCAAGAAACCCTAATTCCTGATTTTTTATGAGTGCATCCCCTGAGGTTATTTTGACTTGATGATTAGGTCCATGAGGTCCCTTTGAGCATCTTAGGTTGTGCTTTGAAGCATTGGCTCATGCCCAGAATAAAATTTTCATCTGGAGGCCTTGGTCGACCAAAACCCTAATTTGGTGACACTGGCGAACTCGAGGCTTAATCCACTTGGAATGTGGCAGCTTTTTGCTTAATTCTTGATGTGGGAGTCCTCTTGATCCCTTATGGGTGTTTGAGAGATTAGACAAGTTGAAGATCATGTCATTTCTTGATTGATTCTTTGTCTAAGTGCTCTGAGAGGGCTTAAAACCCTAATTCTTGATTGTGGTGAATACTCGACCATCTTTGAGGAGATTGATGAGGCATGAAGGTACATCCATATTGTGGTGATGATTTGCACAATAATGGGAAATGTTATGGTCAAAATTTAGGGTATGACAGTTGTTTTGACTTGATGATTGGGTCCATGAGGTCTCTTTGAGAATCTTGGGTTATGCCTTGAAGTATTGGCTTATGCCCAGAATAAAATTTTCATCTTGAGGCCTTGGTCGACCAAAACCTTAATTTGGTGACACTGGCAATATTGAGGCTGGATCCACTTGGAATGTTGCACTCTTGTGCTTGATTCTTGATGTGGGAGACCTCTTGGTCCTTTATAGGTGTTTGAGAGGCTAGACAAGTTAAAGATCATGTCAATTTTTGATTGATCCTTTGTCTAAGTGCTCTGGGAGGGCTTAAAACCCTAATTCTTGATTGTAGTGAATGCTCAACAATCCTTGAGGAGATTGATGAGGCATGATGGTACATCCATATTGTGGTGATGATTTTTACAATGATGGGAAATCTTAGTGGTCAAAATTTGGGGTATGACACACTGTGTGTCAAAGAAGATACGTGCAAAAGATTGAATACTTGATAAGTGTTCATGAAGTGATCTGGTGGAGCTTAGCTACAACAGTGAAGAAGGGTTAGTGGACAAGGATTCAAGACCAATTACTATTTGTGGAATTCACAAGTATTTAATTTATTATCCTTGAAAGTCAAGATTGCTGATGTTCAACAAGATGTTGGAACATCTCATCATCAGAGTTTGTGCAGAATCATGGGGGGGGGGGGGGTACTGCATACGCTTTAGCATTTGTTTTGGTCTTGGGTGTTGACCTAAGAATGGGCTTCAGTCTGGTGTGAATGAAGCATGTGATCTCTGGAAAGTTTCCTGGCAAGAAGCTGGTATGGACTTTGATGATGTTGAAGATGAAGATGAAGACATCATAATCTTGATGGTTACTTATTGGATCAGTTTATTTCTGATCTAGGAGGAATGGAGTGCTAGTGATGGCACAACTTGGATCAGTTTATTTCTGATCTGGGTACTGAGGAGCAGGTGATCTTGCTCAGTTTTAAGTTCAAGGTTAAGTGGCAGTTATCTTTGACTTTCTATAGACTGCTCTACTAAGGAAAGTGGCATTATTTGGTATGGCTATGGTGTAGTCTATAACTTCTTATCTTCTGAAGATTCAGACGTGGTAGGTGTGATGTCTGTGGAGTTTCAAAATAGGATAAAGGTTGTCTACTCAAACTTGGTTGTTGAATCAAGTCTATGAGAGCATGGAACTCTTTTTCTGTTAAAGGGAGGAGGTTCTTCTAAGTGGCAGAAGGAGGAGATGAATTCAGCAGTTGGATATCGTATCAGAATGTTCTGACATCTAGCTTAACATCAGGATCTCAGCTGATGATGTGGCACATCAGCTTAAGATAAGGTGATCTATAGGAGAATGGGAATTATGGATGCTTCAAAAAGGTCTATCTCATGTAGTTTGCGGGAGTTGTGGTTTGAGAAGATGTTACATGTCTAGAGGCTTGGTGAATCCAAGATGTCTTACTATGGAGCAAGTAGTTCACGTGACTTGAAGATCAGTTTTCATTGGTAGATCAGTGTATCTTGTGGGAGTTCTGAAGAAGAATGAGATCAGTCAAACAATGGCATTTGGTTAATCTTTTCTCTGCATTCAAGCAGAATGCTTGAAACTGATTGCTCTTGTGCAGAAGGGTAGTTGGTTGAGAACGCAAGGAGGTTCTGGTTCTCTTGGAGCTTATGGTAGAAGTTCTAGGTTGAGGATGGAAGTATACCTTCTTTTGGTGGATGAGAGTTTATTTCTCTCTGGGTATCTGAAGTTCTCTTTGATAAAGCTGGTGGCGCAGTGTTGTTTGAAGATCTTCAGTTAGATTACTATGTAGATAGTAAGTCCAGTGGTGGAACATATTAAGAACCATGGTGTGTGGTGTCTGTGATGTGTGAAGGATGTCCAAACTGATGTTAGAACATTTTCTAGGTTGGTTATCCTTGGAGTAGGATACTAAGTTCTGAGTGTGGAACTTGACACTCACATCTTGTCTAAGAAGTATTTATCTTTTCATACGGGAGAATGATGGGTAAAGGATTGTCTTAGAAGTTTGATGTGATTGGGACATGCTAGAAATAAATCAGTTGGTGCTTGTGGAGCAACTGGGCTGAAGACTTCTGGAGCATGTGTTTGACGTTCTTCAAGTGCGGAGAATATCTGGGTGAGCTAGTAAACTAAGGGGCCTTGTGTGTCTCTTTGAGGAATGTGAAGCATTCTGATTCAATTGGGTTGTATCTCGGGGAACAAGAAGATTCATACATGAGAATTCAGGAGGAGTTCATGTGGTGTATGGATGGTTTCTAGATGAGAGGGATCACTGGAGCTTTGATCTTAATCCAAGAATTTGTTGGTTCTGGTACACAGATGCGTTTTGGGTATTCACGCACTATATGATCATGAGGTTGTCATGGGATATCATGTAGTGGCTTTGGGTGGTTCTTGATGAAGAAGCGTCTGTTGAGAAAGATAGGGGGAGAACTTCTATCTGATATTTGTACTGGTGTGGTACATGGTTTGCTTAAGGGTCAAGTAGTAGGTGAATGTGTTCAGCAAGTGTGTTGAACTGAGGGTGCGCTCTTGAAGACATGAAGATGCGTCTTATATTTACCATTTATTTAGGGTGTTCGTCTGGCAAAGGAGCACTGGTTGTCTACGACAGGGGGAGTTAGATCTCTGTTTCAGATATATAGCTGCAATGGTGCTGACTGGCTATCAAGATTGTTTTTTATTTCAAGCTGTTTGTGATAGATTACCTCAGGTGAGGTTGATGTGACTGACGAGATGTCGTGACATTGCCCTACTGATATGAGTTCTGGGTGAACTTATCAGGATGTTCTGATTCTGTCATTGGGTGTCAATGGATTGAATTAGAAGTCGTACACGTATCTTGGGAATCTCTATTGTGGTCTGGAAGAAGTTGGTACTCTACTAATGTAAAGGTAAATGAAAGAATTCTGTTGTAATCGTGTTTGCTAAATCTGGATTAAGAAAGTCCAATTTGTGGGGACCATAAGCCTGACAATATCAGGTTAGGTATCAAGACAATGTTCAGAAGTAGTTTCGAGGACAAGTCAGAAACTATGGAATCTTTGACTAGTCTTTTGGATTGGCTCTACCTACATAGCTTCCTCATTATTTAAGGAGAGTTGTAATGCTTGAATTGTAAAATCTCTTCTCATTAAGTTAAAAAAAAAGAGTTTTGTTCGGGTGTGGGTAAGCATTATTTGGGTTTGGGTCTGCATGGGTCACTTTTGCCATCTTTTGGCTAAAAAGGGGGAGAATGGCTTACTGCTGAGAGGCGTATGTGCATTTGTGTTGCTGGTATGCAAAAGTGTTCCAAAGGATGTTCCAACGTTTTGGTGATAACATCTTGGGGAGTTGTGTTTTGCGATCAGAGTTAGAAAGCAAGTTGTGTTTTATGATTTGAGTTAGATGCTCTCTATACTCGGTGTCACAAGGAAATGAAGAGGATAACTCCAAATTATCTTCTCCCTTTTTCCTTAGCACTTGCTTCAAGTATTTTTCCACTGCATACACCATCAGGTTGAAGGATGTTTTAGCCAAAATTTGTCAAAAGGGGGAGATTGAAAGCTCCAAGAGTTTGACTAAATTTTGGTAAAACATAATGTTGGGAAAGATGTTCCAACATGATGGTTTCAGACCCAGACTAAAGATGTCAAGTGAAATATCACAGCATGAAGATTCGACATCATGACTGTCACAGCAGGTTTTGTTTCAAATCTGTTCCAAGATCCAAGGCGAGATTGTCAGTGGATCAAGGATCAAAGATATGAAGGCCAACAAAGAAGAAAGCTATAAAAGAAGACCAGGACCTAGGCAGAAAAGTGAGAGAGGACGACATAGACTTAGGAATCCTATTTTGTAAAGTCGGGTTTAGGTTTTGAGAGTCGTAGGTTTCTCTTGTAAGTCTCCCTCTGTATCGATTTGATGCAATGTGGTAGACATAGATACTTGTACAGATTCAGAAGCCCATAGGCAATGAATCGTGTAGTGTTCTTGCATGAAGCTTTGAAGCAAATCCAAGTTAACTTGTTAGTGAAGGTTGTTTGACTGAACTTTGTAATGGAAGGGGTGTCTTTCAATAGGGTAGATACAGTTATGGTGTAGTAGCTGTTAGATAATCACAGGTTGTGATTTAGGGAGTATGATGGGTTTCTCTTATCAATTAGATGTGACTTCTAATGATAAAGACTTCATTGAGTAGTGATAGGTTAGCATGGGTGCTTTCTCTAAACCTGAGGTTGTTTACATAAAACTATACTACTGATAGTGATTTCTTTTGCCTAGATTGGTATCCCCCAGATGTAGGTAAGTTGCACCGAACTGGGTTATCATATTCTGTGTTGTTTATCATTCTGCTATTTTCAGTTCAGTCTTGATTAACATGTTGGATCAGATGTCGTGACATCTATGTTGTGGCAGTTCTGATATTCAAGGTATCAGTCTGCTGTTGTTCCTCTGCGTTTAAATGTTTATGCAGAACAATGTCGTGACATGTGTTAGGACATCTACTGTCTGCATTGCCAGAATTTCATTGTTTAAGAGTTGAATTCTTTAGTTTAGGAATGTTCAACTCTAGAAGTTTTAATTATTGTTGGTATGCGTTTTTTGAATTAAATGTTTCTCTTTTGTGGTGATGAAGTGTGAGAACTTCTAGATTGGTTGTTATTTGCTAAAAGTATCCAATGAAGATTCTCCCAAGTTTGGATGGTGATGATAGTATTTGATCATGTAAATATTGGCAAGGTACATGGTTACCTCTTTCTAGGACATTAGAATGTTTAAGATTTTTTTTTCTTTGTGCAAATTTAATTTTGTTTCATTTTGCAACTTTTTTTGAATGCTTGTATCACTTAGGTTCCAATAACCACAAATTTGTGAGAAACGTCCATTGTTTACTAAATGCATAGGATGACTGGTAAATCTTGTTGAATACATGTGATTCATGCTTAATCTTGTGATTATTTTGATTTTTTGGAAGCATTAGATATGATCAAGGAATTTGTTGATAATGAGCACAACCATATCCAAATGTAACTTACCCGTGAGTAGTGAGAATTTGCTAACCACTTTGAGCTTAATAGTTTAGATCCTAGTTTAGTGATGAACTTGGTATTTGTACAAAATGTGAAAGATAGTTCATCATTGAATTGTGTACGATTCTAAATTTTTTTTTTCTTGAACCTTTGAAATCGTACTAAATTGTCTTCGTTGCCTCAAAAAGCAAGGAACATTCACTTAAGGTTTAGCTAAAAACCAAGTTGGGGAGTGTGAAAAAAAAGTGGTAGGTTACTCAAAAATTTTAAATATTTTCAAATAAGCATTGAAAGAAAATTGTGTATATGAATTGTGAAAAAGAAAAAACATGATTGTTTGAATGAAAAATATGAATAATGTGCAATAAGGGTGTTGGAAGGGTGACCAATGAATAAAAGAAAATGTTGGATGAAGTTGTAATGTGTACATAGCCTTTTATAGTGAATGTTTCTTTTGCATTGGAAACTTTGAATCCACGACCTTAGAAATGTCCTTTTGTTGTGAACCTAACCAAGCTACAAACTTTAAAGACCTTAGTGATCTTCTTCCTTCCATGAATTCTTCAATGATTGATTAGATGAATGTAAGAATTGTTTTGTATTTGCATCGTTTGTCAGGTGAGTGAAATTGCCATGCGGTTGCAAACACGTTAATTTCTTCAATTCTTATTCGAAGAGGAGTGTTAGAGTGATTCAAGCATGAGAATTTAAATGTTACTTGAAGCATTGCATGATATTTGTTTAAGAACTAAATTCTTTTGCATTGTTCGATTCTAGGAAGTTGTAAATATTGCTTGTGTGCACTTGTTTGTTAATTTGAGCCATAAATCTGTTCTTGGTTGAATTAAATGCTTGAGCAAATCCTCTTGTTTTCAATGAGAGGCATACTTTGCTTGAGGACAAGCAAAGATCTAGTTAGGGAGAGTTTGTTGAATGTCAAACTTGCTTTAATTTGATCCTTATTTATTGGCATTTCTCGACTCTTTTGTGTTGTTTTGTTGGATTTACTCCATGATGTCAAGTTATTCTTCAGTATTGTTGAAAATACCTTTGGTTGCTTTGATTTGTGTGTTATTGTGCAGAAATTAGGCATGAAGACATCAAAGTGTGAGACACAAGCAATTGGACAAGGAAGCCAAAGGAAGAGAAGAATATCAGCACGTGTTCTGTGCGAACAGCCAGCGAGGAGTGCTAGCGAATGTTCACTTTGCGAACTCATGGCGAAGTCCCAACGAACCGTCTCAATTGAGAGTCAGTAAGGAAAGGACACTAAGTTCGCTGGGCGAACTAGTAGCAAATGTTCGCTGTGGCGAGGTCTCTGCGAAGGACCAACGAACCATCCTAGACTAGAGTCAGTATCTAAAGGACCATAAGTTACTGTGTGAACTTGTAGCAAGGTAGTTCACTGTGCGAAGAATTGCTTGCACAACGAACTTCAGATATTTCTCAGGGGCGGTTTAACTGTTCAAAGGCACATCAGGTGCCTAAAAGTGAGTTCGCTGGGCAAAGAAAGAGTTCACAGTGCGAACATGACAGATCCCAAAAGTACTATATAAGTACATTTCACATTTTTTTGGAGATCATAACCCATTTTTACACACAAGAACTTCATTTTCTCAGATTTCTCCATCAAATGGTGGTATTTTACAGATAGAAGTTGGATTCGCACCCGAGTTTAATTCTTCAACGTGGATGCTCATTCAACTTCTTCCAAAACTTGTAAAGCAAGCTACCATGGTTATAGGTAGCTAATTTCATTTGTATCAAAGGTAGAGGTAGTCTACCATTAGCTTGTGTGTATTTCTTTTGATTGGCCTTGTATGTGAACAAGTGATGATTAATATATGATGAATATTTTTATTCTTAATGATCCACTCTTGTTTTGTAAAACACTAGACATAGATTTTGTGAAACTTGACCTGAAATATTCATCTATCGGTTTATAGATTGGAGAAATTAGTGTATGGTCGATAGTTGCTTTGTGTTGAACTTAAAGCTTACTATATTGGTTGTTATATGGAGAAATCGTGTAGTGATGAATACGGTATTTCTCACGACGTCGCTCTATAGATAGAAGGTGTTGAGAGAATGTGCGGCGATATTAATTGGATCCGACTTCACATGCAAGATTGAAAGAAAACGTATAAGTTAGGGTATATAAAAACTACTTTTGATATACTTTGTTAATCAAACTCTTTAGAATTTATAAGCTTTGCTACTAAAAACGTGACAATTTTATGAACAAAACTTTGAAAACCATTATTCTTGAAACGATAAACTATTGAGAGGCAAGCATCAAAATATCCTCAATCCCTGTGGGGACGATAACAACCCCCTCCCCCCTTTAACTATGATTCAAACACCCAGATCACATGTTCACTTCAAAGAAACTCTCTTGTATGGAAGAGAGTCTCCGACCTTTGAAGAAGTTTAGTCAACACTGTATTCGAAGGATTTGAATAAACGAAAGGAGCACAAGCCATCGTCAACTAGTGAAGGTATGTCGGTCAAGGTGAAATTCACAAAGAGTGATGGCAAGTTTGACAAGAAGAGGGGTAAAAGTTAGCAGAAGTCTTATAGTGGTGATGCATCTGGCATTCGATGTTATCACTGTAAGAAGGAGGGCCATACAAGAAAAGTGTGCCCTGAACGCCTGAATAATCATGGAGGTAAGGACATTGGAAATGCATATATTGTGTAAGATGATTATGAATCATCTGATGTCCTTGTGGTTTCGAGCAGCAACTCTTGCAAAGACTGGATTATAGATTCAGAATGTACTTGGCATATGACTCAAAACGAGAATGTCTTTGAAGAATTATGTGATTAAGATGGTGGATCAGTGTTGTTGGGAAACAATAAAGCTTGCAAGATTGTAGGTATTGGATCTGTAAGATTCAAGCTCCATGATGAGTCAATAAGGCTATTAAATGGGGTTTGGTATGTACCTGACCTTAAGAGGAATTTAATTTCTCTTGGTGAATTTGACAAGAAAGGATATGTTTTCAAAGGAGAGCAAGTTATCCTGAAAGTCATGAAGGGGTTGAAGGAAGTCTTGAGAGGCGTGAAGAAACAAGGCATGTATACCCTTGAGGCTGAAGTTATAGGTGGTTCGACAAATGTTGCATCCACGAAATCTTTGTCGAAGACAGAAATTTGGCACATGAGATTGGGCCATGTCAGTGAAAAGGGTCTGGTCGAATTGGGGAAACAAAATCTGCTTGGGGGAGACAAAGTCGAAAAGCTAAAATTTTGTGAACCCTGTGTACTTGGAAAATCTCGTAGAGTGAAGTTCAATAAAGGCGAAAAAAGAACACATGGATCCCTTGATTACATCCATGTTGAATTTTGGGGGCCTGCGAGGTGTCCATCACATTCAGGCACAAGGTATTTTCTATCCATAGTTGATGATTATTCCAGAAAGTTATGGGTATTCATCCAGAAGATAAAGGATGAAACTTTTGAGAATTTCAATGGTTGGAAGACTCTGGTCAAAAATCATATTGGCATAAAGGTCAAGAGGTTGAGAACCAACAATGGCCTTAAATTTTGCAATGAGGCGTTCGACAGCTTTTGTGCTGCCTCAGGTATTGCAAGACACAAAACTAATGCATGTACTCCATAACAAAATGGTTTGGCATAAGGGTGTAATCGAACTATTTTGGAAAGAGTTAGATGTATGTTGACTAGTGCTGGGTTAAAGGAGGTGTTTTGGGCTGAGGTTGTTTTGACAGCAACATATCTGATAAACATATGTCCTTCGACTGCGTTAGATATGAAGACACCTAAAGAAGTTTGGTAGGGACATCCACTAGATCTCGAAAAATTGAGAGTATTTGGCTGTGTGGCCTATGCTCACATTAGGCAAGACAAGGTCGAACCTAGAGCTCTGAAATGCATGTTCATGGGATACCCTAAAGAATCAAAGCCTATAGGTTATGATTCCTAGAGCCAGGTCACAAGAGGTGTATCACCAGTCGAGATGTAGTTTTAAATGAAGCTGAGATGACCTTCAAGAAAACTGATGATGCTGACGAAGAGCTGGAACAAGGAGAGATTCCTGTTGAGGTGGAGCATGTTGATGCTGAATTGCGTATCCCAGATGAAGTCGAAGAAAAATCAGAAGATACTGAGGAATTTGAGGAAACTGTCGATGACTACCTATTGTCCAGAGATAGGTCGAGGAGAGTCATTAAGCCACCTTAGAGACTTGGGTATACAGATCTTATAGCTTATGCCTTAATGTCTGCAAGTGAGGTTCTAGACGAAGAACCAAGAGACTATAAGGAAGTTATGAGGATTCGAAATAAGACTGAATGACTGAAGGCCATGGATGATGAGATGAAATCTCTTCATGATAAGAACACCTGGGAACTGATCAAGAAAACTGTTGAAGCCAGGTTAGTCAGCTGTAAGTGGATTTTCAAAGTTTAGGAAGGAATCGAATGAGTGGCGTCGAAGAGATACAAGGCAAGATTGGTCGCTAGGGGTTTCACTCAGAAAGAATGTGTCAACTTCAATGATGTGTTCTCTCCTGTTGTGAAGCACAAATCCATTCTAATTTTGCTTGCCACGGTGGCACATTTCGACCTTGAACTAGAACAGATGAATGTGAAGACTCCATTCTTGTATGGTGATCAAGATGAAACAATCCTGATGAGGCAACCTGAAGGGTATATCGAAAGGGGGAAGGAAGATTATGTGTTAAAGCTGAAGCGATCTTCATATGGACTGAATGTGTTTACTTCAAATTTCGACCTGGTAATTCATCTGTTATTTTGTTGCTTTATGTGGATGATATTCTAATAGATAGCAACAATGTCGAAGATGTAATGAGGGTGAAGGATGAACACAATAAGGAGTTCGACATGAAGGATCTTAGAGATGCTTCTAGGATTCTTGGGATTGACACCCGAAGAGACAGAAAGCAGTCAAAATTATGCTTATCTCAAGAGACATACCTACGGAAGATTCTCGAAAATTCTGGTATGTCGAATTGAAAGCCTGTTGTGACTCTGACAAACCCTCAATTCAAGATGAGTATAGATCAGTGTCCCAATACTTGTGTCGAATGAGCTTATATGAATAGCATTCCATATGCTAACATAGTGGGTTTTTTTATGTATGATATGGTCTATACTAGACCCGACATAACATATGCAGTAAGTCTTGTAAGCAGGTACATGGCAAATCCTGGAAAGGCTCACTGGCAAGCATTGAAGTGAATTCTAAGGTACATAAATGGGTCTATAAACACAGTCCTAATTTATGGTGGAACCTTGGGTGAAGATAGTAAAGCAGCAATCGAAGGATATGTCGACTCTGATTATGCGGTTATATGGATTCCAGAAAATCTATTTCTGGATATGTGTTCACTATGTTCAGCACAACAATCAGTTGGAAATAAACATTTCAGAAGGTTGTTGCCTTATCAACCACTGAAGAAGAATATATTGCCTTAACTGAAGTTGTGAAGGAAGCATTGTGGCTTGAAGGTTTTGCAAAGGAGCCGAAACTTCAAGGTCGAGTTATCACCGTAAATGTGATAATCAAAGTACAATAGACCTGTCAAAGAATTCAGCCTATCATGATCGATCAAAGCTCATCGATGTAAGGTTGCATTTCATTAGAGGGGTAATCGAGGGTCGAGAAGTCCAAGTGTTGAAGGTTTTGACTGATTATAAACTAGTGATATGATCACCAAGACATTGTCCAGTTGTATGTTTTTCCAATGTATGCAGTTGATAAAGTTGCATGAAGAAAGCTAGTTTGTCCCTTGATATTATAGAGTTTGTTCCAAGGTGGGGATTTGTGAGATATTTCATCGAACTCTAGTATGATCGAAGGTAGCTTCTTGGTTCGACAGTTTGACAGATGTTTAGCATGCAGTCGAAGGTCATTCACATGTTATTGTCGAAGTAGTGTATGCTGTAGTCGAAGTAGGGCCAAGCAGGCAGTTGTCGAAAATGCTAGATTTGTTAGCATGTCAAATTGGGCTTATTTTTTATGTCCAATTATTTAAGTTAGCTTGTACCCTAAGTTAGCTTGTAATGGCTAATTGTTAAAAATCCCATTAGTTTAGTATGTTAGGTTTTATTATAAATAGTACTCTAGTCTCTCATCATAAGTGTGAAAAATCCTAATTAGGATGAGAGGTTTATTTGTTATTCTTAAGTACTTGTAATCTGATTTGAAGGGAAAGTAAAGAATAACATTTATAACCAATCCATGTTGTTCTTCTTCTTTTACCATCTTTTCTACCTCCGTGTGTTTCTTGATCATAAAGAAACAGTTTGTACTTTGTTTCCAAGGCATCGGATTTCACAACAATAACTATATGAAAATTATTTGGAAACGAGATAACAACCCAACATATATTCTTGTGGACTATATTATGAAACATATGTTTAAAATTGTCTTCAGAGGCATTAGTAATTCATGGGTTAAGGTATTAACTTTATCCATATATGTTTAATTCATTTATATTTGTTAAGTTAATATTGTTGTTGTTTTCTAGTAAAAGGTTTATGTTGAGAGTAAATCTTTAATGTTGTTATTTTTAGGTTATCCTAATTTAAATTTTTTCTAATTATAGGTTTTAGCGACCCAACACCATTCCCACAAGAAGATATAGATGACATCCCATCACGTTTGGTCGGGTTCTTCCTATCTTTTTATGAATATCAACAACACTAGTATTTTTTGGTTGTTATAAACATTGTGTATGGATTTTCTGTTGCACATATATTTGGTTTTATCAATATGGTTTTGTTTTGAAATATGTATATAGGTTCCCTTAGTGTACCATTCTGGATATGTTTACAATTGGTTTTGTAAACAATATAATTTGGTATTCTGTGTATTTTTGGTTATGTTCTCTTGGTGTACCATTATGATTCTGTCAAAAAATTTGTATATAGTTTTTGTCTAAAAGTATATAGGTCAAATTGAAATTTAATAAATGACAAAAATATATGTTTTACTCATTGGTTATTATTTCAAACTGATATTAATACATATTGTACTGGTCAAAATATACATGTGTGTGTATTGTCACTGTAAAGGGCAGGGACACTTATAGGCCTTAGTAGATATATTACAGTGTATGGTGGTTAAAGATTGCCCATAGTGGCAAGAAGTCATGTATGGTTGTGTTTTATGGTGGATTTAGAAGTCCTACTCACGTGAGGTGAGAGGATCTATAGACGAATGATGTGTTTAGGTATAAACGTATGAGGGGTGTGATCAATATGATTTATAATATCCTTTTATCCAACGAGAAATGTGTAATTATAAAGGCCTCTATGGCCTATGGTTCTCTTGGGAAGGATCACCGCCCACTCAGTCAATGTTGAACCGTTGATTCCCTATTTTTAAGGAGGATGTAGGTCAGTTAATGACCCTAACTTCTCTGCCCTATGAGATGCTACAAGTGTACGAAAATGCGAAGTAGTATAAAAAATTATCAAGGCACAAAGACCAATTATTGAATACTCAATTCTATTTTATCAATGTAAATTTAGAGAGGTTAAAAATATGTTTTTATGAAAATAGATTAAATTCAAACGCGATAAAAAATTATAAGGCAAATATGACTTAGGGTTCATGATTCTTGCTCAGACATATTCATATATTCTTTGATTTCAATTATGAGAAATTTGATACGAATATAGAAAAATAGATAAGTTTGGACAACACCTACTTCTGTCAGTATGTTGTCCTGTCTACGATGAATAATTCGTATGCTCTCGCTAGCCCGTATTATTCATCAGAGAACCTTTTTTGCACTACTATTAAATTAGAACTTTTCTCAACTGAGTCCAGGAACTCTCGTGACTCGTACTCAGTTCTTTAAATATCTTCTTTCGGGCACTTAAACATACACTTTTAGTGTATGATCATTTCTTGAGTAATCTTTACTTCCATAAGAGGAGTAGTTTTAAAACTCAGACTTTTAGTGATCAAATTGTAAGGATTTCATGGATACGCCATGAGACAAGTCTCATGACTCTTAGTCCCTATAGGATTACTCACTCATGGTGAGAAACATCACAAAAAGAGAAATAATCAAATTAAAAATCATGATAAATGGTAGAAATAAACTGATAATTATAATAAAAAGGATAAAAGAAACCTTACTGATAACAAAAAATTCTAAAATAACAATAATTCAGAATGCTCAAAGGATACTTGAGCACATCTTTTTGAAATACGCAGAAAATAATACGTGAAAGCTAAAAATTGATATCCCTAAACTCATACAAACCATGGGTTTTTAAAGTGAAGGTTCCATGGTTTATGGATTGGAAACAATTTTGCTAAAACTTGGTTCACTACAGGATGTCGTGTGTGATGTTGTAATATGCTGCTCAGATCATCTTAAGAGCATATGTCCTAACAGATGTTGGAACATGTTCTATCAGAACATCTATTCTGAATGTTTTAAAATCTTGACAGAATTGTTTTGTTTTAATTTTGGGATATTTCTTTTGGAAATATCTCAGTAATTTACGCAGGTCAAGATGATGCTATCAAGACAAAGTTTTGTATCTCCAGATGTATAAAAAAATGCTAAATTAAATGATGAGACATTTTAGGAAACTTTGAAGATTTGTTCCTGCTATTTTGGAGAAGATTATGCAACAGGTTAAAACTGACAAAATGGGAAGAGTCTAAGCCCATTCTGAACAAGGCTATAAAAGGAGACTTGCTAAACTAATTCATGTGGAATGAACTATGAAGAAACCATGTGTGCAAATAAGGGTTTAGGGTTTGAATTTTCTTTTAGGATACTGCTGTTGTACTGTGTCACTCATGTGTCTTTTGATACATTGAGGTAGACTGTTTTGTGAGGCATTAATTCATCACCTAGATGCTTGAACTAAACTATCTCTACTGAGTTGTAAGTTATGTAAATCACTCCTAAGCTTTTAAGCATTGAGTGATTGTGTGTCTTTTGGATTGTATTTTCTATAAACATTGAAAGAGTTGTAATTTTGTCACTATGGTGACTGGTAGGAAGTGAAAGGGGTTTTTCATACCTAGGAGTGTCTTAGGTAGAAATTGAACTGGATAGGTATTAAGTGACAAGTTGTAAACTAGGTTGTTTAGCTTTGAATTGATACTGCTAATAGTGGATTTCCTTCCTGGGTTAGTAGCCCTCCGACGTAGGTGTTGTTATGCATTGAACTGGGTTAATAACTCACTGTGTCTTGTTTATTTTTAGTACTTTTAACTCTGTGTACCTTAATCCTTGTGTGTTTAACAGATATCAGTGTCTCGACATCTCTTAGGACATCTGATATCAGCATGCCAGAATTTCAATTGAATCTGAGCAGGCATCCTGCTCTGTATCTGGGTGTGATCTAGGTAAGATACTTTTTGGTGCAATGGACAAGGAAGAAGGTTTTGTGAACAGACCACCTATACTTGATGGAATCAATTATTATTATTGGAAGGCACGTATGGTGGCCTTTCTGAAGTATATGGACCACATTGCTTGGAAGTCTGTGGTCAAGGGATAGGATCCTCCAATGGTTAGAGATAGGGATGGTAATCTTACTGATGTGCTGAAAGTTAAGGAAGACTGGGATGATAAAGATGACAAGCTAGCTTAGGGAAACTCCAAAGCACAGAATTCCTTATTTAATGGAGTGAACAAGAACATCTTCAGGCTGATAAATAATTGTACTGTTGCTAAAGATGCCTGGGAGATTTTGAAGACTGCCCATGAAGGAACTTCTAAGGTAAAGATGTCAAGACTTCAACTTCTTGCCACCAAGTTTGAGAATATGAAGATGAAAAAGGATGAGAGCATTCATGATTTTCACATGAATATTATGAGATAGCCAATGCCTCAAGTGCTCTGGGGGAGAAGATTTCAGAAGCTAAGTTGGTCAGAAGGATTCTCATATCGTTTCCAAAGAGATTTGACATGAAGGTGACTGCCATTGAAGAAGCCCAAGACATAAACAACATGAAGGTTGTTGAGTTTATGGGATCTCTCCAAACTTTTGAATTAGGGATCAGTGACAAGGCTGAAAAGAAGAAGAGCATAACTTTTGTGTCAAATACTAAAGACTCAGAGGATAAATGTGACATAGATACAGATGAAGATATATGTAATGCTATTGTGCTTCTTGGGAGGTAATTTGGCAAGGTGTTGAAAAGGGTGGACAGAAGAGGAAGATCAGGTGTCAATAACATCTCATCTGACACTAGAAACAACAATGACTCCCAAAAGAATGCCAGGTCTGAAAAAAAAGTCCAATCAAGGCAAAGGAGTACAATGCTATAAGTGTGAGGGTTTTGGTCACATCAAGTCAGAATGTCCCACTTTTCTCAAGAAGCAGAAGAAATGGTTATTTGTATCATGGTCAGATGATGATGAGTCAGAAGATGAATCTAATTCTGAGACTGGCAACGTTGTAACTGCTTTCTCTAGTAGATGGGCTGATGAGGAAGAATCGTGTGCAGAAAATTTCCTTTATTAAGATCTGGGTATGTCTTAAAAGGAAACCTGTGGCAAGTGTGAGGATCATATTAAGACAGAGGAGAATCAGAGGAAGATCATAGTTGTACTGGAGAATGAGAAGAAAAAACTTATATGTAATGTTCATCATCTTCAGGATGAGGTAACCTGCCTAAAATCCAAGCTTAATAGCTTGACAAACTCATTAAGAAGAATGAGTAACGAATATGATGTGGTGAAAGAGTATAGAAATGTAGGAGATGTTGATCAACAAAACAACAAGTATGTAGAAGTGTTCTCTCCTTTTGAAAAGAAGAAAATGGTCATGATGTCGAACCACATGTTACAACATTCTGGCAAACATGTTGTGTCTTCAATAAACTCTAAAGCCCCAACTTGGAGGTGTCATTACTGTGGGGATTATGGTCAAATTAAGCCATTCTATTATAAGTTGTATGGAATGCAACAATATTTAGCTCGGGCCATAGTCAATCAGTTGAGTAAGAAAAGAAGGTATATCAATTGGGATGTGAATTTTATGGCTCACACCTCTTTGAGGGCTTCAAATAAAGAAGACTGGTATTTTGACAGTGGATGCTCTAGACACATGACAGGGATTTAAAGGCTATTAGTGGATATTAGGTCACAGCCCTCAGGGTCTGTCATATTTGGGGATGGATTTAAAGGTGAAATTAAAGGAGTGGGAAGGTTGATGTGTGCATCAACTACTAACCTTATTAGCATTAGTCAACTTTGTGATCAAGGGTTGTTGGTCAAATTTTCAAAATCAGAATGCATAGTCAAAGATGAGAAAGGTGTTGTTCTAATGAAAGGTATAAGGTCCAAAGATAACTGCTATCTATGGGATCCTCAAATAATTGTTTATTCCTCCACATGGTCTATAACCAATGAGGATGAAGTGGAGTTATAGCATCAGATTCTTGGACATATTCATCCCAAAAGAATGAAGGAAATAATGTCTGTAGGAGCCATTATAGGAATGCCAGACCTTAAGATTAAAGAAGGTAAAATTTGTTGAGAGTGTGAGGTTAGAAAGTAGGGTATGATGTCTCACACAATGTTCCGACATCAGAATAGATCCAGAGTGCTGGAATTGCTTCATATGGGTTTGATGGGACCAATGAAGATAGAAAGCTTGGATGGAAAGAGGTATGTGTATGCGATTGTAGATGACTGTTCTGTATTCACATGGATGAAGTTTATTAGATCAAACTTGTTTAAAGTCTTCAAAGATTTGTGTGAAAGTATTTAGAGGGAAAAGAACATTGTGATTGTAATGATTAGAAGTGACTATGACAAGGAATTTGAGAGTGCAGAATTCTCAGATTTTTGTAATTTTGAAAATATCAGTCATGAATTCTCTTTTCAACTGGGTGGAATTGTCGAACAGAAGACCAGATGGATACAAGAATCTGCTATAGTGATGCTTCATGCCAAGAAATTGTCATTGGTATTTTGGGCTGAAGCGATGAATACTGCATGCTACATTTATAATAGGGTCACATTAAGAGAAGGTACTTCAACCACCATCTATGAGCTATGGAAAGGGAGGAAACCTAGAGTTAAGCATTTGCATAAGTTTGGATGTAAATGCTTTGTATTGACTGACAAAGATCAGAATGGTAAGACAACTCCTATAAGTGAAGCAGGGATATTTTTGGGGTACTCTTCAAGCAGGAGAGCCTATAGAGTTTTTAACTCCAGAATAAAAATGATTGAGGAATCTATTAGTGTAATAATTGATGATTCTATTACTAAGCAAAAGATAGATGTTGAGAACGATGTTGAGATACTCTATGGGTAGACTATAAAAGAAGAAAGATGCAATCTTTCTAGCATTGTGACAGATGATCCCCAACTTACTTCAGGTATTTCTGTTGAATCTAGGCAGAGCTATCTGTAGCGAGCGATTTTGGACGTGGTTCTTAAGCACTATCGCTCTGGGGTTACTACAGGTCGATTCATTTTTTATCCTTTTGAGCTGACTAAGGAAGGGAAATAGATGTCTCTAATTAACCCTGCTTGCATACTGAGTTTAAACAGCGGTCTGTTAGGTTACGGATGCTATATGGTAATGGGGCCTCTTTCTTCTTACTTTGTTTAGAACGAAACACCGGGAATGTTCATGGGGAATTTTGTTAGGATGCTAGGACTGATGCTTTTCGATTGATATGTGAAGGTACGGGAATTGGGGCTTTGGATTAGTGTGCTCGCTAAGATTTTTCTTTCAATCTTATGCCTATGTATTCCCGTTTACCGAAACAGGGAAATCAGAGCGATCATAGTTCCTCCTATTCTATGGGAGGAAATGGTGTTTTGGTGTCTTGTTCAAAGCCCAAGACGTGAAGCTGAAAAGGTGGTTTATATCTTGTTCAAAGCCCAAGATGTGAAGCTGAAGGGTCTATTTGTATCTTGTTCGAAGCCCAAGATGTGAAGCTAAAAAGGTGTTGTCTTCAGAGAGAATTTGTCATCTCTAAAGGGGGTCTGTTTGTCACAACTGTTGGGTGACTGACTATAATGCCATAATTTCCTTTATTGGGGGTTTTAACCTGAAGGAGAAGACGTTAAATCAGTGTAGAGCAATGTTATCTTTCCTTAGGAATTTCTCATGCTAAAAGAGGGACAGTGGCGTGGATGTAAATAATCCAGAGGCTTGCCACTTACAGCAATTAGATGAAAGGAGTTGTTCATGTTTGTATCCTATGAACGAGGCACAGTTTTGATGCTAAAAGGTTGATTGACTCAACCGGGGTTTTTCTTATACAAAGCCTAAGAGGAGGCTATTGTGTCTCGTACGAAGCCCAAGAGGGAGGCTAAAAGGAGTTGACTCAACAAGAGAGTGCTTTTAAATGTGTCTTGTATGAAGCCCAAGACGGAGGCTAAAGGTTGACTCAACAAGAGTCTTTTATACTCAACAAGAGAGTGTTTTGTATCTCGTACAAAGCCTGAGATGGAGGCTAAAAGAGAGATTGACTCAACAAGAGAGTCTTTTATACTCAATAAGAGAATGATTTTGTATCTCGTACGAAGCCCGAGATAGAGGCTAAAAGGATTATTGACTCAACAAGAAAGTCTTTTTGTATCTCGTACGAAGCCCGAGATAGAGGCTAAAAGGATTGTTGTTTCAGTTGAGTGACAGGTCCAGTAGGTTGGTTAAAAGAGAAAATCAGTTCAATAAAGAGACTGATTAAAGGTAAGGCTATGCTTTGGGATTGATCAGAGGATCAGGGTTATTTCCTGTTCTTTAAGGAAATGGGGAATCCAAAGGGGATTGGAAACTGTCCGAGTCTACTGGTGTTTTTCCTTACTTGAGAATGCCTTTGAGACTCAAGGAGATTAGACTGTCTAAGTCTAGAGTTTTATCCTTTGTACTATGCTTAAAGAAACAGTAGTAGTATGTTCACGGTAGAAAGATCTAGACTCTTTGAAAGATTGTTCTATTAAGATGACTAATTTATGTTCCTAAACCTCTAGAAGGTCGTCAAGACAATTTGTACGAAGCCCAAGAGGAGGCTGGAAACTTTTAAGAAGCCGAGGGACAATTTGTACGAAGCCCAAGAGGAGGCTCTCTTCCCGAAGGAAGAATCCTTATACAAAGCCTAAGAGGAGGTTGTGAATACTTCTAAGAAGCCGTAGGGTCCTTGTACAACGCCCAAGAGGAGGTGGGGATGCTTTTAGGAAGCCTGTGGGTCCCCAAAACCTGAGAAATTCAAGACAGGCTATTCACCGAAAATAGATCAAGCCAGGAAAGTCTGAGAATTTGGAAGAAACTCAAGAGATGCCATTCACGGAGAAAAGATCATCTCTGGGGAGTAGAGTTTCTTTGACAATTTCTAAGAGTGACAGTCTGAGAAAGGGTTCACCGAGAATGCTGCCTTTCACGTCTCCATATTGTTTAACCCCAAGAGGAGGGAAGACTGTATCTGGTAATCCTATGGGGGATCTAGTTTTGTTTGTATTTAAGAGTGATCAACAGGGCTTAGTACTAGACTTAGTTGTCGGGGAAATTCTAAATATCTATACTAGTATTACACAGTTGATATGAGTTTATGAAAGAAGAATTACAGCGAAACAGCCCCACAATACAGTTATATGTATATGAAAGCGGATAAAGAAAACATATAAACACTTACTCGGTTGTAGAGCTTCCATGCTGTTTGGTTAGTTGTTCAACAAAGAAAGATTGAAAACAACAGTATATTCAAAATTAAAGGAGAAAATATTTTGAAAAGATGTTGGGGCTTACAGCTCAAGGAGAGGCCCAAGGTTTATCAGTGATCGCACTGTCGTTTTGTACAGAGGGACTTATACAAGTGACTGAGGCCCAAGAAAGGTTTTCTGTACAAGGGGATGGGTCTTACACTCTCTCAAGAGGCCCAAGTGTTTAAATAAAAAGAATGGGGCTTACAACACGAGGGTAGGCCCAGATGATTGGGCTTTTTTTATTGGCGATCGCGCCGAGGTTTTTTTTTTAACGCAGGGGGACTTATAATATGTCTGAGGCCCAAAAAGTTTTGGTTAAAAGGGGATTGGGTCTTACACTCTAATAAAGGCCCAAGAGATTTATTTTTGTACAAGTGGTGGGGCTTACAGCTCAAGGAGAGGCCTGTTGCACCCCAAAATTTGCTCCCCTTACTTTAGTACTAACTGGCTTATGTTTCATTACATTTTTGCATTATCATGTGTGCATATCATTGGTTCTTAACATGGGGTCAAGGTGCCTGAGGCAAGTTCAAGAGGAGAAGATGTTCTTCAAAGGGTCAAGCAAGAGAGTTCAAGTGGATCACTCTCTCCTAACCAGTGCAAAAACTAGGGTTTTGAGATTCTTGGGTTTATTGATCCAATGGGCAAGTTTATCGGGTTTTTATCATCACCAAATGGCATATCTTATCTTTGTTGGAGAGGATACACATCATATTCAGAGGAATTTGGATTTGGAGACTGTGTTATTTCCTCCTAGACTAAGGGTACCAAGATTAGGGTTTGCTATAAAGTCAGTTTATTTCTGATCTTTTGGGCAAGACTTGATTCCATGGTATTCCTTGGGTCCCTAAGTATCTAGGAATGGAAGATTGTCTATCAGTTTGGTTCAGGAGAAGTTCAATTGGCCAATGGATTGGGAATCAGGAGAATCAGGGTAAAAGTCAACAGTGAGAGAAGAAGTCAACTGTGGAATTTTGAGGTTCTCTTCAAGGTTTTCAAGGTCTCACATCCTCATATGGTATTCAAAAGTTAAGTTTCATACCATTTATCAAGAATCAAGGGTTGATACAAAAGTTACTAAATATGGAAATGACCTATAATTTGAAAGTTTCCTTTTTAGGAAAGTTTTTACACTGCATTCACGTTGAATTTTCATCATCAAAGAAGGTTCAAATGAATTTTTCTCCAACATGAAAGTTGAAGATCTTTTTCTCCTCTTTCCAACAAGTACTAGTGGGTCTCCATATCATATATGAAACTCAAGTTATGGCCAAAAGAAGGCAAAGTGGTTTTTAGGGTTTCATTTTCACAACTTTTACATTTTGGGACATATGGACCTATAATTAATTCCATTGCTTCAAGGCACTTTTTAACATCAAAGGACACTCCTTAAGGATCGTTTTTAGGCCTTTGAATCAAGTGAATCCATGGTATATTCTTCACTTATTCTCCATTATGCCAAATTGCCAAATTATTAAAAACTCATGAATCAAATGGTTTCAAGGCCCAATTTCAATTGAGGTGTGATTAGCAATTTATCAATAAGTGATCCATCATGAAATATTTGGATATCCATGCATGGAAGGAGGTGTATCTCACATTATGTGATTTTCCAAAATTGCCCAAAACTCATTAAACAAAGAATTACCAAGGCCCAAATGTTGATCAATGGATTAAACCTAGGTATTTAAACTCATTCATGCACTGGTTAGGGTTTCATTCACGTGCCTTTGTGGAGAATTCAAGTGTGAACCCTAAAAGATCATTCCTTCATATCTCTCAAGCAAGAAGAGTTTTCAAGAACTTCTTCCACAAACTTCCTCCTTGTGATCAATAGAGTGCAAACCATCCCCTATTCGCAGCCAACAACAAGGATTCAGGTTGCACCACCTCAGGTTAGTGATGTTTTGCGTGATCATAGAACTCTGTTTTTAAGTGTGCATAATGTTGTGTGACATCCATGGATCATTCTGATGTGTTTTGTTTAAAATATGGACGTGTATATTGGTTGTATTATGAGTTTCAAAGTTTTGAACCTTACTTTATTTCCTTCGATTCTCCTTATTTATGCGTTGTTTTGGATTTTTAATTGCATATTTGGAATCCTCGCATTTTTCTGATCAAAATAGTGTATTCGCATGAAAATTCTGGGCAAGTTTTGAGTTACAGGTGGCTGTGGGTGGCGGCCGGAGCTAAGGCTCCGGCGACTGGTATGGTGCTCCGGCCGGCTAGGGTTTTTGGCGAGGAAGATGATCCCCAGCCGTTGATGCATTTGATCGCACGGTCCAAAGCTTGCCATGTGTTTTATTTTTTATTTTTTTTCTGAGTTTTATTTAGTGTTCGTGTGTGTGCCGTCCATTGTTATTATCACGTGCCTTCGGATCATGTGCCCTTATCATGATTACTTTGTACTTTGTTGACTTGCTTACGTGCGTGGGATGAATCGTGTGGATCCTATGCTGCCAACGAATAAAAATAGACATGTGCCTGGCACATGGGGATGTATGGTAAGCTGGTTGGTTGTGTGTGCGTGCGTGTTTGATAAGTGTGGTGTGCGTGTTAATCCTGACCACTGATCTTCAATACTTTTTGATCTTGTTGACTAAATGCTGAGCGTATGATCAATCCAAGGGCCCGTGTTGAGTCAATTCATTGACTAAAGTCCTTGTGTTCCTTTTTATTTTATTTTTTTTTCTGATGGATTTTAGGATTGGGCTTGCTAATGACACCCCCACCCTTTAGCCCATTAACATCTCCAACGTGATTCTTTTACTTTCCACACCCCCATGCGCATTTCATTTTACTTTTATTTAATTATTACATTTTCATTTTTAATTATTTAAAAATAGTTATATGCATTTAAAAATTCCCAGAAAATTCATGCATCATTTTTATGATTTTATAAAATTTTACCAAATTTTATTTTATTATTTTATTTTATTTTTAGCATCTGAAATAAATATTGGTTTATTTTCTTTTTGAATTATTCATATCATGCATACTTAAATTTGTTTATTTTATTTCTCTGCATCCATAAAACATTTTCAATCCATTCTTTTTGCATTTGTTAGATAACATTCTGAAGTGCATTAAAATATTTTTCCCTCATTTCTAAAATCATTTCACATTGCATTTTAATCTTCCCTTTTGGCACATTGAACCACATTTCTCATCTGAACTTGGCATAATTGTTTGAGTGACTAACATCTTGAATTTTTACAGGAATTTTTGATATGTTGTTTGTTTCTGGTTCAGCAATGTTGAGAATTAATTTGGAAATTTTAAAAGATGTTTTACTACTTGTTTAATTGCTCTTTGTGTGAGATTTCCTTGTATTCACATCCTTGATCTTGTTTGGTTATCTGTTTGAAGAGGCACTTGTGCCATTGTTTTGGGGTTGTTTATTTGACTTCTTAATTCATGTTTGAATTGTTATAGGTCATTTAATCACTTTTATATGTCATTGCTTGGTTTTCATTTGCCTTAATATTACTTGTGTCTGTTTTAAACTAACCTTTTATGCAGGGGCTGAGGTAAGGTATTTAAGGGTGTGGATAATCATCCATACTCACCCTTACTCTTTCCTCCTTTCATATTTTCTTTTCTTTAGGCTTAGGTTGTCGTCAAACCTCACTAACCGTAGGTCACCCATGCATGATAACATTAGGACTCCTAGTTTCCCTTTAAAGTTTCCTTTGTGTCTTCTCTCTTCTCATCTCAAAACTTCTTGAAAACACTTAATAGGAATAAAGTGTATTGCGCACGAGCCTTAAGCGTGGGGAATGAGAAATGAGGGGCTTCCTCTCATCTTTCTAGAGTGCTTAGCGAGTGTCCTGTCTTGGGACGATGCGTTAAGTATTCGCCCCTGTGCCCTAGACTTTGGTGCAATGCAATTTATGAACTAACTTAAGTCACTTCTGTCCTAAAAAATACAAACAAACTTCAAACCTTTTTGTCCTTCGGGATTGTCAAACTAAAGGGTATTTTCAAAAAGGGCATGTTACCTTCTGTCTAAGTCGCAAACAGGCATCGACCCTAACTGCCAGACGCGAACTTAACGTCGCTCATAAAAAACACAAAAAGAACTTGGTCCGAACTACGTTGACTCTGAATTCCCCATTGCACAAAGGGGTACGTAAGCCTAGGAAGTTGACGTCCTACCAAGTCTGTCTTTGTTTCCCCCCGTCTTAGTACAACCATAGATGATAGGATAACTCACCCTTAGATTAGACAACAAGCGTGGATCCCATCGAGTACGATGGACGCGTGGGATGCTAGCACCTTCCCCTCGCGTAACCGACTCCCGAACCCAGGCTATGGTTGTGATGACCATTCCTTTCCCTCTTCCTCAGGTTTATGCAGTGTTCCCTTTCCCTCTCTTGGGATAAATTTACACGGCTGACGACTCTGTTTTTCCGCGCCACTCTCGCATTTGTACCTGGATGAAAATCCTGGGAGCGACAGCTGGCGACTCTGCTGGGGAAGAGTTGACCTATGCTGGTCCATCCCTAAGCAAGTCAATCCTAGTGCTTGCTTGCCTTTGTTCTCTTTGGGTGTTTTTGTTTTTGTTTTTCTTTATTTTATTGTATTTTATTTTCACCGCATTGCATTTTATTTTTATTACTGTCATACTGGATACTGCTGTGTTGTGCTGGCTGTTTCTGTTTTGCAGGTTGGGTTGTTCTGAGAGATAAGCCCAATACCCAGGCTTAAGTACACCCTAGGACTAGAGTGGAGAGTAGTGGGACCTACGTGCCCGCTTGGTACGTTTGCGTGTTCATGAAATTCACAATCAGACGAGGCTATCTTGGGACGCATTCTAACGTGTGTGTCTTGCGCATGTTAGGGTGTTGATCTAGAGAGCTGTCGACTCTGGTGACCGATCATCGAGGACCTTAGTGGAAACATCCCTCTTTAGTGGTGAAAGTGGCAGACCACATCCTATGGCAAACCCATTCGCACTCGAGGGCCCACTTTGGATCTCGCATAGGATGGCCCCTACCTTTTGAAGAGAATCAGTGGAGGCACTCCTCGATTGACGATAGTACTGTACCCCGAGGGATGAATGTACTATTATTTCTTGACCTCAGTGCCAGAAGCTGAGGACCTTCTGTTTTGGAGAATCAGTTGAGGCCTCCTCGATTGATGATGATGCCAAACCAGAAATGGTGAACGTATCATCATTTCTCGACCTGAGAGCCCGGGATATTGAACATCCTAGTACCCACACGTGAGAGGGGATGGGTGTTTGCAGGTTTGCAGGAAACCGAAACCTTCAATCTACCCGGTTTTCTGGATTTCTCAGTAATGTCTGATTATCTGGGTTCCTGGTTATCTCAGTGGTTCGAAATTCTGGTTTTCTGGGTTGTGGTTCTCGTTCAGTTAACAGCACAGCACGTCCAGCAGTGTTGCCTTGATCCCATGTTTGCATGAGCATATCATTTTTCTTGCATTCTGACATGTTTGACATTTTTCAGGGCTTGCATCTTACTCTTGATTCCGGTTTTCTGAGGTTGCCTTGGCATGGATGTCCAGAGAAAGAAAACTATTGCCTATTCGTTCCCAGATCCGACCTTGACGATGATTCACAAGCTGATTAGTATGGCTGGTCCCAGAGTTCGTATAGAGTTCAGTGGAGGGTATGGGAGACTTCTGAAGTTTGTCTACAATATCTCTAAGTATGAGAAGGATGCCATTCATACACTTCTTCAGTTTTACGATCCGTCTTTGCGTTGCTTCACTTTCCCAGACTACATCTTGGCCCCGACATTGGAGGAGTTCTCATTTATTTTGGGAATCCCCATCAGACATGGCATAGTATTATTTTCTGAAGAACACCCCGAGATAAAAGAAATGGCTAGTGCTCTTCATATTGGTGAATCCGTTCTGAGTAGTAATATTGAGGAAAAACAAGGAGCTAAGGGTTTCTTATTGAAGTTCTTGTTTGATCAAGCTTGCATGCGTGTTAAAGAGAAGAATTGGACTGCTTTCCAAGCTATTCTGGCTGTGTCCATCTATGGGATTGTCCTATTTCCCAATGTTCCTGATCTGGTGGATATGCATGCTGTCAGAATCTTTATTTCGAAGAATCCTATACCTACCTTGCTAGGTGATGTGTATCACTCAGTCCACTACAAGAATGAAAATAGGGGGGGAAACCGTGAGTTGCTGTGCACCACTCTTATCTACTTGGTTTCTGAGTCATCTTCCTGAAGCTGGCGCTTTCGTTGACACGAAAGATTCTCTGAAGTGGTCAAAGAGGTTAATGGGCTTGACTGCTGACAACATTGTTTGGTTCAACCAGGACTTGGTAGGAATGGAGATTATTTGAAAATGCGGAGATTTCCCTAATGTACCCTTGATAGGGAGGAGAGGTGGAATTAATTATAATCCTTCCCTTGTTATCAGGCAGTTTGGTTATCCTTTGAAAGGTCCACCTGAAGAGCGAGTTGCCAGAGAGTCCTTATTCTTCAATGGTACTGAGGATCAAGAGATGATAAGGAAGGTTGTGAATGCTTGGAAGCAGGTGACCAAGAAGGGAAAAACTTCATTCGGGAAATGTAATAACCAGGCTTTCTCTTCCTATAAAGAGTGGATTAAGAAGAGAGTAGAAGAGGAGCTTCTCCCCTTCCCAGTGGAACCACCTTTGTATCCATTAATGATCGAGCCTCCTACCACAATTGAGATAGAGAAGTTGGACAAGTTATGGGCCGAAAAGGAAAGGCTGCGAGAAGAAAATAGTGAGCTAAAAAGAAATATTTATCAGTTAAAGCATGAGCGGGGTGAAGCTGTTCATACCGCCAAATTGAAGACAGAGCTTCTTGCTAAGGCAGAAAAAGAGCTAGCTGACATGGTCACATCTAGACGAAGGATGAAGCAAGCTTTGGATGGAATCAGTAAGGTTCTCGAGTCTAAGAAGGAGGAATTGGACGAGGCTTTGTTAAAAATCGACAGGTTCAATAATCACCGAGAAACTGCAATGGCTGAGAATAAGAAAAAGGAAGATGGTTATCTAGCTCAGATTGATGAGTTAAAGTCGAAGCTCAAGAAGAAAGACGTTGAGATCTTGTCAGGGGTATTCAAGAGACAAGCAGTTGAGGGTCGACTCAATGAAGCCATAGCCTCCATAGAGGAACTGAAGGTCCAAGCTGAAGTGAAGAGATCTAGACATGAAGGACCTAGCATGGATGGTGTTTCTGGAGAAGACGCTTGGGAGTTGTATTACCGATACTTGGAAGGGATCATGCATAGGAGAGACCATCTCATTTAAGAGCTAGTCCAGAGACCGAAGCATCCCGACACCAGAAAGTTGTTCAAAGAAATTCAAGACTTGAGCAAGAAGCATAATGGATGGGGGGGTTGACACTTGTGGACTTTGATGATATGTCGTAGTTTTCTATTTTCTTTCATTATTTGGACCACCGCCAGACTTGTTGGTTGGGATCTATGATTATTGTGTTCAGACTTATTTGCGATTATTGACATTTGGTTTTCCTCTGGTTTTCTTAATATATGAGCAGAAGTTCCGTTCTATCTTGTTGTTAAACTGGAATTAAGGGGTGGATCGCCCTGCGAATTTTCAAGCATGTCCATTTGCATTTGCAAATTCATAATCATTTTGCATAATCATTTTGCATGACATGTGTTTATCTCCGGTATTCTTATCTTGTTCTAATCTCAGGATTGCAGATCAGCACATTCACCGGTATCCTACCAGACAGAATCAGAAGAGATTCATGGATCAACTACAGAATGAGATCATTGAGATGCGGACTCGCATGAACCAATTCATGGAATTAATGCAAGGTGTCGCTCAAGGCCAAGAGCAGTTGAGGACTCTCGTTCAGCCACTGATTGTAAGGGTTGATGAGGACGGTGTCGTTCATATTGGTGTTACTGGTAACAATATTCAGAATGGCCCTCCGGGCGGAAGTATTCCTGTTGCTGGTGTTGTGATTCCTCCGGGCGGAGGAGAAAATGTTGGGATTCCTAATGCTGGGGGAGGTGGTATTGGTGATGGCGCAGTTCATGGTCGTCAGTATGATGATGTTCAAGATGATGCATTCTCTATCCCAGGTGGGGATGCTGGTCCCCAGATTGACAATGATCAAAGGCTCCGGTTGATTGAGGAACAACTAAGGGGTGTTGTGAATCAGGATGCTTTGGGTATGGATCTAGAGGACTTGGGGTTGGTTCCAAGCGTTGTTATTCCGCACAAGTTTCAAACTCCTACTTTTGAGAAGTATAATGGCACGACTTATCCAAGGACCCACGTGAGGGCATACGCGAGTAAAATGGCTGCACATGCGAAGAATGAGAAGCTGATGATGCATTGCTTCCAGGATAGCCTATCTGGGGCATCCCTGGAGTGGTACATGCAACTAGAGAGGAAGGATGTGCGTAGTTGGAGAGATCTGGCAGGGGTATTTATTAGACACTATTAATATAACACTGATATGGCTCCTAACCGAACAAAGCTACAGAATTTGTCACAGAAAAACAATGAGAGTTTCAAGGAGTACGCTCAGAGGTGGCGTGAACTGGCAGCAAGGGTTCAGCCTCCCATGTTGGAACGTGAAATGATAACTATGTTTACGGCCACCTTGCAGGGTCATTACTATGAAAAGCTGGTACCGTGTATGACTGGAAAGTTTGCAGATTTGATCTTCGTAGGAGAAATGGTGGAGAGCGTAATTAAGGCAGGAAAAATATCAGGCGGTGATGGATCCTCATCTGGAGGAAGTAAGAAGCCGTATGCCAGTGGTTACAAGAAGAAGGAGGGAGATACAAACTCTGTGTCATCATATCATGGTAGAGATGGACCTCGTCAGAACTACAATCAGCAGGTGGCTTCTGTAACCATCCCAGCAGCACCTCAGCAGCCGGCAGTGTCTCAACAACAAAATCAGGCTCCATACCGGTCACAGCCTCTGAATAGGCGGGATAGGCATTTTGACACTCCACATCTTCCCTACGCTCAATTATTTCAGTACTTGTTAAAGCTACAGTCAATTCAGAAGAGAACGTTGGATCCACCTACTGGTAATCCACCTCCCGGTTATAACGCCAACGCCCACTGTGAGTTTCATTCTGGGGCACCCGAGCATTATATTGAGAACTGTAAAGCTTTTAAGCATCAGGTTCAAGATTTGGTAGATTCCAAGGCCATTAATTTCTCCAATGATGTTCCAAATGTGAATCAGAACCCGATGCCGAATCACGGTGAGCCGAGGGTCAATGCTATTATTAAAGACTGTGAAGACTTGAGTTTGATTTCAGATGTGAACGAAGTCCAAACTCCCTTGGGTGTGGTGAAGGAAAGACTATTGAAGGGAGGAGTATTTCCAGGCTGTGATGAAGGTTGTGTAGGATGTGTGTCGCAACCAGACGGTTGTGTTTTATTGAAAGCAGGTATTCAGAGAATGATCAGTGAAGGGATATTACAGTTTGACAGGGGTTGTAGGCAGTGTAATGTTACTGACAGAGAGGTTGATGTTGCCACGATAACAATTCCATTCAAGACAGTAACTATATCAGTGCCAGCGAGACCGGCGCCGGTCACTATCACTGTTCCCGGACCAGTCCCGTATGAGAGTACCAAGGCCATCCCATTGAACTATGGGGCCAAGGTGTTTGTTAATGGTAAGAAGCTGGAATTGGAAGAGACATCAGCTGTGAATACAGGGGTTGAAAATCATGTTGAAGCAGGGGCTATCACTAGGAGTGGTAGAGTCTTTATTCCGTCCGAGAATCAAGCTGGCAGTTCAAGACAAGACAAAGGTAAACAGATGATGGATGAGTCTGCACAGAGGCAGAAAGCAAATAATTCTATGACAAAGCAGGTTGGGGATACTTTCTCAGAAGATGTAGAAGAGTTTATGAGGCTGATCAGGAAAAGTGATTACAAGATTGTTGAACAACTTCACCAGACTCCATCGAAGATTTCCATTCTATCCTTACTGTTGTGCTCTGAGGCACACCAGAATGCATTGCTGAAGGTTCTGAATATGGCTTATGTACCGCAGGAAATATCTGTCAACAATTTAGAAGGGGTTGTGGCTCATGTGAATGCTGGTAATGGCTTGGGTTTCACCGATTTAGATCTGACTCCGGCTGGGAGGAATCACAACAACGCCCTGCATATTTCAGTGGAATGTCGTGGTTCCTTAATGTCGCATGTGTTAGTTGATACTGGGTCGTCTTTGAACGTGTTACCGAAGAAGGCTCTGATGAAACTGGATACTCGTGGGTTGATTTGTATGCTAAGTGACTTGGTGGTACGCGCTTTTGATGGCTCCAAGAGGTCAGTTTTTGGAGAGTTAGTTCTGCCAATCAAGGTGGGTCCTGAAATTTTCAACACCACCTTTTACATAATGGATATTCAGCCTGCCTATAGTTGTTTGTTGGGTCGCCCTTGGATCCATGGTGCTGGGGCAGTAACTTCTACGCTGCACCAGAAGTTGAAGTATATGGTGGATGGACACGTTGTGACTATTTGTGGTGAAGAAGATATCATGGTGAGTCACCTATCAACCTTCAAGTATGTAGAGGTAGATGGTGAAGTACATGAAACTTTGTGCCAGGCATTTGAAGCTGTGAAGATTCCCGAGGAACCCCCAAAGGCAGTCAGTCAGCCTGAGGTGATTGCCCAACCTGAAGTTATCGGACAACCAGAGGTTCCAATGTCCTCTTTCAAAGAGGCGCACGCTATAGTTGAAGCTGGTGGTTCACAGAAGTGGGGCAGTGTCATTGATGTTCAAAGAAAGCAGGATACTCATGGACTGGGTTACAAGCCACCTAGGCGTTCTGAAGAGCCTCCCAAGTTCTATGGTTCAGTCCGTTTCACCAGTGTCGGTGTTTTCTTCGACATAGTCAATGCTATTGAGGATGAAGGAGATAGTGATTGTTACATGGATGAGTGGATCCGTCCCTGCACCCCTGGTCAGAGTTTAGGCAACTGGTCCTCCGAGAAAGTCATCCAAGTGACGCGCCCAGAGTAATTTACTTTTGTTTTCTGTTATGTTGAATCCTACGTTCTGCCCAAGGCGTAGTGATATTCATTTGTAGGGCTTGGATGTTTTATTTGCTATTTTTATCATCAATAAAGGACGTTTTCTTCATTCAAATATTTTGATCCCTGTCTTTCTGTTTTTACTTTTTGCATTAACCGACATCAAAATGGCAATGTGTTTTCTTGTTTGTTGCACTCATAATAAACATAAAACATCCATCATGCAGGTTCCTTTGTTCAGATTCCACCCATGACTTAGTTATGGCTCGATATGACTTCGACAATCCCATCTATCAGGCCGAAGAAGAGACTGACGAAGACTATGACTTACCAAAAGAATTAGCCAGGTTACTGAAACAAGAGGAAAGGGTTATTCTACCTCATCAGGAGGAAGTTGAGACTATTAATTTGGGAACCGAGGATGTTAAGCGAGAAGTAAAGGTTGGGGTTGCTTTGGAAGACACTGTTAAGGGAAGATTGGTTGAGTTACTTTGAGAATATGTGGATATCTTCGCCTGGTCTTCCCAAGACATGCCTGGGCTTGACACTGACATTGTTTTACACAGACTACCGCTTAAAGAGGGTTGTACTCCAGTCAAGCAAAAACTGAGAAGGACGAAACCAGATATGGCTGTCAAGATCAAGGAAGAGGTTCAGAAACAGTTGGACGCCGGATTTCTCGCTGTGACAAATTATCCTCCGTGGGTTGCTAATATTGTACCTGTACCTAAGAAGGATGGGAAGGTCAGGATGTGTGTTGATTACTGAGATTTGTATAGGGCGAGCCCGAAGGATGATTTCCCGCTCCCTCACATTGACGTGTTGGTGGACAATACTGCTCAATATTCTGTGTTTTCCTTCATGGATGGCTTCTCTGGGTATAACCAAATCAAAATGGCCCCATAGGACATGGAGAAAACAACGTTCATAACACCGTGGGGAACATTTTACTACAAGGTAATGCCCTTTGGATTGAAGAATGTTGGGGCAACCTATCAGCGGGCAATGGTGACTCTCTTTCATGATATGATTCACAAGGAGATTGAAGTCTATGTTGATGACATGATTGCGAAGTCACAGACAGAAGAAGAACACTTGGTAAACCTCCAGAAGTTGTTTGAGAGGTTGAGGAAGTTCAGATTGAGATTGAATCCGAACAAGTGCACTTTCGGTGTGAGGTCTGGTAAATTGCTGGGATTCATTTTTAGTGAAAGAGGTATCGAGGTTGATCCTGCAAAAATAAGAGCCATACAGGAGATGCCTGAGCCAAGAACAGAGAAAGAGGTTCGTGGTTTCTTGGGGAGGTTGAATTACATTGCTAGGTTCATCTCTCATCTGACAGCCACGTGTGAACCAATTTTCAAGTTGT
This sequence comes from Lathyrus tuberosus, assembly GCA_022829125.1. Taxonomy (NCBI): domain Eukaryota; kingdom Viridiplantae; phylum Streptophyta; class Magnoliopsida; order Fabales; family Fabaceae; genus Lathyrus; species Lathyrus tuberosus. Next base: position 1,818,927 of record JALAZF010000277.1, read on the forward strand.
TAAGAAAGGATCAAGAGGTCAGGTGGAATGAAAATTGTCGAGAGGCGTTTGAAAGGATAAAGATGTATTTGCAGGAACCTCCAGTCCTTATGCCACCGGTGTCCGGGAGACCATTGATTATGTACCTTAAGGTTCTTGAGAATTCGATGGGTTGTGTGCTCGGTCAACACGACGAGACAGGTAGGAAAGAGCACGCTATTTAATACCTGAGTAAGAAGTTTACTGATTGCGAATCAAGATACTCTATGCTGGAAAAGACATGTTGTGCACTCGCTTGGGAAGCCAAGCGTCTAAGGCAGTATATGTTAAACCACACAACCTTGTTGATTTCGAAGATGGATCCGATTAAGTACGTGTTTGAGAAGCAAGCACTTTCTGGAAGGATAGCCCGTTGGCAGATGGTTTTGACGGAGTATGATATTCAGTATGTTTCTCAGAAGGCCATTAAGGGGAGTGTTCTATCAGAGTACCTTGCTGAACAGCCGGTCGAGGATTATCAGCCAATGAAGTTTGAGTTCCCAGACGAGCAAGTCATGTTCCTAAAAATGAAAGATTGTGAATAACCTCTGCCAGATGAAGGACCTGAGATTGGGTCACAGTGGAAGATGATTTTTGATGGAGCTGTCAACTCATATGGTAATGGAATTGGGGCAATCATTATGACCCCGAAGGGTTCTCATATACCTTTCACTGCCCGGTTAGCATTCGTGCGTACCAACAACGAGGCGAAGTATGAAGCATGCATCATGGGGTTAGAAGAAGCGATTGATTTGAGAATTAAGAACCTCGATGTCTATGGTGATTCCGCGTTGGTAGTTAATCAGATTACAGGAGAATGGGAGACTCGTCAGGCAAATCTGGTGCCTTATAACAACTATGCCAGAAGGTTGTTACCGTTCTTTGACAGGGTAGATTTTCATCATGTGCCCCGAGCTGAGAATCAGATGGCTGATGCGTTGGCAACATTAGCATCCATGTATAAGGTGAACCGTTGGAATGAAACTCCTTCGATTAGAATTATGCATCTGGACAGACCAGCTTTCGTGTTTGCAATTGAAGATGTGTCAGATGGCAAACCGTGGTATCATGACATTAAGGTTTTCCTGAAAAGACAGGAGTATCCAGAGGGTGCCTCCACCAAGGATAAGAAGACTCTGAGAAGGTTGGAAGGAAACTTCTTTCTGAACAAGGATGATGTGTTATATAAGAGGAACTTCGATATGGTCTTGCTACGTTGTGTTGATGAACACGAGGCAGGCTCATTGATGGAGGAAGTTCACGAGGGTTCTTTTGGTACTCATTCCAGTGGACTCACCATGGCTAGAAAGTTGTTGAGGGCAGGATATTACTGGATGACTATGGAGTCTGATTGTTTCAAGTACGCCCGAAAATGCCATTATGCAGATAAGATGCATGTACCGCCTACGCCTCTAAATTTGTTGTCATCTCCTTGGCCTTTTGCAATGTGGGGCATATATATGATTGGAAATATTGAGCCCACTGCTTCCAATGGGCACCGTTTCATTTTGGTTGCCATTGACTATTTCACAAAGTGGGTGGAAGCAGCCTTGTACGCCAACGTCACCAAGCAAGTGGTAGCCCGGTTTATAAAGAAGGATATCATTTGTCGTTATGGGGTCCCGGAGAGAATCATTACTGATAATGGGTCAAATTTGAACAACAAGATGATGAAGGAATTATGTCAGAGTTTCAAGATTGAACATCATAATTCTTCTCCATATCGCCCGAAGATGAATCGTGCTGTTGAGGCGGCAAATAAGAATATCAAGAAGATTGTGCAGAAGATGGTGGTGACCTATAGAGACTGGCACGAAATGCTACCTTATGCCCTGGATGGTTACCGTACTTCGGTGCGCACGTCAACTGGGGCAACCCCTTTCTCATTGGTGTATGGTATGGAAGCAGTTTTACCCTTAGAGGTCGAGATTCCGTCTTTGAGAGTTCTGGCAGATGTGAAGCTTCATGAAGCTGGATAGGTGCGTTCCAGATTGGACCAGTTGAACCTTATTAAAGAAAAGAGATTGGCAGCCATCGCACATGGTCGGTTGTATCAGAGTAGGATGAAGCACGCCTTTGACTAGAAAGTGCGTCCCAGGAGTTTTCAGACAGGTGAATTGGTTTTGAAAAGGATCCTTCCTCCTCAGACAGATCACAGGGGTAAATGGACTCCAAATTACGAGGGGCCGTATGTAGTAAGAAAGGTTTTCTCTGATGGAGCCTTACTACTTTCAACTATGGATGGCGAAGATTTTACCTCCCCTGTGAACGCAGACGTAGTCAAAAAATACTTCGCATAAAAGAGACCCGCTGGACATAAAAGGAAAGTCCAGGCAAAAAAGGGGCATCCCGGCGGACCATAAAAAGGAGAAGGTCCGGGCAAAAATTAGGGATAAAATGTAAAAAGAAATGAGTAAACCCACAAAGTTGAAAACCGGTAAAGGCAACTTTGGCAAAAATGGGTATCCCGATGGATTGAAAACCCGAAAAGGGCGATCCAGGCAAAAGTTAGGGATTTATAAGCGAAAGGCTATGGTCTGCGTTCGATCTATGAGCACTCTCAATACTTGGAAATTCTGAAAGAAAGGAATCAGTACAGTTAGTCTCTTCAAAGGTCAAGACATCTGTGGATAAGCAAGACATATGGGTCATAGCTGAGTCGAATCATAGTGGATATCTGTTCCCACATTGCCGACATGTGCATTTCTTTTTTGCTTTCGCGCAATTACCTCTTTTTAGGAATTGCTTCCTATAGTAAATGCCTATTTACAGGCCACTTTTCTCAATAAAATATTCATTTCACTCAAAGAGCTTTCGTTTTTTGTTTTACGTTTACTGTTTTGTTTGCAAAAAAGGTATGATATTTTTGATAAACATCGCATATAAATCTTCGAGCTTTGCGGAGCATAATGAAAAGCAGTAGAAATTACTTAGGCGTTAACGGTGATAGTCATGTTGTGGCACATTCTACTTGTTCTTATTTGACTTGCAGGGCAACAACATTGTACTCCCCCAGCAGGTTGCTCTCCCCAGCATTGAGATTGCACTTTCCTCAGCAGAGCAGACCTTCCCCAGCAGGAGACTTGGGAAGCATTTTCTCCGGATCAAGACGTTATTTCCGCACAGAATCCGGGTGTTCACCTTCCCCATCCAGTCAGGAAGCGTGCTCTCACCGACGATGTCATATTCTAATCCCCAGCGAGGAGGGGGTAAAGTCATTCTCCCCATCAGCAGGCTAAGATCAGCAGTATCCCCAAGCAGGATGGTATTATGGGCTGGTATCCCCCAACAGGTTCTGAGCCCAATTGGTTATTGGCAATCCTCAGTAATAGACTTCCGGTTCCATTATTGGCATTCATTCTCAACTCCCCCAGCAGAGGAGGAATCTCAGGTTCTATGTCACTTTCAGTAGAGGACGTGTATAATCCCCGGTGGTATGGATGTTCTTTTGGGATTTCATCCCCAGCAGAAGTTGTTGATCCGAGGAGTCGATCAGTATGATCCTTCTCAGCAGAGTTCCTGGATTCAGAGGACAATTTTTTTTGTCATCCCCAGCTGAATTGGTCTTTTCTCTCCATGCATTTATTTTGGTGGAGAGACCCCTTCTGCATATCATAAGAATTGGCATTGCATCCTCAAAACGCGTAGCATTTCCACTTTGTGTGGAGCATTACGGCAAAATTCAAACATTTGCATTCGAAGCATAAGCCAGGATTGGTACTTTCCTTGCCAGTTCTCTTTCCCAGCAGAGATGGCATAACTCAGGAGATTTTGGAGGGATGCGTTCCTCATACTTGTGCTCCCCGGCAGGGTCTTTTATTTAGACTTCTCCTTCCCCCGGCGGAGTCATCGTATCTGTGGATCATGAGTCCGTTAGAAGTTTGCCTTTGTTTGGCCTTTCTCTTTTGTGAAATCCAATTCTCGCCCGGTAGTCAGTTCTCGCTTGGCATGTTTTCTCAGTAGGGGTGGTATGAACCAAAAGTTTTGTTTCACGTTATCCCCAGCCAAGCCCACTTTATGTCGGTTATCCTTTGTGGGTATAATTGAGGTTGTATTTGTTTTGTGGGTGCGATTGAGGTCGTATTCGTATTTTCCTTGTGGGTAGAGTGATTGAGGTCAGTCTTCCTTTGTGGGTACAATTGAGGTTGTATTCGTTTTGTGGATGCGATTAAGGTCGTATTCGTTTTTCTTTGTGGACAGAGTGATTGAGATCAGTCTTCCTTTTGTGGGTACAATCGAGGTTGTATTCGTTTTGTGGATGCGATTAAGGTCGTATTCGTATTTTCTTTGTGGGCAGAGTGATTGAGGTCAGTCTTCCTTTGTGGGTACAATTGAGGTTGTATTCGTTTTGTGGATGCGATTGAGGTCGTATTCGTTTTTCTTTGTTGGTAGAGTGATTGAGGTCAGTCTTCCTTTGGGGGTACAATCGAGGTTGTATTCGTTTTGTGGATGCGATTGAGGTCGTATTCGTATTTTTCTTTGTGGGTAGAGTGATTGAGGTCAGTCTTCCTTTGTGGGTACAATTGAGGTTGTATTCGTACAATCGAGGTTGTATTCGTTTGGTGGGTGCGATTGAGGTCGTATTCGTCTTTTCTTTGCGGGTAGAATGATTGAGGTCAGTCTTCCTTTGGGGGTACAATTGATGTTGTATTCGTTTTGTGGATGCGATTGAGGTCGTATTCGTCTTTTCTTTGTGGGTAGAGTGATTGAGGTCAGTCTTCCTTTGTGGGTACAATTGAGGTTGTATTCGTGCGATTGAGGTCGTATTCGTATTTTTCTTTGTGGGTAGAGTGATTGAGGTCAGTCTTCCTTTGTGGGTACAATTGAGGTTGTATTTGTGCGATTGAGGTTCTATTCGTCTTGTGGGTGCGATTGAGGTCGTATTCATATTTTCTTTGTGGATATGGTTGAGGTCATATTCCTTATTTTTCAGCATGCTCCATCTCGTTATTCTCACCATTAGCAAATTTCTGGGGCTCTTTTGGTATTCAATCCCCGTGTATCCTGGAATGTCTGAGAGTCGTCGCTATCATACCTTCAGGACAAAGTTGATTGAATAGGGGCAGCTGTTGCACCCCAAAATTTGCTCCCCTTACTTTAGTACTAACTGGCTTATGTTTCATTACATTTTTGCATTATCATGTGTGCATATCATTGGTTCTTAACATGGGGTCAAGGTGCCTGAGGCAAGTTCAAGAGGAGAAGATGTTCTTCAAAGGGTCAAGCAAGAGAGTTCAAGTGGATCACTCTCTCCTAACCAGTGCAGAAACTAGGGTTTTGAGATTCTTGGGTTTATTGCTCTAATGGGCAAGTTTCTTGGGTTTTTATCATCACCAAATGGCATATCTTATCTTTGTTGGAGAGGATACACATCATATTCAGAGGAATTTGGATTTGGAGACTGTGCTATTTCCTCCTAGACTGAGGGTACCAAGATTAGGGTTTGCTATAAAGTCAGTTTATTTCTGATCTTTTGGGAAAGACTTGATTCCATGGTATTCCTTGGGTCCCTAAGTATCTAGTAATGGAAGATTGTCTATCAGTTTGGTTCAGGAGAAGTTCAATTGGCCAATGGATTGGGAATCAAGAGAATCAGGGTAAAAGTCAACAGTGAGAGAAGAAGTCAACTGTGGAATTTTGAGGTTCTCTCCAAGGTTTTCAAGGTCTCACATCCTCATATTGTTTTTAAAAGTCATTTTTCATACCATTTATCAAGAATCAAGGGTTGATACAAAAGTTACTAAATATGGAAATGACCTATAATTTGAAAGTTTCCTTTTTGGGCAAGTTCTTACACTGCATTCACCTTGACTTTTCATCATCAAAGAAGCTTCAAATGAATTTTTCTCCAACATGAAAGTTGAAGATCTTTTTCTCCTCTTTCCAACAAGTACTAGTGGGTCTCCATATCATTTGTGAAACTAAAGTTATGGCCAAAAGAAGGCAAAGTGGTTTTTAGGGTTTCATTTTCACAACTTTTACATTTTGGGACATATGGACCTATAATTAATTCCATTGCTTCAAGGCACTTTTTAACATAAAAGGACACTCCTTAAGGATCATTTTTAGGCCTTTGAATCAAGTGAATCCATGGTATATTCTTCACTTATTCTCCATTATGCCAAATTGCCAAATTATTAAAAACTCATGAATCAAATGGTTTCAAGGCCCAATTTCAATTGAGGTGTGATTAGCAATTTATCAATAAGTGATCCATCATGAAATATTTGGATATCCATGCATGGAAGGAGGTGTATCTCACATTATGTGATTTCCCAAAATTGCCCAAAACTCATTAAACAAAGAATTACCAAGGCCCAAATGCTGATCAATGGATTAAACCTAGGTATTTAAACTCATTCATGCACTGGTTAGGGTTTCATTCACGTGCCTTTGTGGAGAATTCAAGTGTGAGCCCTAAAAGATCATTCCTTCATATCTCTCAAGCAAGAAGAGTTTTTCAAGAACTTCTTCCACAAACTTCCTCCTTGTGATCAATAGAGTGCAAACCATCCCCCATTCGCAGCCAACAGCAAGGATTCAGGTTGCACCACCTCAGGTTAGTGATGTTTTGCGTGATCATAGAACTCTGTTTTTAAGTGTGCATAATGTTGTGTGACATCCATGGATCATTCTGATGTGTTTTGTTTAAAATATGGACGTGTATATTGGTTGTATTATGAGTTTCAAAGTTTTGAACCTTACTTTATTTCCTTCGATTCTCCTTATTTATGCGTTGTTTGGGATTTTTAATTGCATATTTGGAATCCTCACATTTTTCTGATCAAAATAGTGTATTCGCATGAAAATTCTGGGCAAGTTTTGAGTTGCAGGTGGCTGTGGGTGGCGGCCGGAGCTAGGGCTCCGGCGACTGGTATGGTGCTCCGGCCGACTAGGGTTTTTGGCGAGGAAGATGATCCCCAGCCGTTGATGCATTTGATCGCACGGTCCAAAGCTTGCCATGTGTTTTATTTTTTATTTTTTTCTGAGTTTTATTTAGTGTTCGTGTGTGTGCCGTCCATTGTTATTATCACGTGCCTTCGGATCATGTGCCCTTATCATGATTACTTTGTACTTTGTTGACTTGCTTACGTGCATGGGATGAATCGTGTGGATCCTATGCTGCCAACGAATAAAAATAGACATGTGCCTGGCACATGGGGATGTATGGTAAGCTGGTTGGTTGTGTGTGCATGCGTGTTTGATAAGTGTGGTGTGCGTGTTAATCCTGACCACTGATCTTCAATACTTTTTGATCTTGTTGACTAAATGCTGAGCGTATGATCAATCCAAAGGCCCGTGTTGAGTCAATTCATTGACTAAAGTCCTTGTGTTCCTTTTTATTTTATTTGTTTTTTCTGATGGATTTTAGGATTGGGCTCGCTAATGACACCCCCCACCCTTTAGCCCATTAACATCTCCAACGTGATTCTTTTACTTTCCACACCCCCCATGCGCATTTCATTTTACTTTTATTTAATTATTACATTTTCATTTTTAATTATTTAAAAATAGTTATATGCATTTAAAAATTCCCAGAAAATTCATGCATCATTTTTATGATTTTATAAAATTTTACCAAATTTTATTTTATTATTTTATTTTATTTTTATCATCTGAAATAAATATTGGTTTATTTTCTTTTTGAATTATTCATATCATGCATACTTAAATTTGTTTATTTTATTTCTCTGCATCCATAAAACATTTTCAATCCATTCTTTTTGCATTTGTTAGATAACATTTTGACGTGCATTAAAATATTTTTCCCTCATTTCTAAAATCATTTCACATTGCATTTTAATCTTCCCTTTTGGCACATTGAACCACATTTCTCATCTGAACTTGGCATAATTGTTTGAGTGACTAACATCTTGAATTTTTGCAGGAATTTTTGATATGTTGTTTGTTTCTGGTTCAGAAATGTTGACAATTAATTAGGAAATTTTAAAAGATGTTTTACTACTTGTTTAATTGCTCTTTGTGTGAGATTTCCTTGTATGCACATCCTTGATCTTGTCTGGTTATCTGTTTGAAGAGGCACTTGTGCCATTGTTTTGGGGTTGTTTATTTGACTTCTTAATTCATGTTTGGATTGTTATAGGTCATTTAATCACTTTTATATGTCATTGCTTGGTTTTCATTTGCCTTAATATTACTTGTGTCTGTTTTAAATTAACCTTTTATGCAGGGGCTGAGGTAAGGTATTTAAGGGTGTGGATAATCATCCATACTCACCCTTACTCTTTCCTTCTTTCATCTTTTCTTTTCTTTAGGCTTAGGTTGTCATCAAACCTCACTAACCGTAGGTCACCCATGCATGATAACATTAGGACTCCTAGTTTCCCTTTAGAGTTTCCTTTGTGTCTTCTCTCTTCTCATCTCAAAACTTCTTGAAAACACTTAATAGGAATAAAGTGTATTGCGCACGAGCCTTAAGCGTGGGGAATGAGAAATGAGGGGCTTCCTCTCATCTTTCTAGAGTGCTTAACGAGCGTCCTGTCTTTGGACGATGCGTTAAGTATTCGCCCCTGTACCCTAGACTTTGGTGCAATGCAATTTATGAACTAACTTAAGTCACTTCTCTCCTAAAAAATACTATCAAACTTCAAACCTTTTTGTCCTTCAGGATTGTCAAACTAAAGGCTATTTTCAAAAAGGGTATGTTACCTTCCGTCTGAGTCGCAAACAGGCATCGACCCTAACTGTCGGACGCGAACTTAACGTCTCTCATAAAAAACACAAAAAGAACTTGGTCCGAACTACGTTGACTCTGAATTCCCCATTGCACAAAGGGGGTACGTAGGCCTAGGACGTTGACGTCCTACCGAGTCTATCTTTGTTTCCCCCCATCTTAGTACAACCATAGATGATAGGATAACTCACCCTTAGATTAGACAACAAGCGTGGATCCCATCGAGTACGATGGACGCGTGGGATGCTAGCACCTTCCCCTCGCGTAACCGACTCCCAAACCCAGGCTATGATTGCGATGACCATTCCTTTCCCTCTTCCTCAAGTTTATGCGGTGTTCCCTTTCCCTCTCTTGGGATAAATTTACACGGCTGGCGACTCTGTTTTTCCGCGCCACTCTCGCGTTTGTACCTGGATGAAAATCCTGGGAGCGACAAGGCCCAGGGTCATTTGTTTGAAAATGGCGATCGCGCCGAGATTTTTTAAAACGCGGTGGGTCTTATACAATGCATTGAGGCCCAAAAAGTTTGGTTTTCAAAGGGGGTTGAGTCTTACACTGTAATAGAGGCCCAGTGATTTTGAGTGGGTCTTATAGCTCGAGGAGAGGCCGAGGGTTTGTTTTTCAACGGACGATGATCGCGTCGAACTTTTTGAAATACAACGGGACTTAAACAATAAGTGAGGCCCAAAAATAGGTTTGTATTTACAAAGGATTGGGTCTTACACTCTATTAGAAGCCCAAAAGTGTTTGAAATTATTTGATGAGGATGAAAATCAAAGAAACCCTAATTTGTTATTCTTTAAAAGTAAATATTTAAAGAAAATCAAATAAAATACCAAATAAGTTTGAATAAACCATTTGTGATTTTTGTTTAAGTTTTGGGAAATGAGGGATTAATCACAAGATGAATTAAAACTCACTTGGTTTTGATTTTCAAAGTAAATATTCACTTTTAAAATGTTTAAAAACATTAAAAAGGAATTTATTCACAAAAATACTAATTATATTAAATAAATAATATAAACTTAATTTTTAGTGGAATAAAATATTTCAATATTTTTGTGATTTTTTGCAAAAAGAACCAATAAAAAATAATTAAAATTGAAAGAGTTATTAATTTTCCAATTAATTAATAAAACATAAAAATATTGGAAAAAAATAGCAAAAATGTGAGAAAACACAAAATGGCATGGTGGGGTTTGAACCCACGACCTCAAGGTTATAGGGCGCGCGCCTTACCACTGGGGTGGTGATACATTCATTGCTTGAAGTGAAACCACAAATATACAAGGCTTGCCTTGTTTTCTAGGCCTGGCCAAGGCAAGGCAAGGCAAGTTTTGCCAAGAAACGGGAAGGTCCATAACTTTCTCATTTCTCCATGGTTGGGGACAAAATTTATATGCGTCTGGCCTAAAATTTCATAAGGAATCCAATGGTGGTGGTATTTTTTTCAAATCATACTCCCTCCTCAAAATCCGATAGTGGTTTTGAAAAAGGCCTATAATTGCATTTTCTATGCTATACTTTCATACAGGCATAAATTACATGATGAATTGGTTTAAACACAACATATATAACATGTATGAGGTGTGTATGATCAGTGGACTTCAAAGCAATGCATATTTTGGAAAGTTCAAGTCATAATGCTTACCTCTTTTTGAGCTTTTGGAGTTTTCTGTGCAATCTGCCAAACTTCTTGTTCCAGAAATGGTTTGATGCTTTGGACACTCTCAAATGATCCCTTAGAAGCTTTGAGGATGGTTGGAATCAGCTGGAACCTGCAAAAACACAAACTGGCCCTTTCTTTCAAAAGGGGTTTAAATGACCAAAATAGCAACTCTCTCAAATGGTGTTCTAGATGGGGGGAACCATTTGGGGCAGTTCAAGGATGTTATTTGGAGTATGTTTGATGTTTTATATGGTTTAGAAAGTGACTGAATCAAGACATGGCTTAAAAAATGCACAAAAGGCCTATTTTGAGGTTTTGAGAGGTGACTTTGTGATTTTGGTGTTACAGGTCACTTTTGATAGTTTGGATCACCTACATATGATGTTTATGAGGTGTTAGGATCATAAGTTGTGATGGAAATGCTCTCTAACTCAAAAACTCAGAGTTACCTTGCTAAAGAAGGCATTTTGGCCTAAAGAGAGGGATTTTGAGGAAAGCATCTGTTTGATGGCTTTGGTGTACTCAAACTGAGCACAAATGGGCTCTATTTATAGTAGAGTAAGTTTGTTTTGGGATCAATAATGAATGGAAACTGCAGCAGAGGTTTGGCCAATGGTTGCACTTTGGAATCCAAGTCTGCTCTTGCCATTGACTAGAGGTTAGGGCACAGAGGTTTGGCCAATGGTTGCACTTTGTGAATCCAGATTCTGACTTAGTGAAAATTTCACTAAGTGTTGGAAAAAAGTGACATTTTCACTTTTTATGATTTTGATCATTCCATAACTCAAAATCCATGATGAATTTGGAAGGAGGTCAGTTCTAAGCTTTTGTAGAGGGTAATGAGAGCTACAAACCTAGCTTTGGATGGGTAAAAATGGCCTTGTGGTTTAGGAGTTATGATCCTCCAAAGTTGGTACCCTTGCCACTTTGTTCATAACTTAAAAAATTTTCTAAGTTTTTATGGTTACCCCTTTTACAAGCTATCCCACTTTTCTTGATTTTTCTTGATGAATGATGATTCAAATCATACATTAACATCATTTTAGGGTTAAAAAACCATTGTTGTGAAAAATCTCAAAAAGTCAAAGTTGACTTTTGTGCACAGTTGACTTTTTGTCAGATGAATTCCAAACTGTGCGATCCTCTATGAAATCAAGTCCTTGACCTAAATCAAACTTGATGGATTGATTTCATAGGTGTTATAGGGTGTATTGAATCATGTCCTAGGGTTTGGGAGCATGTCCTGGTCAAAAGTCAAAGCTACAGTTGACTTTTCTCGCGAAACCCTAATTGTGGTACTGATGAAATTGAGACTTGCTGCTCAAGCTTCATGGATCAATCCATTATTACAAATGGATCAATGTGTTATGTTGGAGACCCTCAAATCATGTCTTGAGGTCTTGGCTCATGATTTGTCCCAAAAGTCAACTTAGGGGTGAATTAGGTCAAGAAACCCTAATTCCTGATTTTTGATGTATGCATCCCCTGAGATCAAATTGACTTGATGCTTGGGCCCATGAGGTTTCATGGAGTATTTTAGGATATGCTTTGAAGCATTGGTTCATGCCCAGACGAAAATTCCCATCTGGAGGCCCTGGTCTACCAAACCCTAATTTGGTGACACTGGCGATCTTGAGGCTTGATCCACCTGGAAGGGAGCAACCTTGTGCTTAATCCTTAAAGTGGGAGTCCTCTTGATCCATTGTAGATTATTGGGAGGTTAGACAAGTTGAATATCATGTCATTTCTTGATTGATCCTTTGTCTAAGAACTCTGAGAGGGCTTGAAACCCTAATTTTGACTGTAGTAAGTGTTCACCCATCCTTAGGGAGACTGATGAGGCAAGATGATTCATCCATATTGTGATGATGATTTGCACAATGATGGGAAATCTTAGTGGTCAAAATTTGGGGTATGACAGATGCCCCTATTAAATCTTCTTGGACCCGAAGGTGTGAATGGCGAAGGTATTCGGGCATTCAGGGTGCAAGAGGATTAAATATCGGAATACCCGAAATTTTGATGGTGATTATGAATGGTAACTTACACATTCATCCTCTTTTGTTAAGCAATGATGCTTAGAAAAGGTAAAAACTTCCCCTCGATCCTGGTTTCCTACCAAGGAACTGGTCTTAGTTTCTGAAGTAAACTTCCCCTCGATCCTGGTTTCCTACCAAGGACCTGGTCTAAGTTTCTGAAGTAAACTTCCCCTCGATCCTGGTTTCCTACCAAGGAACTGGTCTTAGTTTCTTTTGTCAATAAACTTTATTGACAAGGGATGCTATTCGTAGCGGTTTTCCTCAAACTTCTCGCCAAATTTTCCTAGGGAGATGCCATTTGATAGAAAAATTTTGATGACAGACTCACTGGGGAACCCATTCGCCTGAGTTGTAGAGGTGTACAAACTTCTCTGTTTGGAGACGCCATTTGCCGACTCTACTGGGGAAAACGAGTCTCTTGAGAGACTGCTTTCACGCTTGAGGATATTACATCATACTTTTCTCGGGATCTTCCCGAAGAAACACCATATGATGTGATCCAATTTTGAGGTGCTGATGACCTTTTCATCAGCGGTTTTTTTCAGAGAAAAACTGCTGTATTGCCGAATCTCTGCTTAAGAGGCTTCCTCTAGGGATTTTCCTTAATCCGGGAAAGCGAAAATATCATCTTCAATGGCAAAGAGTGACATCGGTTGAAGTTTCTCTGGTCTTTCAGAGGTTCAAGTTATCAAAGTGGTCAAGGGCCAATTCTAATCCAGAAATAAACTGGAGGAGAGAGATTGTTCAGACACAACCTTTCCTGACGAGGAAAGAACTTGACAACTCTATTGAGAAGACTGTCACCACTACGGGACAAGACCGACTGGAGTGATAGTTGAAATTCTGGTACAGATGTGTGATGTCTAGTGTAATGTCACAACATCGCAATCTGCTGTATGAACAAGGCAATAATAGTAACAGTAAATCAACACAAGGATTGTTCACCCAGTTCGGTTCAACAACCTACATCTGGGGGCATACCAAGCCAGGAAGGAAGTCCACTATTAGTAGAATCAAATTACAGACTCAACAGACCAGTTGACAATCTACCTAATTCAATCACTACCCAATGACCCTTCTATCTAAGTCCTCCCTAGATAAGAGACTCCATCTCACTCCCAATCATCGCAATGATGTCTAGCAGTCAACAACTCCGCCACTGCATTGACATCTTGTTTAACAATAACTCTCCAAACACAGAAAAATAGAAGACACACTTCCATGACTCACATTGGAGTTGCTTCAAAGCTTCCTCCAAGAACAATACAATACTCCTTCCTGCAACTCCCGCAACTGCCCTGAGAACGATCTAATTGAAGCATCATATAGTTCATTCCTGTAGATCACCCTATCATTAGCTGATGTGCCACATCACAAGCTGAGGCTCCTGATGTTAAGCTAGATGTCAGAACATCCAACTGTTGAATTCAGCTCTACCTTCTTCCACTCAAAAGAACCTCCTCCCTTTGTAGAAATAGATTTCCATGCTCTCATAAACATGATTCAACAATCAAGTTTGAGTAGACAACCTCCATCCTGCTTAGAAACTCCAAAGACTTCAAACCTCCCACATCTGGATCTTCAGAAAATAAGTAGTCCAAGACTACCCCATAGCAATACTAAAGAAAGTCACTTCCCTTAGTAGAGCCGTCAGTAGAAAGCCAGAGATAACTGCCACTTATCCTCGACCTTCACAACCAGAGCAAACACCATGCTCCAAACAAAAAAAAAACTGATCCAAGCTGTAACCACCAAGATGTGATGTCTTCATATCTTTCAGCCTTAAAACCAGCAACTTGTCTGACTTTGAGATGTTGGATGTCATCAACAATCCACAATCAATCTGCATCTCAGAATTCAAACTCATCCCAGACAATTTGGATGGTACTCCATAGTCACCCACCAGTTGATTCAACTCCAAAGTGCTTAACCCTTGAAAATACTTCCAAAACAGCCACATAGAGAAGGGTAAACTCTCAACACTTCTGCAGTCCTGCACTTTTACCTCAGACATATACATAGTCTCCCGTTAATGTATATTGTCGTTAATTGAATGCATGACCTTATCAAAAGCAGACAAATACTCAACTATTGTCAAGCTTTTTATCACGAGGAACACCATTTGATCTGGTCTGACATCCTTTTCCTGCAGACTTGAGGCACTAGTTGATCCCTCTTTTGCTAATCCACACCACTGATTACTTCAGATTAGGCAAGTGGCTTGACCTAATACTTCACCATGAGCACACCTAACTTTCTTTGGCTGAGAAAGCAAAGAACTGAAATGATGTTTCAACATCAGTTTCGACATCACCTTAAACAACAGCTATGGCTTTGGAGATTACATCCACACATATCTCTTGTAGGGAACACATGGGAGCAAATCAAGCTCAGCTTCTTTCTTGATGAAACTTCCTTAAGCTTAAGAGATAACTTATCAAGATCTTCACTCCCGCATGAAAGATTTGACAGTGATACTCTTTTGCTTTGGCTCCACCCTCTTCTTTCATCATCAAGAAGAAATCACTGTTCTGAACAGATTGGTCTTCAAAGTCTGACTTAAACTATATTCTTCTTCTGATCCATCCATGTCAACCATTCTTTTGGAAGATCCATTCACCTTATGATCACTTCGTTCCCAAAGCAAAGATATGAGATAATCCTCATAGAATATCCTACTGAGGAGACCAAACCCTAATGTCTTTCCAAGAGACTATCTCACCACCAGAGAAACAGGGACCAATCAGGGTTACATTAGATACCATGCAGCGAAACACATACCACCTCCTCAACAACCTTCAGGCACTACTCAAAGATCCTAGCAAACTATCAATATAAACCACGTGCTAACAAATCTTTATCCTAAAGAGTCCAATCTTCACTCCAAGGGATCATCCAAACAACTCTCTTCCTTGCTCATGAACCAGAAAGTATCTTCCCAAGATCTCATCCAGAAATAGACAGGATGCCTGCTTTGATACCAATTGAAATTCTGGTACAGATGTGTGATGTCTAGTGTAATGTCACAACATCGCAATCTGTTGTATGAACAAGGCAATAATAGTAACAGTAAATCAACACAAGGATTGTTCACCCAGTTCGGTTCAACAACCTACATCTAGGGGCATACCAAGCCAGGAAGGAAGTCCACTATTAGTAGAATCAAATTACAGACTCAACAGACCAAATGACAATCTACCTAATTCAATCACTACCCAATGACCCTTCTATCTAAGTCCTCCCTAGATAAGAGACTCCATCTCACTCCCAATCATCGCAATGATGTCTAGCAGTCAACAACTCCGCCACTGCATCGACAACTTATTTACCAACAACTCTCCAAACACAGAAAAATAGAAGACACACTTCCATGACTCACATTGGAGTTGCTTCAAAGCTTCCTCCAAGAACAATACAATACTCATTACCTACAGGTTTCTGAGTAATACCACAGTGACCATCTCACAACCCGAGTGGTTCACTAAGACTAAGCCCTAATGATCTACATCTTGGACCCGTACATAATCTAGTATACAAGCCTTCTATTTATAGCTTTTTCCCAACTAGATTTGGGCCTTCAAATCATATCGAATCTTCTGCTCCTAATTTGCAACAGATTCTGCTACTAAATAGATCTTCAATCAAATCTTTAATTAAATCTTCAATAATTAACTCTAAATCTTCTCCATATATTTATGCATTAAATTCGCAACAAACTAATCTTCTTCACACATGATTGCAACAGAATGTATCTTCCATGATATTCGCCTGCAATCTCTGATTTTCTTCAGCAGAATATTTCATTAACCAAAACCATGTGCAGCCCTAAACATCTCAGACCTGATGTTCACTACTGATGTCACGACATCGGGTGTAACATCAGCACACAGCTGCAACCCTTCCATCTTTAACAAACCTGAATGTTACCTAAACACATCACTAAAGCTAGAAGCTCATGTTACAACATCAACCATGACATCAACATTGTTTTAACAAAATTTCAGCCAATTACAAGAACTTACAATAGTGATGCAATATGAATGTGAATGCAAATCAATAATGCATGATGTATGTATGTATATACTGACAAAACTGATTCGACATACAAACTAATAGATGAACATGACTGGATACTCGGGCATCGCGGGGTGAAGAAGTACCGCTGGTTCAAGATAGTAATTCTGCCTTGCTTAGGAGAAACGGTCCCTGTTGGGAGCGACGCTGGTCGGGGTTAAGAGATGGGAACTCGGCCGAAGAGGTCAGATGGAGCATTCGCATCTGACATAGCTAATCCTTCATTTAGGCATACTGGTTTAGAAGGAGAACTTTGATTCTGCACTTTGAGGCTCGAACACCTTTGGAGAAGCGATCGATGTTCTTTCGATGTTCAACCGTCAAAAGAAATTGCCATCTTTATTTTTTAAAAGCAGAACAATTTTAATAAGTAAATATATTTTTGTTTCGTTTCAAGAATCATTGATCATGTTAAAATGTCATTCTATAAAGCTAAAACCAATAAGAATTGCAAACAAAAGCACAAGGGCTCAAATTTTATTGATAGGATGGAGATCAGCCAAACGCGTGATTCCATAGAGTATTTACAAAGTTTAGCAAATGGTAATTTACAGGGAAAAGGCCTATGTTGAAACATAACGACCGTTATCCTTCTACCAACTTTGAATTCTGGACATCCTGAGCTTCCTTCTAAGATGACCGTGACTGGAGTTTTCCTGACGGATGATGTAACTGCTGTCGAAGGACTTGCCCCTTTGTCGAACGTAGTTACTTGCCATTGTCCCTAATTTTTGCCTGGATTGTACTTTGAGATTTCCAATCCATCGGGATGGCTTTTGATCATGTCTCTCATTTTTGCCTGGACCGCCCTTTCGGGTTTTCAATCCACCGAGACGTTTTTTTTAGGCGAAGTATTTCTTGACTACGTCAACATTTGTGGGATAGGCAAATTCTTCTTCATCCATCGTTGCAAGTCTCAAGGCGCCGCCTGAGAAAGCTTTCTTGACCACATAGGGGCCGTCATAATTCAGAGTCCATTTGCCCCGAGAATCAGTGATAAATGATTGTATCTTCTTGAGCACGAGGTCTCATTTCCTGAAGATGCGAGGTCGGCCCTTTTTGTCGAACGCCTTCTTCATTCTTTGCTGATACAACTGACCATGGCATAGTGCCGTTATTCGCTTTTCTTCGATCAGTTTCAGTTCGTCATGTCGAATTTGACACCATTCAGCTTCTGTAAGCTTAGCTTCCATCAATACCTGGATTGATGGGATCTCTACTTCTATGGGGAGCACTGCATCCATGCCATATACTAAAGAGAAAGAGGTTGCCCTTGTTGAAGTGGGGACAAATGTGCGATAACCGTGAAGAGCAAAGGGTAGCATCTCGTGCCAATCTTTATAGGTTACAACCATCTTTTGAACGATCTTCTTGATGCTCTTGTTAGCCGCTTCTATCGCTCCTTTCATCTTTGGTCGGTAGGGAGATGAGTTATGGTGTTCAATCTTGAACTCTGCGCACAACTCTTTTATCATCTTATTGTTCAAGTTAGATCCATTATCAGTAATGATGTGGTTCGGAACACCATAAAGGCAGATGATATTGTTTTTGATAAATCGGACCACCACTTGTCGGGTTACATTGGCGTACAACGCTGCTTCGACCCACTTGGTGAAGTAATCAATGGCTACCAGGATGAACCGATGTCCGTTTGAAGCCTTAGGCTCAATCAAGCCAATCATGTCGATTCCCCATATGGAAAAAGGCCATGGGGAAGAAAGAACTTTGAGATGCGTCTGACACTTGTGACACTTCCTCATGTACTTGTAGAAGTCGGATTCCATGGTCAACCAATAGTACCCTGCTCTTAGAATTTTTCTCGCCATTGTGTGTCCGTTGGCATGAGTGCCAAAGGATCCTTCGTGAATTTCTTTCATCAGCATGTCTGCTTCTGGCCTGTCTATGCATCGGAGCAAGACCATGTTAAAGTTTCTCTTATAAAGTGTATCACCGCTCAGGAAGAAGTCTCCTACCAATCTTCTGAGGGTTTTCCCATCCTTCCTTAGTACCCCAGGTGGGCACTCTTGTTTCTGAAGGAAGCATTTGATATCGTGATACCAAGATTTGTCGTCTATGACTGCTTCAATCGTGAAGATGTAAGCGGGCCATTCTATAACACCTCAAAATTTTCCCTCTTGCTTTTAGCTCTTACTGGCTTATGTTTCATTGCATTGCATTTAGATCTTACTCCATCTCACATATCATTTCATGTTGCATAAGGGCATGTGATCAGTGGATTGCAGAGCATTGACTATTCAAAGCAAGAGAACAAGACCCAAGGGTCTCCCAACAAGTCTCAAGGGTCTCTTACATCATATGATCTCAATTGATCCCACAAGTCATTGGAAGAGGAGAATTCATCTAGAAGATTGGACAGTGCATCATCTCCTATCAAACAGTCCAAATTAGGGTTCGTGATCCAGGCCTTCTCCTGATGAAATTTTGGTCCAAACTTGATCTCAATGTTTTCTACATGATATTAAGTGTCTAAGGATGGAAGATTGCCCATTAGTTTCTTTCAGAAGAGGTTCAATTGCCCAGTTGCTTGAGAATCAAGAAATTGGGGAAAAAGTCAACTGTGCATTGAAAAAAGTCAACTCCTGACTTTCAAGGTCAAATTCATGAAATTCAAGTTACATATGGTCAATGGACAAGATTTGATCAAGAAATGATGGAGGAATCATGAAAAATCAAGAAATGTACAAAGTTTCCATTTTTAGAAACTTAGGGTTTCCAAAAATGGCAAGTTTGGACCATTTTGCACTACACTTTGAGGCTTCCTTTCTTCAAGATAAAAGCTCCAAACTTCAGGCCCAAGTTGAGCCAATTAAAGTTCATACTCTAAGATTCAAATCCATATAAAGAACTCTTCCATTGGATCAAAATTGAGGGAGTTATGATCAATCAAAGTTTGGTAAAATCAAGGCAAAAACCAAGTCATGGCAAGGCAAGTTCAGGCCTCCAGGCCATAATTTTGTCAAACACTTGGTGTCCCAAATGTCAAGCCATTTTTCTCATTGAAGGAAGCGTCAAATGAAAAAATGTTGAACATTAAAGTTGTTCATCTCAATGTGCTCTTCAACTTTGTTGTTGGACATTTTTCCATTTGAGCAAGTTATGATAGAGTTATAGTGGTCCAAAGTTGAAGGGTTCATGCTGAATTTCCACAAGCCCATAGTCATGCATGCCATGCAGGTCACACGCCTTTAAACCAGTTTTGGTACCTTATGTTCTAAGTCATTTTCTACCATCTTAAAGGCTTCAATTCATTTTCATTTAAACACCAATCTTATTCTATGTCATGTCCTCAATCCATTGCATCCTAAACCATGTCATTCCATCCACTAACATGAGAGAATTCCATCCATGAACTTCCATATTTTCATGCTGCCAAGGATGTTGTAACATAGCAATGTACTTCACGCCAGCCATGCATACATTCCTACATCAGCCATTCTTTCTTCTTTTGAACCAACATAATCACATGCCACATACCATGCTTGCCATCCATCATACATGAAAGAGGAAAGTGGGAAAACTTGCTCTACAAGTTTCTGCAGCAACATAACATCACACGGCTCCCTCTCATTTTCAAATTGTTTCTCACCCTCACCATAGCATCATGAACTCTCCACACCATATCCAAACCTCACCAACTCGCCTCTAACTAACTTAACTCAGTTAGTTAGAGTGAACTCATTTAAACTAGCTCAAACTCACTTAACTAACTCAATTAACCACCATAGTTAAATCTTAACCCCAACTATATAATTTAGACTCTCTCATTTTTCACATTTGGAGAAATCATTTTCACTCCTTCTCTCTGAACTCTCTCTGAACTCTCTCTCTCTCATTACAAGAATTCATCATTGTTAGGCATCAATCATCCTCATCATCGTGATTTTCTGAGCAAGAACAAGCAAGAACAATCACAAATTATTCAAGTGCAGTTGCTATTTTTTTCTTATTCTCAAGATCAAGTAGCATTTATTTTACTCAAGTTGAAATTCTAGAAGTTCAAGAACAAGCTCACCTCTCTGGTTTTCTGTTGATCCAAGAGTTCTTCCATTTTCAGGTTCTAATTTCCTCAACTTTATTGCACGAATTCATATTGTTTTAGCTTGTTTTTTTGTTGTTTTTGAGTTTATTAGAAGCAGTGTGAGTTTTGGCTAGTGATAGGCTCATTAGGAGCATAGTTCTGAAATTAGGGCAAAATTGATGCGTTCGATTCTCTTTGTGTGCATGTGATTTGCAAATTTTGAAGCCAGATTATTAATCTACGCAACTTTAGCTTTCGAATGGTGTGCATTTTACTCATTTCTGGAAAAATGTAGTGTTCACAGTTGCCGGAGATTGCCAGAGAAGATGACCGGAGGTCATTCTCCGGACGGTGAGGTTTGCTTAGGGTTTGGTTCTCAGATTATATCATAGCCATTGGATTTCTTGCATCGTGTGGTTATTATGTTACCAACGCATTAAAAGGCCATGTGACTTGCGCGTGCTCCATTTTGGTCTCAGCTTGATTACCTGTGTGTGTGTGTATGCTAGTTAGTGTGTGCTTGCATCATGAGCATTAGATGATGTTACTTTTTCTCATCCTCTAACTTTGATTGATCTCATGGTTGTGATTGCATCAAACATATAACTGCATGTGCACACTATCACTCACAAACACACGCTTTATGGACTGGGTCACTATTTGCTTTTCACACCCTCTTGCTTGAGCCCAAACTTTTTTTAAACGTGACATTTACTTTGCGTACACCCCCTGCACTCTTTTATTTCATTTTATTTTTCTTTTTCCATATAGTTTCAATTTCATTTTAATAAAAATACTAAAACTCATCAAAAAATTCCAAATTAATTCACATGTTTTATTAACACATTTAGGTAATTTTATATTTTTTAAATTCTATTTTTATGAATTTTTGCCTATTATTCCACAATTTCTTTTCAATTTCTTTTTCATTTGATCTTTTCTTTGATACTTGAACTTGTGCATTTTATTTCTCCCATCTCATACAACATTTTTGACTCATTCTTTTTGCATTGGTTAGATAACACATTAAAGTATATAAGACAATTTTGTTTTTTTTTTAAGTCATTTTATCATGTCTTTAGGAGTGCTTATTTGAGCATTTTTGTGGTGTGTTTCAATGTGTTTTCATGAGGCCTTTTGAGGCACTTTTCTTTTGGGTTTTGCCATGAGTTTTTCATACATGTTTTTGCTTCTGACTTGGATTATTTAGGACCTGTTTTTACAATTTTCTCATGTGCTTTGATATTTGTTTGATGCCTTGCATTTGAAGTTACATGTATGCACATTACTTCATTCTCATATGATTTTGTTGAGGCACTTGTGCCACCTCTTGTGTTTACTTTGTATGATATTATAGGTCATTTGTATGATATTATAGGTCATTTGTTTTCATTCTTTGTCATTTCTACATAATTGTTCTAAATGTCATCCTTACATGAATATTTTTGTCCTAATTTTTGCATCTTCTCTTCTTAAGCTCTACATGTTTCATGTGTGCATTTTGGTATGCCATTTCATACATTCCATTTGCATTTCATTAATGGTATGCCACTGCCCATAAGCATCCATTAATCATTTCACATGTTATGCACTTTTGGTATGTCACTTTGTGCATCTAATTGGAAATTGTTTCTTTCTTTCTTATCTCTTCTTCATCTTATTTCTCTTACTTATATCATTGCATCCATGACTTGTATGATGATTCATATGCATTATAAGACCTTTTTAAATGATATATGATTCTGATCTTGATCTTTTATGAAGCATCAATGCATGATCACATTGCATATTCACTCATTCTTCATCTTTTACTTCCATAGTGCACTTCTTTGATGTTTAGGACATTTGATTGTGCATAGTTTCTTCATGTTTAATATCTTAACATTAGAGAACATCCTTAGAGCATAGGTTCTGACCTTGAATGATTTTCAACTCTTAGGATCTTTATCCATTGATTCTTAATTTGTTGGATCATTACTTGTTATTATTTCCTTATTTCACTACTTGTAAATAGATTTTGAACTAATCTTTTCATGTAAGTGCTAATGGTGAGTAAGTGTGTCGATATGCTTCCACATACACTTCTTTCTTTCATCTTCTCTTATCTCTTTTAATCATTCAACTTGTGATCATGATAAGCATTTATATGCTCTTTTTGAATAACTTCTTTCTCCTCCCTTTTGAGTTATAACTCATCTTCTACTTTAGAAGTGAGTTGTTTAACTCACTCTTCTTCTCCTTTCTCTTAGGCTTAGGTTTCTTAAACCAGATTAGCCATAGGAACATCCATGTATGATAACTTTAGGGTTTGAGTCTTAGTCCCCACCTAGATTTTTACCTTATTGATCTTTGAGTCCTTTCTCTCCTCATCTCAAAACAAAAATCAAAAACACTTAACAAAAAGGCATAACATGTATTGTATTTGAGCCTTTCATGTGAGAATAAGATAATGAGGGGTCTTCTCTCATTTTCTTAGAATGTTAGCGTACGTCCCGTCTTGGGTCGATATGCGAGGCATTCGATCCTACATGAGAGACTTAAATACAATGCGTGTAACAAAACACAAACAACTTCAAAAACACTTCTGTCTAAAAAACACAAAACAAATTCAAACCTTTTCATCCTTCAGGATTGCTAAGTTTCAAACCTCATTTTCAGAAAAGGGCACGTTACTTCCGTCTCGTCGCAAACAAGCATTGACCCCAACTGCCGGACGCGAACTTAACGTCGCTCATAAAAAACAAAGACTTGGTTAAGTCGAACTACGACTGCTCTGACTTCCTCTCTCTAGTTAGATTGAGGATACGTAGGCACGAGACGGCGATGTATTGGCGAGCAACCTCCCCCATAGTTCATGTCCGAACTATGTTGACTCTGATTTTCCCGTTCCCGAGGGAATACGTAGGCCTAGGACTCCGAGGACGTTCTATCGAGTCACTTCTTTTTCTTTTCTTCCTCGTTTCTCCATTCTTTTCCGTTCTCGTTCCTTCTCCTTTCCAGTAACAGTGGAGCTCCAGATGACGACCCCCTTTGATTGAGACAACAAGCGTGGATCCCATTGAGTACGATGGACGTGTTGGGTGCTAATACCTTTCCTTCACGTAACCAATTCCCTTACCCATTTCTCTTGGTTGCAAGACCATGCTCTTTTCCTTCCCCTCAGGTTTATGCAGTGTTTCCTTTCCCTCTCTTGGGATAAATACGCATTGTTGGCGACTTTGTTTCAGCGCCACTTTAGCGTTTGTACCTGGATGAAAATCCCGGGAGTGACAGCTGGCGACTCTGCTGGGGACTCCGGTTTCCTAAGCGAGTCAGTCCTAGCGCTTGTCTGTTTTGTTTCATTAGGTGTTTACTTTGATGTTGTATTTACTGTTTTTACTGTATTGCTATTTACTGTATTATTACTTTACTGTATTACTGTATTTATTGCATTCTTTACATTGCACATCATTATTATACTGGACTGTGCTGTGCTGGTTTTCTGTTTGGAGGGATGGGTATTCAGAGAGATAAGCCCATTACACAGGCTTGAGTACATACATAGGACTAGAGTGGACGGTAGTGTGGCCTACGTAGCGTCTTATTATGTATGGTTTACACGAAATTCACAACCAAACAAGGTTTTCTTGGGAGATGTTCTGATTTGCGCGTCTTGTGCATTTCGGAGTGTTAACCTAGAAAGCTGTCGACGCTGGTGACCGATCATTGAGGACCTTAGTGGAAACATCCCTCTTTAGTGGTGACAGTGGCAGCCCACATTCTGTGGCAAACCCATTCGCACCCGAGGGCCCACTTTGGAACTTGCATAGGATGGCCTTTATTTTTGGGGAATCAGTGGACGATCTCTTTGTTTGGCGATAGCATTGTATCCTAAGGGCTGAATATGCTATTGCTTCTCAAAATAGAGAATCCAAAATTGAGGAACCGCTGTTTTAGTACCTACATATGAGTATGGGCGGGTGTTTACAGGTTTGCAGGTAACCATGCCTCCTACATACCCTGATATTCTGGTATTTTCACAGACAGATGATGTAACTTATTACAGTTAGTGGGTTTATATCTACAGTATTATTCTCAGATTTGTACAGACACCTTGCACACAGTCCAGCACAGACACAGAGCACGTTGATACCATGCCCTTTTGCATTGCATTATCATGTCATAACATTCATGTTTGTCATTTACAGGTGCTTATTACACTTATGATTCCAATCAATGGGCTTGACAGAGATAGTTCTCAAGAGAAAGAGCAATGTCGCCTACAAGTTCCCAGAACCTACTTTGGATTTACTGCATAAGGTGATACGCTTCCAGGTGTCCTCCCACAGATCGGGATGTCGAGAAATCTTTGTTCTTTACAGGGACTGAAAATGAGGAAATGCTGCGAGAAGTTGTGAACGTTTGGGGCCACCAGCGTAAAACAGGAAAAACAGTCTTTGGAAAAATGGATTGCAGATCTTATCCTGAGTATGAAAGATGGATTGAAATGAAGGTGAACGAATTACTCTTGCCTTTTTCAAAGGAACCCCCTTTATATCTGGTAATGCCAGAGCAGCCTACTATGGTAGCTATCGAGGAGTTTGACAAACTACAAGCTTTGGTGAAGGAGCTTCATGTGGAGAATTCAGATTTGAGTAGTCTTCTTCAAAATGCTTTGCATGCCAACAAAGAGTTGGAGCATAAAGCCCAAGACGCCGGAAAAATCTTAGCTGCAAGAGAAAAGGATTTCGCCGAAAGAGCTCAACATTTCCAGAAAATTAGTAAAGGTGCCGATGCTGCCACTCAAGCTCATAAGAAGGCCAAACAGACTTTAGCTCAGACTAAAGACATGCTAGCCAAGCTTTAGCAAGCATGGGATGAAGTCAGAATAGAGAATGCAGAGTTGCGAGAGCAATTAAAGGCCAAGGACGACGAGCTTCTTAGAGCGCATGAACAACGGAGAAAGCATCGGGAAGACTTTGGAAAAAGCCAAGAGCAGCTGAAGAATGTTAACGATGAATTGAAAGTGTCCAAGAAAAAGCTTGAGAATACCATGGCAGAGATGGGAAGACTCAAGATATAAGCTGGGGTGAAAAGGTTTAAGGAAGTGAGTACTGATGAAGCTCTCTTGATGCACGCGGATTCACTAGCCGAAGCTCTGAAGAAGAGAGACATTTTGATCAAATAGATGATTGAAAGGCCAGGTCATCAGCGTACCAGAATCCTTTTAGAAGAAATCAAGTATTCTAGTGACAAATTGAAAGATTTGGAGTTAGATGTTTGATCTTACTTTCCCATCTCCTTAATATAGTTTTGTTGATGTAATGTTGGCTACCATCAGGCTTGTTGATGGAGCTATTTCCTTGATGTACTTCCCATTTACGGACTCATTGTAAAATGCTTTGGCGCTTATTAATTTTCTATTGAATTCAATGAATGGCTTATTCAAAGGGGTTTCTTCGGCATTGCTCTATTCACCAGCACATTACCACAACATTTTATCACAGCATAGTTTTTCTCAATACTTTTCTCTCAACATCATGTGACTATTATAGAGCTCCCTGTGACTAAAACTGGAATTAGGGTGTAAAACGCCCTAGCAATGATAAACATGACATTTGAATTCTCATAATCATGAGCATTTTTTCATAACAAGTACTTGTTCCGGTTTTTTCCTAACCTTTATTTGGTTTCAGACAGGATAGTTGACCAACCGATTCATCAATATTCTACTCGACTAAACCAGAAAAGAGTAATGGAGCAAATGCAAGCAGAGATGGCCGCCATGCAAGCCCGTATCACCAAATTCATGGAAATGATGCAAGGGTTCGTGCAGGGACTTCATGGTGGTGTCTAGAACAATGTTATTCCTCAAAGAGGAGGTGCTAATGGACACAATATTCAGAATGGACCTCTGGGCGGAGTTCCAGTTCCCACTGTTGTTATCCCTCTGGGCGGAGGAGAGAATGTGGTGATTCCTTCTGTGGTTGGAGGGGGAAACAGTATTCATGCAGTTCATGGCCATCATTTTGATGACCAACAAGACGATGTTTTCTCGGTACCAGGTGGAGATGCTGGTCTCCCGGTTGTTGATGACCAAAGGATTAGAATGATTGAAGAACAACTAAGAGGGGTGGTAAAACAAATTTCAGTGGGCATGGATCTGGATGACCTAGGGCTGGTTCCTGATATGAGAATTCCTCATAAGTTTCAAGTCCCCACTTTTGAGAAGTACAACGACACTACTTGCCCCAGGACACATGTTCGGGCATACGCAGGAAAGATGGCTGCGTACTCTCGTGATGAAAAATTGCTGATGCACTTCTTCCAGGAAAGTTTGTCTGGAGCGTCCCTGGAATGGTATATGCAGCTTGATAGGAGCCATGTACGCAACTGGAGAGAGATGGTGAAAGCATTTGTGAAACACTACCAGTATAACACCGATTTGGCTCCCAATCGTACACAGTTACAAAATATGTCTCAAAAGAGTGGTGAAAGCTTTAAGGAGTACGCGCAGAGATGGCGCGAGTTGGCAGCAAGGGTACAACCACCCATGCTGGAGAAGGAAATGCTGAATCTGTTTATGGATACTTTGCCGGGACATTATTATGAAAAGCTGTTACCTTGCATGTCGGGCAAGTTTGCTGACTGGATCATGGTCGGGGAGATGTTAGAGGGTGGAATCAAAGCTGGGAAAGTTTCGGGTAATGATGGGTCGTCTTCTAGTCAGGGGAAGAAACCATATGCGAATTACAAAAGGAAGGAGGAAACCAATTCTGTCTCGTCTTACCAAGGTAAAGGGAAGCAACGCCAGAATTATAATCAGCAAGTAGCTTCAGTGACAATTCCTGCAGCGCCTCCTCTGTAGCGAAATCAGGCTCCTCGCCAACAACAGTACAAGCCCAAACAGGATAGACATTTTGATACTCCGCCTCTACCGTATTCACAATTATTCCAGCACTTACTTCAGCTGCAGCTAATTCAAAAGATGACTCTAGCTCCTATCACTGGTAATCCACCTCCGGGTTATAATCCTAACGCCCAATGAGACTTTCATTCTGGGGCACCCGGACATCATATCGAGGACTGTAAAGCTTTTAAGCACACAGTTCAAGATTTGGTGGATTCTAAAGCCATCAATTTTTCAAATGACGTGTCGAATGTTATCCAGAACCCAATGCCTGACCATGGCGGGCCAAGGGTTAACGCGGTGTTAAAGGGGAACGAATCTTTGAATCTGGTTAGGGATGTGAATAAATTAAGGACTCCTTTGATGGTGGTAAAGGAGAAATTATTGATGGGAGGAGTGGACCCCGGTTGTGACAAGGATTGTTCAGAATGTATGATACAGACGAATGGTTATAGGTTGTTGAAATCAGTAGTTCAAAAGTTGATCCATGAAGGTAGGTTGCAGTTTGACATATGTGACCAATGAAAAGAGGTTATTAGTAGCGATGTGGCTACCATCACTATTCCATTCAAGACAATCACAATTTCAGCGGCGACAAGACCAGCGCCGGTTATAATTACAGGTCCTGGACCCATTCCTTATGAGAGTACCAAGGCCATTCCTTGGAACTATGGGGCAGAAGTTTTCGTTAATGGGCAGAAACAAGAGTTAATAGGAACATCGGTAGCAACTTCCAGTCTTGAGGAAGCAGGAGCTATTACCCGAAGCGGTAGAATCTTTACTCCTTCTGATGAACGGGATGATAATTCCAGACAGGACAAGGGTAAATAGGCCGTAGATAATTCTGTACAGACCCCAGCAGTGACTGACCTCGTAGTAGAGGCCAGCTGATAATCCTTTCTCCGAGAATGTAGAGGAATTTATGAGGTTGATTCGAAGAAGTGACTATAAAATTGTGGATCATTTGCATCAGACGCCGTCCAAGATATCCATCTTATCCTTGTTGTTGTGTTCGGAAGCTCACCGAAACGCGTTGTTGAAAGTACTGAATTCCGCATATGTGCCCCAAGAGATCTCAGTCAATCAGCTTGAGGGGGTGATAGCCCATGTTAGTGCAGGAAATGGTTTGGGGTTTACTGATGCTGATTTGACTCCAGCTGGGAGAAACCATAACAATGCCTTGCATATTTCTGTTGAGTGTCGGGGGTCGTTGATGTCTCACGTGCTTGTGGATACAGGGTCATCTTTAAATGTGTTTCCTAAGAAGGCATTGATGAAGTTGGATACTCGAGGGTTGATATGCATGCCAAGTGATTTGGTGGTGCGCGCATTTGATGGTTCTAAAAGGGCTGTCTTTGGAGAGGTTGTGCTGCCAATTAAGGTTGGCCTGGAGGTCTTTGACGCCACATTCTATATAATGGATATCCAGCCCGCTTACAGTTGTCTACTTGGTCGGCCGTGGATTCACAGTGCTGGGGCTGTAACGTCTACACTCCATCAGAAGTTGAAGTATATGGTGGATGGACATGTGGTGACAGTTTGCGGAGAGAAGGACATTATGATAAGCCATCTATCTAGTTTCAAATATGTAGAGGTAGATGGCGAGATACAGGAAATGTTATGTCAAGCTTTTGAAACGGTAAAAGTTCATAAAGAAGTTCCTAAGGAGGTTAGCCCATCTGAAATGGTTAAGCAGCTTACAGTGGTAGAGCAGTAGGAGATTTCTATGTCATCCCTCAAAGATACTCACAAAAATGGGGTCAGATTATTGAGGTACAAAAGAAGCAAGATACTTATGGGCTGGGGTACAAGCCACCCAAGCGTCCTAAAGAGCCTCCGAAGTTTTATGGCCCGGTTCGTTTTACCAGTGCTGGGGTATTCTTTGATAGAGTCAACGTTATTGAAGAGGATGAGGACAGTGATTGCGACATGGATAATTGGATCCGCCCCTGCAGGCATGGTCAAAGTCCATGCAACTAGTCATCGGAGAAGATCATCCAAGTGACTGGCCTAGAGTAATTGTCTATGTTTTTTCTGTTATGTTTGATCCTACGCTCTGCCCAAGGCGTAGTGACTCTTGTTTGTAGGGCTTGAATATTTCGTATGCTTTTCCTTATCAATAATAAAGGACTTTTCGCATTCAGATATTTCTGATACCTGTTTTTCTATTTTTCTTTTGTGCATAAAATCATATCAAAATGGCAATATGTTTTGTTTGTTGCATACATAATAAAACATGAATCATCTATCATGCAGGTTACCTTGTTCAGATTCCATCCCTCATGATTCGGCTATGACTCGGTATGATTTCGATAATCCCATATATCAGGTTGAAGAAGAGGTTGAGGAAGGTTGTGAACTTCCTGAGGAATTGGCCAGACTACTAAAACAGGAGGAAAGGGTAATCGTGCCTCATCAGGAGGAGATTGAGATTGTTAATTTGGGAACCGAGGATGCAAAGAAAGAGGTAAAGATTAGGGCTGCCTTGGAAGACAGTGTAAAGGGAAGATTGATTGAAATGCTTCGAAAGTATGTGGATATCTTCGCCTGGTCTTACCTAGAAATGCCTGGGCTTGACACTGACATCGTGGTACACCGGTTGCCGCTCAAAGAGGGATGTACTCCGGTTAAGCAGAAGTTGAGAAGAACGAAACCTGAGATGTCCGTCAAGATCAAAGAGGAGGTTCAGAACTAGATATATGCTGGATTTCTAGCTGTGACAAGTTATCCTCCGTGGGTTGCTAACATTGTGCCTGTACCTAAGAAGGATGGAAAGGTCAGGATGTGTGTTGATTACAGAGATCTGAATAGAGCAAGCCCTAAAGATGATTTCCCGCTCCCTCACATCGATGTGTTAGTGGACAACACAACTCAATACTCTGTGTTTTCCTTCATGGATGGCTTCTCTGGGTATAACCAAATCAAAATGGCCCCAGAAGACATGGAGAAAACAACGTTCATAACACCGTGGGGAACATTCTGTTACAAAGTAATGCACTTTGGATTGAAAAATGCTAGGGCAACTTATCAACGGGCAATGGTGACTCTCTTTCATGATATGATTAACAAAGAGATCGAAGTATATGTTGATGACATGATTGCGAAGTCACAAACGGAGGAGGAGCATCTGGTAAATCTGTAGAAGCTTTTTGATAGAGCCGACCGACAAAAGAATGAAGACCTAAGCTTCACAAAAAGACCTCCAGCAACTCTAATCTGCAATGCCTCATAGAGCATTATAAAACAACAGAAGGGTGAGAAACACAATCATAATACAGTTGCATATAATTATATATTAACACAGAAATGCACAAGTAAAATATTCTCACCACCAATGCACCACAATCAAATACAACACAACACAATACAATTCTCAGGTATCCAATACCAATACACATCAATCAGACACAATACACTCATCATCAATACAATTATACATATTCCATCTCATCAATCACATTCACAATTCCATACACAATTAATCCATGATTTATGCAAATGCACAGAGACCGACACAACGACTCTGCAATGCATATGCGGTACCGACTTCCAACATTTCTCATCACTAGTTCACTCAGGAACTCTGCTGGAACCATCGCTCGTTACTTAGTGTAACTCCCCGTCGGGCATACGATGTTCCCCGTCGCTCACACCCCACACGGGCACACGACGTTTATGGATCGCTCACACCCCACACGGGCACACGACCCGATCGCTCACACCCCACATGGGCACACGATCGTCTATAATCATCGCTTTCGGTCCTCTTATTTTTAAGGTGCACGATCCGATCAGATCGCTTTCAGTCCTCTTATTTTTAAGGCGCACGATGTTATAGCGGATTCCCTCTGGAATCAATCCGTCGCTCACGACGTCACAAGAATGCATATCATGATGCTTGGCATACAATGACTCATGACATTTAAAATGCACACATATACACATCCATAGTCATGCATATATCATCAATTACCACACATTGCATTTTCTTGCCCTAAGGTCACCAATCATCATCACAATATGTATTTCATGCAATTTCATCACACAACAGTATACATGTCATACAATATCCACACCAACAGCATATTGCATATGCACATCAAGTTCACACAATTAAAACGACAAAAGTCGAAAAACAACATATTTTCTAATTCCATACCTAATTTAATCAGCCAACAATCTCAAAACCATCATCATAAGCAAGAATATTTTATAAGCTTTCTAACGCATCAAACCACGCCTCAAACCAAACCACAGATAAAAAGTTAGTAAGAAAACAAAATTGCACAAACAGCCATGTTCGCTATGCGAACCCTCTAGCGAGCATTCGCTACCACCTTCGCTAGGCGAATTTTCAGCGAACCCACTCTCAGCTAAAAACAGACACAAAGTTCGCTAGGCAAACCCCTTGGCGAACCAAGGCAGAACCAACCAGAACCAAAAACATATAAAGTTCGCTAGGCGAACAACATAGCGAACCTTCGCTAACCTTCGCTAACCTTCGTTAACTGGTTCGCTAGGCGAACCCGCGAAAATTCATTCGCTACTGCTTCGCCCCAGGTTCGCTAGGTGAACCTGCGAAAACCCAGAAAATCTGCAGCGCTGTTACATAACCCAAAATGATATTTTTTTCCAACCAAAACATTTCCAAATCAACATATATTAATTAGAACCTAATCTAATCATGGCAACAAGCATTCTATCACATTTACGTCGATTTCCAACCGCGAAAACATCGATTTCTCAACATATTTCTCATTTCCAACCTAGAATTCAAAAGCTATGTAAAGACAAGAAAACATACAAGCACACACATACATAATCATACACAAACATAGTATAATCGAGTTTCGCACCCTTACCCGATTTAATCGTGTTTGATAAAGTCGGGAGATTGATTTTCTTCTTTTCCAAGTTTCTCTCTTTTACTTCTCTTCTTCTTTCTCTCTACTTTTCTTCTTCTCTTTTTCTTTCCTTTCTATTTTCTCTCTTTCTATTTCTATTATATTCTTAACTTAACAAAATACAGCAAAATGACCCAAAATACCCCTACACTCAAATATCGCCCAAACGCTCCCAAAACGCGATAAAATATAATCACGATGAAAAATAACATTTTTTCACATAAAAGTCAGAAATAAAATAATATAATAATAAAATACTCAAAACGACTCAATTAATTAAAAAGACAAAACTGACAAAACTGACTGGGGCGTTACAACTCTCCCTCACTAAGAAATTTTCATCCTCGAAAATATTACCTGAGACGAACAACTCTGGATACGACTCCCGCATCCGACTTTCCAACTCCCAAGTCAAATTGCCCTCAGCAGTGCCTCCCCACGCTACCTTCACAAGTGCAATATCCTTGCCCCTCAACCGCTTCACCTCGCGATCCAAAATCCTAACGGGTAATGCCTCAACCATAAGGTTCTCCCTTACCTCAACCTCATCCATCGGAATCACATGCGACGGATCAGAAACATACTTCCGAAGCTGTGAAACATGGAACACATCATGCAAATTCAACAGATTCGACGACAACGCCACCCGATAAGCCACAACACCCACTCTCGCAGATATCTGGTAAGGACCAATAAACCGAGAAGTAAGTTTCTTCGACTTCAATGCACGACCAACACCCGTTACCGGCGTAACTCTCAAAAATACATGATCGCCCTCTTGAAACTCGAGATCTTTCCTTTTACGATCATGGTAACTCTTTTGCCTACTTTGAGAAGCCTTCATTTTCTCACGACTAAGCTTCACTTTTTCCGTAGTCTGTTGAATCAATTCGGGCCCAACCACCGAACTCTCACCAGATTCGTGCCAACACAACGGTGTTCGATATCTCTGTCCATACAACGCTTCAAACGATGCCATTCCAATACTCGAATGGAAACTGTTATTATATGTGAATTCCACCAACGCAAGATAACTATCCCACGCACCACCTTGTTCCAAAACACACGCTCGCAACAAATCTTCCAAAGACTAAATCGTTCTCTCCGTCTGCCCATCCGTCTGCGAATGATAAGCCGAGCTCAATCTCAATTTAGAACTCAACACCTTCTGTAAACTTTCCCAAAATTTCAAGGTAAACCTTGGATCTCGATCCTAAATAATACTTAACGGAACCTCATGCAACTTCACAATCACACTGATATAAATCTCAGCTAACCGCTCCAAAGAAAAACTGATGTCAATCGGAATGAAATGAGCCGATTTAGCCAGTCTGTCCACAACCACCCAAATAGCATTATGCCCTCGTTGAGTATTCGGCAACCCCGTTACAAAATCCATAGAAATGCTATCCCATTTCTTTTCTGGAATATCCAACGGTTGCAACAAACTACTAGGCCTCTGATGTTCCACTTTCGACTTTTGGCAAGTCAAACAAGCATACACAAACTGAGCCACATCTTTTTTCAATCCAGACCACCAGAAAATATTTTTCAAATCTTGGTACATCTTGTTCGCTTCCGGATGTATACTCAAATTACTCCGGTGTCCTTCTTCCAAAATCATCTGTTTCAAATCCGAATCGTCCGGAATACAAATTCGCCCACGGAACCTCAACACACCATTAACATCCACTTGAAAATCACCACTCGCATCTTTTCCGCCAACCAACATCAAATCCACCAATTTCACATCCAACTTCTGTTTCTCACTTACCGTCATCAGAAAATCATTAGTAACCTTCAACATACCCAGCCTCACACTATCCGATGTCACTTCACATACCAAACTCAAATCTCTAAATGATTCCAAAAGCTCCCACTCCTTAACCATTAAAGTGGACATATGCAACGATTTCTGACTCAACGCATCGGCTACCATATTAGCTTTACCAGGATGGTAATTCAAGCCAAAGTCGTAGTCCTTCAAAAATTCCAACCATCTTCGTTGCCTCATATTCAACTCCTTCTGATCAAACAGATATTTCAAACTTTTGTGATCACTAAAGACTTCAAACCTCGCACCAAAAAGATAATGCCTCCAAATTTTCAATACAAACACCACAGCCGCTAACTCCAAGTCATGCGTAGGGTAATTCTTCTCATGCACTCTCAACTGCCTCGAACCATACGCCACGACCTTACCGTCTTGCATTAGCACCCCACCTAGACCAATCAAAGACACATCACAATACACCATAAACGGTTCAGCAGGATTCGGCAAAATCAAAATCGGAGCTGTCGTCGATCTTCTCTTCAGCAAATTAAAACTTTCCTCACACCGAATATCCCAAATGAACGCTTTCCCTTTACAAGTCAACTGGGTCAAAGGAAGTGCTAGCTTAGAAAAACCTTCAATAAACCTTCGATAATATCCGGCCAAACCCAAAAAGCTTCGAATTTCAGTAACGGATCTCGGAGCCTCCCATTGTAGAACTGCTTATACTTTAGATGGATCCACAGCAATACCATTACCTGAAATTACGTGTCCAAGAAAACTCACCTCCGACAACCAAAATTCACACTTGGACAATTTGGCAAAAAGCTTATTTTCCTTCAAAACCTGCAAAACAATACGCAAATGCTCCGCGTGCTCCTCCCGAGACTTAGAATAAATCAATATGTCATCAATAAACACAACAACAAATCGATCCAAATGCTCGTGGAAAATACGATTCATGTACTCCATAAACACACCTGGCGCATTAGAAACCCCGAACGGCATCACAGAATATTCATAATGACCGTAACGGGTCCTAAAAGCCGTCTTCTGAATATCTTCCTCTTTCACACTAATCTGATGATACCCTGACCTCAAGTCAATCTTACTGAACACACAAGCACCAACCAACTGATCCATCAAATCATCAATTCTCAGAAGAGGTTACTTATTCTTAATCGTCACCTTATTCAACCGGCGATAATCAATACATAATCGCATACTTCCATCTTTCTTTTTCACCAATAAAACTGGAGCACCCCAAGGAGAAACACTTGGCCTCACAAACCTCTTCTCCAACAATTCATTCAATTGTTTCTTTAACTCAACCAACTCAGATGCCGACATACGATAAGGTGCCATAGAAACAGGTCTAGTACCAGGAACTAGATCTATCGAAAACTCCACCTCTCTCTCTGGCGGCAAGTCTGAAATATCCTCAGGAAACACTTCCGGAAATTCACACACAACAGGAAACACATCAAGCGACACTTGACTATCCACAGTCAACGACGCAAACAACCCAAACAACTGAGCTTCATCCGCCAAAAGTTTCTTCAACTCTTTGGTAGATAAGAAACTCGAATCTTCATCTTCTTCAAGAGAAGGAAACCTTACTAGCTTATGATAACAATCAATATGAACCCGATTGAATTTCAACCAATTCATTCCCAGAACTACATCTAACCCCTCCAACGACAAACACACCAAATCCATCTCAAAGTCTTTACCATAAATGGTCAAAGGACAACTTAAACAAACCAAAGAAGTAGTTACTGACCCCATTGCTGGAGTATCAATAACCATCTCACCATCCATCAAAGACAACACAAGATTCAAACGCTTAGCGCACTCAGACGAAATAAATGAATGAGTCGCTCTAGTATCAATAATAGCAACTAAAGGCGTACTATTAATAAAACAAGTACCTCTGATCAGACGATCTGCATTAGTAGTCTGAGTCCCCGCCAATGCAAAAACTTTCCCACCAGATGGAACTTACTTTGGTTTCGGACACTTCGTGCTAATATGACCAGGGTCACCACAGTTGAAACACTTCGCCACATTCTTCCTTTTGCACTCGGCCGCTACATGTCCTAAACCTCCACAATTAGAACACTTCCTCAAATCTTTCTTACATTCGAACTGACGATGTCCCACATCACCACACCTATAACACCTCAGAGGACCAGACATACCTCCACCACTTGACCTTCGATCAAAAGTACCCCTTTGTTTACCCTTATCAGCTGGTGTTACATACGGACCACTACGGAACTGTTGCTTCCCTTTCCTCTCGCTCACACTCTTATAGTGAGTAGAACGAGCCTTACTATCCTCTTCATAAATCCTACAACATTCCACCAAATCAGAAAACCTTCTTATCCTTTGATAACCAATTGCCTGCTTAATCTCAGGACGCAATCCGCTCTCATACTTCACACACTTAGAAAACTTTGCAGTCGCTTCAGCATAATGAGGAAAAACTGCACAAACTCCACAAACTTAGCAGTATAATCAACAACAGACATATTACCTTGTTTCAATTCCAAGAACTCAATTTCCTTCTTTCCTCTTACATCTTCGGGAAAATACTTCCTCAGAAACTCCTGGCTAAACAATTCCCAAGTAACTTCTTCATCCCAGCTTCCAACACCTGACGAGTACTAACCCACCAGTCATCCGCTTCTTCCTGTAACATGTGAGTTCCCAGTCTCACCTTACTGTCCTCAGCACAATCATTAACTCGGAAAATCCTTTCAATCTCTTTCAACCAAATCTGTGCACCATCGAGATCATGTCTCCCTTTAAAGACAGGTGGTTTGTTCTTCCTGAACTCATCATTACCAGCAGCATTAGGTGCACCCTGCACAGCCCGAGCCATTGCTTGCATCGTAACAGCCAAAGCAACATCATTCCTACCAGCCATATTCTGTTCATTTCTAATAACAACAATTATGGTTAAACAAACAGCTCATCCAAACACCAAGACCGACAAGAAATGACACAAACTGACACGGACTGGCACGGATTGGCTTTGATACTACTTAATGTAACACCCCCAATCTATACCCCCAAGCTATTAAAGCGATAAATAAAATTCAAAATTTCATCAGAGTATATTTACAAATTCACGGCATAGACCGAGGGGTCGCATCAAATTGAAACAAACATACAACACCTGCTCATAAAGATATGCAACAATTCAGGTAGTAATACACCCACCATTCAGAAACAGAATGAAAGCGGAAAATTTGTAACTGAATCTCATATATATATATATATATATATATATATATATATATATATATATATATATATATATATCATGAAAGGTTTGTCTGCCAAATACAATCATACATGTACAATCCAAAAGATACATATACATAACACAAAATAATCACACTCGATCATCCCGACTACCCGGTGCTACATATCAGAGCCGACCGACAAAAGAATGAAGAGCTAAGCTTCACAAAAAGACCTCCAGCAACTCTAATCTGCAATGCCTCATAGAGCATTATAAAACAGCAGAAGGGTGAGAAACACAATCATAATACAGTTGCATATAATTATATATTAACACAGAAATGCACAAGTAAAATATTCTCACCACCAATGCACCACAATTAAATACAACAGAACACAGTACAATTCTCAGGTATCCAATACCAATACACATCAGTCATACACAATACACTCATCATCAATACAATTATACATATTCCATCTCATCAATCACATTCACAATTCCATACACAATTAATCCATGATTTATGAAAATGCACAGAGACCGACACAACAACTCTATGCAATGCATATGCGGTACCGACTTCCAACATTTCTCATCACTAGTTCACTCAGGAACTCTGCTAAAACCATCGCTCGTTACTTAGTGTAACTCCCCGTCGGGCATACGATGTTCCCCGTCGCTCACACCCCACACGGGCACACGACGTTTATGGATCGCTCACACCCCACACGGGCACACGACCCGATCGCTCACACCCCACACGGGTACACGACCCGATCGCTCACACCCCACATGGGCACACGATCGCCTATAATCATTGCTTTCGGTCCTCTTATTTTTAAGGCGCACGATCCGATCAGATCACTTTCAGTCCTCTTATTTTTAAGGCGCACGATGTTATAGCGGATTCCCTCTGGAATCAATCCGTCGCTCACGACGTCATAAGAATGCATATCATGATGCTTGGCATACAATGACTCATGACATTTAAAATGCACACATATACACATCCATAATCATGCATATATCATCAATTACCACACATTGCATTTTCTTTCCCTAAGGCCACCAATCATTATCACAATATGGATGTTATGCAATTTCATCACACAACAGTACACAGGTCATACAATATCCACACCAACAGCATATTGTATATACACATTAAGTTCACACAATTAATACGGCAAAAGTCGACAAACAACATATTTTCTAATTCCCGACCTAATTTAATCGCCCAATAATCTCAAAACCATCATCATAAGCAAGAACATTTTATAAGCTTTCTAACGCATCAAACCACGACTCAAACCGAACCGTAGATCAAAAGTTAGTAAGAAAACAAAATTGCACAAACAGCCATGTTCGCTAGGCGAACCCTCTAGCGAGCATTCGCTACCACCTTCGCTAGGCGAATGTCTAGCGAACCCACTCTCAGCTAAAAACAGACACAAAGTTTGCTAGGCGAACCCCTTGGCGAACCAAGGCAGAACCAACCAGAAACAAAAACATATAAAGTTCGCTAGGCGAACAATGTAGCGAACCTTCGCTGACCTTCACTAACTGGTTCGCTAGGCGAACCCGCGAAAATTCATTCGCTACTGCTTCGCCCAGGGTTCGCTAGGCGAACCTGCGAAAACCCAGAAAATCTGCAGCGCTGTTACATAACCCAAAATGATATTTTTCCAACCAAAACATTTCCAAATCAACATATATCAATCAGAACCTAATCTAATCATGGCCAGAAGCATTCTACCACATTTACGTCGATTTCCAAACGCGAAAACATCGATTTCTCAACATATTTCTCATTTCCAACCTAGAATTCAAAAGCTATGTAAAGACAAGAAAACATACAAGCACACACATACATAATCATACACAAACATAGTATAATCGAGTTTCGCAACCTTACCCGATTTAATCGTGTTTGATAAAGTTGGGAGATTGATTTTCTTCTTTTCCAAGTTTCTCTCTTTTTCTTCTCTTCTTCTTTCTCTCTACTTTTCTTCTTCTCTTTTTCTTTCCTTTCTATTTTTCTCTCTTTCTATTTCTATTATATTTTTAACTTAACAAAATACAGCAAAATGACCCAAAATACCCCTACACTCAAATATCTCGCAAACGCTCCCAAAACGCGATAAAATATAATCACGATGAAAAATAACATATTTTCACATAAAAGTCAGAAATAAAATAATATAATAATAAAATACTCAAAACGACTCAATTAATTAAAAAGACAAAACTGACAAAACTGACTGGGGCGTTACATTCCCAACTTTAAAGGTTTTGACCTAAGATCCTAGTGAAGTAAAAAAAAAAAGTCCTATCCCAATGAAATCCCCCAAAAAGGAAAGAAAGAAAGAAAAGGGCGCCACGGTGGGCGCCACTTTTCTGTAGCGAGCGATTTTGGACGTGGTTCTTAAGCATTGTCGCTCAGGGGTTACTACAGGTCGATTCATTTTTTATCCTATTGAGCTGACTAAGGAAGGGAAATAGATGTCTCTAATTAACCCTGCTTGCATACTGAGTTTAAACAGCGGTCTGTTAGGTTAGGGATGCTATATGGTAAGGGGGCCTCTTTCTTTTTACTTTGTTTAGAACGAAACACCGGGAATGTTCATGGGGAATTTTGTTAGGATGCTAGGACTGATGCTTTTCGATTGATATGTGAAGGTACGGGATTTGAGGCTTTGGATTAGTGTGCTCGCTAAGAATTTTCTTTCAATCTTATGCCTACGTATTCCCGTTTAGCGAAACAGGGAAATCAGAGCGATCATAGTTCATCCTATTCTATGGGAGGAAATGGTGTTTTGTGTCTTGTTCAAAGCCCAAGACGTGAAGCTCAAAAGGTGGTTTATATCTTGTTTAAAGCCCAAGATGTGAAGCTGAAGGGTCTATTTGTATCTTGTTCAAAGCCCAAGATGTGAAGCTAAAAAGGTGTTGTCTTCAGAGAGAATTTGTCATCTCTAAAGGGGGTCTGTTTGTCACAACTGTTGGGTGACTGACTATAAAGGAGGATTACTTTAATAGGGATATGTGAATCCTAGCAATGCCATAATTTCCTTTATAGGGGTTTTTAACCTGAAGGAGAAGACTTTAACTCAGTGTAAAGCAATGTTATCTTTCCTTAGGAATTTCTCATGCTAAAAGAGGGACAGTTTTGATGCTAAAATGATGATTGACTCAACCGGGGTTTTTCTTATACAAAGCCTAAGAGGAGGCTATTGTGTCTCGTACAAAGCCCGAGAGGGAGGCTAAAAGGAGTTGACTCAACAAGAGAGTGCTTTTAAATGTGTCTTGTACGAAGCCCAAGTCGGAGGCTAAAGGTTGACTCAACAAGAGAGTCTTTTATACTCAACAAGAGAGTGTTTTGTATCTCGTACGAAGCCCGAGATGGAGGCTAAAAGAGAGATTGACTCAACAAGAGAGTCTTTTATACTCAACAAGAGAGTGATTTTGTATCTCGTATGAAGCCCGAGATAGAGGCTAAAAGGATTATTGACTCAACAAGAGAGTCTTTTTGTATCTCGTACGAAGCCCGAGATAGAGGCTAAAAGGATTGCTGTTTCAGTTGAGTGACAGGTCCAGTGGGTTGGTTAAAAGAGAAAATCAGTTCTTATAAAGAGACTGATTAAAGGTAATGCTATGCTTTGGGATTGATCAGAGGATCAGGGTTATTTCCCGTTCTTTAAGGAAATGGGGAATCCAGAGGGGATTGGAGACTGTCCGAGTATACTGGTGTTTTTCCTTACTTGAGAATGCCTTCGAGACTCAAGGAGATTAGACTGTCCAAGTCTAGAGTTTTATCCTGTGTACTACGCTTAAAGAAATAGTAGTAGTACGTTCACGGTAGAAAGATCTAGACTCTTTGAAAGATTGTTCTATTAAGATGACTAATTTCTGTTCCTATACCTCTAGGAGATCGTCGGGACAATTTGTACGAAGCCCAAGAGGAAGCTGGAAACTTTTAAGAAGCCGAGGGACAATTTGTATGAAGCCCAAGAGGAGGCTCTCTTCCCGAAGGAAGAATCCTTATACGAAGCCTAAGAGGAGGCTGTGAATACTTCTAAGAAGCCGTAGGGTCCTTGTATAACGCCCAAGAGGAGGCAGGGATGCTTTTAGGAAGCCTGTGGGTCCCCAAACCCCGAGAAATTCAAGACAGGCTATTCGCTGATAATAGATCAAGCCAGGAAAGTCTGAGAATTTGGAAGAAACTCAAGAGATGCTATTCACGGAGAAAAGATTATCTTTGGGGAGTAGAGTTTCTTTAACAATTTCTAAGAGTGACAGTCTGAGAAAGGGTTCACCGAGAATGCTGCCTTTCACGTCTCCATATTGTTTAACCCCGAGAGGAGGGAAGACTGTATCTGGTAATCCTATGGGGGATCTAGTTTTGTTTGTATTTAAGAGTGATCAACAGGGCTTAGTACTAGACGTAGTTGCCGGGGAAACTCTAAATATCTATACTAGTATTACACAGTTGATATGAGTTTATGAAAGAAGACTTACAATGAAACAGCCCCACAATACAGTTATATGTATATGAAAGCAGATAAAGAAAGCATATAAACACTTGCTCGGTTGTAGAGCTTCCATGCTGTTTGGTTAGTTGTTCAACAAAGAAAGATTGAAAACAACAGTATATTCAAAATTAAAGGAGAAAGTATTTTGAAAAGATGTTGGGGCTTACAGCTCAAGGAGAGGCCCAAGGTTTATCAGTGATCGCACTGTCGTTTTGTACAGAGGGACTTATACAAGTGACTGAGGCCCAAGAAAGGTTTTCTGTACAAGGGGATGGGTCTTACACTCTCTCAAGAGGCCCAAGTGTTTAAAGAAAAAGAATGGGGCTTACAACACGAGGGTAGGCCCAGATGATTGTTTTTTTTTTTATTGGCGATCGCGCCGAGGTTTTCTTTTAACGCAGAGGGACTTATACAATGTCTGAGGCCCAAAAAGTTTTGGTTAAAAGGGGATTGGGTCTTACACTCTAGTAGAGGCACAAGAGATTTATATTTGTACAAGTGGTGGGGCTTACAGCTCAAGGAGAGGCCCAGGGTCATTTGTTTGAAAATGGCGATCGCGCCGAGATTTTTGAAAACACGGTGGGTCTTATACAATGTATTGAGGCCCAAAAAGTTTGGTTTTCAAAGGGGGTTGGGTCTTACACTCTAATAGAGGCCCAATGATTTTGAATGGGTCTTATAGCTCGAGGAGAGGCCTAGGGTTTGTTTTTCAACGGACGATGATCGCGTCGAACTTTTTGAAATACAACGGGACTTATACAATAAGTGAGGCCCAAAAATAGGTTTGTATTTACAAAGGATTGGTTCTTACACTCTATTAGAGGCCCAAAAGTGTTTGAAATTGTTTGATGAGGGTGAAAATCAAAGAAACCCTAATTTGTTATTCTTTAAAAGTAAATATTTAAAGAAAATCAAATAAAATACCAAATAAGTTTGAATAAACCATTTGCGATTTTTGTTTAAGTTTTTAGAAATGAGGGATTAATCACAAGATGAATTAAAACTCACTTGGTTTTGATTTTCAAAGTAAATATTCACTTTTAAAATGTTTTAAAACATTAAAAAGGAATTTATTCACAAAAATACTAATTATATTAAATAAATAATATAAACTTAATTTTTTTTGTGGAATAAAATATTTCAATATTTTTGTGATTTTTTGCAAAAAGAACCAATAAAAAATAATTAAAATTGAAAGAGTTATTAATTTTCCAATTAATTAATAAAACATAAAAATATTGGAAAAATTAGCAAAAATGTGAGAAAACACAAAATGGCATGGGTGGGGTTTGAACCCACGACCTCAAGGTTATAGGGCGCGCGCCTTACCACTAGGGTGGTGATACATCCATTGGTTGAAGTGAAACCACAAATATACAAGGCTTGCCTTATTTTCTAGGTCTGGCCAAGGCAAGGCAAGGCAAGTTTTGCCAAGAAACGGGAAGGTTCATAACTTTATCATTTCTCCATGGTTGGGGACAAAACTTATATGCATCTGGCCTAGAATTTCACAAGGAATCCAATGGTGGTGGTATTTTTTCCAGATCATACTCCCTCCTCAAAATCCGATAGTGGTTTTGAAAAGGCCTATAATTATATTTTCTATGCTACACTTTGATACAGGCATGAATTACATGATGAATTGGTTCAAACACAACATATATAACATGTATGAGGTGTGTATGATCAGTGAACTTTAAAGCAATGCATATTTTGGAAAGTTCAAGTCATGATGCTTACCTTTTTTTGAGCTTTTGGAGTTTTCTGTGCAATCTGCCAAACTTCTTGTTCCAGAAATGGTTTGATGCTTTGGACACTCTCAAATGATCCCTTATAAGCTTTGAGGATGGTTGGAATCAGCTGGAACCTGCTAAAATACAAACCGGCCCTTTCTTGCAAAAGGGGTTAAAATGACCAAAATAGCAAATCTCTCAAATGGTGTTCCAGATGGGGGGAACCATTTGGGACAGTTCAAGGATGTTATTTGGAGTGTGTTTGAGGTTTTATCTGGTTTGGAAAGTGACTGAATCAAGACGTGGCTTGAAAAATGCACAAAAGGCTTATTTTGAGGTTTTGAGAGGTGACTTTGTGATTTTGGAGTTACATGTCACTTTTGATAGTTTGGATCACCTACATATGATGTTTATGAGGTGTTAGGATCATGAGTTGTGATGGAAATGCTCTCTAACTCAAAAACTCAGAGTTACCTTGCTAAAGAAGGCATTTTGGCCTAAAGAGAGGGATTTTGAGGAAAGCATCTGTTTGATGGCTTTGGTGTACTCAAATTAAGCACAAATGAGCTCTATTTATAGTAAAGCAAGTTTATTTTAGGATCAATAGTGAATGGAAACTGCAACAGAGGTTTGGCCAATGGTTGCACTTTGGAATCCAAGTCACCTCTAGCCATTGACTAGAGGTTAGGGCACAGGGTTGTGGTTCCCTTGGTCTTGGATTAGTCTTGACTGAATTCAGTTGCAAATGTGTCAGTCCATGCCACCTTGGTGTATGTATTGAATGCTCCAATCCAAAATTGGAGTCTTGTCCCTCTTTTAGGCAATTCTAGGTTTGGCATGCTACTTCTTGTTCCAAGGACTTTGGAGGTTTGGCTCAGTGTTTGTCCCCTTTAAATTTGATCCTCAGATGTGTCCAAAGTGATGACAAGGCTTGGAATTATATGATTTTACCAAATCGAGCAAAAATACAAAATTCTGCCTAGCCTTGGCAGTTTTCAGCAAGGCATATTGCCATTGTCATATCTCATGGCCCAAGTGGAATTTGGTGATGTTCTTGGCCATTTTGGAAAGCCCTCATATGATACAACAATTGTTTGATCATATTTGGTTTTGATACCTTTTGGATCCAAGTGAAAAATCCCCCTACATTAGGAAAAAAGTGAAGCAAGATTCCGACTTAGTGAAAATTTCACTAAGTGTTGGAAAAAAGTGACATTTTCACTTTTTATGATTTTGATCATTCCATAACTCAAAATCCATGATGAATTTGGAAGGAAG
Organism: Lathyrus tuberosus; assembly: GCA_022829125.1. Taxonomy (NCBI): domain Eukaryota; kingdom Viridiplantae; phylum Streptophyta; class Magnoliopsida; order Fabales; family Fabaceae; genus Lathyrus; species Lathyrus tuberosus. Next base: position 1,863,824 of record JALAZF010000277.1, read on the forward strand.
TCAGTTCTAAGCTTTTGTAGAGGGTAATGAGAGCTACAAACCTACCTTTGGATGGGGAAAATGGCCTTGTGGTTTAGGAGTTATGATCCTCCAAAGTTGGTACCCTTGCCACTTTGTTCATAACTTAGAAAATTTTCTATGTTTTTATGGTTACCCCTTTTATAAGCTATCCCACTTTTCTTGATTTTTCTTGATGAATGATGACTTTTTGTCAGATGAATTCCAAACTGTGTGATCCTCTATGAAATCAAGTCCTTGACCTAAATCAAACTTGATGGATTGATTTCATAGGTATTATAGGGTGTATTGAATCATGTCCTAGGGTTTGGGAGCATGTCCTGGTCAAAAGTCAAAGCTACAGTTGACTTTTCTCGCGAAACCCTAATTGTGGTACTGATGAAATTGAGACTTGCTGCTCAAGCTTCCTGGATCAATCCATTGTTACAAATGGATCAATGTGGTATGTTGGAGACCCTCAAATCATGTCTTGAGGTCCTGGCTCATGATTTGTCCCAAAAGTCAACTTAGGGGTGAATTAGGTCAAGAAACCCTAATTCCTGATTTTTGATGTATGCATCCCCTGAGGTCAAATTGACTTGATGCTTGGGCCCATGAGGTTCCATGGAGTATTTTAGGATATGCTTTGAAGAATTGGCTTATGCCCAGAGGAAAATTTCCATCTGGAGGCCCTGGTCGACCAAACCCTAATTTGGTGACACTGGCGATCTTGAGGCTTGATCCACCTGGAAGGGAGCAACCTTGTGCTTAATCCTTAAAGTGGTAGTCCTATTGATCCATTGTAGATGCTTGGGAGGTTAGACAAGTTGAAGATCATGTCATTTCTTGATTGATCCTTTGTTTAAGAACTTTGAGAGGGCTTGAAACCCTAATTTTGACTATAGTAAGTGTTCACCCATCCTTGGGGAAACTGATGAGGCAAGATGGTTCATCCATATTGTGATGATGATTTGCACAATGATGGGAAATCTTAGTGGTAAAAATTTGGGGTATGACACTATCCAAGGAACTCATTGCAAGACACCTTTCTGAACATACAAATAAAATTTCAGATTCTTGTCTTGTCTTTAAGTTGGAACTAAGGATGATTTCTATCATTCAAGAAAGGAAGTTCTTGAATTACATCATTGAAACAGGTGTCTATGGTGTATTCTACCCTCACAACACTGAATTCTATATGGAAGAATCCAACAATGCAGATGTATGTGTTTTTGGGAACATTGTTGAAATTGACTATGGTGATACAAGAAGAGTTTGCTTTCAACTAGTTTGGATGAAGCAGATGATGGAGAGATATAATGTCAAGCTGAATGTTATGACATTAGACTGTGAAGATCTTAAAGTTGTCAGTTATGTGATTAAACATGACTGGAGCAAGAGCATTGACAGGAATCTTGATAAAGGAAAGATGGTTGTTTTGAAGTGTGTGGAGTCTAAGGATCAGCTGACTGGTATGGGTACTAAAGTATTATGTGCAGGTCAGTTTGAGGACATAAGCTGTAGGATAATTACTGGCCCTATGAAGAATTTATAGCAGTTACAGGTATGGAGGAAGGGAACAACTGTTGTATCTTTCCTCTATCTCAGAGGTATAGTATGCCTAAGAAGGTTGTTATTATTGAGAGATTGAAAAAGATAGGGTGTAAGGATGTAGCAAGGGGATTCAGTGTAAACTCTCCTAAGTCTTGTGAAAACAACAAGAAGTGTAGTTGGATCTTTGACAGAGGCAAGAGGTGGCATAGCACCTAAAGTTGACCAACTGATATGTGTCTCCACCAAGTGATGTGTGTTTCCATTTTTGAGTGTATACTTGAATACACTGTGTCTAGAATTTGTTTTTTTTCCTACCTAATTCAGGGAGTGTTCTGATAATGGATCTAGGATGTTTTTGACAAGTTTTGTTTGTGGAGTTGATGGATGTCTCCTTTATTCCGTTGTGTTTTCTTCTGATAACTCTTCGTTGAGAAACTCTTTCTCTGCAGTGGGAGGGTGAATGTGATGGCTGATGCTGCTGTGTATAAGATATGAAATTGTGTAAGATGTTTTGCTTGCTCTCCTAATTTAGGAAGAGAACTGATTATGTGTGACAGGGGAGAGGTGTACCTGTCTGTTCTGGAGTTGTTTTGGTATGTCCTGTACAAAGTATGCATGATCTCATGCTACCTGGTTTTTGTTTGGCTCTAGTGAAAGGATAATGTCAGATAAGATGTCTTGACATTGCTCAGTCAGGATGGTTATGGTACTTCGTTGTGATATGTCTAGTGTAATGTCCTGACATTGTATGTGTGTTGAGCTGATCATTAATGAATTTTCTAGGCAAGGAATTTGGTGGGAAGCTTCATGTGTGGAACATGTTGTGGTTCTTTGGTTGGGTCATAAAGAAAAAAATATCTATCAGAATGTCAGGACATTGTACCTAGTTGTTTTAGTTAAGACTGACAAGAGTCTATGTGTGGTCAGCATGCCAAGGACGGTGGATCTAGTGAGTAGTGCTATAATATTAGGCCTGAAAAAATGTGTTGTTTTTGTGCGTATGTGTAGCGTGTTTCTATTCCATGGGAACTGTGTTGATTCTTGTTTGAAAAAAGAGACCTAGAGTTAACAGATTCATTTCCCACTTGTGGACGGTGCTCCATTTTCAAGGCTGACTTAACTGTTTCTAACATTGCTCTCCTTGATTTGTCAGTCGTTACAAACAAGGATTTTGTGCTATATAAAGACTGAAAACTGCGTGTTTGTTTTCATCCCCTCACGTTGTACTTCTAACATGAGCCAAGCTTCCAAACTTTCTGATAAGAAGAAGGAACCTCTGAACAAAAAGACGGATCAGTCAAGTGCTGTGACATTTGTTGGGTCATCAACAGGAGCTATCTTACCAGGGAAAACTTCTGTGACAGTTTTGTGGTTCTGGTGGGAATGGTGATAAAGATTGGGTTCAATTTGTGAAATCAGGAGGTTGGAGGGAATAACTAGTTTTTGGTCAAGTTGTTAAAGTTTTTTTTGTGTGTTAAGGTCCTTGTTTTTTCTTTGTTTTTTCTTAGGGGGTCTTAGGGTGATTTCTTTGGTGTGTGTGGTAGTATTGTTTTCCTTGCTGGGTGTGTTTGTTCTTGCAGAGTCTCTTTTGTTTACTTGGTATTGGTTAAATTTTAGCTCAAACATGGGGAGAAAATAAAAAAAAGTAAAATCTCCTAAAGGTGGTATTGTTGATTAGTTTTTTGATAGTACTGGGTCTAGGATGTCATATCAAATGTTTTGTCTTTCTGGACATGTTTTAGGATCTGTTGTGTTGGCTTTTTCCATATGTGTTTCTAATGACAGTGGCTTCTGCCATATGTGTTTCTAATGACTTGAACTATCTTAGTTCAAGTTTGGGTTCAAGTTGGTTTTCTTGTGTTTCAGGTTGGTTTTCTTTTGCTTTGGAGAAGTTTCTTCTTCCAATTTTAGAGAGAGATTTATTTCTCCGTGACAAGGACCGGTTCTGGGGATTAGGGGGATTGTTGTGGATATTCCCGAAGATACAGGTTATCTTCTTCCTCATGTACACACACAACCTCTAGGGTTTATTGTGCAAAAGGTGTTTTAGCCAAAATTTTCCAAAGGGGGAGATTGAAGGTTCCATGGTTTATAGATTGACAACAATTTTGCTAAAACTTGGTTCACTATAGGATGTCGTGTGTGATGTTGTAACATGCTGCTATAATCATCTTGAGAGCAAATGTCTTAACAGATGTTGGAACATGTTCTATCAGAACATCTATTCTGAATGTTTTAAAATCTTGACAGATTTGTTTTATTTTAATTCTGATATTTCTTTTAGAAATATCTCAGTAATTTATGCAGGTTAAGATGATGCTATCAGGAACAAAGTTTTGTATCTCCAGTTGTACACAAAAACGCTAAATTAAATGATGGGACATTTTAGGAAACTTTGAAGATTTGTTCCTGCTATTTTAGAGAAGATTCTTGAGTAGGTTAAAACTGACAAAATGGGAAGAGTCCAAGCCCATTCTGTACAAGGCTATAAAAAGAGACTTGCTAAACCTAATTCGTGTGGAATGATCATTGAAGAAACCGTGTGTGCAAATAAAGGTTTAGGGTTTGAGTTTTCTTTTAGGATACTCTTGTTGTACTGTCACTCATGTGTCTTTTGATACATTGAAGTAAACTGTTTTGTGAGCCATTCATTCATCACCTAGATGCTTGAACTGGACTGTCTCTATTGAGTTGTAAGTTTTGTCAATCACCCCTAAGCTTTTAAGCAGTGATTGTGTGTCTATTGGATTGTATTTTTTAAAAACATTGAAAGAGTTGTAATTCTGTCACTGTGGTGCCTGGTAGGAAGTGAAAGGGGTTTTTCATACCTAGGAGTGTCTTAGGTAGAAATTGCACTGGGTAGGTATTAAGTGAGAAGTTGTAAACTGGGTTGTTTAGCTTTGAATTGATACTGCTAATAGTGGATTTCCTTCCTGGGTTGGTAGCCCTCTGACGTAGGTGTTGTTATGCATTGAACTGGGTTAACAACTCTCTGTGTCTTATTTATTTTTAGTACTTTTAACTCTGTGTACCATGATCCTTGTGTGTTTAATAGATATCAGTGTCTCGACATCTCTTAGGACATATGATATATGTATACCAGAATTTCATAAAGGATATTTTTAAAGAGAAAAACTTAAATTATGTTTAATGCCTATCAAAAAGAGAATATTACAGACAAAAAACTGTAGAAATCCCAAAACAACAATAGCAGAGCAGGAAAAGGAAACAAGAATCAAGGAGATACGCCTACCTGCTACAGTTTGTAGCAGCCGTTATGACCCACAACAACTGTTACGGCCGTCCGTAACAGCCTTTTTGCTTGGGAAAATAAAATTAAGGCAAATAAAATGATAATAATCATCACACACACACACACACACACATATATATATATATATATATAAGATCGATCGAGGATTTTATTTAAGTATTTGCAGCACAAGCAAACTTGTTGCTTTTTATATGCAGATGAAAGTGCACACAAAGGCGTGTTTATTTAATTTCCCTTTTTGGGCCGACGTTTGGGGTTCAACCATCGTTGGGATGAATAACTGGATAAGGGTTACCCAACTTAGTAGGTGCAATTGTCTTTTACCGCCAATTTTCATCTTTTTATTTTTCCTCAATTGATCAAGCATGATATATGAATTAAATGTATGCCAAACTATCAAGAATAAACTACAAAGGAAGTACTTTCTCAAGGTCAGAGACTATAGTAAAAAATACACGTTAAACTTTTATACTATTTTGGGAGACTTAGGGTTTTCAATCCTCTAACTCTATATACTTTCTCAGTTTTCTGATAATAAAAACTTTTTGTAGAAAAAAATTTAGCAGTCTTAAATCAGGAAAATTTGAAACAATGGTGTTTTTAAAGTAAAATTACCAGAAGTAAACAAACAAACAGAAACAGACAAACACACAAATAGGAAAAATAAAAATAAAAGTAAATAAATCCTAACTAACTCCACCAAACTTAGACCAAACATTGTCCCCAATGTTTTAGTTAAATGAAATGGAAGAGAGAAAACTCACATTGTCCCCATTTCTGATTAGCCTTCATTGACGCTTATCGTCTGGTAGGAAATGGTGGTGCTTTTTGTGAAGCGATATTTTTATTCTTGTAAAAGTAAACACACAATCAAAGAAATTAAAACACACAATTTCATGGGTTTCCTCCCACGTAGAGCTTCTTTAAGGTCATTAGCTTGACCTTTCTGACCCTCATGTTTAGGAGGGTGTTTCCTTCAAGCTTGAGTCCCTAACATTTCCCATATCCAACTTTGGGACCCAACTAATTCTATCTATCCATACCATACATCCTTTTCTTTTTTTCTTCCTCCTTTTATGTGGAGGCTCATATTTTATGTCTGATTTTCATGTAACTCCTTTTTCTCTCCTTCCTTCTTATTAGGTTTGCCCCTTTTGACATCTTGACAAGTCATGTCAAGAATACAACAAGAGTCTTGGACATCAATAATATCCTTTAAATGATGAAACACAAACTCAATGTTATCTTCTCCCACTTCCAACGTTATTCTTCCTTGCTTAACATATATGATTGTCCTAATCGTGGCCATGAAAGGTCTGCCTATTATTATAGGGATATAAGCATCTTCCTCTATATCCATTATCACAAAGTTTGTGGGTAAGTAAAGATGCCCGACCCTAATGGGCAGATCCTCTAAAACCCCTAAGGCATGTTTAACCATCCTATCATCAAGCTGTAGGGTAATATTGGTAGGCTTCACGTCACATAAGTCCAACTTTTTGCGCACAACAAGAGGTATTAAGCTATTGCTATCCCCAAGATCACATAAGGCCCTATCAAAGGTCAACACACCCATTTCGCATGGAACCGCAAAACTCCCTAGATATCTTAACTTAGATGGTAATTTGTTTTGGATTAATGTGCTACACTCGGCAATGAGCGCTATAGTCTCATTGTCTTCTATATTCCATTTCTTTGAAAGAATTTCTTTCATAAATTTGGCATAGGTGGACATCGTAACACCCTAAACCCCTCGACAATTGATAATAAATTATCAGAGTAAAATAAAACATACAACGTCTAGGATGCTACTTTTCAACATTCACCTGCTCAAGGATACGACACGTAACACATAAATATCATCAATAAAACCATACTTAATTGATCTTCTCTTATAGCAGCGAAAATTCAACTAAAACATAACATTTTTAATGCCATCATCAATTAAATAAAAGCCACAAATAACAATAAAAGAAATAACAGTAAGCGTTCCAAATCCCCAGTGTTACACATCAAAGCAGACACCAACTCAATGAAATAAAATAAAAGACTTCATCTTCACTAACTTCAACTCCGCACTAATCTTGATTATCTGCACGTTACCCACGTAGAGGTAACATTCAAACAGAAGGGGTGAGATTCTCAAATCAACAAAAGAAATGCATAAGATGAGTATAAAAGAACATAACCCATATACAGCTCACCCTATCCTCACAACATCACGAAATTACAATTCCCACACTCAATAGATAATCACACGATTCGCAAATACAACACAACATAATGCAATGCAATGAGACCCACAACTCGACTCAATGCATGTGGTACCAATTCGATCCCTTTTTCATGATCATAATTCCCGTCGGAATTTCCATATAAGTCAGTCACACCCCATATGGGCACACAACATCCGTGCGCGCTCACACCCCACATGGGCACACGATCACCTCAACAACAACAAAAACAACAACACGATTCTATTTCAAAGAATCTGGATAAGACGCTCACACCCGACATGGGCACAAGACTTATCACATAACTTATGCAACATGGCATGCATACAATGACAACTAAATGCATATGACTAGCAATAAGCCAATACATCACACCACAATTATCCAACACGCAACATATACCTGCCAAAACATACAACAATCGCAATCCACAGCTACAACACGCATTCACACAACCAAATTCACCATTTTAACGTGAAACACATAACAACATACACGAAAACCAAACTAACACATCAAATAGTTGGAATTCTGGTATTGAAATTAATTTTAATAAAAAGTATATGAAACCAGCTTTCCAACGACTCGAACGACGACTAAAACGGACATACGGATTAAAAGTTATGAAATTTTAAAGTTTAAGAAAATTATGTCCGTACAGCAGCAAAACAACACTGTCATGCTCGCTGCGAGTTCGCCCAGCGAACTATCATTCGCTAGGAGTTTACCTAGATAATTCTCCAGCGAACAATCCCTCCCATACAAAAACCCGAGACTCACTTTTTCTCTTTTCCATTCACTCCTCATTCGCCCAGCGAACTTCCCCACCACTTATTCCAGATTTTCTCTTCTTTCCCTTCGCTCGCTGCCTCATTCTCCTAGCGAATCTAGGGCGAACATTCACTAAACGAACTTTCATTCGCACAGAGAATTGCGCGATTCTGCAATTCTGCAGTTGCGGTCTTAGCACAAGCCAGCCCCAACCTTTCTCTGATTCTACCCACAAACAACCCCGAAAATACACATACAGTCACAGGTTATCATATAAACAAATAGGAATACATAAACCACAATTCAACTGGTCAATTTATGCATTTCTCCTCTTATCAAAACCTCCGACAAGCAAAAACCCCAATCCCAAATCAACACAAACAACACATAGGGATGATCCTAATGGTTTATCTACCCTCATACAAATGTTATGCAACCCTTAGAGATTAGAGAACCCCACCCTTACCTTAGAATTCTTGACAAAAACCTCGGCCTCAACAATGGCTTTTCTCTTCCCTTTTGCCCTAGCTCTCCTCTTTCTCTTTTCCTCCAAAAACACGTACTGAATGATTTTCTCCTCTAATCCCCTTTTCTATTTTCTGCTATTCTTTTTAATTTCATAACATTATTATTATTATTATTATTATCTCAATATTATTATTATTGTTATTTTACTAATTAAATAATAATAACAATATTTCTTAATAATTCACATTAATAATATTAATCAAATATTCCTAATATTAATTAATTAATTACTAACCACACCACTTCTCTCTACACAACTGGTCACACACCCCTAACACCTTAATCTCTACAATTCTAAGGTCACTACCCCATACTAAGGGCAACCCAAACATGACCAAAACACGCATAATCACACACATATACACAACATCATATAATTCTAATTACGAAAAATAATAAAATAAATCGGGGTGTTACAGACATCTGGGATAAAACCTCAGAAAAAGGGACGTCAACGTAGATATTTTTTAACAACTCTATAAATATCCTAAATTGTGCCTCTACCTTTATTTTAGCAAGTCTTTGCGGAAACGAGATTTTGGGTTTATAGGGAGGAGGAGCAACATAAGGTTTCTCCTTTTTTCCCTTATCAACTTCCTCATTGTCGGGAGGTGTAGGTTCAACTTCCTTCACTTTTACTCTCTTCTCAATTGTACTCTTTCCTAGCTTATCCTCCTCACCAGACCTGTGCATTAAATTACCACTTCTAGTCACAATTACATTCATTTCTCCCATTGGGTTTTGCTCAGGATGTCTTGGAATGGATCCCGGAGGGATAGAAAATAAGGCTTGTTGTTGTGTAACCTGGGAGATCTGAGCCTCCAGCATTTTATTATGTGTGACAATTAATTCTACTTTGGTGGTCAGATGCCTAACTAACTCATTAGTGTGTAGGTTCTAATTTCTAAAATCATCGTTTTGATGAGTTTGCATCATCATGAATTTTTCCATTAAAAGTTCTAAATTAGTCTTCTTAGGAGCATTTGTTATAGCTTTTTGGAAACCCGATGGTCTCATAACTTATTGAGGTTGGTTATTCTTATAAGAGAAATTTGGGTGGTCTTGCCACCCTGTGTTGTAAGTATTATAGTACAAATTATTTTGTTGATTATTGTTCATAAAATTAATTGTTTCCTTGGTGGATCCTCCGGTGAGAATCATTTGACAATCATTAGCAATGTGCCCGGCTATTCCGCATATCTTACAGTAGAGAGTAGTGGGGGAAATAAAGGCTATTGGGGTAGGTGGGATAGGTGCAGAAGGATTGATGCTTATATTATCAGTTTTCTGGTAGAGAGCATTTACCTACACATTCACATGGTCAAACAAACTCACTTTGTAGATTACATATGTTTAGGGAAGATTTAGCAACAACTTGTTGCACCCTTCTCCATGAATTATGATTCTTAGCCATTTCTTCTATTAGATTAGCAGCCACATCTTTGGGACTGTTCATAAAGGCGCCACCCACATCTGCATATAAGGCCAACCTTGTAGAGTAAAGGAGACCATTGTAAAAAGTATGAACAATCAACCATTTTTCCAACCCATGGAATGGGAAAATTCTCAACAGGTCTGTATAACACTCACATACGTCAAATAATGACTCCCCATCCTCTGGCCTAAAATTGTTGATTTCATTCCTTACCTGGGCTTTTTTGCTTGGCAGAAAATACTGCGGAAGGAGTGTAACTTTAATTTAGCGCTAGAAGTTATAGAATTTGTGGGAAAAGCTTGAAGCCAAGTCGATGCTCGACCTCTTTGCAAGAAAGGGAATAACTTGAGGCGGATGGCATTTTGGTCAACACCATTAGCCTTTACGATAACACTGCTATCAACAAAAATTATTAGATGCAAATTTAGGTTTTTTGAGTGTAAATCTGAGAATTGGTCCTATTGGACCATGCCTATCAATGATGGTTTGGGTTCAAAACTATTTGCCACTACGGGCAGGTGCACAATTCTACTGCGCGGTTCCTCATCGGTAGGAACCACATAGTCCTTTAGGGGCTTATTGTCAACTACTAGTTCATCCATCTCTTGCTGTCTTAGATTTTGGCATCTCTCGTGTAAGAAACACTCGACTTCTTTTACAGGATCGACTAAATTATTAGCAAAACGAAGTCTTCGCTTTCAAGGGTAGCGAGAGAACTATAGTAATAGAAAATAAAAATTTTCTATAATCTCTACAATAACAAAATAGAATAATCAATATCATACACAGTTGGTCCCCGACAACGGCGCCATAAACTTGACACACACAAGTGTACGACAATGCGAAATAGTATAATAAGTTATCGAACCAGAAAGACCAATTGTTGAATACTGAATTCTATTTTAATAATGTAAGTTTAAAGCGGCTTAAAATTGGTTTTTATGAAAACAAATTAAATTAAAATGAGATAAAGAATTATAAGGAAAACAAGGTGATCCGCTGTCGTGCACAGATAAAAAACGAGTATTTTTGAAAAAGTATAGTAACGGTAACGACATCTCGAGTATCGTTCTCACAAGGATTCTTGTAATGTTATTATCCAACAATCAGAACAATGGGGGGGTTTTAAGTTTCGATTAAGAAAATAGGGGAAATAAGTGATTATAAAAAAGTGATTATGAAATAAGCTGATCTACCGTATCGGTCTCCTACTTATCATTGATTTGAATAATTCTCTTAATCCCTAAGCGGAATTTATTCCCTTTTCGATTACAATATCAATCAACAAACGCAATGGATACTATAAGATATATATTCCTAATTTCTGAATTAAGCAAATGGATAAACACAGTCGCGAATTAAGCAAACACGATATAGAAACGCGATTTAACGACAAAGCGATGTAAATAGCGAGTAAAAGTTATAGGAACATACAATCATCGAAATAAATCAATGAACTCTAAGAAAAGTTGAATTAAGAAAACTACAAATCAAAGAGAAGAATTGAAAGGAAAATAAATTTAATTGAGAAACATAAGAACCTCAAAGTATGATGGAGGCGCGACTATAGTAGAATAACCCAAGGAGCTTAGTTCTCCATTACAATCGTTAAACGCAAAGGTAAAATTCGTGAATAGTAAAAAGGTAGGTAAAGAATAGTTGTACGGCTGAAAACCTTATAAACAAAATAAGGTTTTTCACCACTAACTCAAACTGGGTCGGAAACATAAACTAGACCCATAAAACAACCCGAAACAAATTGTTTTCTAAAATCAAAATTTGGGCTCTGACATAAACGACTTATTTAACCATCTTGCACTCCGAATTAGCTTCTGCGTAAAACATGAAAGTTGTAGCTCTCTGTCTTATCTTTCCATCGACTGGTAGAACGCGCAGAACGGCATCCCGTAGCCCAAGTTATGACATGTGCAGTGAAAGGTATCAAATAGGTGTTAATGCTGAAAAATAAGCTGAGAAAATAAAATAAAGGTAGAAACAAACTTAAATATGAAAACACATTAAAATAGTAAAAACACTCAAATAAACTGTAGGAATACCTAAGTACAAACATAAGAGAATGTGCATTAAAATTCACTGATCAAATTCCCCCACACTTGAACTTTTGCACTCCGAGCAAAATGATAACTTCAAAATTTTAAAACAAAACAAAGCAGAGATGCAATTCCAAAGGTATTCAATATACAAGGTACAAGTAGAGTCCTAAGTCTAAGCTTCAAGAATATGGTGTTAGTGAGCAACTCTTTTGTGACATTCAAAACAAATACGAAAACAACTTACCGAAGAGTATATCAAAAGTTGTAGGATCCTCACAAGATATAATTCACTCAACTCTCAAGTGTTTAGGCTAACTGTTTACACTCAAAGCACAACATGAAAGTTAATACTACCATAAGCTTTAAAAGACTCTAAATCCACACTTGAAATACATGCACACAAAGATCAAAAGGACTTTTATTTAGGTTGTAACGTGGCAAAGGTAAGGGTAGGATATATCCTAAGGGGTATTAGGCTAAAACTCAAAGGGTCAAAAGAAAATTGAAGGAGAATTAGGGAGTTGAACTAAAAACACTTTAATAACCTTTAAACATCCCATATTTTCCTCTTTTTGTTTTTATTTTTTTATTTTTTTATTTTTTTTTCTTTTTCAGAAGGAAAATGTATTGATATCCTTCTTTCTTTTCTCTTTTTTTTTCTTTCTCTCTCTCTCTCTCTCTCTCTCTCTCTCTCTCTCTATATATATATATATATATATATATATATATATATATATATATATATATTCTGCCAACCTTTTAAACATCACAAATGTATTGTTCAACCCACAAAACTCCATACAAGACTCTTTCGACCCCTTGATTAGGGTTATAATTTTGATTTTTGCTTTCGACTTGTAATGAGTTTTAAACAAAAAAAAGGATAAACAGGCTCAAAGGGGTTTCCAACAAGGGATAATATTTTTCAGGGTTGGCTTTTTGGCTAAGTGGCTAAAAATAAAACAAAAACAAGTTGCCTTTATCATATCAATGTGCACAAGTAAACAAAAAGCTTCAACAGAGTCAATTCAAATTCTAGAGACTAACAAACATGAGTGAAACACACAAGAAAGAAAAATGAATGGATGTTTTAATGCATTATCCATTATTAGGCTCAAATTCTCACAAGGTTTAGTTATCTACCACCAATGATGTACAATTCAGAGTTTAGTCCTACATATCACACTAAGAATGCACAAAAAGGAATCAATCACATCACATCACAAGTCTTTAGTCAAGAGAGCTAAGAACAAAACTCATACTTGTAACTCAAAAACCAAAGAAAATGCATGCTATTTTTTTTTGGAAACAAATAAAATAAAGAAAGCAAAACAAATAAAAAACAAATAAATGGTTCCCTCCCCCACACTTAAAAAATGCATTGTCCTCAATGAAATGACATAACTATGAAATAAGAGTGAGAGAAAGGAAAGAACACACCCGAGTATTCAAGGAGGATAGGTGATCGCATAAGCATCATTTCCCTAAGAGAGATTTCCTACAGTATCCTCTTTCAAAGTGGGGATACTTCAAGATATATATTCCTAATTTTCAAATTAAGCAAACGGATTAACACAATCGCGAATTAAGCAAACACGATATAGAAACGCGATTTAACGACAAAGCAACGTAAATAGCGAGTAAAAGTTATTGGAACACATAATCATCGAAATAAATCAATTAACTCTAAGAAAAGTTAAATTAAGCAAACAATAAATCAAAGAGAAGAATTGAAAGGAAAATAAATTTAATTGACAAACATAAGAACCTCAAAGTATGATGGAGGCGCGACTACAGTAGATCAACCCAAGGAGTTTAGTTCTCCATTACAATCGTTAAACGCAAAGGTAAAATCCCTGAATAATAAAAAGGTAGGTAAAGAATGGTTGTACGGCTGAAAACCTTATAAACAAAATAATGTTTTTCACCACTAACTCAAACTGGGTCAGAAACATAAACCAGACCCATAAAACAACCCGAAACAAATTGTTTTCTAAAATCAGAATTCAGGCTCTGACTTCAACAATTTATTTGACCATTTTTCACTCCGAATCAACTTTTACGTTAAACATGAAATTTGTAGCTCTCTGTCCTAGCTTTCCATCGACTGGTAGAACACGCAGAATGGCATCCCGTAGCCCAAGTTATGACATGTGCAGTGAAAGGTATCAAATAAGTGTTAATGTTGAAAAATAAGCTGCGAAACTAAAATAAAGGTAGAAACAAACTTAAATATGAAAACACATTAAAATAGTAAAAATACTCAAATAAACTGTAGGAATGCCTAAGTACAAACATAAGAGAATGTGCATTAAAATGCACTGATCACAAGGCTTATGGTTCATGATTCATACTCTGGAAAATATATGTAGAAATTCTGAATTTTTTCTATTTTCCTGCATTTTGCTCCTTTTGGTTCTTCTTTTATCTTACCACTGATTGTGAGTGCATCTTTTCGTTTAGATATGTTTTGAATGATGTCAAAACTAGGAGAAACTATAGCGTTTTTTGTACATTAGACGATATTAATCAGTTCTAGGTGTGCATTGTGCATTTTAGCATTAGGATGCTTGTAAACATGTTTGGAAATGATTTAGAAAGGATCCATGCATAAATAATGGACCTTTATGCATCAAAATTGAGTTTTTGTGTGAAAAACACTATATAGGCCGACGCATACGACTTTAGGTTAACCTATAGAATTTTTCTCTTCAACATTGGTTGACACATAGCATACTTAGGTCGACACCCTTGCCTCAACTTTGAAGCCTGTAGCCACTGTTTATGTGTCGCCTCTTATAGGTAGACCTAAGACCTTCATAGGTCAACATATTGCTTTCATAGGTCGGACTATTGACCTAAAGTCTTGAATCTTTGCATTCTTTTCATTTCCTTTTTGCATGCCCTTTGCTTCACACTTGCATACATATATATATACTTGATACATGTTTCATATCTAGTAAATTTCTAGAGTGTAACCTACATGAAACCATGATTTCAAAGCATACTCATCATCTTCAGCCTCTCTTTTATGCATACACACAATCAAACTACACATAATCACTTTTTCATTAGGTGACCATCTAGATTAGGGTTGATAACGTCTAATTATGTTGTTGTACCGAGAATATTACGTTGAGTTCTTTGAGGGTTTTAAATAAGAAAACCGACTTGGGGTTTTCCTTCAAGATCATTGAGGATTTGAAGGTTTTAGGCAAGATTACATATTTCTGATTTGATTGAGTTAAAGCCTTGGGACAAGGGGTACCTTGTACAGGAGTAGCGTGAGACGGTGGATCGTGTTGGAAAATCTTGGGTTTCAACAAGTGTGTCCTTGGGATTAATTCGACTGAGTGAAAACCTTGAAACAATGAGGTCTTGCAAGGTAGTAGGAAGAACTGGTGAATTGAAGCGACATTGTTGGTTACTTGATCATGCACTTGGAATTAATTCAGCCGGGTAAAAGCCTTGGAATAAGAAGTGCCTTGCAAGGAAGTAGCAACAACAGGTTAATTAAAGTGGCATGGTTATTTACTTGATCAAGATTGATCAAGGGTTTTGGAGGTAGTAGAATCAACAACAAACCTAGGGTTTGTAGGGTTAGAGTTCTTCATCTCTTGTATGCAGATTTTGCAAAGTAAGATTTATTATAATATCTCAATTTTCGAACTTTAGTTGAGGATAGAATTACCTATAGCGAGGCTGGTTGGGGGAACTTCCTAAATAAATCCTTGTGAACTCTCTCTCTCTCTTTTAATTTTGTGTTTGAAAATTATTGAATTCATTGTTCGTTTGATCAATTCATTTGGGATTTATTTTTTATTACATTTCGAATTAAGTTTTGTTATTATAATTATAATCTGTTTGATTCTGATTGGTTTTTAAGGTCAACAAAACAAATTAAATTTCCAAACAATATCGATTGCACACAAAGTGTTAGATAAATTGCTTTTTTGTGTTTTTGTGTGTGTTTTTTATCATTGGGGATATCCTCTACATGTAGCTTTGCAGTCAATTATTTGTGATTGATATTTGTTAGAAAATTTGTGTTCATTATCATATCTTTTGGTACCTTTACGCATATTCGAGCTTTTCGATAGAGGTTCAGTTAGACGATTCGATTCGGGGTTTTTCCGCTGTGCCATAAACCTTTTGAAACCCGTTTTTGCCAAAAGTTTGATTTTTAATTTGTGATATATTCACCCCTTCTCTAGATTGAAGACTATTGTCTAACAAGTGGTATCACGAGCCCCGATTAATTTTGTACTTATGATTTGCTTTTTAGAAGAATGTCTACCGAACCTAAGGGAGCGTACAATAGAGTACTAATTTTCTCAGGCAAAAATCATGCCTATTGGAAAGCTTGTATGGGTATTCATGTCAACTCCGTTGACAAGGGTATATGGGATGCCATAATAGATGGTCCTAATGAAATTACCGTGACCAATGTTGAGGGTTTTACCGTACCTAAACCGGAATCACAATGGAATGATAATGATTGGAAATTGTGGTCACATAATTGGAAGGCGAAAAATATTCTCACATCTACTTTAGGTGTTGATGAGTATTATCGCGTTTCTCATTGTGAGACCGCCAAAGCTATCTGAGACGCATTAGAAGTTCCCCTTGAGGGTGCTAATGAGGTCAAACAATATAGGATCAACACATTAAATCAAGAGTTTGAGCTATTTCGCATGGAGCATGGTGAAACCATTGCAGACATGCGAAAATGGTTGACACATCTTATCAATCGATTGAATGCACTTGGTAAGCCTATTTCCAATGATATTGCTAATAACAAAGTGTTGATGTGTTTAAATAGAGAATGGCAACCCAAGGTCACCGCTATCAAAGAGGCGAATAATCTTAAAGTACTTGATCTCACGAACTTGTTTGTCAAATTGGAAGAACACGAGCAAGAACTCTCTTTCTTGGAAAAACACGAAAAAAATTATGAAAAGAAGGTGAAGAAGGAGAAAGGTAAAGACAAGGAAGTAGATAAGAAGTCCATTTCTTTAAAGACTTCAAGCTCAAAGTCCTCACATAATGAGCAAAGTGATTATGAAACTAAAAATGACGAAGATTCTGATAAAGAAGATATGGGTTGTTTATCAAAAAGTTTAATAGATATATGAGGAAACATGGAGATAAATACTCCGACAAGAACCATAGCATATCTAGAAGGCAATCTAACTCCTCCAAGGAAGATGAGAACAAGAAGGGTAACTATAGAAGTGTATACTACAATTGTGGCAAATCGGGATATTATAGGCCGGAGTGTCCTACAATCAAGAAAGACAAATAATGAGTCCATGATAAGAGATCTAGCAAGTCTAGAAGAGCTTATGCTGCTTAGGAGAGAAAAATCGATTCTTCAAGTGATGAAAGCTCTAATTCAAGTGTTGAATCGACCAAGCTTTGCTACATGGCAAACAAAAAGAAAAATGTTCTAAGTCACTCTAAACTTAAAACTTCTCATTACTTAGTGTAGCGGGGAAATTTGTGAGTGTAAGCTATTGATTAACTTAACTCAAAAAAACAAGAGTCGCCACCGCACTTTTATTTTATCCCAAAAAAGGAAAGGAAAAAGAGCGAACAAAACCTAAGGAATTCTAAAAAAACAAGAACAAACAGAGAATGGGTAAGGGGGGTTGGTTACGCAGTGGGAAGGTGTTATCACCCAAAACGTCTATAGTACCCTATAGGAACCCTTTGAAATATCTACTACTTTTTGGTTTGAAAAGGTTTGCTTGAAAAAGAGATTGAGGAGATGAGAGGAGAATTATTTTTTAGATTTTTGTGTTGGAGAGACTTATCGCCTCATGCCTACGTACCCACGAAGTGCAATGTAGGATCAAAACCTCGTAGTTCGTGGTACAAAGAATGATATTTGTTTGTTTTGCTTGATTTTAAGTGTAAAGACAAGTCGTCATTTCCAAACGAATAATTCAGCTTAAAGAAATGAATCATGTCTAAACTTATGAAAAAGTTTTAAAGGAAAAGTGCATAAGGCACAAAAAAAGAGTGATGAGTTTGGGGTTTTTTAAAGCCTTTTTGAAATGGTCAAAATATGATTAACATGGATTGACATTTATTAAAGAAAAGAAAGTTTAAAAAATAACTTGACCGAAGTCAAGGTTTTATTATGAAAGCGGTTTTAAGTTTGAAAACAAGAAAGTTTTGAAAAAGGGAGAAGGTTTTGAAAATTTAAGAAGGGGTGGAGAAGAAGTGACTATCCTAGTGCATAAAAATAAGAGCTAAGGTAAGAAAGATCTAGCCACATGGAGGCACTCTTCAAAGCATAATAAGAAAAGAATTCCATCCTCTTGAGCCAATAAGCAAGCCAAATAAAGGCTAGGATACCAAACTCCATAATGGTCCAAAGCATAAGGAGGAGAATCCTAATTCTAAGTCCATAAGTCCATAATAAAACCAAGAAGATCCTCCAATGCAAGGGATAATGGCCATAGTCCAACAATTAAGAGCACAAGTCTTTTAGTGGTTTAAGCCTTTATTAATGTTTTTGAGTCCAAAATGGACAAAAGAAAAAACAAAAGCACAAAATAATATGGTCCAAGTGGATAAAAGAAAAATGACATAAACATAAACATGATATGATATAATGACATAAAGCATATAAAAATAAAGAGAGATAGGGAGCAAGAAGGAAACATAAAAAAGGTTAGAAGTTAGTAATTAGTAGCATAAAGGCTCTAATGCCATAAACCTTCACCGATTATTCCGTTTCGCGTCTTGAACTATAGTGATTAAACAATGTACTTAGGTCAAGGTTAATGAAGACTTGTTAGAAGATTGATAGAATCAAAGCCTCTACAACAACAAGCTTCAAAGATTTTGAACCTAATACAAAAGATTAACCATCATTGGGTTGACGCGACCAATCAAGATCCGGACCACGAAAGTTCAAGCTGCGAATTGGATAAAGAGGGGCAAATGTAGGGCTATGTTAAGCAATCGACAAGTGATATATGTGATAATGCATGCTAGATGAACGATATGTAAATCGTCATCCGAAAGCAATACCGCACGAAAAGAAAATAGGCAGCGATCTAGTCTTGATCAAGAATTCAACAAAGAAATTCTGAGATCCATAAGACTTTCATCGATCAAAATAAAAAGAAATAGATGAAGAGAAATGCCAAATTGAATTACAAAATCAAGAACCTTTCATCTTCAAGTTCAATCACCTTTAATTGATAGATTTAAGTGTGAAAACATATCACTAATTCAAAGCACCTCAAATGAATTCAACAATTCATTTAAAGATAGATTTGAACTAATGAATGTTTAATTACTCTAACCATATCCAAAGTCCATTGAAATTAAAGAGAAATTAATCTCAACAATGTGTTTCAAGGCTAAAATAAGAAGAAAGGGGAAGAAGGAGGAAGAAAAACCAAAACAATCCCAAAAACAAGTGAAAATCACATTCTGGACACTAGTTAATCGATTAACCATTTCATGTGTAAAAGTGTTAATCGATTAACCAGTGGAAAAATCCAATTCTGGGTGCAAAATCCAATTCGTGCTGGTTTTGGTTAATCGATTAACACTGTGAAAACAACAACTCAGTTTGAAAATTGCAAAATCCTTGATCAATCATTTATTCAAACACCTCATAATCAAGGATGCAATTGTGCACGAAATTTTGAGTAAAACAACAGCAAAAACCAGTAATCAAACACAATTACAAGATCCAAAGGATCAAGTAACAAGAAATCCACCAAGGATCTATATTATGGAAGATGAAGAGGAAGCTTCACCAGTGGTGAGAGATGAATTACCACTTCAAATCTGAAAATTCCACCAAAGCCTTGATCTATGAGAATTGATGAAGAAAACAAGTTTGGATGAAGGTTTAGCTCAAAGTTGAACAAGATTCAATGTGAATTCTTGTTAACTTTCAAAAGAAGAAAAGTGAGCTTTGAGTGAATTTTGTGGTTGGGGAGAGAATTTGCAAGAGGTTTGTTGGCTATCAAAAGGTTGTGTGAAATTTTAGCAAGGTGAATTTGGTTCTCTAAAGCTTGTGAAATGAATGAAATGAGGCCTCTATTTATAGAATTTAGGCTTGGAAATTTGGTGGTTTAGAATTTGGTTTGGAAATGAAAATTAGGCTTGGAATTTGAATTTTGGTGGGAAATTATCAAAAGAGTGGTGATTAGTGGAGGTACATGGTGGGAATTAATTATGATGATGTAGGGGAGTTAAAATGGGATGGTCTAGAATATTCCACATGTGATCAAAATGATGAAAATTGGTGCCAATTGCTGCAGAATTTGAATTTGGCACATTTTTTAAAAAAATTACACGTGTTAATCGATTAACCATTTTCAGTGCAAAATGTGTTAATCGATTAACACAGTGAAAAGATGAGAAAAATGGCTTTTTGATGTGCTGTCTTGGCTCTGGCTCGATTTTTCTTGTTTGTCAAAGAAGGCACGGAAATAAACACATGAACCTTGGAGTCTCTTGAATAATAATCAATTAATTCTTAGAAACTCTTGATCAGATGACTTTTGAATGACTTGCAGATCAACTTTGACTTAGTTCAGATGAAATTCATTCGAGCTGTGAGACTGATTTTGACATCCTTGGTCCAAATTCTTCCTGAAAAAGTTAGTAAAGGAAAAACAAACATATTTTTTGGATTTTAATTAATGGTTAGTAAACATAAACAAATATAAACCTCAAACAAACAAAAGAACACGGGTGCTTGGCGATCTCACTCAAGAACAAACATTCAGAGGAGTGCAAAAGAACCAAAGCTTGTGATCTTGTTTGTGGTATGAGATGCAAAAAGACATGTGGGATCTTAGGGGTAAAAATTAGGGTATTACAGCTGCCCATATTTAAGTTTCTTCTATCCGGAGATAAGAAAATTGACATCTTTGTCTCAACGAGATAGAAGAGACTTAAATATAACAATAAACCCAATTTTTGGCCCTAAGAGACCACAAAATGATATGATTATGCAAATGATATGCAGACACAAGACCTCTGTGGGTAGAAAACGCCACTGGAGACAAACATAAGTTGGGGAGCAAAGAGAAAAGACTCCATAGGGGAAAACAAAAGAGAGAAAACGCATCCCAACAAGGGAGGAAAAAATCTCCGCTAGGGAAGAATAGAGAGAGAGTAAAATTCCACTGAGGGAAAATTACCAACGCCGGGAATAAAAGAGAGATAACATCGCCCCAACAGGGAGAGAAAAAACATCTCCGCTGGGGAAAAGATCGTCTACTACCTGACATCCGGTAATAGCATGATCAAGAGGAAAAATTACCAACTACCAACCAAGTGATAGTTACCACAGGGAAATTAATAAAAGGATACGAGAAATATTACCTACTACCAACAGAGGGCAGGATAACAAAGGTAATAAACTCAAACAAAGGTTCGAGAAAATATCGCCTACTACCAACTAAGGGGCAGGACGACAAAAACGATAAGTTCGAGCTTGGAGAGATTACTAACTATCAAACAAGTGATAGCTACAATGAGGTAACCAAACTGGGCTATATTACCCACTACCAACTAAAGGGCAGTACGACAAAGGTAATAAGCCAACTATATCACCTACTACCAATAACATGGGAAGGACGACGAAGGTGATAAGCCAAAACGAGGGATTACCAACTATCAACCAAGTGACAGTTACGACGAGGTAATCAACCAAGGGTATGGGAAATATTACCTACTACCAACAAAGGGTAGGACAACAAAGGTAACAATTTCAAAAGATCCGAGAAATATCACCTACTACCAACAGAGGGTAGGACGACGAAGACGATAAACTCGAACAAGGGAAAGATTACCAGTTATCAACCAAGTGACTGCTACAACAAGGTAATCGAACCAGGCTATATTACCTACTACCAACTAAAGGGCGGGACGAAAAAGTTAATAAGCCAGCTATATCACCTACTACCAACAACATGGGCAGGACGACAAAGGTGATAAGCTTCCATTGCCAAAGCAAGGGACTAAAATTCAATCCGGGAATAAACCAGAGAGAAACGGTCAAACAAGACTCATCCCGAGGAGGAAATATCTCAACCGGGGATTAATTCGATCCAGACAAATGAACTGGGGAGGAAGTGCTGAAACAAATATCTTCCACGAGGCATAAACTCAATGGGGAATTAACAAAGATAGCCATTTTCTGCTTATGGGTCGACACTCTAAATGAAGAGAGGACACACACGCTTTGCGGGGATAACAACGCCAGAGAGTAAAGAAGCACCAACACAGATGCAAAATGCACAATGCAAGAACAACATGTTATGCACAACAAAAGAATGTGTATGCAATGCGTATGCGTATGAATATGCTGACAAAACAGACATAAGGATAAGTAGAGGGCGGAATGAACATCACAACACTACTGAATACTCGGCTAATCTCAACAAGATGGAGATGTTATTAGCAACTCTGCTAGGCATTTAGCTGAAGAAATCCTGCAAGAGATCAACAGAAGCCATCAAAGGAAAATAAATCCTACTACAAGGCTCAAATCTTGCTGGAGAAGAAGATACTCCTTGGGGAGAAACCCAAATATCAATCTTCTAACATCGATGATCCATAAAGAGGATAACAACATAAACTCTGCTTTGAGGATGGCAGGGAAAGCTGTCGAGGAATCATAACAACCCGAATCTTTCTGACTCTACCTGGGGATAACAAAAATTCACAAGAACTTCCACTTCAATAAAGCAAGGAGATCTGCTGCGAAAAAAATAATGCATCCACTGGGGAATTATAGACACATAAACATCTACGCAAATTCCACTAGGAAAACAAGGCAGATTTGCTGGAGATACGAAAACACTCTCGAGGGATTAACCAATTCTGAGCAAAGCATCCTGGACTTGCTGAGGAAAGCAACAAAAGGTCAAGCTGTGGGGGATTTTAGATCAATAATCATCATAAATGAGAGAAAACCCAACAGCTGACTAATATATCAATATAAAGATATCACTAGTGACTTCACTGCGGAATAGTCACAATAGTGATGCACAATCTTCACTGGGAGAAATCTCTGAATAAAATAATCTAGAGAGAAGTACACCCTGGACTTGCCGGGGAAAAATGAGAAATTAACATCACTGCTCTATGATTGGGAAATATTCAAAACAATAATGCACTGCCTCCGTTGGGGAATCAGCCAGGATAAATCTCTAGGTAGAACAACCTGGAGAGAAATACATCCACAAGGCGAGATAAAACTGGACAAGCAGCCACTATGTCAATGCAACTTAAAGAAAAAATAACATTACTCTCTGTCTGGGGATATTCAAAGCAACAACAGCACATCTAGAGGATGAAACTCTGAGTGAGGGTTTTTCATATGATATTTGCTGGGGATAACAAAAGATTGAATCTCTGCGTGGGGATTAACACCAATGAGAGATGGTCTTCAAAACTGCTTAACTGCCTGACCATAACATAATCAGCTGGAGGAAAACGGGTTCGAGACATAGCTAGGGAAAAACCGAACAACACTCGTCTGGTGAAAAAAACTCAAACCTGTATACCATCAACTTGTCAACAGCCGGTTACATGAAAAAAACTTTACTGAGGAAACATCAACGATCCTGATGGGAAAAATCAACAAACTCTACTAGGGAAATATCAACAAACTCTACTGGGGAGCTGTCAATAAATTCTGTTAGAAGAGTAAGAACAAACCCTGCTGAGGAGAACATCGATCATACCATCCTTGGATTAAACGTTGGCATTCCTTTAAGCATTCATAAATCAAAGGAAAATGTTTTTATAATTTTCAAAAAAGTTTAAATAAATTATTCACATTTTGTTTCAAAAATCATCATAAAAAATAAATGAAATTTTGCAAACAAAAGCAAAGTGAGAATTGCAAACAAAGGGACAAAGGTCCAAATTTTATTAAAAGAATGGAAGTCTGCAAATGGCGTAACTCCATGGATCATTACAAAATTTGAAAAATGGTAAATACACGGAAAGGGTTACATTGAAATACAATGACCACTATTCTCCCTAATAACTTTGAATTCCACTGTGCTCAAAACTTCAGCTGAGGATGATTGAAGCTGAATCCTTGATAAACAATGTTGCTTTCAGCGATCAAGACTGGCCAGATGCAGTTACTTGCCATAATCCCTAACTTTTGCCTAGATTGCCCTCTCGGGTTTTCAATCTACCGGGATGATTATTTCTATTTTTGTCTCTAATTTTTGCCTGGACCGCCCTTTCGGGTTTTCAACCCACCGAGACGCTCATTTTTGCCTAAGCCGCCCTTTCGGGTTTTCAACTTAGCGAGCTGTTCTTTTTATTTTTAGGCGAAGTATTTCTTGACTATATCGGCATTCACAGGACAAGTGAACTCTTCACCATCCATAGTTGTAAGAAGTAATGCACCACCAGAGAAGGCTCTCTTAACAACATATGAGCCTTCATAATTAGGAGTCCACTTTCCCCTAGAATCATTGGCAAAAGTCGAGATCTTTTTGAGCACGAGGTCGCCTTCTCTGAACACGCGAGGTCGAACCTTCTTGTCAAAAGCTTTCTTCATTCTCTGTTGAAACAATTGGCCATGACACAAGGTCGTCATTCTTTTCTCTTCAATCAAATTCAACTGGTCAGATCTGCTTTGGCACGATTCAGCCTCAGACAACTCAGCTTCTATCAAAACTCTCTTAGAAGGGATTTCAACTTCTACTGGGAGCACTGCTTCCATACCATAAACAAGAGAGAAAGGGGTTGCCCCTGTTGAAGTGTGGACAGATGTACGATACCCATGCAAAGCAAAAGGGGGCATCTCATGCCAATCCTTGTATGTAACAACCATCTTCTGAACAATCTTCTTTACATTCTTATTAGCAGCTTCAACAACCCCGTTCATCTTAGGTTTGTAAGGAGAAGAATTATGATGCTCAATATTAAACTCATCGCATAATTCCCTTATCATCTTGTTATTCAGATTCGACCCATTATCAGTGATAATCTTGCTCGGAACACCATACCGACAAATGATTTGGTTCTTGATAAACCGGACCACTACTTGCTTGGTCACATTGGCATATAATGCCGCTTCAATCAGCTTGGTAAAATAGTCAATAGCCACCAATATGAAACGATGTTCATTCGACGCTTTAGGCTCAATCATTCCAATCACATCAATGCCCCACATGGAGAAAGGCCATGGGGAAGAGATAACATTGAGAGGAGTTGGGGGCACATGAATTTTATTAGCATAAACTTGGCACTTTGGCCCTTCTTCACAAATTTGCGACAGCCAGATTCCATTGTCAGCCAATAGTAACCTGCCCTTATCATTTTCTTAGCCATTACATGCCCATTGGCATGGGTACCAAAAGATCCTTCATGAATTTCTGTCATCAACACGTCTGCTTCGTGTCTATCCACGCATCTGAGCAAAACCATGTCATAATTTCTCTTATACAACACATCATCGTCCAAGAAGAAACTACCAGCCAATCTTCTCAAAGTCTTCTTGTCTTTCTTGGATGCCCCATGTGGGTACTCTTAATTCTGAAGAAAGCATTTAATATCATCATACCACGGTTTATCATCAATAACATCTTCAACGGCAAACACATGAGCTGATCTATCAAGACGCATAACATTGATTTTTGGCACATCATTCGACCAATTCACCACAATCATGGAGGAAATGGTTGCTAAGGCATCTGCCATTCAATTCTCTACTCTGGGTATATGGTGAAACTTAACCTTATTGAAGAAAGTTGACAACCTTCTTGCATAATCACGATAAGGAATCAAATCAGGTTGACGTGTCTCCCATTCTCCTTTAATCTGATTAATCACCAGGGTTGAATCTCCATATACATTAAGAATCTTGATTCTTAAATCAATAGCTTCTTCCAAGCCCATAATACACGCTTCATACTCAGCCGCATTATTTGTGCAAGTGAACATCAACCTTGTAGTGAAAGGAATATGAGAACCACGAGGAGTAACAATTATTTCCCCAATACCATTGCCATACTCATTAACAGCTCCATCGAAAGTCAAACCCCAACGGGATCCAAGCTCAGGCCCTTCATCAGGTAATGGTTCTTCACAGTCTTTAACCTTTATATACATCACATCCTCGTCAGGAAAATCAAACCTGATTGGTTGATAATCATCAATTGGCTGGTGTGCCAAATGGTCAGCCAAAACACTTCCTTTTATCGCTTTTTGAGTTCAGTACTCGATATCATATTCCGGCAACAACATTTGGCAACGAGCAATCCTCCCAGTTAAAGCAGGTTTTTCAAAGATATACTTGATTGGATCCATTTTGGATATCAACCAAGTTGTATGATTCAACATATACTGGCGGAGGCACTTGGCAGCCCAAGCTAAAGCACAACACGTCTTTTCAAGCATTGAGTACCGAAACTCACAATCGGTGAACTTCTTGCTCAAATAATAAATGGAAAATTCTTTTCGACCAGATTCATCTTGTTGACCCAAAACACAACCCATAGACTCTTCTAGCACAGTCAAATACATGATCAAAGGTATTCCTTCCACAGGAGGAGACAATATCAGAGGTTCAAGCAGATACTCTTTAATTCTTTCAAAAGCTTTCTGACAATCCTCTGTCCAGACACAACCCTGATCTTTGCGAAGAAGCTTGAAGATCGGCACACATGTGGTAGTCATATAGGATATAAATCGGGAGATATAATTCAAACATCCTAAGAATCCTCTTACTTGTTTTTCCATTTTGGGCACAGGCATTTCCTGAATAGCTTTAACTTTACCAGGATCAACTTCAATGCCTTTTTGGTAGACAATAAAGCCTAACAACTTTCCAGAACAGACGCCAAAGGTGCACTTATTAGGATTCAAACGGAGCTTAAACTTTCTCAGACGTTGAAACAGCTTCAATAAGTACTCAATATGATCTTCTTCAGTCTTCGACTTATAAATCATATCATCCACATAAACCTCAATTTATTTATGCATCATATCATGGAACAAGGTAGTCATAGCTCTCTGGTATGTTGCACCAGCATTTTTCAAACCGAAGGGCATCACTGTGTAACAAAATGTTCCTCAGGGTGTAATGAATGTTGTTTTTTCCATATCCTCGGGTGCCATCTTTATCTGATTATAACCGGAAAATCCATCCATAAAAGAGAAGATGCTTAATTTAGCAGTATTATCTACCAGCATATCAATGTGTGGCAATGGAAAATCATCTTTCAGACTGGCTTTATTCAAATCTCTATAGTCAACACACATTCGTACTTTTCCGTCTTTCTTTGGAACAGGCACAATATTGGCCACCCATTGAGGATATTCATAAGTCCCAAGAAAACCAGCATCAATATGCTTTTGAACCTCCTCTTTGATCTTCACAACCATGTCAGGATGAGTTCTTTTTGTTTCACAGGTGGACATTCAGGCTTCATTGCAAAATGGTGCTCTACAATATCAGTATCGAGACCAGGCATGTCTTGATATGACCAAGCAAACACATCAACATATTCTCTAAGAAGCTCCACAATCCTCTTAACATCTGACTGAAGTAGTGCCCCAATCTTGACTTCTTTCTTATCATCATCTGAACCCAAATTAACCAATTCCACCGACTCTTCATGAGGCTGAATGGCTTTTTCCTCGTGCTCAAGCAACCGAGAAATTTCATCTGGAATCTCCTCAATATCCTCTTCTTCAGCTCCAAACACAGGGAAATCCAAGTCGGGAGAATACATAGGGTCATTGTTTTCAATGGGTTTAACAATCAATCTGCACAATGATTTATGTTTGATTTTAGAATATGAACAAGAAGTGCAAGTATTATGCAGATAAAAGTGATTACCACATTATTATTATTTTTTTGTTTTTTATGTTACCATTTTTCAGAAATAAAGCAAAAAGGGAAAACATAATATGGATAAACAAAATAACATTTTATTGATGATGATAAAATTTGAAACAAAGCCCTCACAAATTCACTTTCAAATTGGGCAAAGTGAAAGGATTTTTGAAAGAAACAAAAACAAATTACTTTGAAATATGAACAATAGTGGGAACATCAACAGCTATCCAATTCTGGCAGATCTGTCCATGTGTCACGAAATTGGGAAGTTCTTCTTCTTCATCATCTTCAATGATGTCAGCAGTAGAGTGATCTTTGTTGATGAATCTGGCGCTTTGAAAGGTCTCATTAATACGCTTCAAATCTCTTTTAACTGTACCAGGTGTAAAGCATAAAACAGTTTTGCCCAAGTTATCAACCACATCAATAACTTGGCCCTAACCATCAGATCGACTAGTTTTTAATACATACAGAGCATCCTTCAAGGAAGACATGGGCAACTCATTCTTCTGAACAACTTTATCATCAACAGAAAGAGCTTGGAACGGAGTCCCAAAAGTTTCGTCAGCATCAACATACGAAAAGGATGAAAGATGACTCACCAGCATCGCTTGCTCACCTTCAAAAATTACCAACTTGTCATTCTTAATAAATTTCAATTTCTGATGAAGAGTCGAAGTCACTGGCCCAACTTCATGAATCCAGGGTCGGCCAAGCAAACAACTATAAGCAGGACGGATATCCATTACTTGAAAAGTAATTTGGAAGAAACGCGGTCCTATTTTGATCGGAAGATCAACCTCTCCAATCACAGTTTTTCGAGATCCATCAAAAACTTTAACAACAACCCCACTGTACCTCATGGGAGCACCTTGGTAAGAAAGCCTTGACAAAGTAGATTATGGCAACACATTCAAAGAAGAGCCAGTATCAACCAACACATTGGAAAATGCATCTTCTTGACAGTTCATAGAGATATGTAAAGCCAAATTGTGATTTCTCCCCTCCTCGTGTAACTCTTCATCACAAAAGCTCAAATTATTACACGCTGTGAGGTTGGTAACAATTCCATCAAACTGATTAACAGTCACACCATGCTCAACATATGCTTGTTCCAATACCTTATGCAAAGATTTCCTATGAGCTTTAGAATTCATCAGTAGGGACAACACTGAAATCTTGGACAGGGTATGCAAGAGTTGATCTACAACACCGTACTCACTCTTCTTGATCAATTTCAAAACTTCATCCTCATAAGCCTTCGAACCACTGGACTAACCAGAAGCATAGACATTACTCTCATCTTGACGTCGTTTGCCAGCAACAACATTTTCCACAATCTTTGGAGGCTTAGGAGCAAAGACACGACCACTTCGGGTCACTCTTCTCACGTTAGTGATGCTTACCAAATAAGACAAAGAAGGAATGGGCACTTCCTTACCATTTTCTACCATGGTAGCATTGTACTTATACGGAATAGCTTTGTCAGATTCATAGGGTACCGGGTCGGGCAACCGAATAACCAAAGGCGTAACAGCAGTCTTCCGACTATCATAAGAGATAGCAACTCGTTCAGGAATATTAAAGTGTGGTGCAAGAACATTCACCTCATTCTGATATTCATCTCTCTTAGTAGTGGCTTCAATCAAATTCTCATCCATCATTCTTTGAATGCCCCTCTTTACTATCACACAACCACGCAGATTCACAAAACAGATACAACAAGGTGCATAGTCATGATCAATATCATGGTATTCACTCAAAAGTGCATGCATTTCTACAAGAGATCTCCGAATCCAACGGATATCAAAAATTTTGAATGTACCAGGACAACCATAAACCATATTGACAGACGCCTTGCCATGATTAGGCAGCGGATTCAATTGTACATTAGGGTTGGAATCTTTAAAAGACAAGATACAACTCCAAGCCAGACTTTGCACTTCCGTCTTCAATGGATAACAATTCTCAGTATCATGCCCAGCTCCTCCCTGATGGAAAGCACAATGAGCTTCAGGCTTATACCACCATGGTGAATCTTTTGGAACAGCAGGTGGTGCACGGGTCTGAACAAGATTCTTTTGAATTAAACAAGGAAGCAATTTCGTGTAGGTCATCGGAATCGGATCAAAATCTTTTTGAAAATGGCCCCGTTGATTGTTCTGTTGGTTAGAACGTTGTTGAGCAGGAGCTGCCTGAACAACAGGAGTCGAATTGATAATAAGAGTAACAGATGCAACATGTTGGTGACACTGATTATTCTTACTGTAACTCTTTCTGCGTCCTCCACGGGTAATAGCATTGGTCTCACCCTCTTTCTTCTTGGCAAGTCCTCCCCCATATTTCTTAGAATTACCAGCAAAATTACCATCTTTTGACAATCGTCCCTCACGGACACCTTCTTCTAATCTCATCCCCATATTAACCATCTTAGTGAAGTCGCTCGGGGCACTAGCAATCATACGCTCATAATAAAAAGGACCCAGAGTTTTCAGAAAAATCTTGGTCATCTCTTTTTCTTCCAAAGGAGGATTAATTTGAGCGGCAATATCGCCCCACCTTTGCACCTATTCTTTAAATGTTTCTTTATCTTTCTAAGCCATTGCTCGAAGCTGGTCATGATCTAGAGCCATATCCACATTATACTTATACTGTTTCACAAACGCCTCACCCAAATCTTCGAAAGTGCGAATTCGAGTACTGTCGAGTCCCATATACCATTTCAAAGCTGCACCAGACAAACTATCTTGAAAGTAGTGAATGAGAAGCTAATAATTATCGCTTTGAGTCGACATCTTACGAGCATACATAGTCAAGTGACTCAACGGACAAGAGTTTCCCTTATACTTTTCAAAGTCAGGGACCTTGAACTTATGTGGGATCTTCATATTAGGAACCAATCATAACTCATGAGCATTCTTCCCAAACAGTTCTTTTCCTCTCAGAGCTTTGATTTCTTTCTGCATTTTAGCAAACTGGTCTTGAATCTCTTCCATTTTCTCATAAGCATCAACACTCTCACTTGGAGCAGTATGGAAAATTTTCTCTTCACCAAAAGGAACAGTATGAACCACAGACAGTGGCACAGTCATCACAGGCTAGACAGTAGGAGCAACTGGAACTTCAGGAGGTGGTGGTGGTTGATAACCTTTTATAGAGCAAGAGTTGTCTCTGCAAGTCATCTCTATGTTTTGATGATAACAATGTGTATTTGTGAAAGAACTATTTTATGTTCTAACGTGTATTGTATGCATATCATAATCATAGAAGATATCAGATCCAACAAGCACCAGCCAGACGAGCGTAATTGATTATATGCGAAGTTACTATATGTGACACAAGTCGCAAGAAGCAAGTATGCTTCTGTATCTGATCATAAACAGTCAGATCCAAGGATGCCGATATTACTGTTGCAATACTCTTGTGGATGCTCTCTGAAAGTGGTTATAATTCTGAAGATAGCGAAGCGAAGCTTCTGAAGAGATAATCTTCTAGAGAACCGAAGTGCTGAAGATTCCAATGACTTGATGTTCTGAAGGCTGAAGGATCTGAAGACCAAGTGCAGAAAGGCTCTGAAGACTTATGTGTTCTGAAGATTATGGTTCTAAAGGTCATGTGCGGAAGACTTTGAAGACAGATTCCTAATGGATAAGTTCTGAAGATTCTGAAGACTTGAAGCAGTGAAGATAACGGGTTTCAAGACAAGTGTTGAAGTTCTGAAGACAGATTCCTAATGGACAAGCTCTGAAGACGGAAGACTTGAAAGATCTGAAGACCCAGTTATAAAGTCTCTACTCATGCTTCAATTAATTACCATCAGAAGCCTCTGAAGATTTAAAGACAAATGTTACCGTTAGCAATGACTGTACACCATTCTAAAAGACCAATCCCATCACTTCTACAGTAAAAAGAAGATATGGCAACACAACTTTAATCATTACATAACGACTCTTTTCAAACGGCCAAAAGCTCTCCAATGGCTATATTTTACTTGGCTATATAAAGGAAAGGAGGATGCGCTTCTGAAAGTGTCAATGTGATGATAGTCGCAACGATTAGTTATCGTTGTTATACTAAACATTCAAAGCTATCACCATTAACACACGACCATTATTGTTGAAACTCATAGATCATCATTCAACACAACAACAATCAATTGGAACAGAAGTTGTTGATGAAGAAGACAACATTGCAAATCAGTCAAGTTATCAACCATCTTCGTCTGAGCTACATTGAAGATCTGAAGCAAGGAGTTATTGCTCGAAGCTTGCTCAACAAAGAAGACGAAGAAGAAGATCTACAAGATGTCATCAACTGTCAAATCAACATACATCTTTGTAGTATCTGAAGAAAGCAAGGAGCTACTGCTGAATTCTTGCTTGAACACTTGTGTGTTCTTATGTACTTAAATTTAGGAGTTATCTGCTTGTTAAGAAGCATCTTTGTAATCTCCTGTTTAACTAATTCTATGTGAATTAGGATTCCTCAAGTGGTCAGTGTGACCGGAGACTTGAGAAGACAATGGCTTGGTGTCATTGTGGAAATCCTGAAATATGGTCAATGATAGTCATATCTCAAAGAGGATCAATTATGGATCAGACTCTTATGAGATCACTGATGGAACTCATTGAAAATCCTAGAAGAATGGTTAGTAAACGTTATATTCGTTAAGTCGAATCCCTGAACATTTAGCTGTGAAATCCTGATAGTAGATCTTGCAAGATTGGAACCTATTAGGTCAATGTTCGTTATATTCATTAAGTTGAATCCATGAATGGTTCATTGTGGGTTAGTCACAGCTGCGGTTGTGCAGGATGTTAGTCACCGGCAGTTGCCCGTGCATCTGTAATCAGATTGGATTATAGTGGAATAAGACCTTGTGTTCAAGGCGAAATCACCTTGGAAGGGTGGATTAGATTAGCTTGAGAATGGCTCAAGTGAACCAGGATATATCTGTCATACCCCAAATTTTGACCACAAAGATTTCCCATCATTGTGCAAATCATCATAGCAATATGGATGTACCTTTATGCCTCATCAATCTCCTCATGAATTGTTGAGCATTTCCTACAACTAAGAATTAGGGTTTCAAGCCCTCTCAGAACTCTTAGACAAAGGATCAATCAAGGAATGACATGATCTTCAACTTGTCTAAACCTCTCAAACATCCACAATGGATCAAGAGAACTCCCACATCAAGAATCGGGCACAAGGTTGCAGCATTCCAAGTGGATTAAGCCTCAAGATCGCTAGTGTCACCAAATTAGGGTTTTGGTCGACCAGGGCCTCTAGATGGAAATTTTCCTCTGAGCATGAGCCAATGCTTCACACAATAACCCAAGATACTCCAAGGGACCTCATGGACCCCATCATCAAGTCAATTTAGCCTCAGGGGATGCATTTACCAAAAATCGGGAATTAGGGTTTCTTGACCTAATTCACCCTTAAGTTGACTTTTGGGACAAAACATGAGCCAAAACCTCAAGACATGGTTTGAGGGTCTCTAATAAACCACATTGATCCATTTGTAACAATGGAATGATCCAAGAAGCTTGATGCACAAGTTTCAATTTCATCTGAACCACAGTTAGGGTTTTTGAAGAAAAAGTCAACTGTGCCTTTGACTTTTGACCAGGACATGCTCCCAAACCTTGGGACATGATTCAATACACCCTATAACACCTATGAAATCAATCCATCTAGTTTGATTTAGGTCAAGGACTTGATTTCACAAAGGATCGCACAGTTTGGAATTCATCAGATAAAAAGTCAACTGTGCCCAAAAGTCAAAGTTTGACTTTTTGATTTTTTGATCAATTATGGTTCCCTAACCCTAAAATGATGTTAATGTGTGATTGGAATCATCATTCATCAAGAAAAATCAAAGAAAGTGGGATAACTTGTAAAAGGGGTAACCATAAAAAACTTAGAAATTTTCTAAGTTATGGAACAAAGTGGCTAGGGTACCAACTTCCAAGGATCATAACTTGTGATCCAAGCAACCATTTTGGCTGATCCAAAGATGGATTTGTAGCTCTCATGGCATATTTTAAAAGTGTCAACTACACCTCATTCCATTTCCTCGTGGATTTTAAGTTATGGAGTGACCAAAATGACAAAAACATGAAAATGTCAGTTTTTCCAACACTTAGTGAAATTTTCACTAAGTCAGAATCCGTTTCACTTTTTTCAAAATGTAGGGGAATTTTTCACTTGGATCCAAAAAGTTTCAAGACAAACTATGATCACACATATGTTGTATCATATGAGAGCTTTCCAAAATGGCTAAGAACTCCACCAAATTCCATTTGAGCTAAGACTTATGACAATGGCAATATGCCTTGCTGTAACTGTCATGGCAAGGCAGATTTGTGCATTTTGCTCGATTTGATCAAATTGTGCAAATGAAAAACAAGTTTATCCATCTGAACACCTCAGAGGGAGACCAAGGAGTGACTAACACTAATCTATAAGCCTCCCAAGTCTTTGGAACTAAAAATAGCATGCCAAACCTACAAATGCCTAAAAGGGGGACAAGACTCCAATTTTATTTTGGAGCATTAAATGGATGCACCAAGGTGGCATGAAATGAGCCTTTTCCAACTGAATGAGTCAAGGATGATATCTGAACTAGGGAACCAAATGCCTGTGCTCTAACCTCTAGTCAATGGCTAGAGGAGACTTAAGATTCCAAAGTGATGCAATTGGCCACAGACCTGTACCAGTTGCCATTCACTATTGCTTGCAAAAAAAACTTGCTCTACTATAAATAGAGCTCATTTTTGCTCAGTTTAAGTACACCAAAGGCCTACAACACTTGCATTTCTCAAAATCATATTCTCACTCTCAAAAATTCCTTTCTTAGCAAGTCACTATCGAAATTTTCAGTAGAGAGTGATTCCACTCAAACCAATTGCTCTAACACCTCATAAACATCATATGTGAGCTGATCAAACACTAAACACACAACTGTAACACTGATTTCTCAGAATCACCAGCCAGTTGCTCAAGTTTTCAACCAAGTTGCAGTTGAGATGCCATGAAGTGATCCAGCCATTTCCAATCAAGTCCAAGCATTCAAACACACTCCATATGGTGTAGGGAAGCTGTTCAGATCATCACAACTCATCTGTAACACCTCTAACTCAAAAATCACATTGTTATTGCTGTCACGGCCTTCAAGTAAGCCTAAACTTGGTCATCTCTTAATCTATGCATATTTCCTCGCACAATATTTTTGCCAAATGATCATAATCATGCATAGAATGTTTCCCCTCAATTAATAGCTTTGTTTGAATTGTGTATCAAAATTCTCAGCCTTCATGCAAATTTTAGGGTTCTTGAGGTTTTGTCTTGATTTCTTATTCATGCTTAAAATAAATGAAATTAAAGACCATAGACATGATCGTGAGGTGAAAACGAGCATATTGATATGTGGATTGTGTGATTTCATCAAGTATTCAGTGAGATTGAATAGAAAATGCAAATCTGAGCAAAACTCTCTTCGCGCGTGTTCTTTGCCCAAGTTCTTGGCGCCTTTTCCATAAATTTGAATATTTGAATTTTGTGATGTTATTTAATTGATTCAAAAATTAATTTCTCTGATTTTTAATGATTTTGAGTTGACTGTTTTTTTAATAATTCACAAAAATGATAAAATATTGGGTAAAGTATACAAAACCCCCCTGCAATGTTAGCGAATTTTGCTTTACCCCCCACTGTTGCCAAAGGTAGGTTTTGGCAACGTTTTTTTTTTAAAAACCGTTGCCTAAAGGCATGGAGGGGGGTAAAGCAAAATTCGCTAACATTGCAGGGGGTTTTGTATATTTAACCCTAAAATATTTTATTTTACCAAAAATTCCCAAAAATATTATTTATTTCATATACTTGATATTTTTGCAAGGAATTGATCTTTTATTTGTTTTTTAACATTTAAAATATTTTTTCCTCCTTGATTTTCCAAATTTAATTGGTTTCCAATCATTTTGTGGATATAAACATGATTTTTGAAACATTGATCCAAGATCACCACTCATTTTTCACATGTTTTCAATACTTTTTATTAATTTTTCAACAAAATTAATTCCTTTTTAAACAAAATTAGGGTTTTGATTAATTCAACCCTCATCAATCTTTTTCAAACTCTTTGGACCTCTAATAGAGTGTAAGACCCAACCCTTTTGTAAGTAAACCTCTTATGGCCTCACACATTGTATAAGTCCCTCTGTATATTTTCAAACGTTCGGCGCGATCGCCAGTTCAAAATCAAATAACCTGGGCCTCTCCTTGAGCTATAAGACCCATTTATTTTCTTTAAAACACTTTTGGGCCTCTAATAGAGTGTAAGACCCAACCCCTTTGTAAAAAAACCTCTTTGGGCCTCACACATTGTATAAGTCCCTCTGTATATTTTCAAACGTTCGGCGGGATCGTCGCCTTTTTAACAAAATCAACTGGGCCTCTCCTTGAGCTATAAGACCCATTTCTTTTCTTAAAAACACTTTTGGGCCTCTAATAGAGTGTAAGACCAAATCCCCTTTTAACCAAAGCCTTTTTGGGCCTCAGATATTGTATAAGACCCACTGTGTTTTCAAAAAACCTCAGCACGATCGCCGTTTTCAAACAAATAACCCTGGGCCTCTCCTTGAATTGTAAGCCCCATCTCTTGTACAAAAATAAATCTCTGGGCCTCTAATAGAGTGTAAGACCCATTCCCTTGTACATAAAAACTTTTTTGCGCCTCACATATTGTATAAGTCCCTCTGTACAGTTTTCAAAACAACGGTGGAATCATCGTTAAAACTTGGGCCTCTCCTCGAGCTGTAAGCCCCAACAATCTTTTCAAAGCACTTTCTCCTTTGATTTTGAAATTCAAATATATGTTGTTATCAAAATTTTCTTTAATTTCTTTGTTGAACAACTAACCAAACATCATGGAAACTCTACAACGGGTAAGTGCTTATCCGCTTTCATTTACCGCTTTCATATGTATATAACAATATTGTTGGGCTGTTTCATTGTAAGTCTTCTTTCACATCCTTTTATATACTTGTCACATATCCACTGTGTAATACTAGTACAGTTATTTAGAGTTTTCCCCGACAACTACATCTAGAACTAGGTAATGCCCTGTTGGTCACTCTTAAATACAAACAAAACTAGATCCCCCCGTAGGATTCCAAATACAGTCTTCCCTCCTCTTGGGGTTAAACAATATGGAACAAAGAGAATGACAGTATTCTCGGTGAACCTTTTCTCAAACTATCACCCTTAGAAATTGTCAAAGAAACTCTAATTCCCCAGAGATGATCTTTTCTCCGTGAATGGCATCTCTTGAGTTTCTTCCAAATCCTCGAACTTTCCTGGAATGATCTCTTCTCTGTGAATTGAATTTCTTGAACTTCTCTTGGTTTGGGAACCCACAGGCTTCCTAAAAGCATCCCTGCCTCCTTTTGGGCGTTGTACAAGGACCCTTCGGCTTCTTAGAAGTTCTCACGCCTTCTCTTGGGCTTAATACAAGGACCCTGATGACCTCTTAAAGGTATAAGACAGAACTTAGTCATCCTTTGCTAGAGCAGTCTTTCCAGTGTCAAAACTACCGACCATTTTAGGGTTGATGTTCATCCCTAAGTGCCCGTGCCTCCTCTTGAGCATCATACAAAAGATAAAACTCTAGACTTGGACGGTCAAAGCCTCTTGAGTCTCAAAGGCATTCTCAAGTTCCTTCTACACATAAGCATAAGCCCAGTCTCTCTTATGAGAGTTCCCCCCACACTTGGGCCCGCTTCAGGATCTCAATAATCCTCAGCAGTAAGTCAGCCTCTTCTTGGGCTTTGTACAAATGAGTCTCCCCAGCGGAGCTAACCTTTTCAGACTCTCTTGTTGAGTCAACCCTCTTTCAGCCTCCATCTTGGGCTTCGTGCAAGACATATAAAAACACTCTCTTGTTGAGTATAAAACACTCTCTTGTTGAGTATAAAACACTCTGTTGTTGAGTATAAAAGATTCTCTTGTTGAATCAACATTCAGCCTCCGTCTTGGGCTTCGTACAAGACACATATAAAACACTCTCTTGTTGAGTATAAAACACTCTCGTGTTGAGTATAAACGACTCTCTTGTCGAGTCAACTTCCTTTTAGTCTCAATCTCGGGCTTCGTATGAGACAACAAATCACTCTTTTGTTGAGGATAAAAGACTCTCTTGTGGAGTCAATAACCTTTTCAGTACTTTCTTGTTGAGTCAAACCCTTTAGCCTCTGTCTTAGACTATTTACAAGACACACAAAAGCATACTTTTGTTGAGTCAAACTCATTTCAGCCTCCATCTTGGGCATTGTACAAGATACATATAAACCTCCCCAACGGAGTCACAAATCCCTTTTAGCCTCAATCTTGGGCTTTTTACAAGACAGAAAGAACATTTTACCTGGAAAAGTCAAACTTCCAGCCTCCTCTTAGGCTCTGTAAAGAGAAACCCCCGGTTATATCAATCAACCTTTTAGCATCAAATATGTGCTTTCCTCACAGCATACAAACATCAACAGTTCCTCTTTAGAGATGACAAGTTCTCTCTCAGTCAAAACCCTATAGCTTCACATCTTGGGCTTTGAACAAGATACAAACCACCTTTAGCTTCAATCTTGGGCTTTGAACAAGACACCAAAGCACCTTTTTCTTCCCATAGAATATGAGGAACTACGATCGCTCTGATTTCCCTATTTCGTTGAACGGGAATACGTAGGCATAAGACTGCGAAGTCTTAGTGAGCATACTAATAAAAAACCCTCAGTCCAGTACCCTCATACCTCAATCAGAAACATCAAACCTAGTACCTTACCAAAAGCTTCCTATATAGTCACGACACTCCATTCTTAAACGAAATAACCTAAAGACAGACCCCCCTATTTTGATAGCATCTGCAAACCAACAGTTTTGACTGTTTAACCTCAGTATGCAAGCAGGGTTAATTGGAGACATCTATTTCCCTTCCTTAATTAGCTTCACAAGATAAAAAATGAATTGAATTGTAGTACCAAAGCGATAGCGATCGAAACCACAAAAACTGTGCTACAGAAAAATGGAGACCACAGTGGGAGAGCATTCTTTATTACATTCATAGGTAGAAAACTTTAAATTCACAAAGTGTCACAGAAATGACGACTCGGCGGGGGAGTCATTGTCTGTTAGGATCATAGGATTATAGAGGTCTAGGATGTTAGGACAAATATATATACTGCTTTTCTTAATTGATATCCATGCTTATTTTTCTGCTAATGGGAATGCGTGTGATGCCTCATCTGGAAAGATTGAGTATACACCTAAGATAAGTGATGGCACTAGACGGGTAATCTTACAGGGAGTGAATCCCAGATAAGAGGTCCCGGTCGACCATCGAATCAGTGGAGATGCCCTTTGCGGATTCAATGCCTATACGACTTCGGTTGTTAAAAGCAGATTGTTCGATTGGGTTATCTGAGAAGCTGAGGATTTTAGTAGACTGAAACCATATTATAGTGCGGAAGCAATCGGAAATAGTTATCACACGATACTACCCTCATTTGAGACTACTCTAAGATACTACAACTTGCTGGCGATCCGCTTGCTGTCGTTATCCCAAGAGGGGTCAGTGATTTTGAGGACAGGTACAAAAATCACCAGTATAACCTTTGGGGATGGGTAGAGCCTTGACTTCATGACACCGACCCTTTGACCCCATGTTTTTCCTATGTTTTTGGGTGCTGCATTAATTTCATTAAAAAACATTAAAACAAAGAAAAATCTTCTCTTTTAGTCTCTCTTTTTCAAATTAAGCTAAGACAGTGATTGCAAATGTCAGATAAAGATATTGCATTATGGATTTCGGTAGAAGGAAGACTCACAAGTATACCTTCAAGGTTCCAAAACTAGAGGATTTAAGAGGGTTGGCAAGGATGATAACCAACCCTAAGGCTTTTAGAGCTAAGTATGGAGGACTGCTGTCTCTGTTAAGGGTCCATGTAATTGAAGGAATCATGTCCACACTAATCCAGTTCTATGATCCGGTCTATCACTGTTTCACATTCCCGGATTATCAACTAGCACCAACACTGGAGGAGTATTCTCACCTGACTGATTTAGGCATTACTGACCAAGCTCCCTTTTCTGCACTGGAAGAAATTCCAAAGGATCAAACCATTACAAGAGCAATCTATTTGGACGAGTCAGAAGTCAGGACTCACATGATTATTAAGGGTGGTATCCAGGGTTTACCAGCCCAGTTCTTGACAAAGAAAGCTCTGTACTTTGCTAGTATAGGGAACGTGGCCGCTTTCGAAAGCACCTTCGTTTTGCTTACCTACGGGTTATTTCTGTTTCCCAACATTGATAACTTCGTTGATGTCAATGCCATCAAGATTTTTCTAATTGGAAACCCTGTACCGACCTTGCTCGAAGATGCTTATCATTCTGTACACTTAAGGAATTTGTACAGTGGAGGAATGATCACATGCTGTGTATGTAATGCCCCGTTTTGCCAATTTTATTTTATTGAGTCTTTTGATTATTTTATTATTATTTTATTTTATTTTCGACTTTTATGTGAAAATATGTTATTTTTCGTCGTGATTATATTTTATCGCGTTTCGGGAACATTTGCGGGATATTTGAGTGTGGGGGTATTTTGGACATTTCATAGATATTTTTACTAAGTTAGACAAGAAAAGAAAATAGAAAAGGGAAAGAAAGAAAAATAGAGAGAAAGAAAGAAGAAATAAGGAAAAAGGGAAGAAAAGAGGAGAAGAGAGAAAATTGGAGAAAGAGTGGAAAAAATCATCAAGAACAATTTCTAAGAATCGATTAATCGGGTAAGGGTGCGAAACTCGATTATACTATGATTGTGTATGATTATGTATGTTTGTGTGGAAGTTTTGTTGTTTTTTTTCAAATATAGGTCGAAATGAGATAAACGAGTAGAAATCGAGGTTTTCACGGTCGGAAATCGATATAAACTGTATTGTATGATCACACTGTGTGTATGAATAATCGTTGATGTTTGTTTTGCTGTTGGAATTGAATTTGGGTGAAAAATGGGATTTTTGGGGTGGATTCTCGAAGAGGGTTTTTTCTGAAAATCGCAGAGCCCGCTCAGCGCGCTCTTGAAAAAATGTAACCTCACCAGGCAGGAGCGAGCCCGCTCAGCGCGCTCACGGACCCGCTCAGCGCGGTCTGGGACTTCAAAATTTTATCTGTGTTCTAAAATTCCGTAACTTTTGATCCGTAACTCGGATCGGGACGTTCTTTATATCGTTGGAAAGCTTATGAAAGGTTCTATCTAATAAAAATGGGTTTTGAGAATTGTTAGCCGATTAAATTATGTCGGGAAATGTGAATAGTGTCGGTTATCGATTTTTGTCATTTTAATGGTGTGGAATTGACGTGTATTATGCCGTATGTTGTTGTTTTGTACGTGAGATGACTTATGTGCTGTTGTGATGATGCTTTGTGGCCGAAAGGCAAGAAAATGCTAAGTGTGGTATTTGATAAATGTGCATGATTATGAATGTGTGTATGGATGCAATGTGAATGTCATGAGTCATTGTATGCCAAGCATCATGATCTGCATTGTTGAACGTCCTGAGTGACGGTTTGATTCCCGAGGGGAATATGCTATAACATCGTGTGCCTCGAAAATATGAGGCGCTGCCTGAGGACCTAAAGCGGTGGTTATAGACGATTGTGGGCTCCTTTGGAGACTTAAAGCAATTCTTAACGTCGTGTGCCTCGAAAATATGAGGCGATGCTTGAGGACCTAAAGCGACGGGTGAACATCGTAGGCCCGACGGGGAGTTACTTGAGATTCTCAGTAACGAGCGATGGTTCCAATAGTTCCTGAGTGAACTGATGATGAGACATTAGACATTGGAAATCGGTACCGCATGGCATGTGCATAGAGTCGTTGTGTCGGTCTATGTGCATTGCATAAATCATGAATTAATTGTGTGTGAATTTGTGAATGTGATTGATGATTGTATGGTATATGTGTGGTGTGTAATGGTATTTGATGCTTGAGAATTGTGCGGTATTATGTTATATGTGGTTGTGGTGAGAATGTGTTACTTGTACATTTTTGTGTTTATATATATAATTTTATTCAATTATATTATGGTTGTTTTTCTCACCCTTCTTCTGTTTTATAACGCTCTATGAGGCGTTGCAGATTAGAGCTGCTGGAGGTATTCCTTTTTGTGAAGCGTTGCGTCTTCATTATTTTGGTCGGTCGGCTCTGATATGTGACTCCGAGTAGTTAGGGTGGCCGCGTGCTATTATCTTGTATATCCGATGATATGTTGTGGTTGTATATGTATAACTGGATGTATGATAGACATGTTTATATGTATATATGTATATATGTTGTTCAGATTTTAGATTTTCCGCTTTAATTCTAATTTCTGAAAAGTGGGTGTAAGGAACTAAGTTTCCTCTGTTGATTGCTACCCCATAGTTGCATATCTTTTTGGGCAGGTGTTGTATGCTATGTTTGGTTACAGTTGATGTGATTCCTCCCTTTCTATGCCGCGAATTCAAATGTACTCTGACGAAATTTCGAATTTTCTTTTAGTGCTTTAATTGCATGTTAATTGGGGGTATAGTTTGGGGGCGTCACATTAAGTGGTATCAGAGCCAGTCCGTGTCAGTTGTGTTTGTTGTGTCTGTCGTGTCTGGCATATTGGGCGAGTTGTGTTGGACGAGTTGTTGTTTAACCATAGTTTCTGTTTTGGACGAACAAAATATGGCTGGTCGTAATGATACTGCTTTGGCTGCAGCGATGGAGGCAATGGCACGAGCTGTGCAGGGGGCACCGAATGCTGCAGGAAATGATGAGTTTAGAAAGAATAAGCCGCCGGTCTTTAAAGGGAAACATGATCCGGATGGTGCGCAGTTGTGGTTGAAAGAGATTGAGAGGATTTTTAGGGTAATGGATTGTGATGACGATGATGTTAAGGTGAGGCTGGGCACTCACATGTTACACGAAGAGGCTGATGACTGGTGGGTCAGTACTCGTCAGGTGTTGGAAGCTGAGGAGGAGGAAGAAGAGATCACTTGGGAGGTGTTTAGCCGAGAGTTTCTAAGGAAGTATTTTTCGGAGGATGTCCGAGGAAAGAAAGAGATTGAGTTTTTGGAACTAAAATAAGGTAATTTGTCTGTTGTTGAATA
This sequence comes from Lathyrus tuberosus, assembly GCA_022829125.1. Classification (NCBI taxonomy): domain Eukaryota; kingdom Viridiplantae; phylum Streptophyta; class Magnoliopsida; order Fabales; family Fabaceae; genus Lathyrus; species Lathyrus tuberosus. The sequence continues at coordinate 1,906,722 of JALAZF010000277.1, forward strand.
TACTGCTAAGTTTGTGGAACTTGTGCAGTTTTATCCTCATTATGTGGAAGCGACAGCTGAATTTTCAAAGTGTGTGAATTATGAAAGTGGCTTGCGTCCTGAGATAAAGCAGGCGATTGGTTATCAGAGGATTCGAAGGTTTGCTGATTTGGTGGAATGTTGTAGGATTTATGATGAAGATAGTAAGGCCCGTTCTGCTCACTATAAAAGTGTAAGTGACAGAAAAGGGAAGCAACAGTTCCGTGGTGGTCCGTATGTGTCACCGGCTGATAAAGGTAAACAAAGGGGTAATTTTAATCGAAGGTCAAGTGGAGGAGGTATGTCTAATGCTCCTAGGTGTTTTAAGTGTGGTGAATTGGGTCATTGCCAGATGGAATGTAGGAGGAATGTGATTAAGTGTTCTAATTGTGGTGGTATCGGACATGTTTTAGCTGATTGTAAAAGGAAGAATGTAGTGAAGTGTTATAACTGTGGGGAACCTGGTCACATTAGCTCGAAGTGTCTGAATCAGAAGAAAGCTCCGACTAGTGGGAAAGTGTTTTCATTGGCGGGAACTCAGACTTCAAGTGCTGATCATCTGATAAGAGGTACTTGCTTTATTAATAACACGCCTTTAATTGCTATTATTGATGCTGGAGCGACTCATTCGTTTATTTCGTCTGAGTGCGCGGAACGTTTGAATCTTGGGTTGTCTTCGATGGATGGTGAGATGGTTATTGATACTCCAGCGATGGGGTCAGTAACTACTTCTTTGGTGAGTTTGAGTTGTCCTTTCACCATTTATGGTAAAGACTTTGCGATGGATTTGGTGTGTTTACCGTTGGAAGGTTTAGATGTGGTGTTGGGAATGAATTGGTTGCAATTCAATCGGGTGCACATTGATTGTTATCATAAGCTTGTAAGGTTTCCTTCTCTTGAGGAAGATGAAGACTCAAGTTTCTTGTCTACCAAAGAGTTGAAGAAACTTTTGGCGGATGAAGCTCAGTTGTTTGGATTATTTGCATCTTTGACTGTGGATAGTCAAGTTTCTCTTGAAGTGTTTCCTGTTGTGTGCGAATTTCCTGAGGTGTTTCCTGTTGATATTTCAGATGTACCGCCAGAGAGAGAAGTTGAATTTTCTATTGATCTAGTTCCTGGTACTAGACCTGTTTCTATGGCACCTTATAGAATGTTGGCGTCTGAATTGGTGGAGTTGAAAAAGCAGTTAAATGAGTTGTTGGAAAAGAGGTTCGTGAGGCCAAGTGTTTCTCCTTGGGGTGCTCCAATTTTGTTAGTGAAAAAGAAAGATGGGAGTATGCGATTATGTATTGATTATCGCCAGTTAAACAAAGTGACGATTAAGAACAAATATCCGCTTCCAAGGATTGATGATCTGATGGATCAGTTGGTTGGTGCTTGTGTATTTAGTAAGATCGATTTGAGATCGGGGTACCATCAGATAAGAGTGAAAGAAGAGGATATTCAGAAGACGGCCTTTAGAACACGTTACGGTCATTATGAATATTCAGTGATGTCGTTCGGGGTTTCTAATGTGCCTGGTGTGTTTATGGAATACATGAATCGTATTTTCCACGAGCATTTGGATCATTTTGTGGTGGTGTTTATTGATGATATTTTAATTTATTCTAAGTCTCGTGAGGAGCATGCAGAGCATTTGCGTATTGTTTTGCAGGTTTTGAAGGAAAGGAAGCTTTTTGCCAAATTGTCCAAGTGTGAATTCTGGTTGTCTGAGGTGAGTTTTCTTGGGCACATAATTTCAGGTAATGGTATTGCTGTGGATCCATCTAAAGTAGAAGCAGTTCTACAATGGGAGGCTCCTAGATCCGTTACTAAAATTCGAAGCTTTTTGGGTTTGGCTGGTTATTACCGGAGGTTCATTGAAGGTTTTTCTAAGCTAGCTCTTCCTTTGACGCAGTTGACTTGTAAGGGAAAAGCATTCATTTGGGATATTCAATGTGAAGAGAGTTTTTGTGAGCTGAAGAGAAGATTGACGACAGCTCCGATTCTTATTTTACCTAATCCTAATGAACCATTTGTGGTATATTGTGATGCGTCCTTAATTGGTTTGGGTGGTGCTCTGATGCAGGAAGGTAAGGTTGTGGCTTACGCTTCAAGGCAGTTAAGAGTTCATGAGAAAAACTATCCTACTCATAATCTTGAATTAGCGGCTGTGGTTTTTGTGTTGAAGATATGGAGGCACTATCTCTATGGTGCAAGGTTCGAGGTCTTTAGTGATCATAAAAGCTTGAAATATTTATTTGAGCAAAAAGAGTTGAACATGAGGCAGCGGAGATGGTTGGAATTCTTGAAAGACTACGACTTTGGCTTAAATTACCATTCTGGTAAAGCTAATGTGGTAGCCGATGCATTGAGCTGGAAATCGTTGCATATGTCCGCATTGATGGTGAAAGAGTGGGAACTTTTGGAGTCGTTTAGAGACTTGAGTTTGGTATGTGAAGTGACTTCGGTTAGTGTACATCTTGGTATGTTGAAGGTTGCTAATGAATTTTTGTTGTCGGTTAGTGAGAAACAAAAGCTGGATTTGAAATTCGTTGATTTGATGAGGAATGAGAATGTGGATTTCAAGGTGGATAATTTTGGTGTTTTGAGATTCCGTGGTCGTATTTGTATTCCTGATGATGCAGAGTTGAAAAGAATGATTTTGGAGGAAGGACACCGGAGTAATTTAAGTATACATCCGGGTGCGAATAAGATGTACCAGGATTTGAAGAAGATTTTCTGGTGGTCTGGTTTGAAAAGAGATGTGGCTCAGTTTGTGTATGCATGTTTGACTTGTCAGAAATCGAAAGTGGAACATTTGAGACCTAGTGGTTTGTTGCAACCGTTGGATATTCCTGAGTGGAAGTGGGATAGCATTTCGATGGATTTTGTAACGGGATTGCCGAATACGCAAAGAAATCATAATGCTATTTGGGTGATTGTTGACAGGCTGACTAAATCGGCGCATTTTATTCCGATTGACATCAGTTTTTCTTTGGAACGGTTAGCTGAGATCTATATCAGTGTGGTTGTGAAATTGCATGGGATTCCATTGAGTATTGTTTCGGATCGAGATCCTAGGTTTACATCGAGTTTTTGGGAAAGTTTACAGAAGGCTTTGGGTTCTAGATTGAGGTTGAGTTCGGCTTATCATCCGCAGACGGATGGTCAGACCGAAAGAACTATTCAGTCTTTGGAGGATTTGTTGAGAGCGTGTGTTTTGGAACAAGGTGGTACGTGGGACGGTTATCTTGCATTGGTTGAGTTCACGTATAATAACAGTTTCCATTCTAGTATTGGAATGGCACCTTTTGAGGCTTTATATGGACGAAGATGTAGAACGCCGTTGCGTTGGCACGAAACAGGTGAAAGTTCGATGGTTGGACCGGATTTAGTGCAACAAACGACGGAAAAGGTAAAGTTTATTCGTGAGAAAATGAAGGCTTCTCAGGATAGACAAAAGAGTTATCATGATCGGAGACGGAAGGATCTTGAGTTTCAAGAGGGTGATCACGTATTTCTGAGAGTTACGCCGGTAACGGGTGTTGGTCGTGCTTTGAAATCAAAGAAGCTTACTTCTCGATTTATTGGTCCTTACCAGATATCTGCGAGAGTTGGTGTTGTGGCGTATGGTGTGGCGTTGCCACCGAATCTGTCGAATTTGCATGATGTGTTTCATGTTTCACAGCTTCGGAAGTATGTTCCGGACCCTTCACATGTTATTCCAATGGACGAGGTTGAGGTAAGAGATAACCTTACAGTCGAGACTTTACCAGTTAGGATTTTGTATCGCGAGGTGAAGCGGTTGAGGGGCAAAGAGATTGCACTTGTGAAAGTGGCGTGGGGAGGCGCTGCTGAGGGAAATTTGACGTGGGAGTTGGAGAGTAGGATGCGGGAGTCGTATCTAGAGTTGTTTGTATCAGGTAAGATTTTCGAGGACGAAAATTTCTAAGTGGGGGAGAATTGTAACGCCCCGTTTTGCCAATTTTATTTTATTGAGTCTTTTGATTATTTTATTATTATTTTATTATTATTTTATTTTATTTTCGAATTTTATTTGAAAATATGTTATTTTTCGTCGTGATTATATTTTATCGCGTTTCGGGAACATTTGTGGGATATTTGAGTGTGGGGGTATTTTGGACATTTCATAGATATTTTTACTAAGTTAGACTAGAAAAGAAAATAGAAAAGGGAAAGAAAGAAAAATAGAGAGAAAGAAAGAAGAAAGAAGGAAAAAGGGAAGAAAAGAGGAGAAGAGAGAAAATTGGAGAAAGAGTGGAAAAAATCATCAAGAACAATTTCTAAGAATCGATTAATCGGGTAAGGGTGCGAAACTCGATTATACTATGATTGTGTATGATTATGTATGTTTGTGTGGAAGTTTTGTTGTTTTTTTTCAAATATAGGTCGAAATGAGATAAACGAGTAGAAATCGAGGTTTTCACGGTCGGAAATCGATATAAACTGTATTGTATGATCACACTGTGTGTATGAATAATCGTTGATGTTTGTTTTGCTATTGGAATTGAATTTGGGTGAAAAATGGGATTTTTGGGGTGGATTCTCGAAGAGGGTTTTTTTTGAAAATCGCAGAGCCCGCTCAGCGCGCAGATGCCCGCTCAGCGCGCTCTTGAAAAAATGTATCCTCACCGGGCAGGAGCGAGCCCGCTCAGCGCGCTCACGGACCCGCTCAGCGCGGTCTGGGACTTCAAAATTTTATCTGTGTTCTAAAATTCCGTAACTTTTGATCCGTAACTCGGATCGGGACGTTCTTTATACCGTTGGAAAGCTTATGAAAGGTTCTATCTAATAAAAATGGGTTTTGAGAATTGTTAGCCGATTAAATTATGTCGGGAAATGTGAATAGTGTCGGTTATCGATTTTCGTCATTTTAATGGTGTGGAATTGACGTGTTTTATGCTGTATGTTGTTGTTTTGTACGTGAGATGACTTATGTGCTGTTGTGATGATGCTTTGTGGCCGAAAGGCAAGAAAATGCTAAGTGTGGTATTTGATAAATGTTCATGATTATGAATGTGTGTATGGATGCAATGTGAATGTCATGAGTCATTGTATGCCAAGCATCATGATGTGCATTGTTGAACGTCCTGAGTGACGGTTTGATTCCCGAGGGGAATATGCTATAACATCGTGTGCCTCGAAAATATGAGGCGCTGCCTGAGGACCTAAAGCGGTGGTTATAGACGATTGTGGGCTCCTTTGGAGACTTAAAGCAATCCTTAACGTCGTGTGCCTCAAAAATATAAGGCGATGCCTGAGGACCTAAAGCGACGGGTGAACATCGTAGGCCCGACGGGGAGTTACTTGAGATTCTCAGTAACGAGCGATGGTTCCAATAGTTCCTGAGTGAACTGATGATGAGACATGAGACATTGGAAGTCGGTACCGCATGGCATGTGCATAGAGTCGTTGTGTCGGTCTATGTGCATTGCATAAATCATGAATTAATTGTGTGTGAATTTGTGAATGTGATTGATGATTGTATGGTATATGTGTGGTGTGTAATGGTATTTGATGCTTGAGAATTGTGCGGTATTATGTTATATGTGGTTGTGGTGAGAATGTGTTACTTGTACATTTTTGTGTTTATATATATAATTTTATTCAATTATATTATGGTTGTTTTTCTCACCCTTCTGCTGTTTTATAACGCTCTATGAGGCATTGCAGATTAGAGCTGCTGGAGGTATTCCTTTTTGTGAAGCGTTGCGTCTTCATTGTTTTGGTCGGTCGGCTCTGATATGTGACTCCGGGTAGTTAGGGTGGCTGCGTGCTATTATCTTGTATATCCGATGATATGTTGTGGTTGTATATGTATAACTGGATGTATGATAGACATGTTTATATGTATATATGTATATATGTTGTTCAGATTTTAGATTTTCCGCTTTAATTCTAATTTCTGAAAAGTGGGTGTAAGGAACTAAGTTTCCTCTGTTGATTGCTACCCCATAGTTGCATATCTTTTTGGGCAGGTGTTGTATGCTATGTTTGGTTACAGTTGATGTGATTCCTCCCTTTCTATGCCGCGAATTCAAATGTACTCTGACGAAATTTCGAATTTTCTTTTAGTGCTTTAATTGCATGTTAATTGGGGGTATAGTTTGGGGGCGTCACAGTGTACCCTTGCTATACAAATGGTTCATTTCCCACTTGCCCAAGTCTTCTGCATTTTGGGATCAAAAGAGTACTTTACGTCGGTCGTAGAGAATCATGTCTCTTACCAACTCTGACATCAATTGGTACAATCGACTCTATGACGGGATCAGAATCATTGACCATTGTGGAAATTTCCCTAATGTACCCTTCATAGGAACTAAGGGAGGAATCAACTATAATCCAATTTTAGTTCGTCGTCGATTCGAATACCCGATGAGGCATATCCCGCGTAATGCTCATCTGGAAGGTATTTTCTTCAAAAAAGGAGAAAATGACAGGGCACTAAAGACATAAATAGTGCATGCCTGGAAACACGTTCATAGAAAAGGACGAGAGTCTCTAGGAAAACCAGACTGTGTCTCGGTGGAACCTTATATCCACTGGGTACAAACTAGAGCTCTTAAGCTGAGGATGCCTTACCCTTGTCAGGAAGTTCTTCCATTAAGGGACCCTGTCCTTTCCTTTATGTTTGATACGGAAAAACTTCAGGTGACTCTCAACAAAGTTCAACAGCAGAGGAGGTCTTGGAAGAACAAGTGTCGTATCCTCAATGTGGAGTGCAAGAAAGTACAACAACTGTTAAAAGAAAAAGATGCTCTGATTGAGATTTTAGAGCAACATGCTGTAGAAAATCAGGATGACCAGAGGAACTTGCTCGCTCCTTTCACTTGGCAAAGGAATGACAACTCGACAATGGCCCAAGATCCCCGATCAAAGAAGAGGAAAGTACCAAAACCAGCACCTGAGCTCCCCTCATAGGGGACTCAGGACCCATTAGTTTAGACCTTTCCTTTTAACAGCACTTTGTAAATTACTGTATTTCCATTTTCACAATCTTTGAATTCGATAAAATGGGGTTTCCCCACTGTTTGACATTTGCAATCCAATTTGTCAAAGTTTACTTTGAAAAACAAAAAATATACAATTAGTATAACCATTGCATATCATTCATCATTCTCGCATAAACGCATTCTTCTTTCCTGCGAATCTCATGTTTGTGTATCGATTCTAGAGCCAAACTGTCTGATTCATACAATACTCGGGCCAATCGACAGAAAAAGATTGATGATCTCGAGGAAGAGAACAAGGAGTTGAGAGAAGAAATCGACACTTGAAAGAAGATCTGAGAAAGCTTCATAACGACATGCAAGCTCTAGCAGAAGCTCAGATGCAACAACAAAGGACTGTGATCTCAGAGATCGCATCAACGCCATAGTAGAAAGGTATAATCCTATGTATAAAATGCCGTCACTTCACCAGAAGCTGAAGTTTGTCAAGAACGACCAACTCATCACGGTCTGTGGAGAACAAGCCTTGATCGTGAGTAACCTTTCATTATGCACTTATGTATAACCCGAGGAGGTTGTTGGAACTTAGTTCTAGGCACTTTCGATGAGCATTGACAATCAATCAGAAAAGGGAACGTCGATTTCCTTGTATAAAGATGCTCTCGAAGTGATCAAAAGTAAAAATGCAAAGGGATGGGGATAGCTTGTCATTCCTACTGACAATAAAACAAAGAAGGGTCTTGGTTTCTCTGCAACCTGTACCCAGATTGCTGCTAACGATAAAAGTTCTCATCCTATTCAGAACATTTTCCATAGTGGAGGTTTCCTTCACCCAGTGTCGCAAGAAGTCCATACCATCAACGAGGGTGACCCCTCTGACACAGATGAAGAGTGGAAGTCCTATCTTAACGAGGACGGTTATATGTCTCGGGAAGAAGTGCCTACGCCCTTTTGCTATCCCACACAGAGTTCGAGATGTATACCAAGGTCAGATGTCGAAATGATATACGGAGATTGTGATCTGGAAGGATGTCGTGCTCCACCAAACTCATTAGAGGAACACACACTGATGAAGGACAACTTTGACCACAACTATTATGGCCCGAGGGATGGTCTGCTTATCTGGCAGCCGTACCCAGGAGACTTAGGGCAAGAAAATCATCCGAACAATGAAAATCGGCTGAGCATCCAAGAAAAGAATACCTACGTCCCCACCATGACATGGGATCAACACTCAGGGCATTCAGAAAATATCCAGCACGACGATGAATTCGCAAAGTTTGTAGGATTAGAATTCATTAACTATGCTTTTCCTGAGGTCAACGTCATCGAAAAAGATGACTCCTCTAGTTCCAAGGAAATATGGGACAACCGAGTGGCAAGTACGACTACTTGGTCAAGTACACTGCTCCTGAAAGCTCTCGTATCAGGCTCGAAGACATCCAGCCAACTGGATGGGGAGATTTACCTGAGAGCACAAATACTATGCAAAATACAACAGAGGAATCCTCCTACGACAACTCTGCCTGGGAGACAGATTCCAATGATCCTGCTCCACCAGAAATCAGCGTTATTTCTGAAGACAAATCAAGGAAGGTACCAGACTTTGTAATTCACCGAGGAGTTCGCCGCCAATGGGTTGCAGTCGATGTTCCGAAGATTGTTCATAAGTCAAAGTAATGGTCATCTTCGTTTTAACCTTTCACCCTGCCCAGGTGAAACGGATGTTTTGATAGGGCTCACTTTCTGCAAATATCCCTCTTCGCTTTGCCCAAAACGATTGAGTTTTGTTTTAAAGGGCTGTAGTTCAAGAATCGACAAAATCATAAATAAATAAACGTTGTTCTGTAATTTCTGCATTTATTGTTGTTTTCTCTTTTCACTGTTTCAGAAAATGGTAATCCTAAAAAAACAATTCAAATAATTAAAACAAGCATTTTTCCAAAAAAAATTACACTGGACGCACTCTTGCATTTTCTCTATCTCTTCTAAAAAATAATCATCACGTCATGCAGATTTCTTGTTTTAAACCCCATTGAAATATACGATCCAAGGCCTTCTCCCAACATTGAATTCCCGGTATTTGAGGCTGAAGAAGAAAATGACGACGAAATTCCAGAAGAGATCTCCCGATTACTCAGACAAAAGGAAAGGTCCATTAAACCTCACAAGGAGCTGTTGGAAATAGTCAACTTGGGCTCAGCGGAAGAGAGAAAAGAGGTCAGGATTGGGGCACTGCTCAGTTCAACTGTCAAAGAAAGTTTGACAAAGCTTCTCAAAGAATTTCCCGATATGTTCGCTTGGTCTTATCAGGACATGCCAGGGTTGGATACCAGCATCGTAGAACAACATCTACCGTTGAGATCAGAGTGTCCACCAGTAAAACAGAGGTTAAGACGGACTCATCCAGACATGGCCATCAAAATCAAAGAGGAAGTACATAAACAGATTGGCGCGGGTTTCCTCGCTACATCATAATATCCTTAATGGTTAGCCAACATAATGCCAGTTCCGAAAAAGGACGGAAATGTCAGAATGTGTGTAGACTACAGGGATCTAAACAAAGCAAGTCCAAAGGATGCTTTTCCCTTACCATACATAGACATGTTGGTAGAAAGTACAGCAAAATTCAAAGTATTCTCCTTCATGGATGGATTCTCGGGCTATAATCAGATCAAAATGGCGCCAAAAGACATGGAGAAAACTTTGTTCATTACCCCATGGGGTACCTTTTGTTACAAGGTAATGACGTTCGGTTTGAAGAACGCCGGGGCAACCTATCAAAGGCCCGTGACTACTCTTTTTCATGACATGATACACAAAGAAATTGAGGTGTATGTCGATGACATGATTGCCAAATCTAAAATAGAAGAGGAGCACGTGACCCACCTGTCAAAACTATTCGAGCGGTTGAGGAAGTACAAACTCCGCTTGAATCCCAACAAATGCACATTTGGTGTTCGCTCAGGGAAACTGCTAGGGTTCTTCGTCAGCCAGAAAGGAATTGAGGTTGATCATGACAAGGTCAAGGCCATTCAAGAAATGCCTACTCCAAAGACTGAAAAACAAGTCAGGGGATTCCTGGGACGTTTGAATTACATTTCAAGATTTATATTCCTCATGACCGCGACATGCACGCCGATTTTCAAATTACTCAAAAAGAATCAGGACTGCGTTTGGTCAGAAGACTGCAAAACCGCCTTCGATAGTATCAAGGAATACCTGTCGAACCCACCGATTCTATCACCTCCAGTGGAAGGAAGATCGCTGATCATATACTTAACAGCCTTGGAGGACTCCATGGGTTGTGTACTTGGCCAACAAGACGAAACAAAAAGGAAAGAGTCTGCCATCTACTATTTGAGCAAGAAATTCACTGAGTGTGAAACTCGATACACTATGCTTGAGAGAACTTACTGTACTCTGGCTTGGGCAGCAAAATGTCTTCGCCAGTATATGATTCGTCACACTAATTGGTTAATCTCCGAAATGGATTCGATCAAATATGTATTTGAAAAGCATGCTCTTACGGGGAGAATTTCCCGTTGGCAGATGTTGTTATCAGAATACGACATCGAGTACCACAGTCAGAAAGCCGTTAAAGGAAGTGTTTTAGCCGATCATTTGGCTCATCAACCGATTGACGATCAGGAATCAGTCGGGTTTGACTTCCCAGACGAAGATGTCATGTATTTAAAGATGAAAGATTGCGATGAACCTCTACCCAGTGAAGGGCCAGAACCAGGTTCCCAATGGGGACTTATCTTTGACGGAGCTGTCATCATTATGGAAATGGAATTGGGGCAATCATTGTTACCCCTCAGGGTACCCACATTCTTTTCACTGCCAGGTTAACATTCAAGTGCACGAACAACGAGGCCAAATACGAAGCTTGTATCATGGGTCTCGAAGAAGAAATTGACTTAAGGATTAAGAACTTGGATGTGTATGGAGACTTAGCCCTGGTTATCAATCAGATCAAAGGAGCTCGGAACACATACCAATCTGGACTAATTCCTTACAAAGATTACGCGAGGAGGTTGTTACCATTCTTTAACAGAATAAAGTTTCATCACATTCCGCTTGAAGAAAATCACATGGCTGATGCACTAGCCACTCTCTCTTCCATGATTAGTGTAGGTCAGTGGAATGTCGTACCTAAGATTGACATAATGCGCCTTGAAAGGCCCGCCTACATCTTCACAATTGAAGCAGTCATAGACGACAAACCTTGGTACCACGATATCAAGTGTTTCCTTCAAAAACAAGAGTACCCACCTGGGGCATCCCGAAAAGACAGGAAGACTCTCAGAAGACTGGCTGGTAACTTCTTCCTGAACGGTGATACACTCTATAAAATAAACTTCGACATGGTTTTGCACAGATGCGTAGGCAGACCAGAAGCAAACATGTTGATGAAAGAGATTCATGAAGTATCCTTTGGCACTCATGCCAACGGACACACAATGGCGAGAAAAATTTTAAGAGTTGGATACTATTGGCTGACAATGGAATCCGATTGCTACAAGTACATGAGGAGGTGTCACAAGTGTCAGATATACACAGACAAAATCCATGTACCCCCAACGCATCTCAAAGTTCTTTCTTCCCCATGGCCTTTCTCTATATAGGGAATCGACATGATTGGCATGATTGAACCAAAGGCTTCAAATGGACATCGGTCCATCCTAGTAGCCATTGACTACTTCACCAAGTTGGTCGAAGCAGCGTCGTACGCTAATGTAACCCGACAAGTGGTGGTCTGTTTCATCAAAAACAATCTCATCTGCCGTTATGGTGTTCCAAGTCAGATCATTACGGATAATGGATATAACTTGAACAATAAGATGATGAAAGAGTTGTGCGATGAGTTTAAGATTAAACACCATAACCCATCTCCCTACCGACCTAAGATGAACGGAGCGGTAGAAGCGGCTAACAAGAACATCAAGAAGATCAATGGATATAACTTGAACAATAAGATGATGAAAGAGTTGTGTGATGAGTTTAAGATTGAACACCATAACCCATCTCCCTACCGACCTAAGATGAACGGAGCAGTAGAAGCGGTAACAAGAACATCAAGAAGATCGTTCAAAAGATGGTTGTAACCTATAAAGACTGGCACGAGATGCTACCCTTTGCTCTTCACGGTTATCGCACGTCTGCCCGCACTTCAACAGGGGCAACGCCTTTCTCTCTAGTATATGGCATGGAAGCATTGCTCCCCATAGAGTTAGAGATCCCATCAATCCGGGTATTGATGGAAGCTAAGCTAATAGAGGCTCAATTGCGTCAAAGCCGACATGAAGAACTGAATCTGATTGAGGAAAAGCGAATATTGGCACTATGCCACGGTCAGTTGTATCAGCAAAGAATGAAGAAGGCGTTTGATAAAACGGCCCGACCTTGCGTCTTCGGGAAAGGAGACCTCGTGCTCAAGAAGATACAATCATTTCCCACTGATTCCCAGGGCAAATGGACTCCGAATTATGACGGCCCCTATGTTGTCAAGAAAGCCTTCTCAGGCGGCGCCTTGAAGCTCGCAACCATGGATGGAGAGGAAGTAGCCTACCCCACAAATGTTGACGTAGTCAAGAAATACTTCGCCTAAATTAAAAAAACGTCTCGGTGGATTGAAAACCCGAAAGGGCGGTCCAGGAAAAAATTAGAGACATGATAAAAAATCATCCTGATGGATTGGAAATCTCAAAATACATTCCAGGTAAAAGTTAGGGATAATGGCAAGTAACTACGTCCAGCAAAGGGGCAAGTCCCTCAGCCGCAGTCATGCCATCCATCAGGAAAACTCCAGTCAAGGTCATCTTCGACGGAAGCTTGGGATGCCCAGAATTCAAAGTTGGTAGAAGGATAGTGGTCGTTATGTTCCAATGTAGCCCTTTTCCCTTAAATTACCATTTTCTAACATTTGTAAATACTCTATGGGATCACGCGCTTGGCTGATTTCCATCCTATCAATAAAATTTGAGCCCAAGTGCTTTTGTTTGCAATTCTTATTTGTTTTAGCTTTACAGAACGACATTTTAACATGATCAACGATTCTTGAAATAAAACAAAAATGAATTTACTTGTCAAATTTTTCTACTTTTAAAATAAAGATGGCATTTCTTTTGACCGTTGAACATTGATCTCTTCTCTAGAAGTAATCGAGCTTCAAAGTGCAGAATCAAAGTACTCCTTCTAAATCAGTACACCTGAATGAAGGATTAGCTGTGTCAGATGTGAATATTCCGTCTGACATCCCCAGCCGAGTTCTTATCTCTTAAGCCCGATCATTGGTGTTCCCCGTAGGGACCATCTCTCTCCTAAGCAAGGCAGAATTTCTATCTTGAACCAATGATACTTCCTCGTTCCCCGCAGTGGCCGAGTATCCAGTTGTGTTCATCTATTAGTCTGTATGTCGTGTCAGTTTTGTCAGCATATACATACATACATCATGCATTATTAATTTACATTCATATTCATATTGCATCACTATCACTCTAGTCGGTCTTATCCCCTAGTGATAAAAGTCATCTCAATTGAGCTGTGAGTTCTTTCCTCGTCAGGAAGTGAATCATCTCAGCAATCTCTCTCCCAGTGTATTTCTGGATTGGAGACGATCCTTAACTACTTTGATAACTTGAACCTTTGATAAACAAGAAGACAGTCGACCGACACTTTTTGGAACACCACTCTTCACCATCGAAGATGATATTTTTGCTTTCCCGGATTAAGGAAAATCCCCAGAGAAAGCCTCTTAATCAAAGATTCGGCAATACAACAAGTTCTTCTTCGGAAAATTCTCTGACGGAAAGGTCATCAGCACCTCCAAACTGGATTACATCACATGGCATTTCTCCGGGAAGATCTCGAAGAAAAGTATGATATAATACCCCTAAACAGAAAAGCAGTCTATCAAGAGACTCATTTTTCCCAGTAGACTCAGCAATTGGCGCCTCCAACAGAGAAGTTTGTACACCTCTACAGCTCAGACCAACGGGTTTCCCCAGCAAGTCTGACATCAAAACTTTTTCTATCAAATGGCATCTCCCCAGGAAAATTCGGCGAGAAGTTTGAGGAAAACCGCTACTAATAGCGTCCCTTGTCAATAAAGTTTATTGACAAAAGAAACTGAGACCAGTTCCTTGGTAGGAAACCAGGATCAAGGGGAAGTTTATATCAGAACCTAAGACCAGTTCCTTGGTAGGAAACCAGGATCGAGGGGAAGTTTACATCAGAAACTAAGACCAGTTCCTTGATAGGAAACCAGGATCGAGGGGGAGTTTATATCAGAAACTAAGACCAGTTCCTTGGTGGGAAACCAGGATCGAGGGGAAGTTTACATCAGAAACTGAAACCAGTTCCTTGGTAGGAAACCAGGATAGAGGGGCATTTTTTTCCAGAAATTGAGACCATTTCCATGGCGGAAGACCAGGATCGAGGGGAAGTTTTTACCTTTTCTAAGCATCATTGCTTAGGAAAAGAAGCAGGATGCGTAAACTACCATTCATAACCACCATCAAAATTTCGGGTATTCCGATATTTAATCCTCTTGCACCCTGAATGCCCGAATACCTTCGCTATTCACACCTTCGGGTCCAAGAAGATTAAATAGGGGCATTTATCACACCCCAAATTTTGACCACTAAGATTTCCCATAATTGTGCAAATCATCATCACAATATGGATGTTCCTTTATGCCTCATCAATCTCCACAAGAATTGTTGAGCATTCCCTACAACTAAGATCGCTAGTGTCAACTAAGATCGCTAGTGTTCAATCAAAATACATGGTTTTGTCATCATCAAAAAGGGGGAGAATGTTAAAGCAAGAGTTGTTTCTGCAAGTCATCTCTATGTTTTGATGATAACAATGTGTATTTTTGAAAGAACTATTTTATGTTCTAACGTGTGTTGTGTGCAGATCATAATCATAGAAGATATCAGATCCAACAAGCACCAACCAGACGAGCGTAATTAATTATATGCGAAGTTACTATGTGTGACACAAGTCGTAAGAAGCAAGTATGCTTCTGTATCTGATCATAATCAGTCAGATCCAAGGATGCCGATATTGATGTTGCAATGCTCTTGTGGATGCTCTCTGAGAGTGGTTATGATTCTGAAGATAGCGAAGCTTCTGAAGAGATAATCTTCTAGAGAACCGAAGTGCTGAAGATTCCAATGACTTGAAGTTCTGAAGGTTGAAGGCTGAAGGCTTTGAAGACCAAGTGCAGAAAGGCTCTGAAGACTTATGTGTTCTGAAGATTATGGTTCTAAAGGTCATGTGCGGAAGACTCTGAAGACAGACTCCTAATGGACAAGTTCTGAAGATTCTGAAGACTTGAAGCAGTGAAGATAACGGGTTTTAAGACAGGTGTTGAAGTTCCGAAGACAGATTCCTAATGGACAAGCTCTGAAGACGGAAGACTTGAAATATCTGAAGACCCAGTTATAAAGTCTCTACTCATGCTTCAATTAATTACCATCTGAAGCCTCTGAAGATTTGAAGACAAATGTTACCGTTAGCAATGATTGTACACCGTTCTAAAAGACCAATCCCATCACTTCTACAGTAAATAGAAGATATGGCAGTACAACTTTAATCATTGCATAACGACTCTTTTCAAATAGCCAAAAGCTCTCCAACGGCTATATTTTACTTGGCTTTTTAAAGGAAATGAGGATGCGCTTCTGAAAGTTTCGATGTGATGATAGTCGCAACGATCAGTTATCATTGTTATACTAAACATTCAAAGCTATCACAATTAACACACGACCATTGTTGTTGAAACTCAAAGATCATCATTCAACACAACAACAATCAATTGGAACAGAAGTTGTTGATGAAGAAGACAACATTGCAAATCAGTCAAGTCATCAACCATCTTCGTCTGAGCTACATTGAAGATCTGAAGCAAGGAGTTGTTGCTCGAAGCTTGCTCAACAAAGAAGACGAAGAAGAAGAAGATCTACAAAATGTCATCAACTGTCAAATCAACATACATCTTTGTATTATCTGAAGAAAGCAAGGAGCTGCTGCTAAAATCTTGCTTGAACACTTGTGTGTTCTTATGTACTTAAATTTAGGAGTTATCTCCTTGTTAAGAAGCATCTTTGTAATCTCCTGTTTAACTAATTCTATGTGAATTAGGATTCCTCAAGTAGTCAGTGTGACCGGAGACTTGAGACGACAATGGCTTGGTGTCACTGTGGAAATCCTGAAATATGGTCAATGATAGTCATACCTCAAAGAGGATCAATTGTGGATCAGAATCTTGTGAGATCACTGATGGAACTCATTGAAAACCCTGGAAGAATGGTCAGTAAACGTTATATTCGTTAAGTCGAATCCCTTAACGTTTCGCTGTGAAATCCTGATAGTAGATCTTGCGAGATTGGAACCTATTAGGTCAATGTTCGTTATATTCATTAAGTTGAATCCCTGAATGGTTCATTGTGGGTTAGTCATAGCTGCGGTTGTGCAGGATGTTAGTCACCGGTAGTTGCCCGTGCATCTGTAATCAGATTGGATTATAGTGGATTAAGACCTTGTGTTCAAGGCGAAATCACCTTGGAAGGGTGGACTGGATTAGCTTGAGAATGGCTCAAGTGAACCAGGATATATCGTGTGTTCTTTACTCTTGTTTATGCTTGTTTTATTGTTTACGTTTCTGTATCAATTATCAGAACCTTGCATAGCAAGTCAGAACCTCGCAATCTAAATCTGATAAGCTTCCGCATTGCAAGTACGATTCAAGCATCGCTAATTCACATTCTCCTTGTTGCTTACGCTTCATGCATTGCACAATCTGAATGACGCTTTGAATATCAGAGTCCCTCAACGCAACTCTAATATTCTCTTAAGTACGATAACGATAAGAGGCGAAAAGATTTTAAAAGTGAAAACACAATTCAAACCCCCCCCCCCTTTCTTGTGCCTTTCTCGCACCTTCAACCTTCAGAAACAAATGAAGACCAAAGGTAAACATAAGACACCTGAAAAGGCAGGAAACAATTCAAAATGATGCTTGATGTGCAAGATGCAAATGTAAAGTTTCAAGGAATTATAAGGCATATTGCAAACATTGTTAGTTGAAATACCAAAATCTCATTCATTAATGATGGAAAAGATTACATCTCGGAAGTACAAATTCAAGAATCCTAAAACAATAGAGAATAAAGAAAATTAGATCCCTAGAGAATCTCATGAGAATAAGTCCCAACTCTATCTTCCAGCTTCTTGATGCGAGCCTGCATCTAAGTCTTCTCAATCAGCAACTGATCAACGATCAACTTCCAAGGAGATTCTGAACTCTTCGGAATATCGGAAACTGGCTCAATGCGAGAGGAAAATAAATCCTCTTGCGCCTTTCTCTTCTTGTTGGCAACTTCATCTTCATTTTTCTTCTTGAAGTTCTCTTGAAGTCTTGCATTCTCTAACTCAACAATCTGATACTTGTTCTTCCAAGCATCTCTCTCTTGTTGCATCTCGGCCAAAGCGATCTGAAACTTCTCTTTGTCTTCCATAAAGTAGAGGATAGGCTTCTTAGCAGTTAGAGACAAAGGTTCCTGACGCGTATAAGGCATCTTCAAAGTAATAGCTCTATTTTTAACCCACTGGAGGTAAGGTTCCGAAGAGACACAATTCAGATTTCCCAAAATTTCCTTTCCTTTCCTAAGAATGTTGCTCCAAGCTTCCACAATCTCTCTCTTGAGAGTAACCTGAGATTCATCTTCCTTGAAAAAGAGACCCGCCAAATGGATGTTCAACAGTACTTCTCGCAAAGGATATCCCAACTGACGACGAGCCAACACCGGATTGTAGCTGATTCCTCCCTTTGTACCAAGAAGAGGAACGTTGGGAAAACCACCACAACTATTAATAATCATCGCTCCAAATGGAACACGGCTACACCAATCAATATCAGAATGAGTGAGAGACATGATCTCCCGCGACCAATATAAACCATCCTTGAGGTTCCAGAAAGCTGCAGACTTTGGCAAGTGAGAAATAAACCACTTGTAGAGCAAAGGCGCACAACAGATAATCATCCCTTCACCATGGAAATTCCTGAGGTGAACAGAATGGTAAGCATCGGCTAGCAAAGTAGAAACTGGATTCCCGATCAAGAAGACCTGAATAGCGTTGATGTCGACAAAGTTCTCAACATTCGGGAAGAGGAACAGTCCATAAATGAGCAAGGCAAGAATAGCCTCAAAAGCAACTGTGTTCTTCACACTAGCAAAGTGATGAGCTCTATCCATCAAGAAATTAACGGGTAACCCATGAATAGCCTCAAAAGCCTTAATCTCAGAAACCTTCAAGTGAGTAGCCTTCGCAATAACGTGATGTTCGGGAGCGGGATCCAAACCAGAGAAAATCTGACCATGAATAGGAAAACCAAGCAGGAGAGAATACTCCTCTAGCGTAGGTACCAACTGATAATCAGGAAAGGTGAAACAATGAAGCAAAGGGTCATAGGACTGAACAAAAGTAGCAAGCAATCCTTCAGCCATATCAACCTTCAAGAGAGATAAAAGCCTTCCATATCTGGACTCGAACTTCTCGGTATCAGCAACCAAAGATCCTAGCTCTCTCAAACCCTCTAACTTAGGACTCTTGAAAGTGTACTTCCTTGTACTTCTCCTTCCAAAATCCATAACAAAAGTATCTGCAATGTTTGCAATAACACCTTTAAGTTCCTTGAAACCTTCTAAAAGAATGCTCATGAATGCATGAGTGCATGAATGTAACAACCACAAACAAGATCACACAAAGCACACGGGTCAAGGTTCAAGTCACGAGCATGAAGCCAAGGGTAAGAACCAATCCCACAAAGGTATGTACTAAGGTTTTGTCTTCATTGTAACTGTAGACAATAACGGTTCTAACAGAGTGCCCAGGGTCCACAATCCACTATCAGACACACCAGCGCACCGATTACTTGGAGGTTGGTAGTTATCCTCAAGAGAATCTAACCTGAGTGTGGCATCGCGTAACAGCTAAGTCAGATTTTCATCCTCATAGCTTCCGCGCCATGATCCTAAAAAGGCTAAGATGGGTTAAGGGTTACTACGGTCCTCAGTGTTATAGGCTTCTATCGAAAAAGTAATGCCTTCAACGATCGCTCGATCGACATCAGTAATTCCAAAGACGCAACCACCGAGTGGATAAATTCTCAAGTTCTGCTTTTTCAAGATTCGACTCCCTCAAAGCTCCCTTGACTATACCATCCCCCTATCTCAAAGTACACTCTGGTCCGGGTATAGGACATATCTCACACACAGAGGAACTCCCAAACAGAACACACAAGTAATAAGCAAATCAGACAAAAAGCAGTAAATAAATCAAAGTAGGCTACGTCTGACGAGGTTATTCTTCCCCAACAGAGTCGTCAGTTTTCTGTAGTGGGGAAATTTGTGAGTGTAAGCTATTGATTAACTTAACTTAAAAAAAAACAAGAGTCGTCACCGCACTTTTATTTTATCCCAAAAAAGGAAAGGAAAAAGAGCGAACAAAACCTAAGGAGTTAAAAAAAAACAAGAACAAACAGAGAATGGGTAAGGGGGGTTGGTTACACAGTGGGAAGGTGTTAGCACCCAAAACGTCTATAGTACCCTATAGGAACCCTTTGAAATATCTACCGCTTTTTGGTTTGAAAAGGTTTACTTGAAAAAGAGATTGAGGAGATGAGAGGAGAATTATTTTTTAGATTTTTGTGTTTGGAGAGACTTATCGCCTCATGCCTACGTACCCACGAAGTGCAATGTAGGATCAAAACCTCGTAGTTCGTGGTACAAAGAATGAAATTTGTTTGTTTTGGTTGATTTTAAGTGTAAAGACAAGTCGTCATTTCCAAGCGAATAATTCCGCTTAAAGAAATGAATCATGTCTAAACTTATGAAAAAGTTTTAAAGGAAAAGTGCATAAGGCACAAAAAAAGATTGATGAGTTTCGTGTTTTTTAAAGCCTTTTTGAAATGGTCAAAATATGATTAACATGGATTGACATTTATTAAAGAAAAGAAAGTTTAAAAAATCACTTGACCGAAGTCAAGGTTTTATTATGAAAGCGGTTTTAAGTTTGAAAACAAGAAAGTTTTGAAAAAGGGAGAAGGTTTTGAAAATTTAAGAAGGGGTGGAGAAGAAGTGACTATCCTAGTGCATAAAAATAAGAGCTAAGGTAAGAAAGATCTAACTACATGGAGGCACTCTTCAAATCATAATAAAAAAAGAATTCCATCCTCTTGAGCCAATAAGCAAGCCAAATAAAGGCTAGGATACCAAACTCCATAATGGTCCAAAGCATAAGGGAGAGAATCCTAATTCTAAGTCCATAAGTCCATAATCAAACCAAGAAGATCCTCCAATGCAAGGGATTGTGGCCATCGTCCACCAATTAAGAGCACAAGTCTTTTAGTGGTTTAAGCCTTTATTAATGTTTTTGAGTCCAAAATGGACAAAAGAAAAAACAAAAGCACAAAATAATATGGTCCAAGTGGACAAAAGAAATATGACATAAACATAAACATGATATGATATAATGACATAAAGCATATAAAAATAAAGAGAGATAGGGAGTGAGAAGGAAACATAAAAAAGGTTAGAAGTTAGTAATTAGTAGCACAAAGGCTATAGTGCCATAAACCTTCACCGATTATACCGTTTTGTATCTTGAACTATAGTGATTAAACAATGTACTTAGGTCAAGGTTAATGAAGACTTGTTAGAAGATTGATAGAATCAAAGCCTCTACAACAACAAGCTTCAAAGATTTTGAACCTAAAACAAAAGATTAACCATCATTGGTTTGACGCGACCAATCAAGACCCGGACCACGAAAGTTCAAGCTCCGAATTGGATAAAGAAGGGAAAATGTAGGGCTATGTTAAGCAATCGCCAAGTAATTTATGTAGTAATTACCCTACAATGACGCCGATCAAAATGATATATGTGTTAATGCATGCTAGATGAACGATATGTAAATCATCATCCGAAAGCAATACCACACAAAAAGAAAATAGGTAGTGATCTAGTCTTGATCAAGAATTCAACAAAGAAATTCTAAGATCCATAAGACTTTCATCGATCAAAATAAAAAGAAATAGATGAAGAGAAATGCCAAATTGAATTACAAATTCAAGAACCTTTCATCTTCAAGTTCAATCACCTTTAATTGATAGATTTAAGTGTTAAAACATATCACTAATTCAAAGCACCTTAAATGAATTCAACAATTCATTTAAAGATATATTTGAACTAATGAATGTTTAATTACTCTAACCATATCCAAAGTCCATTGAAATTGACGAGAAATTAATCTCAACAATGTGTTTCAAGGCTAAAATAAGAAAAAGGGGGAGAAGGAGGAAGAAAAACCAAAACAGCCCCAAAAACAAGTGAAAATCACATTCTAGACACTGGTTAATCGATTAACCATTTCATGTGTAAAAGTGTTAATCGATTAACCAGTGGAAAAATCCAATTCTGGGCGCAAAATCCAACTGTTAATCGATTAACCAATTCGTGCTGGTTTTGGTTAATCAATTAACACTGTGAAAATAGCAACAAATCAGTTTGAAAATTGTAAAATCCTTGATCAATCATTTATTCAAACACCTCATAATCAAGGATGCAATTGTGCACGAAATTTTGAGTAAAACAACAACAAAAACCAGTTATCAAACACAATTACAAGATCCAAAGGATCAAGTAACAAGAAATCCACCAAGGATCTACATTATGGAAGATGAAGATATAGCTTCAACAATGGTGAGAGATGAATTACCACTTCAAATCTGAAAATTCCACCCAAGCCTTGATCTATGAGAATTGATGAAGAAAACAAGTTTGGATGAAGGTTTAGCTCAAAGTTAAACAAGATTCAATGTGAATTCTTGTTAACTTTCAAAGGTAGAAAAGTGAGCTTTGAGTGAATTTTGTGGTTGGGGAGAGAATTTGCAAGAAGTTTATTGACTATCAAAAGCTTGTGAGAAATTTTAGCAAGGTGAATTTGGCTCTCTAAAGCTTGTGAAATGAATGAAATGAGGCCTCTATTTATAGAATTTAGGCTTGGAAATTTGGTGGTTTGGAAATTTGGTTTGGAAATGAAAATTAGGCTTGGAATTTGAATTTTGGTGTGAAATTATAAAAAGAGTGGTGATTAGTGGAGGTACATGGTGGGAATTAATTATGATGATGTAGGGGAATTAAAATGGGATGGTCTAGAATATTCCACATGTGATCAAAATGATGAAAATTGGTGCCAATTGCTGCAGCATTTGAATTTGCCACATTTTTTTCAAAAATTGCACGTGTTAATCGATTAACCATTTTCAGTGCAAAATGTGTTAATCGATTAACACAGTGAAAAGATGAGAAAAAAGGCTTTTTGATGTGTTGTCTTGGCTCTGGCTCGATTTTCCTTATTTGTCAAAGAAGGAACGGAAATAAACACATGAATCTTGGAAACTCTTGATCAGATGATTTTTGAATGACTTGCAGATCAACTTTGACTTAGTTCAGATGAAATTCATTCGAGCTGTGGGACTGATTTTGACATCCTTGGTCCAAATTCTTCCTGAAAAAGTTAGTAAAGGAAAAACAAACATATTTTTTGGATTTTAATTAATGGTTAGTAAACATAAACAAATATAAACCTCAAACAAACAAAAGAACACGGGTGCTTGGCGATCTCACTCAAGAACAAACCTTCAAAGGCGGGCAAAAGAACCAAAGCTTGTGATCTTGTTTATGGTATGTGATGCAAAAAGACATGTGGGATCTTAGGGGTAAAAATTAGGGTATTACACTTGGCTTTTTCTTAATTACAAGAATCTTTTGAAAAACTACTAAGACAAGCCATAGATGCTTTCAAAATATTAGCTTCAAATAAAACAATAATTTCTCACTTAGAAGCTAAAATTTTGGAAAATGAAAAGTATATGGAAGCTCTAAGGAAGTCTATGCTAGATATTCTAAAAGATAAGAGCGAGGATGACAAACCTTCATGGTTTAGTTGTGAAACTTCTCACATTTGGCAAACAGAGTCATTGACTCTTAAAGCCAAGTTGGATAAGCTTTGCAACCTAAGGTTAATTTTGCTATAGATACTTATAAATATGACATTCATTCTAATAATCCTTATAGAAGGTACAATTTTGTTAAAAAGGAACCAAATAGCACAAGCTCATGTTCTCATAATTTTTATTGTCATTATTGTTGCAAAAAAGGCCATACTATTGCAAAGTGCAAGTTTAGGAAACTTTTGGTTCCTAAAGGTGATTTTAAATGGTTTTCTAAATGCAACCAAGGTTTCATTAATCCTCAAGGAAAATGTCTTGGCTCTATGAAGAGAGTATGGGATCTCATTTATGGAGGCTCAAGGCATAACAAGGGTGACATTTCCTTATTTTTTTGACAATGTGGCAAGCAAGGTTAATTGTGTTACCAAGAAGGTTAACTTTTAGTGTTTCGTTAATTGGTAAAAGTGTGTTGAATATTTTTAATGTTTTCTATCTGAGAAGTGTCAAAAAGGTATTATGTTTTATGATGTAGGTTTATCTTCAACAAGACATACTCAAGCATATTAAATTGGGATTGATCAACCTAATATGATTAAGCATGAGGAGGAGCAAGATAATCATCATGATTAAACAAAAGTGAAATTCCAAAAACAAGGATAACCATCAAGTCAATTACCTCTTGGATACATTATTATTCACACTTCAAGTACTTGTACAAAAAGAAAAGTGGTAAGAGCATTGTGGTTTCGTTTGTGTATGTGGCACGATATGCATTTATTCTGGCTTTTGTTTGAGAGTTTATTATGGAATGCAAGTGCATCCTCCGTCTTTTGTACGGTGAGGTAATATTGTTTCAACCCTTTTCTTATACTATAAGTAAATATTTCTTTTACCTGTTTATTTTTCGAAGGTATATGGTGTATTATGTGTATGATATTTTTTATATGATTTCACTTCCAAAAATTTCAAATGTGGCCATTGTGTGTTTGCGTTTTACATGTTTATAGTGGATCGATTCTAAACGTCTTCGCATTTGATATATGTCTTTTACCATTTCATGGCTACATTTATATGTTTGCATGATATTATCTAACAAACCATGAAATAATATCATATGCACGTGTCTCTCATCAATTAGTCATGCATGAGTCAAATAGAGTCCTCCACAATTATTCAAAATTCACAACTTTCAAGTTTTCCAAGTGTTGGATATTATGTGTCGATACAAAAGTCGTATAGGTCGACACATAAAATTAAATTTTGAATTTGTCAAAGTTTGTTTAGAATGTGTCAACACATGTAATGGATAGGTCGACACATAAAACATTTTTTTAATTCCTGGGTGTTTTCTTTAGTATGTGCCGACTTGAGACCTTAATAGGACAACACATGCGCTGGCAGGTCGACTCATAAGTGCATAATTGAGTCACTTGTCTTAATTTTTTTCACTTTCTTGCATGCATCAAAACTCTTAACTTCATAAAATTCATCTTGCACCTTGAAAATCATTCATTATACTTTAAATATTCCTTGTTTCATCCATCCCACATCATTAACATTCTCATTTTTATCAAATATTTTGTGTTTTCATCAATTTCTCTCTTGTTCCTTTCAAAAACCCTTCTTTCACCATATCACACAAAAGCTCCAAATTTTCACTTGTTTGTGGTGTATCTTCATTCTCTGTGTGTTTCTATTATTGTTTGTCTTGATTAAGTGTGTGAGAATCCATCAATATCTCACACTCATTCACATTTCATTCAACCATTTCATCAAACACTTTGTGTGCACTCTTGATTTAAAAATTTCCATGAATCCAAAGACCAAAGTTGATGTTAAAGGAAAGGGAAAAGTAATTACCTCTACTATTGCTGTTGAGAATCCAATTACATTGTGTCGCGGTGAGAATCGGATATCAAGCTATTGAATTAACTTGTATCACAAATCATAATTCACCACTAGTCTTTAATTTATCCAAAGAAGGGAAAAAGAAAGAATAAACCATAAACATGCAATGCAATGAAAAGCAAAAGAGAATCTAAAGTTCGGAGGTTGATTATACCTAGGGAAGGTGCTAGCATCCTAAGTATCTGTAGTACCCTACAAGAACCTCTTGTTTTATTGTGTTATTTGTTATTTGTCCGCTAAAGGGTGAAAAAGAAAAAGAAGACCTAAAGTGTTAATTCTAAGTATGCTCGCCAAGACATCGCATCTCGTGCCTACGTATCCTGACGGGAATGGAATCAGAGCATTCGTAGTTCCCCTCAATAAGGGTAAACAAAGTAAAAAGAAAAGGTTGCTCACCAAGGATTGACCTCTTGCCTACGTGTTCTCAAAAGGAACTTTGAGAAATTAGAGCGTCCGTAGTTCGGACGCTACGGGTTGCCAGGTTTTAAGAACCAAGAACAACAAAGACAAACATAATAAACAAAGGACATGCACAATGACAATGAAGTCAGCATACAACCCCTTCCCTTGGATTAGGTCAACAAGGAATAGAAAGCAGCCTAAACATGGCAAAGTAACATGTAATCGACAGACAAAAATACGCGACAAAGCATCGCAAATAACAAAAAACAGGTACGCAAAAGAGCATCACATAGTAAATAAACAGAGACACGCAGCAAAGCATCGCGGATAAACAGAGAGAAAATACACGACAAAACATCGTGTAAAAGGTAAAGACACGCGACAAAGCATCGCAAACGAAATAGAGGCACGCGGCAAAGCATCGCGTATAAAAAGCAGACAGTTATGAAATAGAATCGGGCAACAAGAAATTATTAATTAATTTAAATATTAAAATTTATATTAACTAATAATTACAACATATTTTTATTTTTTTTTTAATAATATCGAAAAACTTGATAAGAATATTAAAAACAAAATGTTAAAATATTTTTGTTCTTTTTCTAGAATATGCAAATAAATAAAGAAATGATATTAACACACTATATATATATATATATATATATATATATATATATAAAATAAGCCTTAAATCGAAAAACTTAAAAACTGAAACTAAAAGAAGGTACATGTAAAACAAGAAAAAAAATGAAAGGTACATATGTATAACTTAAAACCAGATGTATAAATGTATTGTTATAACCTTTAAAAAAAGTAGAAATGAGTATATCACTATAACTTCTAAAAGACTACTAATAGGTATAATTTTAAAAAAGAGTAGTAACTATAACTTAAAAAAAAATAACTATAACTAGCAGAAACTATAACTTAAAAAAACTAGCAGTAATTATAACTTTAAAAACTAGCAGTAAGTATAGCTAAAAAAATTTAGAAGTTAGTATAACATATAACTATATCTTAAAAACAAACAGAAGTATATGTGTGAGTGTAACTAAAAAAAAGAAGTATATAATTAAAACTGATAGAAACAAACATTTAAAATGGAGCCAAGGTATGGCAGCAGAATAACATGCCAATGAATCAAGCAAAAATCACAAATTAATAGCAGCATCACATCAATAATGATAAGATCGCATTCAAACCGAACCAAAACTTAACACACACCAATTGGTAAATACGCTACGTAGTCAAATCAAAACTAGCACAAAATATCAAAACATTATACAACACAATACAAGAGAAAACTCATTTCGAAATGTTACCGTAATGTCGAACCGTTGTTGTCGGAAGTTGGAGGAGCAAGATGTTGCGCTCACTATTGCGAAGTGAGTTGGTACACTGTTGTGGAGAGGTCGTGTGACTGAGTTCATTGTGGTGCGTTGAAGGTTGGGTGAATTTTAAAGGTATAATGATGCAAGGTGTATTGGGAGAGGTGTTTTTTAAGGGTATAGAGTTACAGTGGAAAATGAAGATGATATGCAACATATGGAGTTGTACGTGAGGGAGGGATGAAACATGAGTGTTTTTTTTTTGAAGAAGTGAAGATAGGTCCCCTTTATATAGGTGCTTCTGAAATCTTTGAATTGAATGTCAACTTTGAAGGCTTTCCCATTTTAGAGAGACATGTTTGCAAGAATTTGAAAAAAAATCCTTTTCATTGTATTTATGTTTGAGACATGTTGGAACCGTGTCGGGCTTTGTTTGGAAAGAATATGATCCTTGTTCTCTTTCACCAAAACGAAAAAAAAACAAAATAAATCCTAAAATTAATTACTGAGTATTACTCAAAATAATTAAAAAAACAAAAATAATAAAAAGAAAAAAAGAAAAAAAGAAAAAATAATAAAATAAAATAAAATATTAAAGTAAACTAGATTAAAAAACTGATTAATTTAAAGAATTACTAACTAAAAATAGAAATAAAAACGGTAAAAACAAGTAATTGGTCCGGTATCAAAGTACTCGAAAAAATAAAATGAATGCATCACAATGATCAGCAAAAAATATACTTTCTAGAAAAATACAGCGTTTTGTCAAATTTTGAAATAAATGTTACCGGCTAAAATGGCTTAAACTGTCCGAAAATGTGATCGGAAAGCGATCGAAAATATAAAATGAACACGCCAGGTTAAACTACGCGAAACGTAGATTAATATAAATGACATTTGCAGGCTCGATTTTAAAACTTTTCGTCCACTGATTTTACGCAGAGTTGACTTTTATTTGACTAATTCGTATGTAATTCCAACAAGTTTATTCCAGCTGATAAATTGGGTATTATGCACGATAAAATGCATGATATGCTATGCAGACGATGCGAAACGAAAAACAACATTTCAGGGTCAAAAATTAGGGTATGACAGATGCCCTATTTAAGTTTCTTCTATCCGGAGATATGGAGATTGAAATCTTCGTCTCGACAAGATAGGAGAGATGTAAATATAAACATGCACAATTTTTGGCCCTAAGATGCCTTAAGATGCACATGATATGAAATGATATGAATGAAATACAAAGATCCTATGAGGAATGATGTCACAGGGGATAACTGTATACAAAAATGTTGCTGAAAGCACAACTAAAGAATGAAAGACCCAACGAGGAACAACTTAGCAAACAAAGCAAGATTCCACAGGGAAAAGTATCAAGAAGACACAACTAAGGAACACAAGATATTATGGACATCTGTCAAGGTGACAAAGAGTATCCAGTAATACTTGGAAAGAAGAGGGACAAAACCTGAATGGAGATGCAGACATCCGGGAAAACATCAGATGCTGAAAGTAACGCAAATTAGGAAAACAATTCAGAAACATCTAGAGAAGCATTAGATGTGGTGCGAGACCAAATCTGAGTATGCAATAGAGATTTCCAAGAAAGCATTTAACTTTATAATGGAATACACAGAAACATCCAGAAAGCAGAAGCAACTTACTGGGGAAAGGGTTTCAGTCATCAGATGTTTTGTCAGAAATGCATTGAACAAAACTCTGGGAAAGTACAACAACAACCATCAAAGTCATTCAGAAGAACATTGAATAAACTTTGGATCATAAACAGTTATCTGAGATAAACAGGCAACCATCAGAGTTATTCAGAATAGCATTGAATAAGCTCCACTGGGGGATCAACGGTCATCATCCGAGAATGGAACTGGATGGAAAAGAGTCACAACATTCAAAAGATCATTGAACGAGGTGAGGAGAATTTTGGGAAATCCATGAGAGACAATCTAGCAGACATCAGAGGCATTCAGAAAAGCATTGAATGACCTCTAGAAAATAACAGCCATCAGAGACATCCAGAAGAGCATTGAATGTACTCTGGAAAACATCGGAGATATTCAGAAGAGCGTTGAATAAACTCCGAAAAACATCGAAGATATTCAGAAGAGCGTTGAATAAACTCCAGAAAACATCAAAGATATTCGGAAAAACATCGAACAAAACTCTGGAACACATCCAGAAAAGCATTGGATGGAGAATGGGAACAAACTTGAAAATAATCAACAGCTGTTAACGACAGTCAGAAATGAATTGAAGACATATAGAAGAATATTAGATGAAAACAAAAATTTTAAAGATACATCCGGAACATTTAGAAAAGCATTAAATGTACGGGAAAAAGGTTTTGAAGACATGTCTGGAAGAACATCAGATAAGCAACATCATATCTGGAAGAACATCAGATAAACAAGGCCGTATCTGGAAGAACGTCAGATAGACACAAAGGGGTTCAGGAAAAATATCAGAAGCAGAGTCGTATCTAGAAGAACGTCAGATAGACACAAAAGGGGTTCTGGAAAAACATCGGAACAAAAGGTACATCTGGAAAATCATCAGACGATAAAAGCAACAACATTCTGGAAAAGCATCAGAATTGTAAAGGTATATATCTGGAAACTCACTGGGGAGTTAAACAAATTCTGGAAGGGTATTGGAATCACAATGGAAATATTTGGGAAAACATCAGATAAGTTCTAGAAGAACATCATAACAAAAGACTCAATCTGAAAAAAACATTAGAGAGATAAACACATCCAGTAAAACTTTAGATAGATTCTAGAAAAGTGTTAGAATCACAATGGAATATCTGGAAAACGTCAGATAGGTTCTGGAAGAACATCTGAACAAGAGACTCAATATGGAAAAACATCAGATAGGTTCTGGAAGGCCATCAAAATAAGAGACTCAATTCGGAAAAACATCAGAGAGATAAACACATCCGGTAAAACTTCAGATAGATTCTGGAAAAGCGTCAGAATCATAACGAAATATCTGGAAAAACATCAAATAGGTTAACATATCCAGTAAAACCTCGGATAGGAAAGGTCATATCTGGAAGAACGTCAGACAGACAGACAAGATTTGTTTGGTAGTTACCAAGTAAGTTGGACTTTGACCACAAGGTAAGATGGGGATAACAACACGACCTGAGGAGAATGCAAATGAGGATGAAACACTCTTGCTATGCATATGTATATGAATTATGCAGATGATATATGATCAATTGCAGACATCGACGACACGACTTGATTCTTTTGGGGAGAAGACAAGACTGGAAGACTGATTCTTTAACACGAAGATCATTACCATTCTGCTTGGGGACTAAAGATGCTACTGCTGAGCACATCTCTACCACACTGGTAAACTGTATCAAGTTGATGATCCTTGTAGGAAGGATGGAGAGATGCTTGAGGATTTTTCAAGTAAACTGCCCCAGATTAGCTGATTGTTGTAGATGAGATGATCATTGCTTCAGCTGGATTGATACTGGAAATAAATGCTTCAATGCGCGCTTAGAAAGCTTGCCCTAGTCCGAGTCTTGAAAGATCTTCTAGATAAACCAATTCTAAGAAGGACTTGCCCCTAATAGGATCATCGACCAAGTTTCTCAACTGTTTGAAAATTCCTTGAGAGGAAAGCCAGTTTGCAAGCAAAAGTGTTCATACAAACATGGTAATTTTAATGCAAAGTTCATGCAACTTTTGAAATCAAAATCTCTTTTTTTAAAAGATGCAAAGCATATGAGCCATTAGTTAGAACACGGTGGTTCAAGAGATTTAAAGTGAAAGGTGAAGCAAAGGTGTAATGCCAAAATAGATGATCTGCAAAGATCTTTTGCAGTCAATTTACGCAACCTTGCTGTAGCATGCTTTCAAAATAACCTTGCTTCAATTAGGTCTTTTGAGGGTTGTAATGTGGCCTGGTTCACGGTTTAAGAAATAAAGGATAAAGGCTCAAATTTTATTTGTACCCTGCGCTCAATTAAGAAACATGTGTCGTGATGACCTTTAGCCCTACACTAAATTAACTCAGACTATGCGCTCAGGTTCCCAAGAGGTTGGAAATTGCACTGATGTTGGTTCAAAAGTCAAGGGACTCTTGAGATGGTTGTCACTGCTTCCTTACAACATTGAGTTCTTGTTTTTTCTTGAAGGCTTTCATGGTAAGGATTCGAAGATTTCCTCTTTTATTATCCCTAATTTTTCCTGAACTGTTTCTTTTGAAGCTTACAGTCAGCGGGATGCCACAGTTTTGCCTAAGTTTCCTTCATAGGTTTTGACTTAGCGGGCTTTTTCTTTTTTGATATTTATTTTTTTATTTTTTGAAAGAAAGTGACTGCCCGACTTAATGATTATGGGTAACCATCATTGGCTTTCGACTTGAAGGATATCTTCGACACCTGTTTGTTGTGTGTGAAGGAAAATTTATGAATGCAACCATTGTATGAAAGGTGTCTTGCGCTAACGCGCAACCAAGTTAACTGAGAACTACCCATCCCAAGGTTAAGATTGCAGGTTTTTTTGTAAAGAAAGAAACTCCAACTTCCAGGCTCGGAGGGTTTGACAAGGGAATAACTTCCTTATTTCTCCAGTGTTTAAGTGGATTGAAACAATTCCTTACATCGTCAACAAAGTTTATTTGAAAGCATACCAACAATCATGGGTATAACGTTTTCTTCATCCTCCCTACAATCTTTGCACAATCCAAAAGAAAATGGAAAAGAGATAAAATATTATTATTATATTGAAAATAAAGCATAAAGATGTAAATAATGGACAAAATGAATTGAATCAAAAGTTACAATGCTCATTTCATTAATTACAAAAGTACAAACATAATTTGAATGCAAATAGCTAATACAAATGAAGAAAGACGCAAACAACAAGAAACATGGTCTAGTGACTAATAAAACACAAGGATGAGTTGTCCTGTCTTTGGGGAAATAGCTAGGTTGAAGTTGATTGAAGCTTGACTTGGCCTGCCCTAGCAGAGGATTGTTCTGAACATTAGGATTGCTATCATGAAAACTAAGGATCCCGATCTCTATCAAATCACACACTTTGGCCTTCAGTGCATAGCAATTTTCCAAGTCGTGGCCTGTTACACCTTCATGGAATTCAAAGTGGAGATGAGATATGAATCCAGCTGGAAGAGGATTTGGAGGAGGAGGCAGAGTCCTTGTGGTAATCAAACCTTTTTGAACCAGCCTAGGATAAAGTTCAGTGTACGTCATGGGAATAAGATCAAATTGATTCCTATTACGGTACTGGTTCTGCCTTACAGCCGGACGTTGGGGAGCTTGAGCTGGTCGTGGAGCAGCAACCATAGGAGTAACAGCAATAACATCAGGGTGATCAGCATGCTGAGGTCTAGGATGAGGCCTTCTCACTTTACTCATGACAACATTGGTATGATCTTCTCTCTTCTTCTGGAAGTTCCCATAGGATTTCTTCTCACCATTAGAAGATTCAGCAGCCTTGAGTCCTTCCTCGAGTCTTTGACCAATGGTTACCAAATTAGTGAACTTAGAAGAAACACTGCCAATAATCTTCTCCCAATAGAATGGAGACAAGGTGTCCATGAACATTCCAGTCAGCTCCTTTTCTGCTAGAGGGGGTTCACTTGAGAAGTGAGTTCTCTCCAACACCGAGCATATTCCTTAAAAGACTCTTTCTCATTCTGAGACATATTTTGAAGTTAACGGCGGTTAGGAGCCATGTCAAGGTTGTACTTGTACTGCTTCATAAAAGCATTAGCAAGGTCCTGGAAGTAGTGGATACTGTTCTATTCAAGATTCATATACCATTTGAGAGAAGCTCCACTCAAGATGTCTTGAAAACAGGGGATGAGCAGCTTTTGGTTGTTGCTATAAGCAGTCATCTTTCGAAAGCACATTACTAAATGAGCCCTTGGACAAGAGTGACCTTTATATTTCACAAACATGGGAGTTTTGAATTCGACAAGCATAACAAGGTTAGAAACCAATCACATGTTGTCTGCGTCCTCACTAAAGAAGCCAGTACCCTCAACGGCTAGGAGTCTCTTGTCTATGGTCTGAAACTATTCACGGACAACCTCCGGTTCAATAAAGTCTTCACGGTCTTTGTAACACCCCAATTTAAATTATTTGATCGTCGTGTTATTTTTCCGTTGTTGGCCTGGTTAAGGGTGTGTGTGGTTGAGCGCGTAGGCGTGTGGTCCTTAGTGGGACGGGTAGATTAGAAGTGTCGGAAGTAATTCTTGGGGTATAGGTAGTAATAATAATATATTTTATTATTATTATTATTGTTATTTTTAGTATTATCATGGTTACTAATATTAGTATGACTATTTTTCTTATTAATATTATTATCCTAAGTATCAAATATTATTAATATCATTTTTATTATTATTTTTAATAATTAAAAGTCAGATTTAATATTAATATGGGTTAGTGGAGAAAAATAAGGACAGTTTGGTCATTAAGCTGAGATTAGTGAGAACCAGTGAGTAGGGTTAGTCATAATCAGATTTTCACAAAAAGAAGGGCTAGAGAGAGGAAGAACAAGGAAGAACTAGGACTTTGAAGAACCAATTTTCGCAGGAATTTTCTGAGCAATTTCGAGGTAAGGGGGAGAATGGGTTTAATATTGGTGGTATGATCATGAGAGGGTAGTGGGGAGTCCTTAACCCCGTTGGAATTTGTATGAATATATGTTGTTTTATGAATCTGTTGTGCATAAATGAATCTGTGATGAAAACTGTGTGAATCAAATTGTTGTGGTTCTAAATTGTGTTATATTTTGATGTTGTTGCTGCTGTATGAATGTATATGTTGCAGAACTAGTTTTGTGCAGGTTGAGAGAATGAAATTAGATCTAAGATCTGTAATTTTGATTAGTAATGATAGGTGAAAGAGGTAAGATGAAAAATAGGACCTAAAAGTGATGTAGAAACAAGTTTAGGACTGGATTGGAGTGAAAAAGTGAGGATCCCGTAGCAGAACATGGACTGGTGTGGAGGAATTTAGTTTGCGTAACAGATCTGGCAATACGCGTAACAGAAAAGGCGTTACGCGTAATGCTGGGCAAATACGTGGTCAATACGCGTAATGGAGGGCCAAAAGGAGGTCTTGGCACGGCCCTCAGCTGGAATACGTAAGAGACGTGTAAGGGACTAAGTCATTACGCGTAACAAGTGAGGCATTATGCGTAATGAGGTGTGTAGATGGAGTATTACGCGTTGTGTGCGTATGTTCTGGGTGAGTGAGCAGGCATTATGTGTAAGGCCTAGGGCATTACACGTAAGGCTAGCAGAGATGCAGAATTTTGTCGTTTCACGATTTCTTTCCCGTTTTCGCGTCCGAAGCGGTTTCTTTTGGTTTGAGAGGTTGGGTACAGATGCCAGAACCTGAGAAATGTGTAATTTGTGATGAAAATAATTAATTTAGTAATTTTTGTGAATTAATTAGATATTTAACTAATTGACACCAAGTGAGGGATGCCCGGTTGTGGGTTGTACTGCGGTGAAAGAATATTTCATGTGTGATCAGGAGGATCGTGAGAGTGTGTAATTTTTATTATACGTGTGTCGTATGCATCATTTATTGTCATGCATTCATGGTGTGTCAGTGGTGATGAATCATTGCTCAGGAGGAGTGTATGTGATTCATCCGAACTCCAATGTGGAGTATAGTGGAGATAGATCATTGCCAAGCAGGGGTGTATGTGATATATCCGGCTTCTATTAGGAATCGGGTTTGATTAAATGAACCATGGTGTATTGGTACCACATATGCATTGTGTCAATGTCATAGAGTCGCATTGCATTATTGTTTGTTTGGTGAATTATGAATGAAAATGACAAGTATGTCGTGATGGCGTGTTACTAGTGTGTGATTGCGTGAGTACTACTCTTATCATGTATTATGCACTGTTTATTATTGAATGTAGTTCTCACCCCTTTGTTGTTTGTTGTGTCTGTGCTTCTTCAGAAGTACAGATAATCCAGGTACTTGAGTGTGCATGGAGTACGTGTTGCTTGATCGAGTCTTAGGAGTCACTCTGATATGTAACACGGGATTTTGGGAGTTTTCATCATTTTTTTAGCCAGTTAACTGTCAGGACGATGCTTTAGCCAGCATACTGTTAGACACAGGATCGGCCATCAACGTTATGCCGAAGTCCACTTTAATGCGACTATCATTCAAAGAATCCCCGATGAGGGGCAGAGAGGTTATCGTCAAAGCAATTGACGGGTCTCGGAAAGCAGTTATCGGCGAAGTCGACCTTCCCATAACTATTGGTCCTCACACTTTCCAGGTCATGGACGTCCGGGTAGCATATAGTTGCTTATTAGGAAGACCTTGGATACACCAGGCTAGGGCAGTCACTTCGACGCTGCACCAGAAACTGAAGTTCATCAAAAACAATCAACTCGTCACGGTTTGTGGAGAGCAAGCCTTGGTCGTGAGTAACTTGTCATTATCTACTTGTGTAGAACCCGAGGAGGTTGTTGTGACTCAGTTCTAAGCACTTTCGGTGAGCAATGAGAATCAATCAGAGAAAGGAACCTCTATTTCCTCATACAGAGATGCTCTCGAAGTGATCGAGAATAAAAATGCAAAAGGATGGGGACAGCTTGTCATTCCTACTGATAATAAAACAAAGAAAGGTCTTGGTTTTTCTGCAACCTGCACCCAAACAGCTGCTTACGATGAAAGTCTTCATCCCATTCAGGACTTCTTCCACAGTGGAGGTTTCCTTCACCCAGTGCCTCAAATAGTCCATACTATCAACGAGGAGGATCCCTCCGATACGGATGAGGAATGGAAGTCCTATCTCAACGAGAACGGTTATATGTCTCAGGAAGAGGTGCCTACGCCATTTTTCTATCTCGCACAGAGTCCGGGATTTATACCCAGGTCAGACGTCGAAATGATATATGGAGATTGTGATCCGGAAGAATGTCGTGCTCCACCAAACTCATTAGAGGAAGACACTCTGATGAAGGACAACTTTGACCACGACTATTATGGCCCGATGGATGGCCTGCCTATCTGGAAGCCGTACCCAGGAAACTCGGGGCAAGAAAATTAGCCGAACAATGAAAATCAGATGAGCATCATTGAACAGAATACCTGTGTCCCCACCATGTCATGGGATCAACACTCAGGTCATTCAGAAAATATCTCGTACGACGATGAATTGGAAAAGCTTGCCGGACTAGAATTCATCAACTATGCTTTTCCCGAGGTCAACATCATCGAGAGGGATGACTCCTCCAGTTCCAAAGAAGTGTGGGACACCTTGGGACAACCAAGTAGAAAATTTGACTTCATGGTCAAGTACACCGCTCCCAAAAGCTCTCGTATCAGGCTCGAAGACATCCAGCCTACTGGCTGGGGAGATACACCTGAGAGTACAAATACTATGCAAAATACAACAGAGGAATCCTCCTACGACAACTCTGCCTGGGAGACAAATTCCAATGATCCTGCTCCGCCAGAAATCAGCGTCACATCTGAAGACAAATCAAGGAAGGTACCAGACTTTATGATTCACCGAGGAGTTTGCTGCCAATGGGTTGCTATCGATGTTCCGAAGATTGTTCATAAGTTAAAGTAATTGTCGTCTTTAACCTTTCGCCCTACCCAGGTGAAACGGATGTTTTGATAGGGCTCACTTTCTGTAAATTTCCCTCTTCGCTTCGCCCAAAGCGACAGAGTTTTGTTTTATAGGGCTGTAGTTTCAAGAATCGACTTGTTCATTAATAAAATAACGTCGTTCTGTGATTTCCGCATTAGTTTTTGTTTTCTCTTTTCGTTTTTCAGAAAATGGTAATCCTAAAAAACAACTCAATAATAAAAACAAGCAGTAAAAGAAATACACTGCACACACTTGCATTTTCTCTACCTCTTATAAACACAAATCATCACGTCATGCAGATTGCTTGTTTTAAACCCCGTTGAAACATACGATCCGATGCCTTCTCCCGACTTTGAGTTCCCGGTATTTGGGGCTGAAGAAGAAGTTGACGACGAAATTCCATAAGAGATCTCCCTATTACTCCAACAAGAGGAAAGGTCCATTGAACCTCACAAAGAGCCGTTGGAAACGGTCAACTTGGGTTCAAAAGAAGAGAGAAAAGAAGTCAAGATTGGGGCACTACTCAGTCCGACTATCAAAGAAAGTTTGACAAAGCTTCTCAGAGAATTTTCTGATGTGTTTGCTTGGTCCTATCAGGACATGCCAGGGTTGGATACCAGCATCGTGGAACATCATCTACCATTAAGATTGGAATGTCCGCCAGTAAAACAGAGGTTGAGACGGACTCACCCGGACAAGTCCATCAAAATCAAAGAGGAGGTACAGAAACAGATTGACGCGGGTTTCCTCGCTACGTCAGAATATCCTCAATGGTTAGCCAACATCATACCAGTTCCGAAAAAGGATGGAAAGGTCAGAATGTGTGTGGATTACAGAGATCGAAACAAGGCTAGTCCAATGGACGACTTTCCCTTACCACACATTAACATGCTGGTAGCCAGTACAGCAAAGTTAAAAGTTTTCTCTTTCATGGATGGATTCTCGGGCTATAACCAGATCAAAATGGCGCCGAAAGACATGGAGAAAACTTCGTTCATTACCCTCTGGGGTACCTTCTGTTACAAGGTAATGTCGTTCGGTTTGAAGAACGTCGGGGCAACCTATCAGAGGGCCATGACTACTCTATTTCATGACATGATACATAAAGAAATCGAAGTGTATGTCGATGATATGATTGAAAAATCTAAAACCGAGGAGGAGCATGTGACACACCTATCAAAACTATTCGAGCAGTTGAGAAAGTATAAACTCCGCTTGAATCCCAACAAGTGCACCTTCGGTGTCTGTTCAGGGAAACTGTTAGGGTTCATCGTCAGCCAGAAAGGAATTGAGGTTGATCCCGACAAGGTCAAGGCCATTCAAGAAATGCCTTCTCCGAAAACTGAAAAACAAGTCAGAGGATTCCTGGGACGTTTGAACTACATCTCCAGATTCATATTCCTCATGACCGCGACATGTGCGCCAATTTTCAAATTACTCAAAAAGAACCAGGACTACGTTTGGACAGAAGACTGTCAAACCGCTTTTAATAATATTAAGGAATATCTATTGAACCCACTGATTCTATCACCTCCAGTGGAAGGAAGACCACTGATCATCTACCTCGCACTCTTAGAGGACTCCATGGGTTGTGTACTTGGCCAACAAGACGAAACCAAAAGGAAAGAGTCTGCCATCTACTATTTGAGCAAGAAATTCACCGACTGCGAGACTCGGTACACTATGCTTGAGAAAACTTGATGCGCTTTGGCTTGGGCAGCCAAACGTCTTTGTCAGTACATGATTCGTCAAACTACTTGGTTGGTCTCCGAAATGGATCCAATCAAGTATGTATTTGAAAAACCTGCTCTCACGGGAAGGATTGCCCGTTGCCAGATGTTGCTGTCAGAATACGACATCGAATACCACGCTCAAAAAGCCGTTAAAGGGAGTATTTTAGCCGATCATTTGGCTCATCAACCGATTGACGACCAGGAATCAATCAGGTTTGACTTCCCAGACGAAGATGTCATGTATTTAAAAATGAAAGATTGCGATGAACCGCTACCCAGTGAAGGGCCAGAACCAGGTTCCCAATGGGGACTAATTTTCGACGGAGCTGTCAATCATTATGGAAATGGAATTGGGGCAATCATCATAACACCTCAGGGTACCCACACTCCTTTCACTACCAGACTTACATTCAAGTGCACACACAACGAGGCCGAATACGAAGCTTGTATTATGCGTCTCGTGGAAGCAATTGATTTGAGGATCAAGAACTTGGACGTATATGGCGACTCAGCTTTGGTCGTCAATCAGATCAAAGGAGATTGGAACACATACCAATCAGGATTGATTCCTTACAAAGGCTATGCAAGAAGGTTGTTACCCTTCTTCAACAGAATCGAGTTTCATCACATCCCTCGTGATGAGAATCACATGGCTGATGCATTAGCCACCCTCTCTTCCATGATTAGTGTAGGTCAATGGAATGACCTACCTAAGATCGACATAATGCGCCTTGAACGGCCCGCTTACATCTTCACGATTGAAGCAGTCATAGACGAAAAACCTTGGTATCACGATATCAAATGCTTCCTTCAGAAACAAGAGTACCCATCTGGGGCACTAAGGAAAGACAGAAAAACCCTCAGAAGGCTGGCTGGCGGCTTCTCCCTGAGCGGTGATACACTTTATAAGAGAAACTTTGACATGGTCTTGCTCCGATGCGTAGACAGACCAGAAGCAAACATGCTGACAAAAGAAATTCACGAAGGATCCTTTGGCACTCATGCCAACGGACACACAATGGCCAGAAAAATTATTAGGGTCGGGTACTATTGGATGACTATGGAATCTGACTGCTACAAGTACATGAGAAGGTGTCACAAGTATCAGATATACTCTGACAAAATCCATGTACCGCCAACGCATCTCAAAGTTCTTTCTTCCCCATGGCCTTTTTCCATATGGGGAATCGATATGATTGGCGTGATTGAGCCCAAAGCTTCAAACGAACATCGGTTCATCTTGGTAGCCATTGATTACTTCACTAAGTGGGTCGAAGCAGCGTCATACGGCAATGTAACCCGACAAGTGGTGGTTCGATTTATCAAAAACAATATCATTTTCCGTTATGGTGTTCCGAGCCAGATCATTACGGATAATGGATCTAACTTGAACAATAAGATGATGAAAGAGTTGTGTGTTGAATTCAAAATCGAACACCATAACTCAACTCCCTACCGACCCAAGATGAACGGAGCGGTAGAAGCGGCTCAGAAGAACATCAAAAGAATCGTTCAAAAGATGGTTATAACCTACAAAGATTGGCACGAGATGCTGCCCTTTGCTCTTCACGGTTATCGCACATCTGTTCGCACTTCAACAGGGGAAACCCATTTCTCTCTAGTTTATGGCATGGAGGCAGTTCTCCCCATAGAGGTAGAGATCCCATCAATCCGGGTATTGATGGAAGGTAAGCTTACAGAAGCTGAATGGTGTCAAAGTCGACACGACGAACTAAATCTGATTGAGGAAAAACGAATTACAACACTATGCCACAGTCAGTTGTATCAGCAAAGAATGAAGAAGGCGTTCGACAAAAAGGTCCGACCTCGTGTCTTCAGGAAAGGAGACCTTGTGCTAAAAAAGATACATTCATTTCTCACTGATTCTCGGGGCAAATGGACTCCAAACTATGACGGCCCCTATGTGGTCAAGAAAGCTTTCTCAGGAGGCGCCTTGAGACTTGCAACCATGGATGAAGAGGAATTTGCCTACCCCACAAATGTTGATGTAGTCAAGAAATACTTCGCCTAAACTAAAAAAAAAACGTCTCGGTGGATTGAAAACCCAAAAGGGCGGTCCAGGCAAAAATTAGAGACATAATCAAAAATCATCCAGGTGGATTGGAAACATCACAGTACAATCCAGGCAAAAATTAGGGATAATAGCAAGTAACTACGTCCGACAGGGGAAAATTCCCTAGCGGCAGTCTTGCCATTCATCAAAAAACTCCAGTCACGATCATCTTCGACAGAAGCTCAGGATGTCCAGAATTCAAAGTTGGTAGAAGGATAACGGTCGTTATGTTTCAATGTAGCCCTTTTCCCTTAAATTACCATTTTTAAACTTTATAAATACTCTATGGAATCACGCGTTTTGCTATTTTCTATCCTATCAATACAATTTGAGCCCTTGTGCTTTTGTTTGCAATTCTTATTTGTTTTAGCTTTATAGAACGACATTTTAACAAGATCAACGATTCTTGAAACGAAACAAAATTAATTTACTTGTTAAAAATTTTCTTCTTTAAAATGAAGATGGCAATTTCTTTTGACTGTTGAACATCAAAAGAACACTTATCACTTCGCCAGAAGTAAGCGAGCTTCAAAGTGCAGAATCAAACTACTCCTTCTAAACCAGTGCGCCTGAAGGAAGGATCGACTATGTTAGATGCGAATACTCCATCTGACATCCTCGGCAAAGTTCTTACCTCCTAAGCCCGATCAACGGTTGTTCCCCGCAGGGACTACTTCTCCTAAGCAAGGCAGAATTGCTATCTTGAACCAGCGATACTTTTTGTCCCCTGCAGTGGGCGAGTATCCAGTCATGTTCATCCACTAGCCTGTATGTCGTGTCAGTTTTGTTAGCATACACATACATACATCATGCATTATTGATTTACATTCGTATTTATCTTGCATTCACAATCGAGTTGTCGATTCTTTCCTCGTCAGGAAATGTTGCATCTGCACTACCTCTCTCCTCCAGTTTATTTCTGGGATGAAGTCGGCCCTTGACCACTTAGATAACTTGAACCTCTGAAAAACTAGAGAACCCTCAGCCAACATCATTCTTCGCCATTGAAGATGATGTCTTCGCTTTCCCGGATTAAGGAAAATCCCCAGAGAAAGCCTCACAACTAAAGACTTTCAACAACACATTGATTTTGCTCTCCGGAGATTCGATGTTAATGAAGTCATCATCACCTCAAAATTGGATTGCATCATATGGCATTTCTCCGAGAAGATCTCGAAGAAAAGTATGATGTAATATCCCCAAGCGACAGAAGTCTCTCAAGTGACCTGCTTTCCCCAGTAGAGTCGACAAATGGCGTCTCCAATAGAGAATTTTGTACACCTCTACAATTCAGACAGATGGGTTCCCCAGCAAGTATGACATCAAAAATTTTTCCATCAAATAGCATTTCCCCAGGAAAATTCGGCGAGAAGATTGAGGAAAACCGCTACGCATAGCATCCCTTGTCGATAAAGTTTATTGACAAAAGAAACTAAGACCAGTTCCTTGGTAGGAAACCAGGATCGAGGGGAAGTTTAAATCAGAAACTAAGACTAGTTCCTTGGTAGGAAACCAGGATCAAGGGGAAGTTTAAATCAGAAACTGAGACCAGTTCCTTGGTAGGAAACCAGGATCGAGGAGAAGTTTATTTTAGAAACTAAGACCAGTTCCTTAGTAGGAAACCAGGATCGAGGGGAAGTTTACCTTTTCTAAGCATCATTGCTTAGCAAAAGAAGAAGGATGTGTGAACCGCCATTCTTAACCACCATCAAAATTTCGGGCATTCCGATATTTAATCCTCTTGCACCCCGAATGCCCGAATACCTTCGCCATTCACACCTTCGGGTCCAAGAAGATTAAATAGGGGCATCTGTCATACCCCAAATTTTGACCATTAAGATTCCCCATCATTGTGCAAACCATCATCACAATATGGGCGAACCATCATGCCTCATTAGTCTCCCCAAAGATGGGTGAGCATCCACTACAATCAAACTTAGGGTTTCAAACCCTCTCAGAGTTCTTAGACAGAGGATCAATCAAGGAATGACACAATCTTCAACTTCTCTAAAAGGATTAAGAGGACTCGCACTTCAAGGATTAAGCACAAGGCTGCTCCCTTCTAGGTGGATCAAGCATTAAGATCGCCAGTGTCACCAAATTAGGGTTTGGTCAACCAGGGCCTCTAGATGGAAATTTTCCCCTGGGCATGAGCAAATGCTTCAAAGCATAACCTATGATGCTCCAAGGGATCTCATGAACCCAATCACCAAGTCAATTTAGCCTTAGGGGATGAATACATCAAAAATCAGGAATTAGGGTTTCTTGACCTAATTCACCCCTAAGTTGACTTTTGGGACAAAACATGAGCCAAGACCTCAAGAGGGGATTTGAGGGTCTCAAATGCATCAAATTGATCCATTTTCAACAATGGATTGATCCAAGAATCTTGAGCAACAAGTTTCAATTTCATCAGAACCACAGTTAGGGTTTCGCAGAAAAAGTCAACTGTATCTTTGACTTTTGACCAGGACATGCTCCCAAAACCTAAGACATGATTCAATACACCCTATAATACCTATGAAATCAATCCATCATGTTTGATTTAGGTCAAGGACTTGATTTCATAGAGGATCGCACAGTTTGGAATTCATCTGACAAAAAGTCAACTGTACACAAAAGTCAAACTTTGACTTTTTGAGATTTTTCACAATTATGGTTCCTTAACCCAAAAATGATGTTAATGTGTGGTTGGAATCATCATTCATCAAGAAAAATCAAGAAAAGTGGGATAACTTGTAAAAGGGGTAACCACAAAAAACTTAGAAAATTTTTTAAGTTATGGAACAAAGTGGCTAGGGTAACAACTTTGGAGGATCATAACTCCTAAACCACAAGGCCATTTTTTCCCATCCAAAGCTGGATTTGTAGCTCTCATTACCCTCTACAAAAGCTTCAACTACCACTCATTCCAATTCCCCATGGATTTCAAGTTATGGAATTATCAAAATCAAGAAAAGTGAAAATGTCACTTTTTTCCAACACTTAGTGAAATTTTTACTAAGTCAGAATCTGCCTTCACTTTTTTTCCAAATGTAGGGGCATTTTTCACTTGGATCCAAAAAGTATCAAAACCAATTATGATCAAACAATTATTGTATCATATGAGGGCTTTCCAAAATGGCCAAGAACTCCATCAAATTCCACTTGAGCCATGAGATATGATAATGGCAATATGCCTTGCTGAAAACTGCCAAGGCTAGGCAGAATTTTGCACTTTTGCTCGATTTGGAAAAATAAGATAATTCCAAGCCTTGTCATCACTTTGGACACATCTGAGGATCAAATCTAAAGGGAACAAACACTGATCCAAGTCTCCAAAGTCTTTGGAACAAGAAGTAGCATGCCAAACCTAGAATTTCCTAAAAGAGGGACAAGACTCCAATTTTGGATTGGAGCATTCAATGCATACAACAAGGTGGCATGGATTGAGCCATTGCCAACTGAATTCAGTAAAGACTTATCCAAGACCAAGGGAACCAGCAGCCTGTGCTCTAACCTCTAGTCAATGGCTAGAGGAGACTTGGATTCTCATTGCTCAACATTGGCCAAACCTATGTAACAGTTTCCATTCACTATTCCTTGCAAAACAAACTTACTCTACTATAAATAGAGCTCATTTGTGATCAGTTTGAGTACACCAAAGCCATCAAACAAATGCTTTACTCAAAATATCCTTTTTCACTCCAATTTTGCCTTCCAAAGCAAGTCACTATCGGGTTTTGAGTTTGAGAGCAATTCCAATTAAACCAATCACACACACACCTCATAAACATTATATGGAAGTGATCCAAACACTCACATAACATCTGGAACACCAAAATCACAAAATCACCAGCCAACTGCTCAAGCCTTTGACAGATTTGCAGTTGAGGTGCCAAATCAAGTTCCAGCTCAAATCAATCCCCTCCAAGCATCCAAACATACTCCATAGCATCTAGGGAAGCTGTCCATAACCTTGGAACCAAGCTGTAACACCTCTAACACAAAACACGATCACCTGCTGCAAGTGGTAAGCATGAGCTCTTCTAACTCTATGATCCATGCAATTTTTGCTACACAATAATTTGGCCATATGTTCATAATCATGCATGGAGTGTTTTCCCTCAATCAATTGCATTGTTTGAATCGTGTATGGAATTTCTGAACCTTCATGCAAATTTTAGGGTTTTTGAGGTTTCTCTTTGATTTCTTATTCCAGGTTTAAAATAAATGAAATTAAAGACCATAGACATGATCGTGAGGTTGAAACGAGTAGATTGATATGTAGATTGCATGATACAATCAAGTATTCAGTGAGATTGGATAGAAAACGCAAATCTGCAGAAACAGAGAAAGGGCGCGTGTTCTTGCCATGTTCTTGGCGCCCTTTTTCAACTATTTGAATATTTGAATTTTGTGATTTTATTTAATTGATTCAAAAATTAATTTCTCTCTGAGTTTTAATGATTTTGAGTTGATTCTTTTTTTAATAATTCACAAAAATGTTAAAATATTTTATTTTACCAAAAAATCCCAAAAATATTATTTATTTCATATAATTGATATTTTTGCAAATAATTAATATTTTAATTGTTTTTGA
The DNA here is from genome assembly GCA_022829125.1 of Lathyrus tuberosus. Taxonomy (NCBI): domain Eukaryota; kingdom Viridiplantae; phylum Streptophyta; class Magnoliopsida; order Fabales; family Fabaceae; genus Lathyrus; species Lathyrus tuberosus. The sequence goes on from JALAZF010000277.1 coordinate 1,951,394, forward strand.
CATTTAAAATATTTTTTCCTTCTTGATTTTGCAAATTTTAATGACTTCTAATCATTTTGTAGGTCAAAACTTGATTTTTGAAACATTAATCCAAGATCACAATTTATTTTCCACATGTTTAACAATTTTGATCATTTTAATTGAATTTTTATTCAATTAAAATACATTTTGGAAACAAATTAGGGTTTTTGATTAATTTAACCCTCATCAAACTTTTTCAAACCCTTTGGGTCTCTAGTAGAGTGTAAGACCCAACCCTTTTAGAAAAAACTAAAATAATTTGGGCCTCAGTGTATTGCATAAGTCCCGATACCGTCAAAAAAATTCGGCGCAGTCGTCGCCTTTCTAACAAATCAAACCCTTGGGACTACCCTCGGGTTATAAGCCTCATTCTTTTTCTTTAAACACCTTTGGGCCTCTAGTAGAGTGTAAGACCCAAACCCTTTTAACCAAAACTATTTTGGGCCTCAGATATTGTATAAGTCCCTCTGCGTTAAAAGAAAATCTCGGCGCGATCGCCAGTTCAAAAACCATTTTTTTGGGCCTCTCCTTGAGCTGTAAGCCCCACCACTTATACAAAAATAAACCTTTGGGCCTCTTGAGAGAGTGTAAGACCCATCCCTTTGTACAGAAAACCTTTTGGGCCTCAGTCACTTGTATAATTCCCTGTATAATGTACAAAACAACAGTGCAATCACTGATAAAACTTTGGGCCTCTCCTTGAGCTGTAAGCCCCAACAATCTTTTCAAAGCACTTTCTCCTTTGATTTTGAATATAATATTGTTATCAAAGCTTTCTTTGTTGAACAACTAACAAAACAGCCTGGAAGCTCTACAACCGAGTAAGTGTTTACCCGCTTTCTTTATCCGCTTTCATATATATATATATATAACTGTATTGTGGGGCTGCTCACTGTAAGTCTTCTTTCACAAACTTTTATATACTTTTCAAATATCAACTGTGTAATACTAGTATATTTATTTAGAGTGTTCCCCGGCAACTACGTCTAGCACTAGGTAAAGCCCCGCTGATCGCTCTTAGATACAGTCAAAACTAGATCCCCATAGGATTACCAGACACAATCTTCCCTCCTCTTGGGGTTAAACAATATGTAGACGTGAAAGGCAACATTCTCGGTGAACCCTTTCTCAGACTGTCACCCTTAGAAGTTGTCAAAGAGACTCTACTCCCCAGAGATGATCTTTTCTCCGTGAATGGCATCTCTTGAGTTTCTTCCAAATTCTCGGAATTTCCTGGCTTGATCTATTCTCTGTGAATGGCATGTCTTGAACTTCTCGGGGTTTGGGGACCCACAGGATTCTTAAAAGCACCCTTGAAAATTGTCAAAGAAACTTTAACTCCCCAGAGATGATCTTTTCTCCGTGAATGGCATCTCTTGAGTTTCTTCTAAATTCTTGGACTTTCCTGGCTTGATCTATTCTCTGTGAATGGCATGTCTTGAACTTCTCGGGGTTTGGGGACCCAAAGGCTTCTTAAAAGTATCCCGCCTCTTCTTGGGCGTTGTACAAGGAACCTTCGGCTTCTTAGAAGTTCTCATGCCTTCTCTTGGGCTTAATATCAGGACCCTGACAACCTCTTAAAGGTATAAGACAAAACTTAATCATCCTTTACTAGAGCAGTCTCTCCAGCATCAAAACTCCGGCCATTTAAGGGTTGATACTCATCCCTTAAAGCCCGTGCCTCCTCTTGGGCATTGTACAAAAGATGAAACTCTAGACTTGGACAGTCTAAAAACCCCTTGAGTCTCAAAGGTATTCTCAAGTTCCTTTCACAAATCGAAAAAACACTGATCGCTCCAAAAGCCGGCTTCTTTCATGAGAGTTTCTCACCCTTTGGCCTGCCTATGGATGTAATCCTCAGCAGTAACCCATCCTTCTCTTGGGCATTATACAAAGATCATTCACTATCTGAGAATCGATTTCTCCAAAACACCAGTAGACTTGGACAGTCTCAATACCCTTTGGATTTCCCATTTCCTTAAAGAACAGGAAATAACCCCGATCTTTTGATCAGTACGAAAGTACAACCTCACCTGGAATCAGTCTCTTTATAAGAACTGATTTTCTCTTTTATACAACATACTGGACCTGTCACTAAACTAAAACAGTCACCAGCATAGATAGCCTCCTCTTGGGCTTTGTACAATGATTCTCCCTAGCGGAGCTAACATTTTTAGCCTCTATCTCGGGCTTCGTACGAGATACAAATCACTCTCTTGTTGAGTATAAAAGACTCTCTTGTTGAGTCAAACATTTTTAGCCTCTATCTCAGGTTTTGTACGAGATACAAATCACTCTCTTGTTGAGTATAAAAGACTCTCTTGTTGAGTCAAACATTTTTAGCCTCTATCTCGGGCTTCTACGAGATACAAATCACTCTCTTGTTGAGTATAAAAGAATCTCTTGTTGAGTCAAACATTTTTAGCCTCTATCTCGGGCTTCGTACGAGATACAAATCACTCTCTTATTGAGTATAAAAGACTCTCTTGTTGAGTCAAACATTTTTAGACTTCATCTCGGGCTTTGTACGAGATACAAAAACACTCTCTTGTTGAGTATAAGAAGACTTTGTTGTTGAGTCGATCCTCCTTTAGCCTCTATCTCGGGCTTCGTACGAGATACAAATCACTCTCTTGGTGACTATAAAAGACTCTCATGTTGAGTCAAACCCTTTTAGCCTCCGTCTTGGGCTTCGTACAAGACACATATAAAAACACTCTCTTGTTGAGTCAACCCTTTTAGCCTCTATCTCGGGCTTCGTACGAGACACAAAAGCATCCTCTTGTTGGGTCAATATCCTCCTCTTAGGCTTTGTATAAGGAAATCCCTGTTTGATTCAATCAACCTTTTAGCATCAAATCATGCTTTGGTCACAGCATACAAACATCAACAACTCCTTTTCCCTTGTCTAATTGCTGTAAGTGGCAAGCCTCTGGATTATTTACATCCACGCCAATGTCCCTCTTTTAGCATGAGAAATTCCTAAGGAAAGATGGCATTGCTCTAAACTGAGTTAAAGTCTTCTCCTTCAGGTTGAAAATCCCCTATAAAGGGAAATTATGGCATTGCTGGATTCGCATATCCCAATTAAAGTAATTCTCCTTTATAATCAGTCACCCAACAGTTGTGCCAAACAGACCAAATATTCTCCTTTAGAGATGACAAATTCTCTCTAAAGTCAACACCCTTTTAGCTTCACATCTTGGGCTTCGAACAAGATACAAATAGACCCTTCAGCTTCACATCTTGGGCTTTGAACAAGATACAAACCACCTTTAGCTTCATGTCTTGGGCTTTGAACAGGACACCAAAACACTATTTCCTCCCATAGAATAGGAGAAACTACGATCGCTCTGATTTTCCTGTTTCGTTAAACGGGAATACGTAGGCATAAGATTGAAAAATCTTAGCGAGCGCACTAATCAAAAACCCAAAATCCCGTACCTTCATACATCCATCGAAAAGCATCAGTCCTAACATCCTACCAATAGTCTAAACCCTGTGTTCTTAACAAAATAACCTAAGAAAGACCCACAATCTTTGTAGCATCTGTAAACCAACAGTTATCTGTTTAAACTCAGTTTACAAGCAGGGTTAATTGGAGACATCTATTTCCCTTCCCTCATCAGCTTCAATGGGATAAAAAATGAATCGAGCTGTAGTACCCAAAAGCGATAGTGCATCGCAACCACACATAAAACTCGCGCTACATTGACAAGGACTGTTTCGATCCTATTTCGACTGGTCAAATGAAGATGGTACCAAGAATTCTGCTGTGGTTGGTGTCGCATATCCTGCGGCCAAAGAATGGTGGATACTCGAGAATAGACTTTGTTGTGATTCATCTGGTCTATATTTTCTTGCACAAGATCAGAATTAATTGTCCTCGCTACTTTGTATATCATATGTTCTATGTTAAAACATGTAATAGAGGAACATTATTCTGTTATCCCTCTATGATTGCTAAGATTGTGAACTAATTTGACATTGGTATGTCGAACCCGATCTACAAATCTCCAAGTACATCTCAAGAGTTCTCTCAACATACTTTGACAAACATGAACTACTTTTGGGATATCAACTGTAGGGCATACTATCTTCGCCTAGGCAAGCATGGCAGGAAGATTTACAAATATAGTGATCCCGCTGGATTTGGTGATGATGCATATGAAGCTCATATGGATGATGAGCAACCTATGGAGGTTCCTCATGATGTTACTGAGGGAGATGCTACGACGCAAGATGCTCCTCATGGACATGACCATGGTAATAGTGTTGGTGCTAGTTTTACTGAAAGAATCAAGCCAGTATCTAATCTTTATGAAAATTGACTCTTAAAAGAAAAAAAAGGTACAAAAAGGCACAAAAAAAGTTTGATGATGTTAGTGTTTTTTAGAATTTTTAAAAGAGTTTGAATATTCTTAGATGTTTTAGCATTTATTGAGAAAAAAGATTTTCTGGATCACTTGACAAAGTCAAGGTTTATTAAGAAACAGGTGAAGTTTAAAATAACAAGCAGATTTTAAAATAGAGAGAAAATTTTGAAAATTTAAGAATGGTAGGAGATGAATAGACTATCCTAAAGTATAAAATATATGGTCTCATTGTCAGGTAGCCCAATAGAAAGTCGTTGTGTATGCAAGTGAACTAACCAGGGCAAGCAAACATTTGACAAGAGTCAAAACCAGCATTCTATTCCCTTTGGATTTAAGCCACCAAATAAGCAACTGAGCAGATGAACACAAGAGGATCCCGACAAATAAAGTCACAGAGAAACAAATAAAGCATCCAAGCTTGATTCAAGGCCACGGGTATCAGAGGAACTCAAGGTTTCAAGCAAGGCTTAATATCAGATGAACTTCTAAGTTTCTGATAAGAAAACTCCAAGTATAGGAAACCCTAATTCTAAGTCCATAGGTCCAAGACTCCTCATTGCACAGGATAGTAACCATAGTCCAAGAGATTAAAAGCTTTTTAGGGTTATTCCTTTATTAATGTCTTTAAAAGCAAAAGAAAATGCCCAAGTGGACAAAGGAAAAAAAACTATAAACATAAACAAATATGAAATGTAATGCTCAAAATAAAGGCATAAAAATAAAGATCAAGAAATAAAAAGGAAGGAATAAAAGTGCATAATGTAAAGTTAGCACAATAATAATGTTAGTATTAATGTAAGAGTTAATGATCTGAATCGAGACAAGTTTAGCACTATGTTAAGCAATCGTAGCAAAATCTATTAGGAAGATCATACTATTGGAGGCCGATCAATAATAATTTATGTACCATACATGTTAAAGATATGATAGAAACCTTACTCCTAAATCATGTAGCACAAGTAAAAACCAAAGAGGGATCAAGCACTAGGGCAAGGAGATTGGTCCATTACATCAATCATTATTCATGATAACTTAGGGCAAACTTATGCATCAATCCAAAGTACCTCAAATGATCCATGATCAATTGAAAGGTTAATTTGAAATGATGAAAGTTCATCAAGAATCAATCTAAACTTCATGAACAAGATGGCCTCTTAATCATCCATTTGATCAAGAGAAAAAGAAAAAGAAAAAGAAGGAGATGGAGAGAAATGAAACCAAATTGAATCATGATTTGAGATTCATCTATCATTAATTTCAATCACCTCTCTTGGTGCATCAAAGGGAAAAACCTATCATCAACTCAAAGTACTAAAAATGATCCAAATGATCATTTAATAATAAGTTTGAATTGATGAAGATTAATACAACCTAAAACCCAAAGTCCATTGAGATTGAGGAAGATTTTCATCAATCAAGCCCTAATCCAAGTCAACAGAAGTCAAACTATATTAAAATGGCAAAAAAGAAATAAAATAAAGCATTGAATAATTTTTAAATTGAAAATAAAAAGGAAAATGCAAAAGAAGCATCAAAACCTCGAATAAATCCTCAAGAAAATTATGGAAAGTCAGAAAAACTCCAACGATCAAGATCTCAAAAGATTGGATTCAAAATATTTGAAAATGATGGAGAAATAATTTGGTTAAGTCAATTAAAAAAAGAAAACAAAATAAAATAGCCAAAAAAAAATTCTAAAACAAATTTTAAATATCCGAAAAAATCACACAAGATAAAAAATTATAGAAAAAATTTTGAGTGAAAAAGGTTTAGGGAACTATTTTTTATGATTTTTTATGAAGAAAATGAAATAAAAATAGAAATAAAAACAAAAAGAAATAAAAAAAAAGCCAACGACTATGGGAGATGTCTCTCGCTGGTTGGCTAGAATTTGAAATTCCCATGTTAACCCGTGAAAACATCATTTTCAACCTCTGAAACCCTCGCTTTAGCAAATCAATGAACTATAAATTTAAGCTTAACCACACACATGGTTAGCTTCATTTTACTCCATCGTTCATGTCTCCATGCTCAAGATCAATTTATTTGATCTGAGCACGGAGTATTTTGTAAAATACGCATAAACCATGAAAACTTCAAACAAAAATTAAATTCCAAACACGAATGATAAATTGCAAGAAAGTGAGGGGAAACACTCGGAGTAAGGTGCTGAACAAACTAGTAAAGAGTTTTGGATGAGAATTCACTTGTATCTCCAAATAAGCTTCAAAGGTCTAAAATGGTGGAATCGGTTTGAGCGTTTTAGGTCACGGATACCTTATGTAATGCTTGGGTTAGCTTCAGAGGAGATCGGTGATGAGTTATTGGAAAAGAATTTGAGTTGAAATGAAGTGAAAATATGGTTTCGATCTTCTGGTTTTGAGAGGTTTTGAGCTTCAAAGCAGCAGGGTTTTTTTGGCTGTCAAAGCTTGGTTGTCAGTGTAGAAAAACTCTCTATTTATACGAGAATGAGTGAGGTCATTTCTTCTGTGAAAATCAGATCCCAAACATCTGAATGGAGTGAGAAATTTCTAGATCCAAAGGTGTGAGAAATTTACACAAAATGTGTGACTTGCTGAGCTCATTCAAGTCGTTTTGCACTTAGTGGAATGCGTTTTTCCTCACAAACAAGTGTGCACATGATTTGGTGGCCCCACGTTATGTTTGCACATGCTTTCTAAAATTATAGGTCACTGTGTAAGCAGAGTTCAGGTCATCTTGTTCCAACTGATGCCAAATAAAATTCCCTCGTGCGTTTTCTATAATTTTCCTTGAGCCAAATGTTCCTTTCATGGCAAGGAAGACAATGCAAAATGAACCAACTCAATTGGATGCTTGATGAGAGAGTGGAAAGCTTGGAAAGTTGAGGAAACCCACTGAAAATTAGGTTTGACATTAGGTCAAACAGGTTATGAACTAGCTTTGTGCACAAATGTCCTTCAATATTTGAAGTCCTTGGAGCATGAATTGATGTTGACCTCTAAATGAAAATTGTAGAGGACATAAAAAGGGATATCTGGAAAAAAGAATTGCCCATAAAAGTTGAAAATTGAAGGAGTTATGATCTTTTGAACATAAGCATGCCATACTTGAGTTTTAGGTCAAATTTCACTAAATCCACAAAGTGACCTCTAATGTTTCCAAACTTTTGATGATCATCCAAGCATAATTGGCTCTTGAGTTGTAAAGATAAGTTGTAGGGGATGTTAAGAAGAGTCATTTTCCCAAGGAAGCACTCAAAAAATTGAAAAATGAGTGTTATGAAGTTTTGAACTTGGACTTGAAATGTTGACTTTTTTTAGCCCAAAGTACTTTGTATGATCTTGCAACCTTGACCTTTTCTTGCATTTAAAGGTACATTGATGATCATGTGAACTAAAAATAATGTACTCTTGAATTTACTTTGATGAATCTTGCAATGGCTTGAAGAGACTTGTTGAACAAGGCAAGGAAATAAACACATGAGCCTTTGAAGTTTCTTGAGAAACAAGCCATCAAACTTAAGTTATTCTTGATTAAATGGGATTGAAAGATACTTGAGACCCATATTCCTTGAGATTAGATGTCATTATTTGATGAATATCCTTTAAGAAACAATGGTTGGCCATTCTTTGACTTTGAGAAAGCAAACCTTAGCTGAGGGGACGATCACTTGATGTCATTAATTCCAAACCCTGCCTTGCAAAAGAAACAAAAGGGACAAGGATTACTTTTTTGTATTTTGATTAATGGTTAGTGAACATAAACAAATAAAAGCAAAAAGAATGCAACATGATGGCTTGGTGACCTCCTACACAAGGGCAAAACCCTAGAGATAAGAGCTAGGAGGATCCATGTTTGTAATTGCAATGAAATGCAGATGAATATGATAGGTGGCATCTTAGGGGTAAAAATTAGGGTATGACAAATGGTATAAGGAAGAAATACCAATGCATAGTGGTCGTGGAAGACGATGAAGGGTTGTGATGTCGTGATGTTGTGTCGTTGGGTCTTGAGTCTTGTAGTGCATTTTTTAGTCTTGGGTGAAGTCTGCATGCATTTTCATTTTGTTTGGTTTGTTTTTTATTTCAATTATGTATGAACAATGTTGCTAACATGTTTGAATGGTTGCAGTATGTGTTTGACTTGGATAACTATTATGAATATTGTTGTGTTTATTAATCTTGTGTGTCTTCATATATGATAAATATATGTGAGTGCATTTCTTTTCTTTGCAAATTTCCACTGTATAGTATATTGTATATTTGTAATGTGTATCTCTTTGATACTACTAATAGCTTGCTTGTCCTTTTTTGATGTTGTCAAAGGGGGAGAAGAATATGAAACTATGATGCACACATTCAGGGGGAGCTATTCATGTATCAAGAAACGCATTTTCTCAAAAGTTAAAGTTTTGCCATCATAAAGGGGGGGTATGTGAGTGCATATTTCCATTTAGATATGTTTTGAATGATGTCAAAACTAGGAGAAACTTTAGCGTTTTTATACATTGGATGGTATCAACCGGTTCTAGTTGTGCATTGTGCATTTTAGCATTAAGATGCATGTTAAAATGTTTGGAAATGATTTAGAAAGGATCCATGTATCAAGGAAGTAATTTTATGTATCAAAATTGAGTTTTTGTGTGAAAAACACTACATAGGTCGACACATACGACTTTAGGTGGACCTATAGAAGTTTTCTCTTCAGCATAGGTCGATTCATAGCATACTTAGGCCGACACCCATGCCTAAATATTGAAGCCTATAGCCACTATCTATGTGTCGCCTCTTATAGGTCGACCTAAGACCTTTATAGGTCGACACATTGCTTTCATAGGTCGACCTATTGACCTAAGGTCTTGAATTTTTGCATACTTTTCATTTCATTTTGCATGCCCTTTGCTTCATACTTTCATACATATATATACTTGATACATGTATCATTTCTAGTAAGGCTCTTTATAAAACCTACATGAAACCGGGATTTCAAAGCATACTCATCATCTTCAACCTTTGTTTTATGCATACACACAATCGAACTACACATAATCTTTTTTTGATTGAGTGACCATCTAAATTAGGGTTGAAAATGTCCAATTAGGTTGTTGTACTGAGAATATTGGGTTGAGTTCTTTGAGGGTATAAAATAAGAAAACCGATATAGGGTTTTCCTTTAAGATCGTTGAGGATTTGAAGGTTTTGGACAAGATCACCCAATTCGGATTGGATCGAGTGAAAGCTTTGGGACAAGGGGTGTCTTGCAAAGGAGTAGTGTGAGACGGTGGATCATGTTGGTAAATTTTGGTTTTCAACAAATGTGCGCTTTGGATTCATTCGACCGAGTGAAAACCTTGAGACAAGGAGGTCTTGCAAGGTAATAGAAAGAACTTGTGAATAGAAGTGACATTGTGGGTTACTTGATCATGCGCTTTGGATTAATTTAGCTGGGTGAAATACTTGGGACAAGGGGTGCCTTGTAAGGAAGTAGCAACAACAGGTGAATTGAAGCGGTATGGTCGGTTACTTGATCAAGATTGATCAAGGGATTTTAAGGTGGTAGAATCTACAATAAACCTTGGGTTTGTCGGGTTAGAGTTCTTCATCTCTTGTATGCATATTTTGCAAAGTAAGATTTATTATAATATCTCAATTCGAATTCGAATTAAGGGCAGACATACCCATAACGAGGCTGATTGGGGAACTGCCTAAGCAAATCCTTGTGTACTCTCTCTCTCTCTCTCTCTCTCTCTCTCTCTCTCTCTCTCTCTCTCTCTCTCTCTTTTAATTTTGTGGTTGCAAAGGATTGAATTCATTGTTTGTTTGATCAATTCATTTGGGATTTATTTTTTATTACATTTTGAATTAGGTTTTGTTGATATAATCATAATCCGTTTGATTGTGATTGGTTTTTAAGATCAATAAAACACAGTAAATTTCGAAACGATATCGATTGCACACAATGTGCTCGATAAATTGATTTATTGTGTTTTTGTGTGTTTTTTTATCATTAGGGATAAACTCTACGTGTAAATTTTCATTCAATTGTTTTTGATTTATAGTTGTTGGATAATTTGTGTTCATTATCATACGTTTATGTACCTTTACGGAAATCCTAGCTTTTCGATAAAGGTTCGATTAGACGATTTAATTCGGGTTGTTTTTGTTGTGCCATAAAACTTTTGAAAACCGTTTTTGACAAAGGTTGATTTTTAATTTGCGATCTATTCACCCCTATAGATCGAAGCCTATCGTCTAACACTTACTTATCCTTGAAAAAAATAAAGGTAAATCGAACAAAAAGGAGAAAATAACAAAGGGAAATTGACGACACAAATTTATACCGTATTTTTATGCTTACATAGCGCATTTTTAGTCAGTATTTTTACGAGTCTTGTTGTTCTTACCTCGTTTTTATCGTCTTTTATGTTTGCAGGTATAATAATCAAGATCCCGGAAGAATCGGAGAAAAGAAGCATAATAAGGAGAAAAATCCATCAAAGCAGAAAATTATGCAGAACCAGCTGATATGGCGTTCGCCATGCCCTCATGGCGTTCTCCATTGCCTCATGATGGCGTTCATTGCTGATCCCAGACCATGGCGTTCGTCATGGCCCCATGGCGTTCTTCGTACAAGCGCGGGAGCAATTTCTCACTGCAGAATCCGTTTCTGGAAGTTTTGAGGAGTTTTCTAACTCCCTTTCCCTCCAGAATTTGAATGGAGTTGTTACCAAGCCTGATATTCTATAAATAGGATCCTTAGGAGAAGATTCCAGTGTTCGGAAATTGTATGCGGAAGCGCCGTCTAAATTGTATTAGATTTTAAGCATTAATTACTCTAAAAAGCAATAATAACTCACTGTCATACCCCAAATTTTGACCACTAAGATTCCCATCATTTTGCAAATAATCATCAAAATATGGATGGACCATCATACCTCATTAGTCTCCCCAAAGATGCGTGAACATCCACTTTAATCAAACTTAGGGTTTCAAGCCCTCTCAAAGCTCTTAGACAAAAGATCAATCAAGGAATGACATGATCTTTAACTTGTCTAGCCTCTCAAACATCCACAGTCGATCAAGAGGACTCACACATCAAGGATCAAGCACAAAGTTGCAACATTCCAAGTGGATCAAGCCTCAAGATCGCCAGTGTCACCAAATTAAGGTTTTGGTCGACTGGGGCCTCCAGATGGAAATTTTCCTCTGGGCATGAGCCAAAGGCTTCAAATCACAACCTAAGATGCTCCAAGGGACATCATAAACCCAATCATCAAGTCAATTTTGCCTCAGGGAATGCATTCATAAAAAATCAGGAATTAGGGTTTCTTGACCTAATTCACCCCTAAGTTGACTTTTGGGACAAAACATGAGCGAAGACCTCAAGAGAGGATTTAAGGGTCTCTAACACACTACATTTATCCATTTTCAATAATGGATTGATCCAAGAAGCTTGATCAACAAGTTTCAAATTCATCAGAACCACAATTAGGGTTTCGCGGGAAAAGTTAATTGTGCCTTTGAATTTTGACTAGGACATGCTCCCAAAGCTTAGGATATGATTCAATATACCCTATAACACCTATGGAATCCATACATCAAGTTTGATTTAGGTCAAGGACTTGATTTCATAGAGGATCGCACAGTTTGGAGTTCATCTGACAAAAAGTCAACTGTGCACAAAAGTCAACTTTGACTTTTTGAGATTTTTCACAATTATGGTTCTTTGACCCTAAAATGATGTTAGTATGTGATTGGGATCATTACTCATCAAGAAAAATCAAGAAAAGTGGGATAACTTGTAAAAGGGGTAACCATAAAAAACTTAGAAATTTTCTAAGTTATGGAACAAAGTGGCTAGGGTACCAACTTCCAAGGATCATAACTTGAGATCCAAGCAACCATTTGGGCTGATCCAAAAATGGATTTGTAGCTCTCATGGCATACTTCAAAAGTGTCAACTACACATCATTCCAATTCATCATGGATTTTGAGTTATGGTTGGATCAAAATGGCTTAAAACATGAAATGTCACTTTTTCCAACACTTAGTGAAATTTTCACTAAGTCATAATCTGTCTTGCTTTTTTACCAAAAGTAGGGGGAATTTTTTACTTGGATCCAAAAAGTATCAAGACAAACTATGATCACACATGTGTTGTATCATATAAGAGCTTTCCAAAATGGCCATGAACTCCATGAAACTCCACTTGAGCCATGAGATATGACAATGACAATGTGCCTTGCTGCAAACTGTCATGGCAAGGCCGATTTGTGCATTTTGCTCGATTTGAGCAAATTTTGCAAATGACAAACAAGTTTATCCATCTGAACACCTCAGGGGGAGACCAAGGAGGGACAAACACTGATCCATCAGCCTCCCAAGTACTTGGAACCAAAAGTAGCATGCCAAACCTAGAAATGCCTAAAAGAGGGACAAGACTCCAATTTTGGTTTGGAGCATTTAATGGATACACCAAGGTGGCATCGACTGAGCCCTTTCCAACTGAATTCAGTCAAGAATTATCCAAGAACTAGGGAACCAGCAGCCTGTGATGTAACCTCTAGTCAATGGCTAGAGGAGACTTGGATTCCTATTGATCAACATTTGCCAAACTTCTGCAGCAGTTGCCATTTACTATTTATTGCAAAAAAAACTTGTTCTACTATAAATAGAGCTCATTTATGCTCAGTTTGAGTACACCAAAGCCATCAAATAGATGCTTTTCTCAAAATCACCTTCTCACTTCCAAATTTGCCTTCCAAAGCAAGTCACTATCGGGTTTTGAGTTTGAGAGCTATTCCAACCAAACCAATCACACACACACACCTCATAAACATCATATTGAAGTAATCCAAACACTCACATAACATCTGTAACACCAAAATCACAAAATCACTTGCCAACTGCTCAAGTTCTTGACAGAGGTGCAGTTGAGGTACCATCTCAAGTTTCAGCTTGTTTCAAACCACTCCAAGCATTCAGACACATCACTTGGCACCTAAGGAAGTTGTGCAAATCATTGGAACCAGATTGCAACACCTCTAACACAAAACACGATCACCAGCTGCAAGAGGTAAGCATGAACTCTTCTAACTCTATGATCCATGCATTTTTTGTTGTACAATAATTTGGCCATATGTTCATAATCATGCATAGAGTGTTTATCCTTAACCAATTACTTTGTTTGAATCGTGTATGGAATTTCTGAGCCTTCATGAAAATTTTAGGGTTCTTGAGGTTTCTCTTTGATTTCTTATTCCATGCTTAAAATAAATGAAATTAAAGACCATAGACATGATCGTGAGGTGAAAACGAGCAGATTGATATGTAGATTGCATGATATCATCATGTATTCAATGAGATTGGATAGAAAATACAAATCTACGGAAACAGAGGGTGGCGCGTGTTCTTGCCATGTTCTTGGTGCCCTTTTTGAAAATTCAAATATTTGAATTTTGTGATTTTATTTAATTGATTCAAAAATTAATTTCTCTCTGAGTTTTAATGATTTTGAGTTGATTCTTTTTTTAATAATTCACAAAAATTTTAAAATATTTTATTTTACCAAAAAATCCCAAAAATATTAATTATTTCATATACTTGATATTTTTACAAAGAATTAATATTTTATTTTTTTTTCAACATTTAAAATGTTTTTTCTCCCTTGATTTTCCAAATTTAATTGGTTTCCAATCATTTTGTGGATATAAACATGAGTTTTGAAGCATTGATCCTAGATCACCACTCATTTTTCACATGTTCTCATCAATTTGTATTAATTTTTAAACAAAATTAATTCCTTTTTGAAACCAAATTAGGGTTTTTTATTAATTCAACCCTCATCAATCATTTTAAAACTCTTTGGGACTCTTGGTAGAGTGTAAGACCCAATCCTTTTGTAAATAAACCTTTTAGGGCCTCACACATTGTATAAGTCCCTCTGTATATTTTCAAACGTTCGGCGCGATCGTTGCCTTTTCAAAATCAACTAGGCATCTCCTCGAGCTATAAGTCCCAATTTTTTTTTCTTAAAACTCTTTGGGCCTCTAATATAGTGTAAGACCCAACCCCTTTTTGAAACCAAAATGATTTGGGCCTCAGATATTGTATAAGACCCACTGTGTTTTCAAAAACCTCGGCGCGATCGCCGTTGCCAAACAAACAACCCTGGGCCTCTCTTTGAGATGTAAGCCCCATCTCTTGTATAAAAATAAATCATTGGGCCTCTAATAGAGTGTAATACCCATCCCCTTGTACATAAAACCTTTTTGGGCCTCACGTATTGTATAAGTCTTTCAGTACAGTTTTTAAAACAATGGTTCGATCATCGTTAAAACTTGGGCCTCTCCTTGAGCTGTAAGCCCCAACAGTCTCTTCAAAGCACTTCCTCCTTTGATTTTGAATTCAAATATATGTTGTTATCAAAACTTTATTTGTTGAACAACTAACCAAACAACATGGAAACTTTACAACGGGTAAGTGTTTATCCGCTTTCATTTACCGCTTTCATCTGTATATAACTGTATTGTGGGGCTGCTTCACTGTAAGTCTTCTTTCACATCCTTTTATATACTTGTCACATATCCACTGTGTAATACTAGTATAGTTATTTAGAGTTTTCCCCGGCAACTACGTCTAGCACTAGGTAAAGCCTTGTTGGTCACTCTTAAACAATATGGAACAAAGAGAAAGCCAGTATTCTTGGTGAACCTTTTCTCAGACTGTCACCCTTAGAAATTGTCAAAGAAACTCTAACTCCCCAGAGATGATCTTTTCTCCGTGAATGGCATCTCTTGAGTTTCTTCCAAATTCTCTAACTTTCCTGGAATGATCTCTTCTCTGTGAATTTCTTTTCTTGAACTTCTCTTGGTTTTGGGACCCACTGGCTTCCTAAAAGCATCCCTGCCTCCTCTTGGGCGTTGTACAAGGACCCTTCGGCTTCTTAGAAGTTCTCATGCCTTCTCTTGGGCTTAATACAAGGACCCTGATGACCTCTTAAAGGTATAAGACAGAACTTAGTCATCCTTTGCTAGAGCAGTCTTTCCCGCATCAAAACTCCGACCATTGTAGGGTTGATACTCATCCCTTAATGTCCGCACCTCCTCTTGGGCATTATACAAAAGATAAAACTCTAGACTTGGATAGTCTAAACCTCTTGAGTCTCAAAGACATTCACAAGTTCCTTTCAAACATAGGAAGAAACCTCGGTCTCTCCCATGAGAGTTCCCCACACTTGGACCCGCTTCAGGATCTCCAGAATCCACAGCGGTAAGGCAGCCTCCTCTTGGGCTTTGTACAAATGATTCTCCCTAGATGAGCTAACCTTTTCAGACTCTCTTGTTGAGGCAATCACTTTTTAGGCTCCGTCTCGGGCTTTGTACAAGACATATAAAAACACTCTCTTGTTGAGTATAAAAGACTCTCTTGTTGAGTCAATCCCTTTTTTAGCCTCCGTCTTGGGCTTTGTACAAGACATATAAAAACACTCTCTTGTTGAGTATAAAAGACTCTCTTGTTGAGTCAACCACTTTTAGCCTCCGTCTTGGGCTTTGTACAAGACATATAAATCACTCTCTTGTTGAGTATAAAATACTTTCTTGTTGATTTAACCTCCTTTTAGCCTCTATCTCGGGCTTCGTACGTGATAGAAAAATACTCTCTTGTTGAGTATAAAAGACTCTCTTGTTGAGTCAATCCCTTTTAGCCTCCGTCTTGGGCTTTGTACAAGACATATAAATCACTCTCTTGTTGAGTATGAAAGACTCTCTTGTTGAGTCAATATCCTTTTAGCCTCAATCTCGGGCTTCGTACGAGATAGCAAAACACTCTCTTGTTGAGTATAAAAGACTCTCTTGTCGAGTCAACCACTTTTAACCTCCGTCTTGGGCTTTGTACAAGACTTATAAAACACTCTCTTGTTGAGTATGAAAGACTCTCTTGTTGAGTCAATATCCTTTTAGCCTCAATCTCGAGCTTCGTACGAGACAACGAATCACTCTCTTATTGAGTATAAAAGACTCTCTTGTTGAGTCAAACAACCTTCAGACTCTCTTGTTGAGTTGATCACCTGTTCAAGGCTCTCTTGTTGAGTAAACCCTTTTTTGCCTCCGTCTTGGGCTTTATACAGGATAGAGAAAAGTACTCTCTTGTTGAGTCAAACCATTTCAGCCTCCATCTTGGGCGTTATACAAGATACATTCTCCTCAACTGAGTCAAAATCCCTTTTAGCCTCAATCTTGGGCCTTGTAAAAGACAGAAAGAACATTTTCCTTCGGAAAAGTCAAACTTCCAGCCTCCTCTTAGGCTTTTTATAAAGAAAACCCCGGTTGAGTCAATCAACCTTTTAGCATCAAAGTTGTGCCTTGCTCACAACATACGGACATCAACAACTCCTATTTAGAGATGACAAATTCTCTCTCTCAACCCTTTAGCTTCATATCCTGAGCTTTGACCAAGATATAAACCACCTTTAGCTTCACGTCTTAGGCTTTGAACAAGACACCAAAACACCACTTTCCTCCCATAGAATAGGAGGAACTACAATTGCTCTAATTTCCCTGTTTCGGGAATACGTAGGCATAAGATTGCAAAAATCTTAGCAAGCATACTAATCAAAAAACCCCAAAAATCCCGTACCTTCAGACATCAATCGAAAAACATCAGACCTAACATCTTAAAACCTCACATATAATCCAGACACTTGTATTCTTAAGAAAATAACCCCAAGAAGGACCCCCCTATTTTGATAGCATCTGTAAACCAACAATTTTGACTGTTTAAACTTAGTATGCAAGCAGGGTTAATTCGAGACATCTATTTCCTTTCCTTAATCAGCTCAACAGGATAAAAAATGAATCGAACTGTAGTACCAAAGTGATAGTGATTCGAAACCACAAAAATCGCGCTACAGAAAAGTGGCGACCACAGTGGGAGCTCTTCTTTCTTACAGTTTTAGGTAGAAACCTTGAACAAGTCATTTTCACTGTGGCCGCCATAGAAAAGTGGCGACCACAGTGGGAGTCATTCTTTCTTACAGTTTTAGGTAGAAACCTTGAACAAGTCATTTTCACTGTGGCCGCCACAGAAAAGTGGCGACCACAGTGGGAGCCATTCTTTCTTACAGTTTTAGGTAGAAACCTTGAACAAGTCATTTTCAATGTGGCCGCCACAGTAAAGTGGCGACCACAGTGGGAGTCATTATTTCTTACAGTTTTAGGTAGAAACCTTGAACAAGTCATTTTCACTAAGGCCGCCACAGAAAAGTGGCGACCACATTGGGAGTTATTCTTTCTTACAGTTTTAGGTAGAAACCTTGAACAAGTCATTTTCACTGTGGCCACCATAGAAAAGTGCCGACCACAGTGGGAGGCATTCTTTCTTGCATTCCCAGGGGATGAAACCTTAAGTTCTCGAAGTATCACAGAAATGGCGACTCTGCTGGGGAGTCATTGTCTGTATAGGATCATAAGACTAGAGGTCTAGGATGATTAAGACAAATATATATACTGCTTTTCCTAATTGATATCTGTGTTTATTTTTCTGCTAATGGGAATGCGTGTGATGCCGCATGTGGAAAGATTGAGTATACACCTAAGATAAGGGATGGCATTATACGGGTAATCTTACGGGGAGTGAATCTCAGTTAAGAGTCCCCGTTCGACCATCAGACTCAGTGGAGACTCCCTTTGTAGATACATTGCCTATACGACTTCGGTTGTTGAAAGTAGTGTGGTCAATTGGGTTATCTAAGAAGCTGAGGTTTTTAGTAGACTGAAACCATTTTGTAGTGCAGAAGCTATTGGGAATAGTTGTCACACGATACTACCCTCATTTGAGATCACTCTAAGATACATCAGCTCGCTGGCGATCTGCTTGTTGTTGTTATCCCAAGACGGGTCAATGATTTTGCGGAAAGGTACAAAAAATACCAGTATAAACCTTTGGGGATGGGTAGAGCCTTGACTTCATGACACCGACCCTTTAACCCCATATTTTTTCTATGTTTTTGTGTGCTGCATTCATGCATTCATCTAAAAAACATTAAAACAAAGAAAATTCTTCTCTTCTAGTCTCTCTTTTTCAAATTAAACTAAGACAATGATTGCAAATGTCAGATAAAGAGATTGCTAATGGATTTTGGTAGAAGGAAAACTCACAAGTACACCTTCAAGGTTCCAAAGCTAGAGGATTTAAGAGGTCTGGCGAGAATGGTCACCAACCCCAAGGCTTTCAGAGCCAAGTATGGAGGACTGCTATCTCTGTTAAGGGTTCATGTAATCGAAGGAATCCTGTCCACACTAATCCAGTTCTACGATCTGGTCTAGCACTATTTCACATTCCCGAATTATCAGCTAGCACTAACACTGGAGGAGTACTCTCACCTGACTGATTTGCATATTACTGACCAAGCTCCCTTTTCTGGACTGGAAGAAATTCCAAATGATCAAACCATTGCGAGAGCAATCTATTTGGACGAGTCAAAAATCAGGACTCACATGACCACTAAGGGGGGAATCCAGGGCTTGCCAGCCCAGTTCTTGACAAAGAAAGCCCTGTACTTTGCCAGCATAGGGAACGTGGCCGCTTTCGAAAGCATCTTTGTTTTGCTTACCTACGGGTTATTTTTATTTCCCAACATCAATAACTTTGTAAATATTAACGCCATTAAGATTTTCCTGATTGGAAACCCTGTACCAACCTTACTCGCAGATGCGTATCATTCTGTACACTTAAGGAATTTATATAGCAGAGGAATGATCACATGCTTTGTACCCCTGCTATACAAATGGTTCATTTCCCACTTGCCCAAATCTGCTGCATTTTGGGATCAAAAGAATACTTTACATTGGTCGCAGAGAATCATGTCTCTTACCAACTCTGACATCGATTGGTACAATCGAATCTATGACGGGATCAGGATTATTGACCGTTATGGAAATTTCCCAAATGTACCCCTTATAGGAACTAAGGGAGGAATCAATTATCATCCAGTATTAGTTCGTCGTCAATTTGGATACCCGATGAGACATATTCCACGTAATGCTCATCTGGAAGGTCCTTTCTTCAAGGAAGGAGAAAATGACAGAGCACTAAAGACAGAAATAGTGCATGCCTGGAAACACGTTCACATGAAAGGAAAAGAGTCTCTAGGAAAACTAGACTGTGTCTCGGTGGAGCCTTATCTCCACTGGGTACAAACTAGAGCTCTCAAGCTGAGGATGCCTTACCCTCGTCAGGAAGTTGTTCTATTAAGGGACTCGGTCCTTTATTTTATGTCTGAGACGGAAAAACTTTAGGTTACTCTCAACAAAGTTCAGCAGGAGAAGAGGTCTTGGAGGAACAAGTACCGTATTCTCAATGTGGAGTGTAAGAAAATTCAGCAACTATTAAAAGATAAAGATGCCCTGATTGAGATTTTAGAGCAACATGCTGTAGAAAATCAAGATGACCAAAGGAATTTGCTCGCTCCTTTCACTTGGCAAAGGAATGATGACCTGACAACGGCCCAAGAGCCCCGGTCAAAGAAAACGAAAGTACCAGAACCAGCACCTGAGCTCGCTTCAGAGAGGACTCAGGACCCATAAGTTTAGATTTCCTTTTACAGCACTATGTAAATTACTGTATTTCCATTTCCGCAATCTTTGAATTCAATAAAATGGGGTTTCCCCACTATTTTATATTTTCAATCCAACTGTTGAAGTTTACTTTGAATAAACAAAAAAATATATACAATTAATATAATCATTGCATATCATTCGTAACGCATTCTTCTTACCTATGAATCTCACGTTTGTGTCTCGATTCTAGAGTCAAACTGTCTCATTCGTACAATACTCGGGCCAATCGTCAGAAAAAGATGGATGATCTCGAGGAAGAGAATAGAGAGTTGAGAGAAGAGATCAACACTCTGAAAGAGGATTTGAGAAAGCTTCATAACGACATGCAAGCTCTAGCAGAAGCTCAAATGCAACAACAAAGGACTGTGATCTCAGAGATCACATCAACTCCCATAATGGAAAAGTATGATCCTAGGTACAAACTGCCGAAAGATCATCCCTGGGGCATGCATATCAACTAAATCCCTGAGGGATATATTCCACCGATCACTGATAATCCAGAAACTTCAGCAGGAGCCGCTGGGGCTGAAGGTTACAAACTTCGGGAAAGCGAAGATGCCAGGGGCATGACAGCAACTCCTGAAGGTTACAAACTTCGGGAGGCACCGAGAGTCTCAGCCATGATGACTATACCACCACCCGTGGTACACACTATCCCGGAAGGACAGATACAACAAATACCTTCTGGTGGAAATGAAAGTATGTTTGACAGAATGAATGAGTTCCAGGAACAATTCCTGGAGATGCAGAAAGAACTGCAAGCCCTTCGCGATCAGGATTTATTTGGAAAGGACGTTGCAGACCTTTGTTTGGTCCCTAATGTGAAAGTTCCGCACAAGTTTCAGATACTCGATTTTGAAAAGTACAAGGGTAACTCTTGCCCTCAAAGCCACTTGGTGATGTACGCTCGGCGAATGTCAGCTCAGACAAAGAACCAGGAGCTACTAATTCACTACTTTCAGGATAGTTTAACTGTGCCGCACTCAAACGGTACATGGGTTTAAACCGCACTAAGATCGGCACTTTCAGAGATCTTGGCACTGCTTTTGTTCAACAATATAAGTATAACCTATACATGGCACCGGACATAGATCAACTCAGATCGATGTCACAGAAGGACAAGGAAACCTTTAAGGAATATGCTCAGAGATGGCGTGAAATTGTAGCTCAGATTTGTCCACCTCTTGAGGAAAAAGAGATGACAAAGATCTTCTTGAAAACCTTGAGCTCATTTTACTACGACAGAATGGTTGCCAGTGCGCCCAGTGACTTCACCGAGATGGTGGGCATGGGAGTTCATCTTGAGGAAGCAGTCCGAGAAGGACGGTTAGTTAAAGACGCTGGATCATCATGTAATACAAAACAATACGGTAGTGCTCTCCCTAAGAAAAAATAGCAAGATATTGGAAATATCTCTCTCAAAAAGCAAAGGCGATGATACCAACCAGTAGCATCCATAACTCCTGCTATCAACCCCGCACCTGTTCCTACGTATCAACCTCAAGTTGCTCATAGTCAACCGAATCAACAACAATATCAGCAAAGGACATAACAACCTCTTCAGTAGGCTCGCCCTCCGTACAACAACAATCGTACAACGCAACCACCAGGGTTTGACCCTATACCGGTGTTGTACGCAAAATTGTTTCCGTTATTACTGGTCAAGGGACACGTCCAAACCAGGTCTCCTCTTACAGTACCAAAAAATCCGCCTTTTTGGTTTAAGGCGGATCAGACTTGCCCTTACCATCAAGGAGGACCAAGGCATAACATAGAAAACTGTCTCAGTTTCAAATCCGATGTGCAAAATCTTGTTAGGAGCGGGGTCTTATCTTTCAAAGATACGAATCTGAATGTTCTCATAAACCCGCTGCCTCAACACGAGAAAGCCGCAGTAAATTTGATAGAAGGAGAGTCTAACAACAGCTATCAAATTCATGATGTACTCTTATTAAGGGCCAATTTGGTCAAGATGCATTGTAGACAGAGCGGGTATGGCCATGTGCCACCTCATAATTATCACCAGTGTGATATCTGCTCTAAAAACAATCAGGGATGTTTTGTGGTACAATAAACTCTACAGGAACAGTTGGATCTCGGATGGATCCAAGAGCATCGAATTCATGGAGTTAACATGACTTATACAAGTTCCAACATCATTCAGAACCACGACATCCGTGCAATGAATGTCAACTTGGTGGTAATGCACTTAAGGCAAAGCCAGTATCATAATCTGCCACGACATGATTATAATTCATGTCTGACTTGCTCGGTAAACAAACAGGGATGCTCTTTCGTACAAGAGGCCCTCTAGCATCAGATGGATCTTGGGTGGATCCAAGACAACCGTGATAGAAATCCCTATTAGATCAACATGATTCAAATCTTCGATATTTGTTTGATGAATACCGGCTTGGTAGAGTTACACGCCAAGCAAGTCCAACTCGGTTTTCTCACTTCACATGATTATCTGAGCTGTAAAGTATGTTGTGAGAGTAACCAAGGGTGCGGTCTCGTTGAAAGAACTATACAACACTTGTTAAACCATTGGTGGCTTCCGATTTATCTAGACGAAGACACGCAACAAGTCAGCATGGTTAATGGGAACCCTACTAGGCATCAAAGTCAGGATGTTCGATCTATGGAAGCAGACCTAGTGAGGTTACACTGCATTCAAAGCAGACGTGGCCAGGTGCCACCACATAACTACGAGCGCTGTAGAGTCTGCTCGAAAAATAATCAAGGATGTTACCTCGTGCGAGAAGCTCTTCAGAGTCAGTTGGACCGCAAAGAGATTCAACAATATTCGGTTTCGGGGTCTATCAACTGGATGCCAGACTATTTTGCCTACCAGATCAAAGATGTTGTTGTAATCTCTGATCCTGAGAGGACCAAGGATGTTTGTACCATCATCCCTCTACTTGACGAATCGAAGGTTCTTAACCAGGAACTGATTGAAGTTACTTACGACAGTAGGAAAAATCAGAAGGCTCCTGTAGTTATTTATCTGCCGGGACCTGTAACGCCCCGGGTTTTTTTTGTTAGATTTATTTAATCGAGTCGATTTAATTATTTTTGGTCTTTATATTATTTTATTCTTGGTTATTATGTTTTATCGCGTTTTGGGAACGTTTGCAAGAAAATTGAGTATAGGGGTATTTTGGTCTTTTTGGCTTGGATATATATTGTTTTTCATTAAAATATAAACATAGAGAGAAAAATAGAAAGAAAAGAAGAGAAGAGAAAAGGAGAGTGAGAAGAAGAAAACGAGGAAAACTTGGAGCTTAAGAAATCGTTTCAACCGACACTTCAAAGCACGATTAATCGGGTAAGGGTGTGAAACTCGATTATCTTATCATTGTGTATGAATATGTGCATGTTTTCTTGGATTGTGTGGATTGTTTTCATATAATTTACATTTAGGTTGAAATGATGAAAATGAATCGGAATCGATGTTTTCGCGGTTGAAATGCGATATAAATGTTGTAGAATACTTGCTATTATAATTGGGGAATGTTTTGGTTGTTATGTTATGGTTTGATAGTGTTTTGGTGGATGAAATGTTGGTTTTGGGGTGAATAACAGCGCTGCTGGGATTCTAGGTTTTCCAGGGATTGCCTAGCGAACCTGGGGCGAGTCCTAGCGAACAGCTTTCGAGGGTTCGCCTAGCGAACCCGTCAGCGAAGGTCAGTGAATGTTCGCTAACGAAGTTCGCCTAGCAAACTTTGTACTGGTTTTTCTTTGCCACTATTCGCTGGTGTTTGCCTAGCGAATGTGATGATTTTTCTATTTTGTTTTCTTCATAACTTTCAAACCGTAAGTCCGTTTTGGCCGCCGTTCGATGCGTTGGAAAGCTAATGAGATGTTCTTTCTGATAAAATGGTTTTGAGACTAGTGGCCGATTTAATTGTGTCGGGAATTAGAATAATGTCGTTTCTTCGACTTTTACCGTCGTAATTGTGTGTGATTGATCTGTTATCATGCAATATGTTTTGATATATGTATCGTATAGCTTGTGTGTTGTTATATGATGTGAATGCATGTAATGAAATGTTGTGATGATGATTTGTGGCCTTATGGAAAATAAATGCATTGTTTTGGGTTTGATTTCAATGCATGATTATTGATGTTGAGATGGTTCACATGGTTATGTATGTTATGCATTTGATTATCATGAGTAATTGTATGCCAAGCATCATGATATGCACTCTTGTGATGTCGTGTGCCCTAGTGGGTGTGAGCGACGAAACGATTCCCGAGGGAATATGCTATAATGGTCGTGAGCCTTATACAAAGAGGACCGAAAGCGACGTTATAGACGATCATGAGCCTTATACAAAGAGGACCGAAAGCGATCGGATCGTGAGCCTTATACAAAGAGGACCGAAAGCGATCCATAAACATCGTGAGCCTTATACCAAGAGGACCAAAAGCGACGGGGAACATTGTTTGCCCGACGGGGAGTTACACTAAGTAACAAGCGATGATTCCAATAATTCCTGAGTGAATTAATGATGAGAATGATGGATGGAACGGTACCGCATTGCATTTGCATAGAGTCGTTGTGTTGGTCTCTTTGTATTTGCATAGGTCATGAATGGATTGATTATGTGGGAGATTGCGAATGGAATTGATGAGTTGATATATATATATATATATATATATATATATATATATATATATATATATATATATATATATATATATATGTTGGTGATAAATGAATTGAGCATGATTGATATGCCTTTGTGATGAATGTATGAGATATGAATTATGTTGTTTTGTATTTGATTTATGGTGTAAGTTGCGGTGATAATGTTTTACATTGTGTATTTTGTGTTGTTAACATAATTGTATGCAACTATATTATAATTGTGTTTCTCACCCTTCTGCTGTTTTGAATGCTCTATGAGGCATTGCAGATTAGATGCTGGAGGTCTTTTTGTGAAGCTTATGTCTTCATTATTTTGTTGGTCGGCTCTGATAGGTAGCGCCGGGTAGTCGGGGGATCGTTATGTGACTTTATGTATATATCTTTTTGGAGTTTACATGTATGACTCTGTGTATGACAGACAAACTTCTATGTTTATATATAAGAGATTTCAGTTGCAGATTTTCCATTTTTATTCTGTATCTGAATTGTGGGTGTTAGGAATTGAGTTCCTCTGTTTATGTTGCTACCTGATTGTTGCATATCTATTTGAGCAGGTTATTTTATTTCATCATCGTGATGTGACGCTCCGTCTATGCCATGAATGTTTTAATTCTACTCTGATTATTTGTTATCGCTTTAATTGTGCGGGGTATAGATTGGGGGTGTTACATTAAGTGGTATCAGAGCCAGTTTGTGTCAGTCTGTGCCAGTCCGTGTCGGTCGTTTTGACCAAGTTGTTTGTTGTGCGTCAGAATATGGCTGGAAGGAATGACGCTGCTCTTGCTGCTGCTATGCAAGCTATGGCTCAGGCTGTGCGGGGTGCACCTAATGCTGGTGGGAATGATGAGTTCAGGAAGAACAAACCGCCTATCTTCAAAGGAATGCATGATCCTGATGGTGCACAGATTTGGCTTAAGGAGATTGAAAGAATCTTTCGAGTGATGGACTGTGCTGAGGAACATAAGGTGAGATTGGGTACTCACATGTTACAGGAGGAGGCTGATGATTGGTGGGTTAGTGCGCGTCATGTGTGGGAAGCTACAGGCGAAGAGGTCACTTGGGCTTTGTTTAGCAGGGAGTTTTTGAGGAAGTATTTTCCTGAAGATGTTAGAGGAAAGAAGGAAATAGAGTTCTTGGAGTTGAAACAGGGTTACATGTCTGTTATTAATTACACTGCTAAGTTTGTGGAGCTTGTTCAGTTTTATCCACATTATGCTGAAGCAACTGCGGAGTTTTCAAAATGTGTGAAGTTTGAGAACGGGTTGCATCCTGAGATCAAGCAGGAAATTGGTTATCAAAGAATTAGGAGGTTTTCGGATTTGGTGGATTGTTGTAGAATTTATGAGGAGGATAGCAAAACTTGTTCTACTCATTATAAGAGTGTGAACGAAAGGAAAGGAAAGCAACCGTTTCGTGGTGGTCCTTATGTGTCACCAGCTGACAAGGGAAAGCAAAGGGTTAATTCTGATAAAAGGCCAAGTGGGGGAGAAATGTATAATCCTCTGAGATGTTATAGGTGTGGTGACTTAGGACATTGTCAGTTTGAATGTAGAAAGGATATAAGGAAGTGTTCCAATTGTGGAGGTATAGGACATGTGACAGCTGAGTGCAAAAGGAATGTGGTGAAGTGTTTCAACTGTGGTGAACCTGGTCATATTAGTACGAAGTGTCCAAAACCAAAGCAAGCTCAAGCTGGAGGGAAAGTATTTGCATTGGCAGGAACTTAGACTTCTAGCGCAGATCGTCTGATCAGAGGTACTTGTTTTATTAATAGTACGCCTTTAGTTGCTATTATTGATACCGGAGCGACTCATTCATTTATTTCGTCTGAGTGTGCGCAGCGTATGAATCTTTTGTTGTCTTCGATGGATAGAGAGATGGTTATCGATACTCCAGCAATGGGGTCGGTAACTACTTCTTTGGTTTGTTTAAGTTGTCCTTTGACCATTTATGGTAAGGATTTTGATATGGATTTGGTGTGTCTGCCGTTGGAGGGTTTAGACGTGGTTCTGGGAATGAATTGGTTGCAGCTCAATCGAGTTCATATCGATTGTTATCATAAGTTGGTAAGATTTCCTTCTCTTGAAGAAGACGAGGAATCGAGTTTCTTATCTACCAAAGAGTTGAAGAAACTTTTGGCGGATGAAGCTCAGTTGTTCGGGTTGTTTGCATCGTTGACTGTGGATAGTCAAGTTGTAATTGATGTGGTTCCAGTCGTGTGTGATTTTCCTGAGGTGTTTCCAGAGGATATTTCTGATGTGCCGCCAGAGAGAGAGGTGGAGTTTTCTATAGATCTAGTTCCTAGTACTAGACCTGTGTCTATGGCACCTTATCGTATATCGGCATCTGAGTTGGTTGAGTTGAAGAAGCAGTTGAATGAATTGTTAGAGAAAAGGTTTGTGAGGCCGAGTGTATCGCCTTGGGGTGCTCCAGTTTTATTGGTGAAAAAGAAAGATGGAAGTATGCGATTGTGTATTGATTATCGCCAGCTGAATAAGGTGACGATTAAGAATAAGTATCCTCTTCTGAGAATTGATGATTTGATGGACCAGTTGGTAGGTGCGTGTGTGTTTAGTAAAATTTATTTGAGGTCAGGTTATCATCAGATTAGAGTGAAAGAGGAAGATATTCAGAAGATGGCTTTTAGGACATGATACAGACATTACGAATATTCCGTGATGTCGTTCGGGGTTTCTAATGCGCTGGGAGTGTTTATGGAGTATATGAATCGCATTTTCCATGAGCATTTGGATCAATTTGTTTTTGTGTTTATTGATGACATCTTGATTTATTCTAAGTCCCGGGAGGAGCATGAGGAACATTTGCGTATTGTATTGCAAATCTTGAAGGAAAAGAGACTTTATGCCAAGTTGTCCAAGTGTGAGTTCTGGTTGTCAGAAGTGAGTTTTCTTGGGCATATGATTTCAGGTAATGGTATTGCTGTGGATCCATCTAAAGTAGATGCAGTTATACAATGGGAGGCTCCTATATCGGTTACTGAAATTAGAAGCTTTTTGGGTTTAGCTGGATATTATCGAAGATTCATTGAAGGCTTTTCCAAGTTAGCACTTCCTTTGACCCAGCTGACTTGTAAAGTTAAAGCGTTTATTTGGGATATTCAGTGTGAGGAAAGTTTTAGTGAGCTGAAGAGAAGATTGACTACAGCTCCGATTTTGATCTTACCGAATCCTAGTGAACCGTTTGTGGTGTATTGTGATGCGTCTTTGATTGGGTTAGGTGGTGTGTTGATGCAAGAAGGTAAGGTTGTGGCTTATGCTTCGAGGCAGTTGAGGGTTCATGAGAAAAATTACCCTACTCATGATTTGGAATTAGCGGCGGTGGTTTTTGTGTTGAAAATTTGCAGGCATTATCTCTATGGTGCAAGATTCGAAGTCTTTAGTGATCATAAGAGTTTGAAATACTTGTTTGATCAGAAAGAGTTGAATATGAGGCAACGGAGATGGTTGGAATTTTTGAAGAACTACAATTTTAGGTTGAATTACCATCCTGGTAAAGCTAATGTGGTAGCCGAAGCGTTAAGCCGGAAATCTTTGCATATGTCTGCTTTGATGGTTAAAGAGTGGGAACTTTTGGAAGCATTTAGAGATTTGAGTTTGGTGTGTGAGTTGACATCTGACAGCGTGAGGCTTGGTATGTTAAGGGTCACTAATGAGTTTCTGTTGACCGTTAGCGAGAAACAGAGGCTGGATGTGAAATTTGTTGATTTGATGACGGTTGGAGATAAAGGTGTGAATGGTGACTTTAAAGTGGATGATAAGGGTGTTTTGAGATTCCGTGGAAGAATTTGTATTCCTGATGATTCGGAATTGAAAAAGATGATTTTAGAGGAAGGACACCAGAGTAGTTTGAGTATACATCCGGGAGCTAATAAAATGTACCAAGATTTGAAGAAGATCTTTTGGTGGTCCGGATTGAAGAGGGATGTGGCTCAGTTTGTTTATGCGTGTTTGACGTGTCAGAAGTCGAAGGTAGAACATCATAAGCCTAGTGGATTATTGCAACCGTTGGATATTCCCGAGTGGAAATGGGACAGCATTTCTATGGATTTTGTGACAGGGTTGCCGAATACTCAGAGGGGACATAATGCCATTTGGGTGGTTATGGATAGGCTGACCAAATCGGCGCATTTCATTCCGATTGACATCAGTTTTTCTTTGGAGAGGTTGGCTGAGATTTATATCCATGTGATTGTGAAGCTACATGGTGTTCCGTTGTGTATTGTTTCAGATCGAGATCCGAGGTTTACTTCCAGATTTTGGGAAAGTTTGCAAAAGGTGTTAGGTTCCAAGTTGAGATTGAGTTCTGCTTATCATCTTCAGACGGATGGTCAGACCGAGAGAACTATTCCGTCATTGGAAGATTTGTTGAGAGCTTATGTTCTTGAGCAAGGTGGTGCTTGGGATAGTTATCTTTAGTTGGTTGAATTCACGTATAACAACAGTTTCCATTCGAGTATTGGAATGGCACCTTTTGAAGCATTGTATGGAAGAAGATGTCGAACGCCTTTGTGTTGGCATGAATCTGGTGAGAGTTCGGTGGTTGGACCAGAGTTAATTCAACAAACTACGGAAAAGGTGAAACTTATTCGTGAGAAGATGAAGGCTTCTCAGAGTAGGCAGAAGAGTTATCATGATCGAAGGAGGAAAGATCTTGAGTTTCAAGAAGGCGGTCATGTATTTTTGAGAGTTACACCGGTGACAGGTGTTGGTCGTGCATTGAAGTCGAAGAAGCTTACTTCTCGGTTTATTGGTCCTTATCAGATATCCGCGAGAGTGGGTGTTGTGGCTTATCGGGTGGCGTTGCCAGCGAATCTTTCGAATTTGCATGATGTGTTCCATGTTTCACAGCTTCGAAAGTATGTCCCGGATCCGTCGCATGTGATTCCAATGGATGAGGTTGAGGTAAGGGAGAACCTTATGGTGGAGGCATTACCGGTGAGAGTTTTGGATCGCGAGTTGAAGCGGTTAAGAGGCAAGGATATTGCGCTTGTGAAAGTAGCGTGGGGAGGCGCTGCTGAGGGCATTTTGACTTGGGAGTTGGAGAGTCGGATGCGGGAATCGTATCCGGAGTTGTTCGTCTCAGGTAATATTTTCGATGACGAAAATTTCTAAGTGGGGGAGAGTTGTAACGCCCCGGGTTTTTTTTGTTAGATTTATTTAATCGAGTCGATTTAATTATTTTTGGTCTTTATATTATTTTATTCTTGGTTATTATGTTTTATTACGTTTTGGGAACGTTTGCGAGAAAATTGAGTGTAGGGGTATTTTGGTCTTTTTGGCTTGGATAGATATTGTTTTTCATTAAAATAGAAACATAGAGACAAAAATAGAAAGAAAAGAATAGAAGAGAAAAGGAGAGTGAGAAGAAGAAAAAGAGGAAAACTTGGAGTTTAAGAAATCGTTTCAACCGAAACTTCAAAGCACGATTAATCGGGTAAGGGTGTGAAACTCGATTATCTTATCATTGTGTATGAATATGAGCTTGTTTTCTTGGATTGTGTGAATTATTTTCATATAGTTTACATTTAGGTTGAAATGATGAAAATGAATCAGAATCGATGTTTTCGCGGTTAAAATGCGATATAAATGTTGTAGAATACTTGCTGTTATGATTGGGGAATGTTTTGGTTGTTATGTTATGGTTTGATAGTGTTTTGGTGGATGAAATGTTGGTTTTGGGGTGAATAACAGCGCTGCTGGGATTCTGAGTTTTCCAGGGTTCGCCTAGCGAACCTGGGGCGAGTCCTAGCGAACAGCTTTCGAGGGTTCGCCTAGCGAACCCGTCAGCGAAGGTCAGCGAATGTTCGCTAACGACGTTCGCCTAGCGAACTTTGTACTGGTTTTTCTCTGCCATTGTTCGCTGGTGTTCGCCTAGCGAATGCTGGAGCGAAAGTGATGACTTT
The DNA here is from genome assembly GCA_022829125.1 of Lathyrus tuberosus. NCBI lineage: Eukaryota > Viridiplantae > Streptophyta > Magnoliopsida > Fabales > Fabaceae > Lathyrus > Lathyrus tuberosus. The sequence continues at coordinate 1,981,969 of JALAZF010000277.1, forward strand.
TCTATTTTGTTTTCTTCATAACTTTCAAACCGTAAGTCCGTTTTGGCCGCCGTTCGATGCGTTGGGAAGCTAATGAGACGTTTTTTCTTATAAAATGGTTTTGATACTAGTGGTCGAATTAATTGTGTTGGGAATTGGAATAGTGTCGTTTCGTTGACTTTTACCGTCGCAATTGTGTGCGATTGATGTGTTATCATGCAATATGTTTTGATATATGCATCGTATAGCTTGTGTGATGTTATATGATGTGAATGCATGTAATGAAATGTGTGATGATGGTTTGTGGCCTTATGGCAAATAACTGCATTGTTTTGGGTTTGATTTCAATGCATGATTATTGATGTTGAGATGGTTCACATGGTTATGTATGTTATGCATTTGATTATCATGAGTCATTGTATGCCAAGCATCATGATATGCATTCTTGTGATGTCGTGTGCCCTAGTGGGTGTGAGCGACGAAACGATTCCCGAGGGAATCTGCTATAACGGTCGTGAGCCTTATACAAAGAGGACCGAAAGCGACGTTATAGATGATCGTGAGCCTTATACAAAGAGGACCGAAAGCGATAAGATCGTGAGCCTTATACAAAGAGGACCGAAAGCGATAAGATCGTGAGCCTTATACAAAGAGGACCTAAAGTGATCCATAAACATTGTGAGCCTTATACCAAGAGGACTGAAAGCGACGGGGAACACCGTTTGCCCGACGGGGAGTTACACTAAGTAACAAGCGATGATTCCAATAATTCCTGAGTGAATTAATGATGAGAATGACGGATGGAACGGTACCGCATTGCATTTGCATAGAGTCGTTGTGTCGGTCTCTTTGCATTTGCATAGGTCATGAATGGATTGATTATGTGGGAGAATTGCGAATGGAATTGATGAGTTGATATATATATATGCTGGTGATAAATGAATTGAGCATGATTGATATGCCTTTGTGATGAATGTATGAGATATGAATTGTATTTGATTTATGTGTAAGTTGCGGTGAGAATGTTTTACATTGTGTATTTTGTGTTGTTAACATAATTATATGCAAATATATTATAATTCTGTTTCTCACCCTTCTGCTGTTTTGAATGCTCTATGAGGCATTGCATATTAGATGCTGGAGGTCTTTTTGTGAAGCTTATGTCTTCATTCTTTTGTCGGTCGACTCTGATAGGTAGCACCGGGTAGTCGGGGAGATGGTTATGTGACTTTATGTATATATCTTTTTGGAGTTTACATGTATGACTCTGTGTATGACAGACAAACTTCTATGTTTATATATAAGAGATTTCAGTTGCAGATTTTCCGCTTTTATTCTGTATCTGAATTGTGGGTGTTAGGAACTGAGTTCCTCTGTTTATGTTGCTACCTGATTGTTGCATATCTATTTGAGCAGGTTATTTTATTTCATCATCGTGATGTGACGCTCCGTCTATGCCATGAATGTTTTAATTCTACTCTGATTATTTGTTATCGCTTTAATTGTGCGGGGTATAAATTGGGGGTGTTACAGGACCGCTACCGTATGAATCAGCTAAGGTGATCCCTTACAAATACGGTGCAACAACAATCGAGAATGTGTCGCTCCCGGGATTTTCATCCAAGTACAAACGCGAAAGTGGCACCGAACAGAGTCGCCAGCAATGTGTATTTATCCCACGAGAGGGAAAGGAAACACCGCATAAACCTGAGAGAAAGGGAAGGCATGGTCTCGCGACCAAGAGAACGGGGTTCGGGAGTCGGTTACGCGAGAGGAAGGTATTAGCACCCCCACGCGTCCATCGTACCCGATGGGATCCACGCTTGCTTGTCTCGATCAAAGGGTGTAGGAAAAAGACACTGAAAAAGAGAACTGCTGGAAAGAAAGAGAAACAAATGTAGGGAAAATAAAAAAGTGCTCGCATGGGCCCTACCCCACTGCCTACGTATCTCATCGGGAGCATGAGAATCAGAGCGACGTAGTTCCCCTCACTAGGGATGGATTGTTTGTGTTTTTTAGAGAACGGCTTACGTTCTAGCTCAGGTGTTGCAGGCTCGCTGGTCCGAGTGCGTTACTATCTTGCAAGAGAACGAGTAGAAGCGCGTTCGTGCGTTGAGAATGAATGAGATGAGAAAAGAATTCCCGAAGGAACGACGTTATTGTTTGTTTTTGTCTTTTAGGAGGAAGTGTTTTGGATTTGCTTGCATATGATAGTGTATTTAAATCTTAGTCATTGGAATGTGTACATTCTCACATTCCAAGATGGAATGGGTAAGAAAGCACACTAAGAGTGAAGAAGACCCCCACACTTAGTTCCAATTGTCAAGGTTCAAACACACTAGCATACTTGTGTTTATTAAGTGTTTTGTTGATTATGAAGTGAAGAAGTGTTTTTTATTATTTGCACCTTCGACAAGTATTGCATTTAAGTCCCTCACACAAGATCAAATGTTTAACACATTGACCCAAGATGGGTTATATGCTATACATTTTAAGATTATAAGAGAAGACCCCTTATAATCTTTTCTTTATGTGAAAGGCCTAAATGCAATAAATGCCTACCTTTATTAGATATTTTGAATTTTCTTTGAGATGAGAAAAGAGACCCAAGAGAGGATAAAGGTAAAAATCTATATGGGCTAAGACTCAATCCTAATTGATTAGTTAAGGGAGTGATCCTAAGGTTTGTGAGGTTTCAACCTAAAGTCTAAAGAAAGAATGAATTAAACAATTCACTTCTAAAGTAGAAGATGAATTGTAATTCACAAAGGGAAAGTGATGAGTTATTAAAAGAAAGCACATAAGTGCTTACCAAAACATAAAATGGAATTGTAGAAGATAAAGGATAGAAGTTGAATGTGGATTCCTTATCCACACTCAATTGAAACTTACCAAAGCCCCTACATGGTTAGTAAACATGTATAAGAAGTATAAGAAGTAAAAGAACATGTAATGCATCATAAAACTCAAAAGAATTAAATGAGAAATCAAATCCTAGAACCACAACCAGAATGTACATCATATGGGAAACAAATGGTTACTATCATGCAAGTCCAAGTGGATAGGCAACAAACATCATCAATGGCATTAGAACATGTTACCACAAGAAAAGGAAGATGAAAGATGAAAAAGAATGATAAAACATGCATAAATGGAACATGTAATCTAAGGCTCAGAATTGAAATGAAGTAAAAATGATTCACCAACATCTCACCAGTATTTATGAAGTAAACATCAAGACATTTAAGAAGTGATAGAAGAAGTAGAATTGAAATGGAAGTTCAAAAGAGAACACAAGTACAAACACAACATGTTAAAGGTGCACAAAGTTTAAATAAAAATCAACATGCAAGGATGACATGTAATATGTACCAATGACCTATAATGTCAAGTGAATAGTTCACAAGGTAGGCAAATGATCATGCAAGTATGTACAAAAGAAATCATGTAAACATGCACAAAGATCACAAGGATGTGACATGTTGTAATGCTTCAAATGAAATTTCTTAAACAAAAATCAAATGAGTTCATGAAAATTATTCAAACATGGTATTGAGGTACACAAAACAGAAATGAATCACTTATCAAAGTATCATGTAAAAATTCAAGGCAAAATGATGTCAAACAATGCACTTAGGTCAAGTATGCACATCATACAAAGTAGCACAAACATGAACACCAAACATGCCATAAACTGGCCTAAAAAATCAAATAAAAATCATTTAACATACCTCAAGATGATAATGACTCAATGCAAAAAGAAGAGCATCAAAACAATTTTTAATGATTGAGAACAAAATTAAACAAAATCATGTACCACATTAAAAATGCATACAAAAGAAAATCAAAGAAAAATATAGAACAGGGGAAAAAATGTCATAAAATCAAGAAATAAAATCATGAAAAATTTTCTAAATGTTTTAAGAAGACTCATGAATTTTTGTGGAATTTTATGATGAAGTTTGGTATTTTTAAAAATTAAAAATCAAATGTGTAGAAAAAATGAAAATAAAAATGGAATAGAAAATGACAGGGGGTGTAAACATAGCAAAACATTAGTTCAATATGCTTTGGGCCTTAAAATGAGGGGTGGGGAAAGCAATCTGTCATAGGTCCAATTACGCGCAAAACACCATAATAAGCATGCACTTCAGTCAACAAAATTGACTCATTAATAGCCACTGGATTGAGTCAAGGTCAAGCCAAAGTCAAAGTAATCAGATCAAACGCTCACACCCGCATGTCCTCGCTCCATACCATGTACCATGCCACACGCTGTTTAAGTGGATTCAGAAAATACACATGTGACAAGCACATGCCTTTTAATGTGCTGTCACCATTCAAGCCACACGATCGCGCAAAATGAACGGACACGATTAAAACGTGAGAAAACCCTAGCATTCAAAGGTACCGGCCGGAGATGACTTCCGGTCACCTTCTCCGGCCAACAGCCACCGCCTGCAATTTTCGCCTCTCACCAAAACACACAATCCGCATACCAAAATGAAGAGGAAATTATGGAGATCAAGGATTCAGCCTTATTTTTCACATACCACACATACGCAGAGAGAATAGAGAAGATTAAAGTAAGCCCTAGGTTTTGCAACTAAGCCTTTAGGAGGCCTATCAACTAGCCGGTTTGAGCAGAGCTTCTAGCAAGCTTAAAACACAAAAAAAACAAGTAAAAATAGACAGAGATCATGCAAGGTAATTTCAAGAGTTCAAACCTGAATGATGATGAAACTTGGAATGCACAAGAATACCAGAAGGAGATGCTTCTTCCTTGAGCTTCACTTGGCCAAATAAAGGCTTGAGAGCTTGAATTCGTGCAAAGAATCAACCAGAATTTCAACTCTCTTGATCCTGAACTTCTTTAACTGAACCTATGCACTCTTGTTCTTAATCTCCAAAGTAGAATCAAGATGAAGATGGAGATGAAATGTAGGAGATGATGATGAAATTCGTGTACAGAGAGGGAGAAAAATCAGAGAATGTGGAAAGAATTTGAAGTGTTTTTGAGAGAATGTGGCCGGAAATGAAATTTGAGTGTGAGTTTTCTATTTATAGTATGAACTAACCATGGTTTAATGAGTGGAGTTAACTGAGTTGGATGAGTTAAAGTGAGTGCACCCTAACTAACTGAGTCAAGTTAGTTAGGGGCGAGTTATTGAGGCTGAGTTATGGTGAGGTCAAGCTCATGACAGTTGTAGTAAGGATGAGAGTGAGGTTGTGTTATGCAGCAGTGGCTTGTGGTGGAAGCTTTACAAATTTCCCTTCTCATGTAAGAAGTAACATGGTGAAAGCACGTGCATGACTTGTTTGGTTTAATGAGGAAAAGAAACAGCTGGTGATGTGAAGTGTTTGTTGAATGACTGAACCAAAAACAATGCAGCATGTATCAATGTGTCAGTGCCAACATAGGGCTGTTTATGGAAGTTTTTCTCTCTAACCATTGAACCATTTGATGAGATCTTGGGGTCTTTGGAAAGAGGATGCATTGGAGCACAATATTGGTTTGAAAATTGAAGTGAAATGAGACTTGCAACATATTGAAAATGAGCTTCAAACATAGGAACTCAAGACTGGCTTAAAAATGCTGCAGAACGCGCGCATGTGTGGCATGACCTGGTTGTGACCTGGTCAAATTTCAGTTACATTGACCATACTTTGAGCCATCATAACTCCTTAATCCATTGATCAGATGAAAAATTGATAAACACCAACTTTGAAGATCTCACATAGAGGAACAACTTTGATGTTGAAATATTTTCCATTTGAGGCCTCTAACCATGAGTAATTGATCCATACATTTTGCCCACCAACTGTTTGTTGAAATGACTACGCGCGTGCCTTGAAAATCCTTGGTCATGACATGGTTTTGACCTACTTTCCTCCAACTTTGATCATCCATATCTCTCTCAATATTTATCCAATGGAGATGTTCTACCCATGGATTTGAAGCTTAAAGCAAGACCTTTTGTTGTGGCCTGGTGGAATTTTCATTTGATACTCCAATTTTAAATGGCCTTGGTTCAAAGTATAGTGCAAAATGGCCAAAACTTACTATTTTTAGTAACCCTACTTCATCCAAAAATGGCAACTTTCCACCTCTTGGTTTTTTCATGATTCCTTTGGAGTTTCTTGATCAAATTTTGCACATTGGACACATATAACATGAATTTTATGAATTTGGCCTCAAAAAGTCAAGAGTTGACTTTTTCCTCTGATTATTTGACTTTGCCCCAATTTCTCTGATTCTTGATCTTTCTTCCAATTGAACCACTTCTAAAACCAATTGAGATGTAATTTTCCACATACATACACTTAGGGACATATGGAATACCATGACATCAAGTTTTGTCCAAAAAATCAGAGATACCCTGATTTAATTGGAAACCCTAATTTCAGCCCCTTCTGGTTAGGAGGAAAAAGTGCAGTCTTCAAATTCAAATTCCTCAGAGTATGTTGTGTATCCTCTTAAAGGATGATTAGATATGCCACTTGAGGATGATTTTGGATCAATGAGCTATCTCTTTTGAGGGTTTTCCTTCAGTTTTTGAACCTCTTACATAATGAAAGATGTAGTGCTTCAATCTCCTATTGAATCTCACCTTCTTGAGGTTGTGGAAGATCAATTGGGATAGTATGAGACATGAGAGACCTCTTGGCTTGCCTTGAGCCAACTTGATTGACCTTTTGTGCTCTGAAGGATCCATTGACTGTCCACCTTCCACCTGATCACATGCCCTGATGGTAAGAAGGATGCTATGCTTCAATTTTCTATGTTAAATGCAATGTAATGTTAATGAGGTGGATATGATATGATAAATGATAATGCCATGCTATGATGACAAAGAGGGAGAGCAAATTTTGGGGTATTACAGCTGCCCCTATTCAAACGCTGTAGACCTGAATGCCTGAAAGCGGTTGCTTTCAGACTTTCAAGGTATATAGTGATTGAATACCAAATATAACCAAAAATTTGCTCTGGATGATGAAGAACAAAAGGGATATAAACCCAACGAGATTGTTGGATTGAATCTTCAATGAAACATTGTCGGAGAAAACTGCCTTTTGAAAGACACCAGACGACTACTGGCTTGCCACAATGCTGGTGGACTTTAATAATGTCTTTTATGCAATTCCAGACGACTACTGGCCTGCCACGCTACTGGTGGACTTTAGAAATATCTTTTTGAACGACGCCAGACGACTACTGGCCTGCCACGCTACTGGTGGACTTTGCAGCTTCGTGCCACCCGAAGATGGACTTTTGCCAATCCACTGTTGGACTTTTGGAATATGCCACCCTTAGATGGACCTTTCGCCAATCCACTGTTGGACTTTTGCCACCCGAAGACGGACTTTTGCCAATCCACTGTTGGACTTTTAGCTGCTTTGCCACCCGAAGATGGACTTTTGCCAATCCACTGTTGGACTTTTAGAATATGCCACCCTTAGATGGACCTTTCGCCAATCCACTGTTGGACTTTTAGAATATGCCACCCTTAGATGGACCTTTCGCCAATCCACTGTTGGACTTTTGCCACCCGAAGACGGACTTTTGCCAATCCACTGTTGGACTTTTAGAATATGCCACCCTTAGATGGACTTTTCGCCAATCCACTGTTGGACTTTTGCCACCCGAAGACGGACTTTTGCTAATCCACTGTTGGACTTTTAGAATATGCCACCCTTAGATGGACTTTTTGCCAATCCACTGTTGGACTTTTAGCTGCTTTGCCACCCGAAGATGGACTTTTGCCAATCCACTGTTGGACTTTTAGAATATACAAAATTGCATTACTCTCTGCATCTGTGTCAGACATCTATGCTGACTCTGCTGAGGAGCAAAGACCAATGATTTGACTTTGGAGACTCCTGAAAGGATAACCTCTCCACTGGAGAATGAATGAACAATCCGTCTGCTTCGAATTGTCAAGCTTGCCAAAAATAAATTGGACTTGAAGAATAATAAATCTGCCAGGAATCACTTCATCTGTTAGGGGAATGAATTCTGGTCACAGCGATTCCGCTGGGGATGAGAATTTCTTTGGATGGCGTCTTGCTAGGGAGGAAGAGTCATAAAAAAACTCTGCTTGAGGATCTATCCAATCCAAGACCCTTTGTAGGGGTTATCAACCTTCTGACCTGGCTGGGGAAAGACTGTACCATCCTTGTTGAGGAATAGATTCTGCCGATCCTATAAACCTCCGCGAGGAGAACAACAACTCAGCTGGGGAGTATTGCTGACAAGACTCAACACTGAACTCCGTGGGGAATACAATGACCAGAGATACGATCTTGCCGGGGGATCAGGGTTACTCCGCCGGGGGATCAGGGTTACTCTGCCGGGGACATACAAATCCTGGTTAGAACATTCCACTGCAACTTGCTAGAAAGAGTCCTTAGAGATCTGTTGGGGAAACCCAAAGCAAATCTACAGTAGTCTGCTGAAGAATATGACTGTCGAGCTTAGGATAAGCACCACAATGCACCCTGTTAGGCGAGCTTCCCTTTAGACAATTCCGTTAGGGATGACGAGTTTATAACAAACTCTGCTGGAGGAAACTGCTTTAAAACGTCTCGTGTTGGGGAATGCCTTTTTGAGAGGATTTTACAGAAGACTAACTGTCCTCAAACTCTACTGGGGATGATCAACACTTCATGCTGGGGAAACAATCATGCCCCATGCTTGGACAAAACAACAATTCGTCCCCGAAGAGGATGTCATAAGAGGATTTTACAGAAGATTTAGCCTCTTCAAACTCTTGTGACTTCGCTGGGGATAATGACCATCAGTTTCGGTGTCGACGAGACCACTCTTTTGGGGAACCTGTGACCGTTATCGACACAGAAAAGCTTGTAGTTGTTGGAAGTACTGTATGAGAGAATCGACTTAATAAGATACAACGGTACCCAGTTGAACTTAATTCAATGATATCGAACCGTTACGAACGACCGTCGACCGAGCGATGAACGCAAACCTCCTTACCCGTAATTGCCCCAGTCTTTTGCGTGGGGTGATTTATTATTGGTCTTGTGCTTAACATCATCTGCACCTACTACCTGCAACAAAAGAATATGCACACATGCCCCGAATATTGCGTGGCTAGAATCCACCATCCGGGAATATTCAACATTCAAAGTAATTTCAAATGTGTTTTTTTTTCGCGCATGTTATTGCAAGGCCGCCATGTTTTCAAATGCAATGTTTTATCAAAATTAGGACGTTTTTGCAAACAAAGCAATAAAACAAAAATAGGAAGCTTTTTATTGAAATTCAATTTATTGACTGAGAGCCCAGAATAGGCAATTACATCCAGAAGCAATCCCTGGAAAGAGGTGATCGCTGAAAATTGAGAAAAGAAACTATCCTAATGGCAACGTGAAAACGGACTTCCACTGAGTTTCCATTCTGTTATGACCAGTATGTCTTCAAAACTCCCCGACCTTGCCTTCTGAGGAATGATCAGACCGATTCCTATCTTTCAGAATATCAGTTGTTCAAACGATAATGGGGTACAGATAACTCAGACCGTAGTCATTCGCTTAAATCCCTCTTTTGTGTGGACCGCCCTTTCAGGTTTTCGATCCACCAGGATACCCTTTTTTGCCTAAGTTGCCCTTTCGGGTTTTCAACTTACCGGGTGTACAATTTTCTTTTCAATTATATCCCTAATTTTTGCCCGAACCTTATTCTGTTTTTGGTTCGCCGGGATGCCCTTTTTTGCCTGGATTTTTTTTTTATCCAGCGGGTCTATTCATGCGAAGTATTTTTTGACTACGTCCGAGTTGACAGGGGATGAAAAGTCTTCGCCATCCATGGTTGTAAGCAATAAAGCTCCGCCCGAAAAGACCTTTTTAACCACGAATGGACCTTCATAGTTAGGAGTCCATTTGCCCCTGTGATCTGTATTGGGAGGAAGGATCCTTTTGAGTACCACATCTCCGACTTTGTAAACCCGAGGACGCACCTTTTGGTCAAATGCCTGCTTCATTCTGCGCTGATATAGTTGCCCATGGCATACAGCCGCCAATCGCTTTTCCTCAATAAGGCTCAACTGATCAAATCTGGCTCGTACCCATTCAGCCTCATTTAGCTTAACATCCATCATGACTCTGAGGGACGGAATCTCTACTTCAACTGGTAGTACTGCCTCCATGCCATATACAAGTGAGAATGGGGTTGCCCCAGTGGACGTGCGTACCGACGTTCGATACCCATGCAAAGCAAATGGTAACATCTCATGCCAATCTTTGTACGTGACAACCATCTTCTGCACAATCTTCTTGATATTTTTGTTGGCCGCTTCGACCGCGCCATTCATCTTTGGGCGGTACGGAGAAGAATTGTGATGTTCGATTTTGAAGTCCCGGCATAACTCAGCCATCATCTTATTATTCAAATTAGAACCATTATCAGTAATGATTCTTTCGGGAACTCCATATCGGCAAATGATATCCCGTTTTAAGAAACGAGCGACCACTTGTTTTGTAACATTGGCATAGGATGCGGCTTCAACCCATTTGGTGAAGTAATCAATTGCCACCAAGATGAAACGATGACCATTGGAAGCTGTAGGCTCAATCTTTCCGATCATATCAATGCCCCACATGGCAAACGGCCAAGGCGACGACATGATACTCAACGGCTTTGGAGGCACATGCACCTTATCTGCATAGATCTGGCATTTATGGCATTTGCGGGCATATTTGCAACAATCTGACTCCATAGTCAACCAATAATATCCCGATCTTAACAACTTTTTAGCCATTGCATGCCCTCCGGCATGGGTACCGAAAGAGCCTTCGTGCACTTCAATCATCAACAAGTCTGCTTCATGTCTATCCACACATCTAAGCAGGACCGTGTCAAATTTTCTTTTATACAGCACGCCATCTTTGTTCAAGAAGAAACTACCAGCTAACCTTCTCAACGTCTTCCTGTCTTTGGACGATGCCCCGGACGGGTACTCTTGACTTTTCAAGAAACACTTAATGTCATGAAACCATGGCTTGTCATCAGACGTTGCATCGACCGCAAACACAAATGCTGGTCTGTCAAGGCGGGATACCTCAATCTTAGGTACATGGTTCCATCCTTGCACTTTGATCATGGAAGACAAAGTGGCCAAGGCATCAGCGAACCTATTCTCATCTCGAGGAATATGGTACAGTTTCACTGTTGTGAAAAACGTCAGCAATCTCCTTGTATAATCTCTATACGGCACTAGATTTGCTTGGTGCGTGTACCAACTCCCTTTCACTTGATTGATTACCAAAGCTGAATCACCGAATATATCAAGGGTTTTAATCCGTAGATTAACCGCCTCCTCGATCCCCATTATACAAGCTTCGTACTCTGCTTCATTGTTGGTGCATCCGAAAGTTATTCGGGCAGTGAAAGGCATATGAACACCTTCCGGCGTGATAAGAACTGCTCCAACTCCGCACCCATTCATATTGACAGCCCCATCAAACATCAGACTCCATTTGGATTCAGGGTCTGGCCCCTCCTCCGGAAGTGGTTCCTCGCAGTCTTTAGCTTTGAGAAACATGATGTCCTCATCAGGGAAGTCAAATTTCATGGGTTGGTAATCATCAATCGGCTGTTGCGCAAGATAGTCGGACAAGATACTTCCTTTGATGGCCTTTTGTGAAGTGTACTGAATGTCATACTCTGTCAAGACCATTTGCCACCGTGCAACTCTGCCTGTCAATGCTGGTTTCTCGAAAATGTACTTGATAGGATCCATTTTTGAAATCAACAAGGTTGTGTGCCTAACCATATATTGCCTCAACCGCTTAGCGGCCCATGCAAGCGCACAGCATGTCTTTTCAAGCATTGAGTATCGGGACTCACAATCATTGAACTTTTTGCTCAGGTAGTAAATAGCATGCTCCTTCCAACCTGTCTCGTCATGTTGACCGAGAACACAACCCATGGAACCTTCAAGCACTGTCAGATACATTATCAGCGGTCTCCCTTCAACTGGAGGCATTAGAATCGGAGGTTCCTGTAAGTATTCTTTTATCTTATCGAATGCCAATTGGCAATCGTCATTCCACCTGACCGTTTGATCTTTCCTTAACAATTTAAATATTGGCTCACACGTGGCTGTTAGGTGAGATATGAACCTTGCAATGTAGTTCAATCTACCTAAGAAACCACGAACCTCTTTTTCTGTTCTCGGTTCAGGCATTTCTTGTATTGCTTTCACCTTGGCAGGATCAACCTCGATTCCTCTTTCGCTCACAATGAAACCCAGTAACTTTCCAGAACGCACCTCAAACGTGCACTTGTTTGGATTTAATCTCAGACGGAACTTTCTCAACCTTTCAAACAGCTTTTTCAGGTTAATCAGATGTTCCTCTTCTGTTCTCGACTTGGCAATCATATCATCTACATAACATTCGATCTCCTTATGAATCAAGTCATGAAACAATGTCACCATCGCCCGCTGGTACGTTGCCCCTGCGTTTTTCAACCCAAAAGGCATTACTTTATAACAATATGTACCCCACGGAGTAATGAACGTGGTCTTCTCCATATCTTCAGGTGCCATCTTGATCTGGTTGTACCCGGAGAAACCGTCCATAAATGAGAACACTGAAAACTGAGCTGTATTATCGACCAGCACATCAATATGAGGTAGTGGAAAATCATCTTTCGGGCTAGCTTTATTAAGATCTCGATAATCCACACACATTCTCACTTTTCCATCTTTCTTCGGTACTGGCACGATGTTGGCTACCCACGGGGGATATTTTGTCACAGCAAGAAAACCAGCATCCCACTGCTTCTGGACTTCCTCCTTGATCTTTAAAGCCATGTCGGGGTGAGTCCGACGAAGTTTCTACTTGACTGGAGGACATTCTTCTCTTAATGGCAGCCTGTGCACGACAATATCCATATCCAACCCCGGTATGTCTTGATACGACCAGGCGAAGATGTCAACATACTCGCGCAACATTTCCGTCAAAGTTTGCTTCACATCTGCTTGCAAGCTGGCACCAATCCTGATCTCTTTCTTGGCGTCCTTGGTACCAATATTGATGATTTCTACAGTCTCCTGATGAGGCTGGATGACCCTTTCCTCTTGTTTCAATAATCTGGCCAGTTCTTCAGGGAGTTCACAATCTTTCTCATCCCCTTCTTCGGCTTGATAAATCGGATTGTCAAAGTCATACATAGTCATATCAAAATCGTTATCAGTACTATCCGGAGGATCAAGTCTGCATGAACGGGTTCATGCCTTATTTTAGAATTTTATTTTTAAGCAAAACAAAAGAAAATGAAACATTGCCATTTTATTTTTTTGTGCAAAAATAAAAACTGAAAGACAGAGAACAAAATTTGATTGCAAAACGTCCTTTATTAATGATTAAACATTGCAAATGCAACCATGGTGGCCCTACAAATGAATCTATACGCCTTGGGCAGAGCGCAAGATTTTGACATGCATTATGGTTAGAAAAAACAAAGAAAAATTACTCTGTCTGAAGAGTAACCCGGATGACTTCTTCAACGGACCAGTTCTGCACTTGTTGTCCCGGAGTATGAGGGCGTACCCAGTTGTCCAGGTCACAATTACTGTCAACACTATCCTCTGTGGCTGCACAAGACTGGTCCGTGTAAATAATTCCCCCACTATTGAAAGTAATGGGTCCCCTGCTCCCCGCATCTGAAGTTGTAGAGGGATGATAACCAATACCAAATTTGTCTTCCTTCATTGGGGTCTCTATTAACCTGCCCCAACCTTGGGCGTTGCCTGCCCTGACGACTTCGACAACTTGTTTGTAAGATGAAATGGAGGTACCGGCCCCAACTGGTACAGAAGAAGACTCAGGTGCATCGTCAATATTGACTGCTTCAAATGATTGGCACAACATCTCATGAATTTCCCCATCCATTTCAATGTACTTGAACGTGGACAAGTGACTCACAAAGATGTCTTCTTCCCCACACACCGTCACAACCTGCCCTTCAAACTCATACTTCAGCTTTTGATGTAGAGTAGAAGTAACAGCCCCGGCTCCGTGAATCCAAGGGCGCCCCAATAGGCAGCTATATGCAGGTTGTATGTCCATTACATGGAACGTGGATTTGAATACCTGTGGTCCAATTTGTACGGGCAATTCCACCTCACCAAACACAGATCGTCTAGTTCCATCGAATGCTCTGACCACCAATTCACTAGGCCTTAAGATCAAACCATCAACTTCCAGCTTCATTAATGCCTTCTTGGGCAAGACATTGAGTGATGAACCAGTGTCTACCAGTACATGAGATAACACTGCGCCCTTACACTCCATCGTGATATGCAAAGCCTTATTATGGTTTCTTCCTTCAACAGTCAAATCTCTACTTGTAAAGCCCAAGCCATGGCTAACATTAACATTGGAGATTACGCCCTCGAGCTGATTAACAGTAATTTCTTGTGGCACGTATGCACTCTTCAATACTTTCAACAACGCCTGCCGATGCGCATCAGAGCACATCAATAGTGACAAGATTGAAATCTTTGAAGGGGTCTGATTCAGTTGGTCCACAATCTTATAATCGCTTTTCTTGATTATCTTCATAAATTCTTCCATTTCCTTATCAAAAGTAATCTTTGTCTCTGCTTCAGGTGTAGGCGCATTTTCAACCACCTGTTTACCTCTAGCCTTTGCTGCAGCTTCTGCCTCTTTATCACTTCTCAAGGTTTGGGGAGCGAACAACCTTCCACTCCTTGTAAAGCCCCCTACACCCCCTACGTTATCAATATTTGGGCTGACTAACGACTCAACTTCCTGCTTTTTACCTTCGTAATATACATCTGCCCCATAGTGCCATGGGATAGCCTTCGTAGACGTGAACGGAATTGGTCCTGGCACCGTGATAGTGACAGGACTGGGCCTTTCTGGCGCCACACTCGCCACGGGAACTGTATTGATCGGCATTTGAATCTCAGCGGGGGTGTAATAGATGGTCACAGTTGATATCTCATCAGTGTCCTTCACGACTCGGTCGAACTGTAGACATCCTTCATCGATCAGATTCTGTAAACCCACCTTCAACTTATTACAGCCATTCTCCTGATTCATACACTCGAAACAATCTTGATTGCAGCCCGGGAACACCTGTCCCTTCAATAAACGATCTTTTACAACCAACAAAGAAGTTTTCACTTGATGAACGTCTAACACCAAATTCAATCTCCTCCCATCTTCAATAGCGTACACATTTGCTGCACTATGATCAGGCATGGGATGCTGAATAATATTAGGAGCGGGAGAGAAATTGATGGCTTTAGCATCAATCAAATATTGTACTTTATGATGGAAAGCCCAGCATTTTTCAATGGAGTGCCCCTGAGCACCTGAGTGGAACTCACAACGAGCATTAGCATCGAAGTTAGGTGGCAGGTTTCCAGCAACCGGAGCTTTCATAGTACGGAGTTCTACCAACTTTAACTCGAGTAGCCGGGGCAACAGCGCGGCATAAGTCATAGGGAGAGGATCCATCTTACGATCCCTCTGCCTAGACCTTTGCTGAAAAAAAGGTTGTTGCTGTTGAACTTGTTGTTGGGGTTGTTGTTTCTGAACAGAGGGTGTGGGGATTGTTACAGCATCTACCTGATAATAAGCTTGAGAACGCCCTCTACCTCGTCCTCTAAACACAGCATTCGTATCACCTTCTCTTCTTTTCTGGTTACTAGCAAACGGTTTCTTCGTCCCCGAAGAGCCAGCCCCACTCACATCCTGGATCTTTCCAAGCTTTAACAGACTTTCTATTCTTTCTCCCGCAATCACAATATCAGCAAATCCAGTTGACGGACAAGCAGCTAATCTATCAAGATAGGCCCCTTGCAAGGTGCCCATGAACATATCTGCCATTTCTCTGTCTGACAAGGGAGGTTGAACCTGGGCAGCCATTTCCCTCCACCTCTGTGCATATTCTTTGAAACTCTCCTTGGCATTTTGTGACAACCCCTGCAATTGAGTGCGGTTGGGCGCCATGTCAATATTATACTGGTATTGCTTCAGGAACGCTTCTGCCAGATCTTTCCAATTCTTCACAGCAGCTCTATTCAACTTCATATACCAGGTCAAGGACGCCCCAGCCAGACTGTCCTGAAAATAGTGCATCCATAGCTTCTCGTCATCCGTATGGGCTGAAATTTTCCCAAAGTAAGCTTGAAGATGCGTTTGGGGACACGCATTGCCGTGATACTTATCAAAAGTGGGAGGCTTGAATTTAGGGGGAATTCTGACTCCTGAGACCAGCCCCAAGCTGGTAACATCAATACCCATAGAGTTCTTGCATTCTATGGCCCTGATCTTTTCTGCTAACTCATCATACCTTCGATCACCTTGATTACCCACATCAGCATCTAGTAGAGTAAATTGGTCTTCCAGAGTATCTTCAAGAGTAACACCAGCATGCCTACCATTTCCATTACCCCGATTGTTACCACCAGGAGGAGGGTTGCCACTGGGAGGAGGGATGCCATGTCCCTGTGAATTGTCATGCTGATCACCTTCGGGCCCATTGTCTGGACGCTCGACCAGAAGCCTCAATCTCTCCTGATTTTGCGCCATGCCAGTCATGAGGGTCATGAACTGGTCCATACGCGCCCTCATTTCGGCCAAATCACTTTGCACTTGATCCATGATTCTTACTTGATTTCTTCGCGTCGAATATCGGTGAATATGACTCTCCGCTATACTGCCTGAAACCAAATAAAGGTTAGAGTCCCTGCAACGAGTACCTGAAAAGCAAGTAACATAAATGCAGAATGTTATGCAATGCCATGCAATGTTATGTTTATCACTTCCAAAGTGCTTTACACCCTGATTCCAATCCAAACCACGGAAATCTGAAGACCAGAAATCGTGATATAAAGAGACGTGTAGTGGTCATGTGCTTGTGTGCAACTATCTGATAAGGAATAATTCTGAATAAAACTGCTCATACTCATTCAACGAAGTATTCAAGTATATTTAAGAAAGGTTCAACCGCAAATGCGATACAAGGAAAAATGGATCCATCAACAAGCCTGATGGTAACCATTAATAACAAAAAATAAGGAAAAGAACATCAATCTGACAATTCCACATCCTTCAGCCTGTCACTTGAGTATTTGATCTCCTCAAAAAGTATACGGGTACGCTGGTGATTCGGCTTTTCAATCATTTCTTTGATCAAGACATCCCTTTTCTCAAGAGCTTCAGTTAAAGAACCCATATGCAGCATAAGAGCTTCGTCATCATGCACTCCTTTGTGTCTCTTTACGCCAGCTTGCGTCTTGAGTATCTCTCTTTCTATCATGGCTTCCTCAAGCTCTTTCTTGGTATTCTTCAGCTGGCTTCTAGCTTCTTCTAACTGTTCTTGACTTTTACCGAGACTTTCCCGATACTTTCTCCTCTGCTCATGTGCCTTTTTAAGCTCCTCGTCTTTAGTCTTCGACTGATCCTTTAACTCGGCATTTTCAATTCTGACTTCATCCCAAGCTTGACGAAGTTGAGCTAATGAATCCTTGCTTCGGGCTAAAGCCTGTTTTGTAATCTTGTGAGCCTGACTAGTGTCATCTGCTCCCAAAGTAAGTTTCCGAAAGTACCGAGCTCTGTCATAAAAATCTTCCTCTTTGTCAGCCAAGGTTTTTTCCGCTTTCAATGCCCTCCTTTCCAACTCCTTGTTGTCAGCTAGAGCTTTCTGAAGACATCTGCTCATTCCAGAATTCTCTATCTGCAGCTCTCTGACCATTTTCTTCCACTTCTCACATTCTTCAATAGCCACCATGGTGGGTTGTTCTGGCTGTACTGAACATAAAAGGGGTCCCCTTGAAAAGGGTAAAAGCAATTCCTTTACTTTCGTCTCAATCCACCTGTCATATTCAGGATAAGATCTACAATCTCCTTTTCCAAAAACTGCTTTTCCAATTTTGTGCTTATCTTTCCAAGCATTCACTACTTCTACCACCTTCGCATCTTTAGTTCCTGTAAAAAATAAAGATTCTTCCACATCTTGCTCTGTAGGAGGATCCCTGGAAGCATACCCAAACTGTCGGATGGCCAAAACTGGATTATAATTGATCCCTCCTTTTCTGCCAATCAAAGGCACATTTGGAAAATTTCCGCATCTTGTGACAAGCTCTGTTCTCAATAACCGGTGGTCAAACCATACAATGTTATCAGCAGTTAAACTCATCAATCGTTTAGACCATTTCGCCACATCTTTGGTTTCCACAAAGGCACCTGTCTGAGGAAAATGTTTGAAAAACCAATGACTCAGCAGTGGAGTACAACAACTAACAGATCCTCCCCTCCTTTTCTCATTCTTGTAATGCACGGAATGATAAAAATCTCCTAACAAAGTAGGGACTGGATTTTTAAGGACGAAAACTCTCGTTGCTTGCATATCCACAAAGTCTTGCTGATTGGGAAAGAAAACTAGGCCATATATGCAGAGAGCCAGAATGGAATTGTAAACCGTCCAATTTTTAGCACTTGCAGCCTCTTGGGCTTGTCCAGACAGAAATTCTAAATGAAATCCGCTAACTCCATTTTTACTGCTCACACCACTCTTTATCACTGCCTGATCCATTTGTAAAGCAACAGCAATTTCTTTTACGCTGGGAGAACTACCAGAGAAGAATGGTATTGCCGACGTGATCGGAATTCCCAAAATAAATGAGAATTCTTCCAGTGTTGGCATCAAAATGTAATCTGAAAAAAGAAAGCACCTCAACGAAGGCTCGTAGAACTGCAGCAGAGTGTGCAAAGCATCATGTTCATACTTGGTGATTGTACGGACCATCCCAACTAAATTCCCGTAGCTCTTCTGAAACCTATCAAGAATACCCGGACCAGCCATATCTATAACTTTGAGTAATGAATCCAAAATAGGATCTGGAAACTTGTAAGACACATTGTTCTTTCTTTCGGCAACGATCTCCGTTGAACCCATGGATTGGAATCAGAAATGTATTATGCACCTGAAAATGACAAACATAACTGTTATGATATGATAATGCAATGCAAAAGGGCATGTGATCAGGTAATCAAGTGACGGTGTCTGTATTGAACTGTGTGCACTGTGTCTCTGTACTGAATCTGGCAATATCTGAGATGAACACTTAAATCACTGTCATAGGATACAATGTCTGAAACTATCATAGAATCACAAGTAAGGTAGGTAGGAGGCTGGGTTTCCTGCAAACCTGTAAACATCCCGCCCATACTCACATGTGGTTCTTAGAAAATAAGGCTTGTCAGCTTCGGAGGTTTGAGAAGCCATAGCACATTCAGCCCGTAGGATACAATGCTATGCCAATCAAAGAGGTCGTCCACTGACTCCCCTTAGAAAATAAAAGTCATCCTATGCAAGTTCCAAAGTGGGCCCTCGGGTGCGAATGGGTTTGCCACAGAATGTGGTCTGCCATTGTCACCGCTAAAGAGGGATGTTTCCACTAAGGTCCTCATGATCGGTCACTAGAGTCGACAGCTCTCTAGATCTACATCCTGGAATACGCAAGATGCGCATGCCACGACGTGTCCCAAGATAGCCTCGTCTAGCTGTGAATTTCGTGAACACCCAACGCACTCCAAACGGCACGTAGGTCCCACTACTCTCCACTCTAATTCTAAGTGTATCCTCAAGCCTGTGTAATGGGCTTATCTCTCAGAAATCCCATCCCGCCAAACAGAAAACAGCACAGTCCAGCATAGCATGATATATCATATGGAATAAAATGGTAAAATGCAGTAAACGCAGTAATATACAGTAATATACAGTAAATAACTATACAGTAAAACGGTAAATACAGCACAACAATAAACACCCAATGCAAGAAACACAGACAAGCGTTAGGATTGACTCGCTTAGGATGGACCAGCAATAGGTCAACCAGATCCCCAGCAGAGTCGCCAGCTGTCGCTCCCGGGATTTTCATCCAAGTACAAACGCGAAAGTGGCACCGAACAGAGTCGCCAGCAATGTGTATTTATCCCACGAGAGGGAAAGGAAACACCGCATAAACCTGAGAGAAAGGAAAGGCATGGTCTCGCGACCAAGAGAACGGGGTTCGGGAGTCGGTTACGCGAGAGGAAGGTATTAGCACCCCCACGCGTCCATCGTACCCGATGGGATCCACGCTTGCTTGTCTCGATCAAAGGGTGTAGGAAGAAGACACTGAAAAAGAGAACTGCTGGAAAGAAAGAGAAACAAATGTAGGGAAAATAAAAAAGTGCTCGCATGGGCCCTACCCCACTGCCTACGTATCTCATCGGGAGCATGAGAATCAGAGCGACGTAGTTCCCCTCACTAGGGATGGATTGTTTGTGTTTTTTAGAGAACGGCTTACGTTCTAGCTCAGGTGTTGCAGGCTCGCTGGTCCGAGTGCGTTACCATCTTGCAAGAGAACGAGTAGAAGCGCGTTCGTGCGTTGAGAATGAATGAGATGAGAAAAGAATTCCCGAAGGAACGACGTTATTGTTTGTTTTTGTATTTTAGGAGGAAGTGTTTTGGATTTGCTTGCATATGATAGTGTATTTAAATCTTAGTCATTGGAATGTGTACATTCTCACATTCCAAGATGGAATGGGTAAGAAAGCACACTAAGAGTGAAGAAGACCCCCACACTTAGTTCCAATTGTCAAGGTTCAAACACACTAGCATACTTGTGTTTATTAAGTGTTTTGTTGATTATGAAGTGAAGAAGTGTTTTTTATTATTTGCACCTTCGACAAGTATTGCATTTTAGTCCCTCACACAAGATCAAATGTTTAACACATTGACCCAAGATGGGTTATATGCTATACATTTTAAGATTATAAGAGAAGACCCCTTATAATCTTTTCTTTATGTGAAAGGCCTAAATGCAATAAATGCCTACCTTTATTAGATATTTTGAATTTTCTTTGAGATGAGAAAAGAGACTCAAGAGAGGATAAAGGTAAAAATCTATATGGGCTAAGACTCAATCCTAATTGATTAGTTAAGGGAGTGATCCTAAGGTTTGTGAGGTTTCAACCTAAAGTCTAAAGAAAGAATGAATTAAACAATTCACTTCTAAAGTAGAAGATGAATTGTAATTCACAAAGGGAAAGTGATGAGTTATTAAAAGAAAGCACATAAGTGCTTACCAAAACATAAAATGGAATTGTAGAAGATAAAGGATAGAAGTTGAATGTGGATTCCTTATCCACACTCAATTGAAACTTACCAAAGCCCCTACATGGTTAGTAAACATGTATAAGAAGTATAAGAAGTAAAAGAACATGTAATGCATCATAAAACTCAAAAGAATTAAATGAGAAATCAAATCCTAGAACCACAACCAGAATGTACATCATATGGGAAACAAATGGTTACTATCATGCAAGTCCAAGTGGATAGGCAACAAACATCATCAATGGCATTAGAACATGTTACCACAAGAAAAGGAAGATGAAAGATGAAAAAGAATGATAAAACATGCATAAATGGAACATGTAATCTAAGGCTCAGAATTGAAATGAAGTAAAAATGATTCACCAACATCTCACCAGTATTTATGAAGTAAACATCAAGACATTTAAGAAGTGATAGAAGAAGTAGAATTGAAATGGAAGTTCAAAAGAGAACACAAGTACAAACACAACATGTTAAAGGTGCACAAAGTTTAAATAAAAATCAACATGCAAGGATGACATGTAATATGTACCAATGACCTATAATGTCAAGTGAATAGTTCACAAGGTAGGCAAATGATCATGCAAGTATGTACAAAAGAAATCATGTAAACATGCACAAAGATCACAAGGATGTGACATGTTGTAATGCTTCAAATGAAATGTCTTAAACAAAAATCAAATGAGTTCATGAAAATTATTCAAACATGGTATTGAGGTACACAAAACAGAAATGAATCACTTATCAAAGTATCATGTAAAAATTCAAGGCAAAATGATGTCAAACAATGCACTTAGGTCAAGTATGCACATCATACAAAGTAGCACAAAAATGAACACCAAACATGCCATAAACTGGCCTAAAAAATCAAATAAAAATCATTTAACATACCTCAAGATGATAATGACTCAATGCAAAAATAAGAGCATCAAAACAATTTTTAATGATTGAGAACAAAATTAAACAAAATCATGTACCACATTAAGAATGCATACAAAAGAAAATCAAAGAAAAATATAGAACAGGGGCAAAAATGTCATAAAATCAAGAAATAAAATCATGAAAAATTTTCTAAATGTTTTAAGAAGACTCATGAATTTTTGTGGAATTTTATGATGAAGTTTGGTATTTTTAAAAATTAAAAATCAAACGTGTAGAAAAAATGAAAATAAAAATGGAATAGAAAATGACAGGGGGTGTAAACATAGCAAAACATTAGTTCAATATGCTTTGGGCCTTAAAATGAGGGGTGGGGAAAGCAATCTGTCATAGGTCCAATTACGCGCAAAACACCATAATAAGCATGCACTTCAGTCAACAAAATTGACTCATTAATAGCCACTGGATTGAGTCAAGGTCAAGCCAAAGTCAAAGTAATCAGATCAAACGCTCACACCCGCATGTCCTCGCTCCATACCATGTACCATGCCACACGCTGTTTAAGTGGATTCAGAAAATACACATGTGACAAGCACATGCCTTTTAATGTGCTGTCACCATTCAAGCCACACGATCGCGCAAAATGAACGGACACGATTAAAACGTGAGAAAACCCTAGCATTCAAAGGTACCGGACGGAGATGACTTCCGGTCACCTTCTCCGGCCAACAGCCACCGCCTGCAATTTTCGCCTCTCACCAAAACACACAATCCGCATACCAAAATGAAGAGGAAATTATGGAGATCAAGGATTCAGCCTTATTTTTCACATACCACACATACGCAGAGAGAACAGAGAAGATTAAAGTAAGCCCTAGGTTTTGCAACTAAGCCTTTAGGAGGCCTATCAACTCACCGGTTTGAGCAGAGCTTCTAGCAAGCTTAAAACACAAAAAAAAACAAGTAAAAATAGACAGAGATCGTGCAAGGTAATTTCAAGAGTTCAAACCTGAATGATGATGAAACTTGGAATGCACAAGAATACCAGAAGGAGATGCTTCTTCCTTGAGCTTCACTTGGCCAAATAAAGGCTTGAGAGCTTGAATTCGTGCAAAGAATCAACCAGAATTTCAACTCTCTTGATCCTGAACTTCTTTAACTGAACCTATGCACTCTTGTTCTTAATCTCCAAAGTAGAATCAAGATGAAGATGGAGATGAAATGTAGGAGATGATGATGAAATTCGTGTACAGAGAGGGAGAAAAATCAGAGAATGTGGAAAGAATTTGAAGTGTTTTTGAGAGAATGTGGCCGGAAATGAAATTTGAGTGTGAGTTTTCTATTTATAGTATGAACTAACCATGGTTTAATGAGTGGAGTTAACTGAGTTGGATGAGTTAAAGTGAGTGCACCCTAACTAACTGAGTCAAGTTAGTTAGGGGCGAGTTATTGAGGCTGAGTTATGGTGAGGTCAAGCTCATGACAGTTGTAGTAAGGATGAGAGTGAGGTTGTGTTATGCAGCAGTGGCTTGTGGTGGAAGTTTTACAAATTTCCCTTCTCATGTAAGAAGTAACATGGTGAAAGCACGTGCATGACTTGTTTGGTTTAATGAGGAAAAGAAACAGCTGGTGATGTGAAGTGTTTGTTGAATGACTGAACCAAAAACAATGCAGCATGTATCAATGTGTCAGTGCCAACATAGGGCTGTTTATGGAAGTTTTTCTCTCTAACCATTGAACCATTTGATGAGATCTTGGGGTCTTTGGAAAGAGGATGCATTGGAGCACAATATTGGTTTGAAAATTGAAGTGAAATGAGACTTGCAACATATTGAAAATGAGCTTCAAACATAGGAACTCAAGACTGGCTTAAAAATGCTGCAGAACGCGCGCATGTGTGGCATGACCTGGTTGTGACCTGGTCAAATTTCAGTTACATTGACCATACTTTGAGCCATCATAACTCCTTAATCCATTGATCAGATGAAAAATTGATAAACACCAACTTTGAAGATCTCACATAGAGGAACAACTTTGATGTTGAAATATTTTCCATTTGAGGCCTCTAACCATGAGTAATTGATCCATACATTTTGCCCACCAACTGTTTGTTGAAATGACTACGCGCGTGCCTTGAAAATCCTTGGTCATGACATGGTTTTGACCTACTTTCCTCCAACTTTGATCATCCATATCTCTCTCAATATTTATCCAATGGAGATGTTCTACCCATGGATTTGAAGCTTAAAGCAAGACCTTTTGTTGTGGCCTGGTGGAATTTTCATTTGATACTCCAATTTTAAATGGCCTTGGTTCAAAGTATAGTGCAAAATGGCCAAAACTTACTATTTTTAGTAACCCTACTTCATCCAAAAATGGCAACTTTCCACCTCTTGGTTTTTTCATGATTCCTTTGGAGTTTCTTGATCAAATTTTGCACATTGGACACATATAACATGAATTTTATGAATTTGGCCTCAAAAAGTCAAGAGTTGACTTTTTCCTCTGATTATTTGACTTTGCCCCAATTTCTCTGATTCTTGATCTTTCTTCCAATTGAACCACTTCTAAAACCAATTGAGATGTAATTTTCCACATACATACACTTAGGGACATATGGAATACCATGACATCAAGTTTTGTCCAAAAAATCAGAGATACCCTGATTTAATTGGAAACCCTAATTTCAGCCCCTTCTGGTTAGGAGGAAAAAGTGCAGTCTTCAAATTCAAATTCCTCAGAGTATGTTGTGTATCCTCTTAAAGGATGATTAGATATGCCACTTGAGGATGATTTTGGATCAATGAGCTATCTCTTTTGAGGGTTTTCCTTCAGTTTTTGAACCTCTTACATAATGAAAGATGTAGTGCTTCAATCTCCTATTGAATCTCACCTTCTTGAGGTTGTGGAAGATCAATTGGGATAGTATGAGACATGAGAGACCTCTTGGCTTGCCTTGAGCCAACTTGATTGACCTTTTGTGCTCTGAAGGATCCATTGATTGTCCACCTTCCACCTGATCACATGCCCTGATGGTAAGAAGGATGCTATGCTTCAATTTTCTATGTTAAATGCAATGTAATGTTAATGAGGTGGATATGATATGATAAATGATAATGCCATGCTATGATGACAAAGAGGGAGAGCAAATTTTGGGGTATTACAGAATGGAAAGGAAATTCCATTACCCTCCGTCATGAATATTGTAGACATCAGTCGAGTAACACGGAGCAGTCGAATCTTCAATAGAGGAGTTGGAGAACCTAACAGAGAAAGGGAACCTCAAACAGAAGTTCCTAATCCACCAGTCGGTAAGTCCAGTGATCCCGATCTTTCAAAGAATGATGATGAGATGCTGAAGCTCATCCAAAGGAGTAAATACAACATTGTTGAACAGGATGTGTCTTAGAAAGTCTTTGAACAGGCCTTTGTGGAACAGGATGTGTCAATACGACAATTCGACAGTATTGTCTCTAACATCACTTCCTGCAACAACTTGGGGTTTAGTGATGAGGAATTGCCAGAAGAAGGCAAAAGCCACAACATGGCCCTAAATATCATAGTCAACTGCCAGGACGATGCTTTAGCCAGCGTACTGGTAGACACCGGATTGGCTCTCAACGTCATGCCGAAGTCCACTCTAATGTGACTATCATTCAAAGGATCTCCGATGAGAGGCAGTGAGGTCGTCTTCAAAGCATTTGACGGGTCTAGAAAAACAGTTATCGGTGAAGTCGACCTTCCCATAACTATCGGTCCGCACACTTTCCAGGTCACTTTCCAGGTCACTTTCCAGGTCATGGACATCCGGGCAATATACAATTGCTTATTAGGAAGACCTTGGATACACCAGGCTGAGGTAGTCACTTCGACGCTTCACCAAAAACTGAAGTTCGTCAAGAACGATCAACTTGTTACTATCTGTGGAGAACAAGCCTTGATCGTGAGTATCCTATCAACGGCCACTTGTGTAGAACCAGAGGAGGTCGTTGGAACTCAGTTCCAAGCACTTTCGGTGAGCAATGACAATTAGTCAGAAAAAGGAACATCGATTTCCTCATACAAAGATGCTCTCAAAGTAATCGAGAGTAACAACACAAAAGGATGGGGACAGCTTGTCATTCCTACTGATAATAAAACAAAGAAGGGTCTTGGTTTTTCTGCAACCTGTACCCAGACTGCCGCTAACGGTGAAAGTCTTCATCCCATTCAGAACTTCTTCCATAGTGGAGGTTTCCTTCACCCAGTGTCTCAAGAAGTACATACCATCAACAAGGGAGATTCATTCGACACAAATGAGGAATGGAAGTCCTATCTTAACGAGGACGGTTATATGTCTCAGGGAGAGGTGCCTACGCCATTTTTCTATCTCGCACAGAGTTCGAAATTTATACCGAGGTCTGACGTCGAAATGATATATGGAGATTGTGATCCAAAAGGATGTCATGCTCCACCCAACTCATTAGAGGAGGACACTCTAGTGAAATACAAATTTGACCACGACTATTATGGCCCAATGGATGGCCTGCCTATGTGGCAGCCGTACCCAGAAGACTTGGGGCTAGAAAATCAGCCGAACAATGAAAATCAGCAGAGCATCATTGAAAAGAATACCTGCGTCCCCACCATGTCATGGGATCAACACTCAGGGCATTCAGAAAATACCCAGCACTACGATGAATTCGCAAAACTTGCAGGACTAAAATTCATCAACTATGCTTTTCTTGAGGTCAACGTCATCGAGAAAGATGACTCCTCCAGTTCCAAAGAAGTGTTGGACACCTTAGGACAACCGAGTGGAAAATTCGACTTCATGGTCAAGTACACTGCTCCTGAAAGCTCTCGTATCAGGCTCGAAGAAATCCAACCAACTGGATGGGGAGATTTTCCTGAGAGCACAAATACTATGCAAAATACAACAGAGGAATCCTCCTACGACAACTCTGCCTGGAAGACAGATTCCAATGATCCTGCTCCACCAGAAATCAGCGTTATTTCTAAAGACAAATCAAGGAAGGTACCAGACTTTGTGATTCATCGAGGAGTTCGCCGCCAATGGGTTGCAGTCGATGTTCCGAAGTCTAAGTAATTACCGTCTTTATCTTAACCTTTCACCCTGCCCAGGTGAAACGGATGTTTTGATAGGGCTCACTTTCTGTAAATATCCCTCTTCGCTTTGCCCAAAGCGACAGAGTTTTGTTTTATAGGGCTGTAGTTTCAAGAATCGACAAGATCATAAATAAAATGACGTCGGTCTGTAATTTCCGCATTAATTGCAGTTTTCTCTTTGTGCTTTTTCAGAAAATGGTAATCCTAAAAAACAACAAATAATAAAAACAAGCAGTAAAAAAAATACACTGCACACACTCTTGCCTTTTCTCTATCTCTTCTAAACACAAATCATACCGTCACGCAGATTGCTTATTTTAAACCTCGTTGAAACATACGATCCAATGCCTTCTCCCAACTTTGAATTCCTGGTATTTGGGGCTGAAGAAGAAGATGACGACGAAATTCCAGAAGAGATCTCCCGACTCCTCAGGCAAGAGGAAAGGTCCATTAAACCTGACAAGGAGCCCTTGGAAACAATCAACTTGAGCTCAGCGGAAGAGAGAAAAGAAGTCAAGATTGGGGCACTGGTCAGTGCGACTGTCAAAGAAAGTTTGACAAAGCTTCTCAAAGAGTTTCCTGATGTATTCGCTTGGTCCTACCAGGATATTCCAGGGTTGGATACCAGCATTGTGGAACATCATCTACCGTTGAGATCAGAATGTCCACCCGTAAAGCAGAGATTGAGACAAACTCATCCAGACATGGCCATCAAAATCAAAGAGGAGGTACAGAAACAGATTGACGCGGGTTTTCTCGCCACATCAGAATATCCTCAATGGTTAGCAAACATAGTCAGAATGTGTGTAGACTACAGGGATCTGAACAAAGCAAGTCCGAAGGACAACTTTCCTTTACCACACATTGACATGCTGGTTGACAGTACAGCAAAGTTCAAAGTCTTCTCCTTTATGGGTGGATTCTCGGGCTATAACCAAATCAAAATGGCGCCGAAAGACATGGAGAAAACTCCGTTCATTACCCCATAGGGCACCTTTTGTTACAAGGTAATGCCGTTCAGTTTGAAGAATGTCGGGGAAACCTATCAAAGGGCCATGACTACTCTTTTTCACGACATGATACACAAAGAAATCGAGGTATATGTTGATGATATGATTGCAAAATCTAAAACAGAAGAGAAGCATGTGACCCACCTGTCAAAACTATTCGAGCGGTTGAGAAAGTATAGACTCCGCTTGAATCCCAATAAGTGCAGGTGCCCGTTCAGGGAAACTTCTAGGGTTCATCGTCAGCCAGAAATGAATTAAGGTTGATCCTGACAAGGTCAAGGCCATTCAAGAAATGCCTTCTCTAAAGACTGAAAAACAAGTCATGGGATTCCTGGGACGTTTGAACTACATTTCCAAATTTATATTCCTCATGATCGCGACATGCACGCCGATTTTCAAATTACTCAAAAAGAATCAGGATTGCATTTGGATAGAAGACTGCCAAACCGCCTTCGACAATATCAAGGAATACCTGTTGAACCCACCGATTTTATCACCACCAGTGGAGGGAAGACCACTGATTATCTACCTAACAGTCTTGAAAGACTCGATGGGTTGTGTACTTGGCCAACAAGAAGAAACAGAAAGGAAAGAGTCTACCATTTACCATTTGAGCAAGAAGTTTACGGACTGTGAAACCCGGTATACTATGCTTGAAAAAACTTTTTATGCTTTGGCTTGGGCAGCCAAACGTCTTTGCCAGTATATGATTCATCACACTACTTGGTTAATCTCCGAAATGGATCCAATCAAGTATGTCTTTGAAAAACCTGCTCTTACAGGAAGGATTGCCCGGTGGCAGATGTTGTTATTAGAATAGGACATCGAGTACCATGCTCAGAAAGCCGTTAAGGGAAGTGTTTTAGCCGATCATTTGGCTCATTAACCGATTGACGATCAGGAATCAGTCAGATTCGACTTCCCAGACGAAGATGTCATGTATCTAAAAATGAAAGATTGCGATGAACCGCTACCCAGTGAAGGGCCAGAACCAGGTTCCCAATGGGGACTAATCTTTGACGGAGCTATCAATCATTACGGAAACGGAATTGGGGCAATCATCATAACACTTAAGGGTACCCACATTCCTTTCACCGCTAGACTTGCGTTCAAATGCACAAACAACGAGGCCGAATACGAAGCTTGTATCATGGGTCTCGAAGAAGCGATCGACTTAAGGATCAAGAACTTGGATGTATATGGCAACTCAGCCCTGGTTATCAATCAAATCAAAGGAGATTGGAACACATACCAATCAGGACTGATTCCTTACAAAGACTACGCAAGAAGGTTGTTACCTTTCTTCAACAGAATCGAGTTTCATCATATCCCTCGTGAAGAGAATCACATGGCTGATGCATTAGCCACCCTCTCTTCCATAATTAGTGTAGGTCAATAGAACGACTTACCTAAGATTGACATAATGCGCCTTGAACGGCCCACTTACATCATCACGATTGAAGCAGTCATAGACGACAAACCTTGGTACCACGATATCAAATGCTTCCTTTAGAAACAAGAGTATCCACCTGGGGCATCCAGAAAGGACAGAAAGACCCTCAGAAGGCTAGCAGGAAGCTTCTTCCTGAGCGGTGATACACTCTATAAGAGAAACTTTGACATGGTCTTACTCCGATGCGTAGACAGACCAGAAGCAAACATGCTAATAAAAAAAATTCACGAAGGATCCTTTGGCACTCATGCCAACGGACACACAATGGCGAAAAAAATTCTAAGAGCAGGGTACTACTGGTTGACCATGGAATCCGAATGCTACAAGTACATGAGGAAGTGTCAAAAGTGTCAGATATACTCAGACAAAATCCATGTACCGCCAACACATCTCAAATTTCTTTCTTCCCCATGGCCTTTTTCCATTTGGGGAATCGACATGATCGGCATGATCGAACCTAAGGCTTCAAACGGACATCGGTTCATCCTGGTAGCCATTGATTACTTCACCAAGTGGGTCGAAGTAGCGTCATACGCCAATGTAACCCGACAAGTGGTGGTCCGATTCGTCAAAAACAATATCATCTGCTGTTATGGTGTTCCGAGCCAGATCATTACTGATAATGGATCCAACTTGAACAATAAGATGATGAAAGAGTTGTGTGTTGAGTTCAAGATCGAACACCATAACTCATCTCCCTACCGACCCAAGATGAACGGAGCGGTAGAAGCGGCTAACAAGAACATCAAGAAGATCGTTCAAAAGTTGTAACCTATAAAGATTGGCACGAGATGCTACCCTTTGCTCTTCACGATTATCGCACATCTGTCCGCACTTCAACAAGGGAAACCCTTTTCTCTCTAGTATATGGCATAGAGGCAGTGCTTCCCATAGAAGTAGAGATCCCATCAATTCGGGTATTGATGAAAGCTAAGCTAACAGAAGCTGAATGGTGTCAAAGTCGACACGATGAACTGAATTTGATCGAAGAAAAATGAATAATGGAACTATGCCATGGTCAGTTGTATCAGCAAAGGATGAAGAAGGCGTTTGACAAAAAGGTCCGACCTCGCGTCTTTAGGAAAGGAGACCTCGTGCTTAAAAAGATACAATCATTCCTCACTGAATCGCGGGGCAAATGAACTCCAAATTATGACGGCCCTTATGTGGTCTAGAAAGCTTTCTCAGGCGGCGCCTTGAGACTCGTAACCATGGATGGAGAAGAGTTTGTCTACCCCACGAATATTGATGTAGTCAAGAAATACTTCGCCTGAATAAAAAAAACAACGTCTCGGTGGATTGAAAACCCAAAAGGGCGGTCCAGGAAAAAATTAGTGACATAATCAAAAATCATCCCGGTGGATTGGAAATCTCAAAGTACAATCCAGGCAAAAATTAGGGATTAGTGGCAAGTAACTATGTCTAATCAGTTCAACTCCTCAGCAGTAATGCCATCCATAAGAAGAAAAACTTCAGTCAAGGTCATCATCGACAGAAGCTCAGGATGTCCAGAATTCAAAGTTGGTAGAAGGATAGCGGTCGTCATGTTTCAATGTAGCCCTTTTTCCTTTAAATTACCATTTTCTAAACTTTGTAAATACTCTATGGAATCACGCGTTTGGCTGATTTTCATCCTATCAATAAAATTTGAGCCTTAGTGCTTTTGTTTGCAATTCTTATTTGTTTTAGCTTTACAGAACGACGTTTTAACATGATTAACGATTCTTGAAATAAAACAAAAATGAATTTACTTGTCAAACTTTTTCTGCTTTTAAAATAAAGATGGCAATTTCTTTTGACTGTTGAACATCGACCGTTTCTCCAGAAGCAATTGAGCTTTAAAGTGAAGAATCAAAGTACTCCTTCTTAGCCAGTACACCTGAATGAAGGATCAACTGTGTCAGAGACCAGGTTTCGTCTGACACCCTTGGCAGAGTTCTCATCTCTTAAGCCCGACCAATGTAGCTCCCAAGAGGGACTATCCCTCCTAAGAAAGGCATTGTTATTTTCTGAACCAGCGATACTTTTCATCTCCCGCTGTGGCCGAGTATCCAGTTGTGTTCATCCACTAGTCTGTATGTCGCGTCAGTTTTGTCAGCATACACATGCATACATCATGCATTATTGATTTACATTCATATTCATAATGCATCACTATCGCTCTAGTCGGTCTTGTTCCCTAGTGATAAACATCTTTTCAACCGAGTTGTAAGTTCTTTTCTCGTCGGGAAAGGTGGCGTCTGACCAACCACTCCTCCACTTTGCTGCTGAATTGAAGTGGGTCCCTTGACTACTTTGATAACTTGAACCTCTGAAAGCCCAGAGAACCTTCAGCCAACGTCGCTCTTCGCCATCGAAGATGATATATTTGCTTTCCCGGATTAAGGAAAATCCCTAGAGAAAGCCTCTTAATTAGAGATTCGGCAATGCAACCATTTTTCTCCGAAAAAATCCACTGACGAAATGGTCATCAGCACCTCAAAATTGGATCACATCATATGGCATTTCTCCGAGAAGATCCCGAGAAAAGTATGATGTAACACCCCCAAGCGACAGCAGTCCCTCAAGAGATCTGCTTTCCCCAGTAAAGCCGACAAATGGCATCTCCGACAGAGAAGTTTGTGTACCTCTACAACTCAGACGAATGGGTCTCTCCAGCAAGTCTGACATCAAAAGTTTTTCTATCAAATGGCATCTCCCCAGGAAAATTCGGCCAATACGAATAGCGTCCCTTGTCAAGAAAGTTTATTGACAAAAGAAACTGAGACCGGTTCCTTGGTAAGAAACCAGGATCTAGGAGAGGTTTATTTCAGAAACTGAGACCAGTTCCTTGGTAGGAAACCAGGATCGAGGGGAAGTTTATTTCAGCAACTGAGACCAGTTCCTTGGTAGGAAACCAGGATCGAGGGGAAGTTCATTTCGAAAACTAAGACCAGTTCCTTGGTAGGAAACCAGGATTGAGGGGAAGTTTACCTTTTCTAAGCATCATTGCTTAGCAAAAGAAGAAGGATGCGTGAACTACCATTCCTAACCACCATCAAAATTTTGGGTATTCCGATATTTAATCCTCTTGCACCTCGAATGCCCGAATACCTTCGCCATTCACACCTTCGTGTCCAAGAAGATTAAATAGGGGCATCTGTCATACCCCAAATTTTTACCACTAAGATTCCCATCATTGTGCAAATCATCATCATAATATGGATGGACCATCATACCTCATTAGTCTCCCCAAAGATGGGTGAGCATCCACTACAATCAAACTTAGGGTTTCAAGCCCTCTCAGAGCTCTTAGACAAAGGATCAATCAAGGAATGACATGATCTTCAATTTGTCTAAACCTCTCAAATATCCACAATGGATCAAGAGGTCTCCCATACCAAGAATCAAGCACAAGGCTGCAACATTCCAAGTGGATTAAGCCTTAAGACCGTCAGTGTCACCAAATTAGGGTTTTGGTCGACTGGGGCCTCCAGATGGAAATTTTCCTCTGGGCATGAGCCAGTGCTTCAAATCACAACCTAAGATGCTCCAAGGGACATCATGAACCCAATCATCAAGTTAATTTTGCCTCAGGGAATGCATTCATAAAAAATCAGGAATTAGGGTTTCTTAACCTAATTCACCCCTAAGTTGACTTTTGGGACAAAACATGAGCCAAGACCTCAAGAGAGGATTTGAGGGTCTCTAACACACTACATTGATCCATTTGCAACAATGGATTGATCCAAGAAACTTGATCAACAAGTTTCAAATTCATCAGAACCACAATTAGGGTTTCGCGGGAAAAGTCAATTGTGCCTTTGACTTTTGACCCAGGCATGCTCCCAAACCTTGGGACATGATTCAATACACCCTATAACACCTATTAAATCAATCCATCAAGTTTGATTTAGGTCAAGGACTTGATTTCATAGAGGATCGCACAGTTTGGAGTTCATCAGACAAAAAGTCAATTGTGCACAAAAGTCAACTTTGACTTTTTGAGATTTTTCACAATTATGGTTCTTTGACCCTAAAATGATGTTAATATGTGATTGGGATCATCATTCATCAAGAAAAATCAAATAAAGTGGGATAACTTGTAAAAGGGGTAACCATAAAAAACTTAGAAATTTTCTAAGTTATGGAACAAAGTGGGTAGGGTACCAACTTCCAAGGATCGTAACTTGAGGTCCAAGCAACCATTTTGGCTGATCCAAAGATGGGTTTATAGCTCTCATGGCATAATTTAAAAGTGTCAACTACACCTCATTCCAATTCCTCATAGATTTCAAGTTATGATTGGACCAAAATGCCAAAAACATGAAAATGCATCATTTTTCAACACTTAGACAAAATTCTGTCCAAGACAGATTTTGTTGAAAACACCAAAACTTGTGAGGTTTTTTCACATAGTTAGAAGTGGAATCAATTCCAAAGGTAAACATCAATGGTGTTGCATATGTTACTAAGAATTCAAAGAGCTTATTAGCATGAATTGATTCAACTTGAGCCAAGAGAAATCCATGCCCAAAGTCATGCTGCTGCAACTATTTTGGAAAAATCAGTTTGCACTTTTGCTTGCTTTACACGATTTCTGATTCAAGACCAATGATCCCTATGCTACAGTCATCTAATCTGATCCTAATCCAAAGGATCCAACTTGCAAAGGTGAGTCCAAAAGCCAAAGTATCTTCCAACTTGAGACCAGTGCATTTTGGCATATTATGCCTTGAATTCAAGGGCATTAATGTGGAATAGTGCACTTTCAAGATTCTCACTCTCCTTAGTCAAGTTCTCTGATTAAACAACAATAAAAACATCTGAAGAATGTGGATTTGGTCAAGACATAGCCCTGCTCTTGGGAGGGGCTAGGTTGCCTTGCATGAGAAGAAATGCCACCAAGCCAAAGCCATTGAATGTGATCTGATCCAATAGCCATTCACTATTCCTCCAAGACAAGAGTTGATCACATATAAATAGAGGTTCCAATTGATCATTCAAATCACCCCAAAGCAACTTACAACATTGCTTTCTCCCATTCTCTCTTAAGTGCCAAATTCCTTTGTTTTTGAGCAACCACCATCGGGTTTTGAGTTGCAGCCTTAAGCAATCCATTTCAATTGCTCAAACACATCACATATGATGTATATGAGGTGTTCAAACACTTAAACCATCTCTGTAACACCTTTAGCTCAAAATCACTCTTCATCCAAGCCATTATGCCTCAATTCTGCAGTTGGATTCCTCCAACTTGATCCAAAGATTTTCAAAGTGTTCCAAGGCTTTCAATCCACTCAACAACATCCATTAAAGCTGTAGGGATCATCAAATCACTTCTGAAACACCATCTGTGCATAATTCCATTTCAGCTTGCATCAAGGTAAGCTTCAAAACTCTCATAACATGATCCATGCATATTTCCTCGCATGATACTTTTGCCAATTGCTTGTCATCATATGTTGAGTGTTTCCCCTCAATCAATTGTTGTTTACAATTCATATATAGGATTTCCTTGAGTTCATGCCAATTTTAGGGTTCTTCAGGTTTTAATTTGTTATGTTCTAATTCAATCCATTTCAACAAAATTGAATATTGCCATCATGATTCTTGTTAAAAAACACATGAGTCTGGTGTTTGAATCATGTCAAATGGATGAGAGACGAGTGAGATAGGGTGCTTCATGCACGAACTCGAGGAAGAAGATGGCCATGGCGCCATTCTTCAGGTTTTCCAACCAAGTTTGCCTTATGTTTTTCATTTGCCATGTATATAATGAATTGACACTGCGCCCTAGTGGAAACACTAGTATGTTTGTGAGTATTGGTAAGCGAGAGGTCTGGGGTTCGAATCCCCCTCGCCCCAAACCTCTTTTTTATCACTTTTTCCTATTTTCTTATTTTTTTTCATATTATTTTATTAATGATTTGAAAAATTAATTTCTCACTCAATTTTTATCATTTTTGATTGGTTCTTTTTCTGAAAAATCACAAAAATGTTGAAATATTTTATTTCACAAAAAAATCAAATTTATATTATTTATTTAATATAATTGGTATTTTTGTGAATAAATTCATCTTTAATTGTTTTTAAACATTTAAAAGAGAATATTTATTTTGAAAATCAAAACCAAATGAGTTCTAAATCATCTTGTGATTAAAACCTCATTTTTCAAACCTTAAACAAAAATCACAAGTGGTTTGTCCAAACTTATTTGGTATTTTTATCATTTTTATTGATTTTCTTTAAATATTTACTTTTAAAGGAAAACAAAATTAGGGTTTCTTTGATTTTCACCCTCACAAAGCTATAAGTCCCAATTATTTTTCTTAAAACTCTTTGGGCCTCTATAGAGTGTAAGACCCAACCCCTTTTTGAAACAAAAATGATTTGGGCCTCAGATATTGTATAAGACCCACTGTGTTTTCAAAAACCTCGGCGCGATCGCCGTTGCCAAACAAATAACTCTGGGTCTCTCCTTGAGTTGTAAGCCCCATCTCTTCTACAAAACTAAACCATTGGGCCTCTAATAGAGTGTAAGACCCATCCCCTTCTACATAAAAACTTTTTGGGTCTCACGTATTGTATAAGTCCCTCTGTACAGTTTTTAAAACAATGGTGCGATCATCGTTAAAACTTGGGCCTCTCCTTGAGCTATAACCCCCAACAATCTCTTCAAAGCACTTCCTCCTTTGATTTTGAATTCAAATATATGTTATTATCAAAACTTTCTTTGTTGAACAACTAACCAAACAGCATGGAAGCTCTACAACGGGTAAGTGTTTATCCGCTTTCATTTACCGCTTTCATATGTACATAACTGTATTGTGGGGTTGCTTCACTATAAGTCTTCTTTCACATCCTTTTATATACTTGTCACATATCCACTGTGTAATACTAGTATAGATATTTAGAGTTTTCCCCAGCAACTACGTCTAGAACTAGGTAAAGCCATGTTGGTCACTCTTAAATACAAACAAAACTAGATCCCCCGTAGGATTCCAGATACAGTCTTCCCTCCTATTGGGGTTAAACAATATGGAACAAAGAGAAAGGCATTATTCTCGGTGAACCTTTTCTCAGACTATCACCCTTAGAAATTGTCAAAGAAACTCTAACTCCCCAGAGATGATCTTTTCTCCGTGAATGGCATCTCTTGAGTTTCTTCCAAATTCTCGAACTTTCCTGGAATAATCTCTTCTCTGTGAATTGCATTTCTTGAACTTCTCTTGGTTTGGGGACCCACAAGCTTCCTAAAAGCATCGTCGCCTCCTCTTGGGCGTTGTACAAGGACCCTTCGGCTTCTTAGAAGTTCTCATGCCTTCTCTTGGGCTTAATACAAGGACCCTGATGACCTCTTAAAGGTATAAGACAGAACTTAGTCATCCTTTGCTAGAGCAGTCTTTCCCGCGTCAAAACTCCTGCCATTGTAGGGTTGATACTCATCCCTTAATGCCCGCGCCTCCTCTTGGGCATTATACAAAAGATAAAACTTTAGACTTAGACAGTCTAAGACCCTTGAGTCTCAAAGACATTCTCAAGTTCCTTTTAAACATAGGAAGAAACCCCGGTCTCTCCCTTGAGAGTTCCCCACACTTGAACCCGCTTCAGGATCTCCAGACTCCACAGCAGTAAGGCAGCCTCCTCTTGGGCTTTGTACAAATGATTCTCCCTAGCAGAACTAACCTTTTCAGACTCTCTTGTTGAGTCAATCCCTTTTTTATCCTCCGTATTGGGCTTTGTACAAGACATATAAATCACTCTCTTGTTGAGTATAAAAGACTCTCTTGTTGAGTCAACCTCCTTTTAACCTCCATCTCGGGCTTCGTACGAGATAGAAAAACACTCTCTTATTGAGTATAAAAGACTCTCTTGTTGAGTCAATCTCCTTTTAGCCTCAATCTCGGGCTTCGTACAAGATAGCAAAACACTCTCTTGTTGAGTACAAAAGACTCTCTTGTTGAGTCAACCACTTTTAGCCTCCGTCTTGGGCTTTGTCCAAGACATATAAAACACTCTCTTGTTGAGTATGAAAGACTCTCTTGTTGAGTCAATCTCCTTTTAGCCTCAATATCGGGCTTCGTACGAGACAACAAATCACTCTCTTGTTGAGTATAAAAGACTCTCTTATTGAGTTAAACAATCTTCAGATTCTCTTGTTGAGTCGATCACCTGTTCAAGGCTCTCTTGTTGAGTCAACCCTTTTTAGCCTCCGTCTTGGGCTTTATACAGGACAGATAAAAGTACTCTCTTGTTGAGTCAAACCATTTCAGCCTCCATATTGGGCTTTATACAAGATACATTCTCCTCAACGGAGTCAAAATCCCTTTTAGCCTCAATCTTGGGCTTTGTAAAAGACAGAAAGAACATTTTCCTCAAGAAAAGTCAAATTTTCGGCCTCCTCTTAGGCTTTGTATAAAGAAAACCCCGGTTGAGTCAATCAACCTTTTAGCATCAAAGTTGTGCCTTGGTCACAGCATACGGACATCAACAACTCCTTTTTAGAGATGACAAATTCTCTCTCAACCCTTTAACTTCACATCTTGGGCTTTGAACAAGATACAAACCACCTTTAGCTTCACATCTTGGGCTTTGAACAAGACACCAAAACACCTCGTTCCTCCCATAGAATAGGAGGAACTACGATCGCTCTGATTTCCCTGTTTTGGGAATACGTAGGCATAAGATTGCAAAAATCTTAGCGAGCATACTAATAAAAA
The DNA here is from genome assembly GCA_022829125.1 of Lathyrus tuberosus. Taxonomy (NCBI): domain Eukaryota; kingdom Viridiplantae; phylum Streptophyta; class Magnoliopsida; order Fabales; family Fabaceae; genus Lathyrus; species Lathyrus tuberosus. The sequence continues at coordinate 2,020,264 of JALAZF010000277.1, forward strand.
AACCCCAAAAATCCCGTACCTTCAGAAATCAATCGAAAAGCATCAGACCTAACATCTTAAAACCTCAGAGATAATTCAGACACTTGTATTCTTAAGAAAATAACCCTAAGAAGGACCCCCCTATTTTGATAGCATCTGTAAACCAACAATTTTGACTATTTAAACTCAGTATGCAAGCAGGGTAAATTGGAGACATCTATTTCCCTTCCTTAATCAGCTCAACAGGATAAAAAATGAATCGAACTGTAGTACCAAAGCGATAGTGATTCGAAACCACAAAAATCACGCTACAGTTACCAGACGAACGAGAGCAAAATCTTGGGATTAGGAAGCGTGGCCCTTGTCAAAACCGCGAGAGCGTGAGGCGGAGCCTTTAAGTCGGTTTATCCTACAGATTGGCAGCATAATCATAGTTAACACCTGTTTTCTATAAGTTCCGTCGATGCACGAGATTCACATTTCGGGCTCGTTTTAGTATTGAATTTTAGTTTTCAACTTCAGTCCATGTTTTTCCATTAAATTCCTGTTTCCATCCAGCCTTAGCTTTGCACAGCAACCTCGGATAGCATTAGTTTGACAAACTGGTCCCTGTGGGTTCAACAACCTTTTTAAGACTACACGATCAGCTGTATACTTGCATATTTATCCGTCAGTGTTGACTCGATCAAGTTTTTGGCGCCGTTGTCGGGGACCTATTTAGTCAATATTGTGAATCTTTTGTTACGCAGTATAGACTAAGGCAACTATTTTATCTTTTAAACAGTCGATTGTATGCCAAACACTCGCTCACAAGGCGAAGAGTTGGAGCAACCAATCAACGAAATCAAATGTTATATAAGTCTGAGACGTTGAATTAATGAATTCCTTCTTAGATATAACATCCCAGACCCTCTTATTCCCTACTTAGATTCGGAAACTGAATCAGAACCAGAACAAATCATGGCCGAAGGACCGAGAAACCGTCCTCTGAAGTATTATGTTGTTCCATCACAAGAAGAACCACATAACATCATTGTTGCCCCTGCTATTAATCGAAATGATTTCGAACTAAAACCTTCCCTGATATCATCAGTTCAACAAAACCAATTTTCAGGCAATGCTACGGACGATCCAAATTTATATTTGTCAATATTTGTGCAATACGCAGACACTGTGAAAGCAAATGTTGTTAGCCCCGAAGCAATAAGACTATGACTTTTTCCATTTTCCTTGAGAGATAGAGCTAGAGATTGGCTCCAGTCTCTGCCACCAAACTCAGTAACGACATGGGACGAGTTAAAGAAAGTCTTTTTAGCCTGATATTTCCCACCAAGCAAGACAGCTATGTTAAGAGCTCAAATCAACGGATTTAAGCAAAAAGATAATGAATCTCTTTTCGATGCTTGGGAGAGATACAAGGACATGATGAGGCTTTTCCCACACCATGGACTCGAAGAATGGCTGATAATCCATACCTTTTACAATGGTTTGCTATACAATACCAAAATGAATCTGAGCGCAGCCGCTGGCGGTGCTCTAATGGATAAATCATATGAGGAAGCCTACGAACTTATTGAGACTATGGCTCAAAACCATTTACAATGGGGAAGTGAACGTGCTGGTGTAGAGAAGTCAACTCCAAAAGGAGGAATGCACGAAGTCAATGGTTTAGACCGTGTCAATGCCAAAATGGACGCACTCACACAGAAAATCGAAAGTTTAGCAATAGCACCACCTGCAGCTATCGTAGCTGGAGTTACACCAAATTGTGAAATATGTGGGACCCCTGGGCATACAAACGCTGAATGTCAAGTATTGGCTAGTGCTCCTACCGACCAAGTGAACTATGCTCAAGGAAACCCGTATTCAAACACTTACAATCCTGGCTGGAGAAATCACCCGAATTTTTCATACAAAAACAGCAATGCTTTACACCCACCAAACCCAGTACCCACTATTCCTCCTGGTTACGAGAAGCAACCACCGTCTGCACCGCAGCCACCTAGGAAATCAAATATGGAAATCATGATGGAAAACTTTATAAATGCTCAAGTTCAACAAAACAAAGAATTCACAAATCAAGACGCTCATGCAAGCGAATTGATGAAACAAATGTCGAGTAAACTTGATGCTATTGCTACTCATAACAAAATATTGGAAACCCAAATCTCTTAAGTAGCTCAACAACAAACAACTATAGCAGCCCCCGCTGGAGCATTTCCTGGCCAACCACAACCAAACCCAAAAGGGCATGCTAACGCTATTACATTGTGAAGCGGAACAAAATATGATGGACCAGTTGACCCGAGACTCCAAAATTCAGCCACGCACCAAAATTCATCAAAGGGAACCGAAAAAGTAAAAGAACCACAAAGTAATAAAGAAGATAAAGGCGATGAGGGCGTAGAAAAAGAAACACCTTACGTGCCTCCGCCACCATACAAGCCACCTAAAGACTCGCCAAATCCAAAAATGAAGGGCAATTTAAAAAATTCGTAGAACTTCTAAAGCAATTGAACACAACCATTCCTTTTACAGAAGCCATTACACAAATACCCTCATATGCAAAAATTCTCAAAGAGATCTTGTCAAATAAGAAAAAGCTCGAGGATAATGAAACTGTTATGCTCACTGCTGAGTGTAGCACTATACTTCAAAATAACATGCCTCCTAAACTGAAAGACCCAGACAGTTTTCCCATACCTTGCATAATCGGGAAATCTATCATAGACAAAGCGCTATGCGATTTAGGAGCCAGTGTTAGCTTGATGCCATTATCCACATGCAAGAAACTAGACTTAGAAGAACTAAGGCCGACAAAAATTTCATTACAACTAGCAGACCGTTCTATTAAATATGTTGTTGGTATGCTAGAGAATGTGCCTGTTCGTATAGGTCAGCTCTATATCCCTACTGATTTTGTGATAATGGACATTAAAGAAGATTCGAACATACCCGTTATTTTAGGAAGACCGTTTTTAGCAACAGCCGAAGCCATCATCGATGTTAAGAAAGGAAAACTAACTTTTGAAGTTGGGGAATAAAAAGTTGAATTTATCTTGGCCCAATTCCTAAAAGCTCCAGCTATTGATGATTCATGTTGTTTCCTAGATGTTATTGACGAATGCGTCAGAGAAATGGAGAAGGAACCGACTAAGTATGCTGAAGCACTAAAGATTCCTGCACCTCTAATATTCGAAGACGATAATTATTGTGAGCCATATGAAGATGACAGTGTAAGGGAATGCCTAGCATTAACACGCGATCCAATGCCATGCCCAAAGAAACCCTATATAGAACTCAAAACACTACCGAAAGATTTAAGGTATGAATTCCTAGACACTAAGCAAGAGCGACCAGTAATAGTCAATGCCGACTTAGGACAAATAGAGACAGAAAAGCTGTTACATGTCTTAAGAAAGTATCCCGCAACCTTAGGTTACAACATCTCAGATCTAAAAAGAATAAGCCCCTCTATATGTATGCATCGCATTATGCTGGAAGAGGACTGTAAAACCTCTAGAGATCACCAAAGGAGATTAAACCCCATCTTAAGTGATGTAGTCAAAAAAGAGGAGCAAAAACTATTAGAGGCAGGAATTATATACCCGATATCTGACAGTAATTGGGCCAACCCTTTGCATGTCGTACCGAAGAAAGGAGGTGTTACAGTTGTTAGCAACGAAAAAGGCGTATCTGTAGCGAAGCGAATTCAAACTGGTTGGAGAATGTGTATAGATTATAGGAAGCTAAACAAAGCCAGTCGTAAAGACCACTTTCCTTTACCTTTCATAGATCAAATGCTTGAACGGCTAGCTAAACACTCATATTTTTGTTATCTTGACAGATACTCAGGATTCTTTCAAATCCCTATTCACCCTGATGACCAAGAAAAGACTACATTCACCTGTCCCTATGGTACGTTTTCATATCGACGAATGTCGTTTGGATTGTGTAACGCTCCAGTAACATTTCAGAGATGTATGATGTCGATCTTCGCGGATTTCATAGACGACATAATGGAAGTATTCATGGATGATTTCTCTGTATGTGGGGGAAGTTTCGAAAATTGCTTATCAAACCTTGAGATGGTACTTTAACATGTGTTAAAGTAAACTTAGTGCTTAACTGGGAGAAATGCCATTTCATGGTGAGGCAAGGAATAGTTCTTGGACATGTAGTATTCGACAGAGGCATTGAAGTAGATAAAGCGAAAATATAAATTATAGAGAACCTTCAACCTCTGAAGACAGTTAGAGAAATTCATAGTTTCTTAGGACACGTCAGATTTTACCGGTGATTCATTAAAGATTTCTCAAAAATCACAAAGCCTCTGACTGAGCTGTTAATGAAAGATGCCGAGTTCATTTTGATGAAGATTGCTTGAAAGCATTTGAACACCTAAAAAATGCTCTTATTACGACATTAATCATGCAACCACCTAATTGGAGTATACCATTTGAGATCATGTGTCACGCCAGTGATTACGCTGTAGGTGCTGTCCTAGAACAAAGGAAAGATAAGAAGCTTCATGTTATCTACTATGCAAGTAGAACCTTGGACAACACACACATGAACTACGCCACCACCGAAAAGGAACTCCTTGTAGTTGTGTTCGCTTTAGATAAATTTCGTTCCTACCTAGTGGGAGCAAAAATTATAATCTATATCAATCATGCCGCAATTAGATATCTATTGACTTAGAAAGATGCGAAACCAAGACTCTTAAGATGGATTTTTCTCTTACAAGAATTCGATCTAGAAATCAAGGATAAGAAAGGCACCTAAAATGTAGTAGTAGATCATCTCTCTACGATTGAGGATCTGAGACCCGAAGAAGTACCAATTAATGATGAATTCCCCTATGAAAAACTAGTAGCCCAGTTAGAAAGTGAAAGCGAAACAGTTGAATGCCCCTTGATATTTAATGACGCAGAAACTAATGAAGTAGTAGAATCAATATGCACCAAGACCACACTGTTGTGGTATGCCGACTTTGTCAACTACCTAGCAGCTGGGGTGCTTCCACCAGACTTAACGTAGCAACAAAAGAAAAAGTTTTTCCATGATCTTAAACACTACTATTGGGATGAACCCCTAATTTTCAAGAGAGGCACCGATGGAATATTTTGTCGATGCGTCCCTGAATCAGAAGTAGCTGAGGTCATATCTCATTGTCATGCTGCACCTTATGGAGGGCATGCAAGTACCTCTAAAACACGTGCAAAGATCCTGCAATCTGGTATCTTCTGGCCAAATCTTTGGAAAGATGTCCATATCGCCGTTATAAACTACGACCGGTGTCAACGCACTAGAAACATCTCTAGACGTGATGAAATGCTACAGAAGGGAATTCTAGAAGTGGAAGTATTTGACGTATGGGGTATAGATTTCATGGGACCTTTTCCGTCTTCTTTTGGTAATAAGTACATACTCATTGCAATCGATTACGTGTCAAAATGGATTGAGGTAGTAGCCTCTCCTATGAATGATGCACGAGTGGTGATTAAGCTCTTTAAAAACATAATCTTTCCTAGGTTCGGTGTACCAAGAATTGTCATTAGCGATGGCGCTCCCATTTCATTTCCAATGTCTTTGGGAAGCTTTTGCTCAAATATGGAGTCCGACACCGAGTAGCAACACCCTATTATCCTCAAACCAGTGGACAAGTCGAGGTGTCAAATAGGGAGATCAAACAAATCTTATAAAAAAACCGTCGCAACTTCCAGGAAAGATTGGTCTACTAAACTTCATGAGGCTCTGTGGGCTTATAGAACAGCTTACAAAACCCCGATAGGAACCACACCGTTTAAAATGGTTTATGGAAAGTCTTGCCATATGCCTGTAGAATTAGATCATAAAACTTATTGGGCTATTAAGACCCTAAACATGAATTATGTAGCGGCAGGGGAGAAAAGAATTTTAGATATCCATGAACTCGAGGAACTTAGACTTGATGCCTACGAAAATGCCCGAATCTATAAAGAGAGAACCAAGAGAGGGCGTGATAAGCGAATAGTGAAGAAGGAGTTCAATGAAGGAGACGTAGTTCTTCTCTTTAACTCTCGTCTGAAGCTATTCCCAAGAAATTTACGTTCCCGATGGTCTGGCCCCTTTGAGGTTGTGATAGTTCTACAAAGTGGAGCAATAGAAATTTGAGGTAAGACAAACGAAATGTTCATTGTGAATGGGCATCGACTTAAGCATTACCACACCGTAGAGAACAAGGAATTTTCCACTAGTTATAAGTTGGAAGAGCTGGCCGCTCCTCCCAATGAATGATTTTTCTTTCTAGATCAATGTCGAGCTCCCGACATTAAACGAAGCGCTCGGTGGAGGCAGCCCACGATCTTTGTTTGTTATTGTTTTATTGATGTTCTTATACTTTTACTTGTATTAATTATTAACTTATATGCATATTTACATTTATACTATTATTATTATTATTATTATTATTATTATTATTATCACTATTGTTATTAATATTATTATTTCTCACTAATCTATGTTAATGGTACAACTTGACTAATAGGAAATCATTGTCTATTTCAGGGTAGCTCGTTTTAGGATAGCACTTAACTCTAGGAGAATGCAGCCTTTTGAGAACCATGAAGTTACCTTTAAGAACGGAGTCCAGAGGCGCCGTTTTGAGGCCCTGTCAAAAAGGGACTTTGTTGTGTCTATATATCCTGACAACCCAGCTATGACCACCCTTGGCATCCGTGATAGTGTCACCTACCTGCTTAACTAGATAGGGTGGGATGATTTCGCTATTCGGAAGAGATTTAGCACTTACCACAACCTGACACTGGAGTTCTTGAGCTCGTTATACTATGATCTAACCAGAGGTTTTGGTTTTGGCCGTGGGTTAACTACATTTAGGTTGTTTGGCAACAAATACCGTTTTACACATCATGAGTTTGCTGATCTATTAGGATTTCCTAATGGGCCTGATGCCATAACTAAGACCCCTGAGGATGCCTTTATTGCTTATGATCTGAACCAATTTTGGGGTACTCTGACCAGTAATTCCAATCCTGACCCGGATGGTATGTTCTTTGAGAACATCCATAATCCTGGCATAAGGTATTTCCACAAGACTTTGGCACACACCCTTTTTGGTAAGGAGGAAAATGTGACATTCGTCTCTAAGGACGAGTTTTACATTATGTTCTGTGCCTCTCAAGGAAAACCTGTTAATGCAGCCCCTTTTATGTTGGCTAACTTTGCTAAGATCTCTCGTGAGGCCCATGGTGCTATTATTGTTGGTGGCCTAATTACTATGATTGCTGACGCTATCGGACTACGGTACACTTGAACCGTACCCGTGTTTTTGGTAGTTACCGCCCCATGAATATTAATTTCTGTTTCAATCGTGGAATCATTGCTAATCTTGGTCCAGTTGAATTTGAGCTTCTGATTGACAATGTTGTTGCCCATCACTTTACTTTACCAAATCATGAGAAAACTAGTGTGCACAACAAGGATAATTGGCTCTACGATTTGGAAGGTCAGAACGAGTTTCTAACTCCAACCAACTCTCCACAAGCTTATGAGAATTTAGAGACTGATATGCCTGATGCTGGCACTCTTGGCTCTGCTATTCAGCCGATCGTTCCACCTATTGACATTGTTACCGCTATTCATGCTCTGCAAGCTGAAGTAGATTTCCTCCGCGGAGAGATAACCTCTCTCCATGTGGATTTCTTGGGATTTATGGATGTAGTTCATGAGTAATTTGACCATCTTTTCCAGATCGTTTATTCACTCTGTCGTCCTGCTGAACCTCAGATGAGGCTTCACCATGGATAGACTCAGTTGTACTCATTTCCCTGTTTTTCGTAGATTAGGATTTTGCTTTAATGTATCAGTGTTTCATTCCCGTATTGTTCATTCTTTTCAATTCTGTTGTACACTGTCGGTATGCCGACAATGAACTTTGTATGAACTTCTATTATTTAATTTAATGCAATTTCCCTTTTTCAGTAACTTTGTGTTGTTGTTAATTAGCAAGTTTTTGAATTTTTCATGGCTTGTTAATTGTTTATGTTAATACTTTTTGTAAAATAAAAACAAAACAAAAAGAAAAATATTTTTAAAGAAGGTTTTGCATTCTGTCCCAGACCTGCAGCGAAAATTCACACCTTCCAACCTAATGGCGTTCGCCATTATGCTAATGGCGTTCGCCATCAGGTAAATTTTCCTGATCTTTTCCATTCACAACACACGGCGTTCGCCATGTGCTTAGTGGTGTTCTCCATTGCATTGGAACTTGCAGTCTGTGCAGAATTCAAATTCCTGCGTATTTTTTTCCAAAAATCCCATATAATCACCTTTTTACACTTCCAAAACACCCTTCCAACTACCTCATTAACCCACCATTAATCCATCATAACCACTAACAATCTACATTCCAAAATTTGTATATAAATTCACAAAAACCATCATCATTCTCACACCCATCACTCATAAACTTTTACAATCATTCTCATTCATCCATTCTGCCACCATGCGTCATAGAGTCGCTACTAACATCGACTAAATGGGCATTGAGTTTCCTGAAACTGTCGTTGGTCAGAGTCAGCGTTCTAGCTTTCTCAAGCTGCGAAAGAGGGCAGTCGTCGCGACAAGATACCCAGAAACCACTGCTGTCCAGACCTTAGGTGTCTTTGATAGCGTGAACTGGATGATCACGAACTTAGGTATGTCACAGTTTTGTTCCATAAGTAATAATACTTACGTTCGACTGACATATGCGTTTTTTAGTTCTTTGCGCCTGTCCACCAATCTGTCCCGTACTGATGGTTTTATATAATTTAGAATGTTTAATGTAGATCACTCCTTGACCTTCGAGCAGATAGGTAACATCTTTAGTCTTCCTAGTGGTCCAGAATATGCTACTCAGACGCCCTTAGAGAGTGAGTGGGAATCAAATGCTCAAGATTTTTGGCACAAAATTACTAACAAGACTTCCAACACTTGGGAAGGTCTTAAAGCCACCTCCATCCATAACCCAACCATCTGGTATTTCCACCGAATCCTTGCTAGCACTATCTTTGGACGGGAGAACACAGGAAATGTGAACTCCAAAGACTTATTCTTCATTCATTGTGCACTTTCTGAGATCAAGGTTAACCTGACACCATTTTTACTTGCACACCTCCTATCTACCAGGGATCATTACCTCTGTAGCCTTAGCCTTAGGATTGCATAGAGAGTTGGAGCCCCTTGAGCCCTTGCCGACCTTATTTGCCGATCTTACCCATTGCCATGCCATGCGCCTAGTTAAGAATTTACCGAATAGCAAATATCATCTGATGATAGGCAACAGGGAGGTTAAGGGAGTCACATTACCTTGTCCTAATGATATTAACGTGCGTGTTAGCACTAATTGGATAATAGATACCGAGGCACCCGATCTTGAACAGGAGAGTGCTGAGAGACACTACCAAAATGTTTTGGGATTCACTATATCTCAGCCCTGTACTCGTACCCGTGGTACCGACACACCCGGACCTAGCGGATGTTCACGCACAACACATTTTTCTTCTGACTCTTTTACAGGTACTCATCAGTCCCGGGAGGAATAAGATTACGTGGCCATCCAGACCTCTTTGGATGACATTCTGTCCGAGCTTAAGCATCAGAATGACATGGATTCCGAACGTGATCTTTTACTCCGTAGCATGCAGAGGCAGCAGGAGGAGCTCAGAGTCACTGTTGATCAGATTTGCCAGCAGCAGCAGGATTTTGCAGAGAGGACTCAGCATGATATGGCTGGCCTGATTGAGCAAATGAACAGAGTACGCTTAGAGACGGCTGATTTGAGAGACTTTATCAGACATGTGCCATAATCAGAGTGGGGGATAGCAGGTCGTAGCAGAGGCAGAGCATCCATACACAGAGGCCGTGCACCTCGCCCTTGACCAGGTTTTATCATTCCTTTCTTTCACCTTGTGCTAAAACATTGGGGCCAATGTTTAGTTCAAGTGTGGGGGGAGGATCTTTACTGTTTTATTTCCCGTTTTTTATGTTTTTCAATTTTTACTTTTCAGTTTGTCCAGTTTATCGAGTCATATGCGCTGTTGAGTCCTATTTTACGTTATTTTATTTGCTTGTTTGAAAACTCCTTTATTTTTTAACGCAATGAAATTTTTTTAGTTTTCTGGATTCATTAGCATGACACCTTATGTATAGGTTGCTTTTCATCATTAGGCTATGTTAGATAGACTTGGGAAAGTTTTGAAAATATCGGTATCGTTTCTACACCCTAGATTCCCTAAATATGCGATATTGATTTAAATAGGTATTATGTCGAGACCTTATGCCTAGTTTCTTAGTAGTAACCTCTTGATTAGTTTATACTAGCAGTCAGCACCATCCTTATGTACAAACTAAGTAACGAACCGATGCAAATATGTGTTGATCTTAAAAATTTGAATAATGTGATTTTTATAGAAAAAGCGAATGAAAAACATGTTCCTACAAAGTTAGGTGGTCCTCACCCGACCATTTAGCCTAAAGGTTCGGACTCTTGAAATTCGTAAGAAAAAGAAAGCATAGTGTGCGAAAAAGAATTTTTTTTTTAATAATGAGATCATATAACACAAACAGGTTCGATTACCATGTGAGTATAAAGGATAACGGGCTTAATGTGATTGCGCGAGAATGAAAAAGAGGTGAAATAGGATGAAAGATATAGTTCGAGATATAATGTCATGATTTAAATTGGTATTGCATAGGAAGGGAGTCTTTGTCCGCAAATGTGGATTTGTGTCGTTACGATATCCTTGTTTTCACTATTTAGTACCTATCCGTTTAACACTAGCCTAGCAACCTTGCGCCTTAATTGTTTTCATTCGCGCTTTTGAACCCGGAAGTGCACTCACTAGTTTAATTCTGTTGGAATTTGCTTGAGGGCAAGCAATGGTCTTAGTGTGGGGGAGTTTGATGACACAAATTTATACCGTATTTTTAAGCTCACATTGTGCATTTTTAGTCCGTATTTTTATCGAGTCTTGTTGTTCTTACTTCGTTTTTATCGTGTTTTATGTTTGCAGGAATAATAATCGAGATCCCGGAAGAATCGGAGAAAAGAAGCAAAAGAAGGAGAAAAATCCAGGAAAGCAGAAAATTATGCAGAACTAGCTGATATGGCATTCGCCATTGCCTCCTGATGGCGTTCATTACTGATCCCAGAGCATGACATTCTCCATGCCCCCATGGCGTTCGCCGTACAGGCGCGGGAGCAGTTTCTCACTGCAGAATCCGTTTCTGGAAGTTTTGAGGAGTTTTCTAACTCCCTTTCCCTCCAGAATTCGAATGGAGCAGTTACCAAGCCTGATATTCTATAAATAGGACCCTTAGGAGCAGATTTCAGTGTTCGGAAATTGTATGCGGAAGCGCCGTCGAAATTGTATTAGACTTTAAGCATAAATTACTCTAAAAAGCAACAATAACTCACATCGAGGGATTGTTGCAAACTATATTTCTCTTGTACTTCTGCTGTACCGTTTCGGATCGAAGAATTAATTGAAGTTCATTTCTTTTTCGTAAGATTTACTTTACCGCATTTTATCTTCAAGTTTGTTTACTTTACAGCATTCTTACTTTAATTGTCATTTTTAAATTACTTAACATGTTAAATTCAGAATCTATGTGTTTAAAATTGGTAGACTTAACATTAAGTATGTTTGAGTAATTATTAGACCCATTATGTGAGGACCGTCGTATTTGGCGGGACTCCGTAAAAATAATAGGTGCGGTTATTAAAGAATGCATGTTATTTTGGTTTTAATTTCTAAGTTCAATTTAAGTGGCCTTGTCACGAGAGTGAGAGGTTGTTTAACATTGCTTTGTCACGAGAGTGAGAAGCATATTAAGGTTTAAGCCGAGATCCGCGAGAGCGTGAGGAGTGGACCGGATAGTGGGAATTAGGCAGCACATCTAAATACAGCGAGAGCGCTTTAGATGTTGTTTAGGATAGTATCGGTTTCCAAACCGCGTTTCTTAGTTACCGGGCGAGCGAGAGCAAAATATTGGGATTAGGAAGCATGGCCCTTGTCAAAACCGCGAGAGCGTGAGGCAGAGCCTTTAAGTCGGTTTATCCTACAGATTGGCAGCATAATCATAGTTAACACCTGTTTTCTATAAGTTTCGTCGATGCACGAGATTCACATTTCGGGCTCGTGTTAGTTTTGAAATTCAGTTTTCAACTTCAGTCCTTGTTTTCCCGTTAAATTCCTATTTCCATCCAGCCTTAGCTTTGCACAATAACCTCGGATAGTATTAGTTTAACAAACCGGTCCCTGTGGGTTCGACAACCTTTTTAAGACTACACGATTAGTTGTATACTTGCAAATTTATCCGCCAGTGTCGACTTGATCAGAAATAACAATGCGAAAACCACTTATCACCCTAGAATCGTCTTTTCCCGGGTTTCGCATGACTGGGTGAGAGGAAGACCTTGGGGCAAGCAATACCTCCCCATGGGCGACATGTTATCGCCGCATCTCGTTGGGTGTTCTATAGCCATCTCTCTAGTGTTCACCGGTGATTTTGGTAAATAATCACTTAGTTTTAAATTTATTTCTTGAAGGAACAAACTAGTAAATCTTGAGGCAAGTAGTGCTAAATTTCTGGGAAAAGGAAGTGTGCAATAATGTTGTCAGATATTTTCATTGAATGTTGACTACGTTAGAAAAATTGATTAAGTTTGAAAGTGTATCTATCAATGATTTTGACTAAGTCGAAATAGAAATTTGAAAGAAAATAAAATCGAATAAATGTAGATGAAATGAAAAGGAACTTTATTTGCATAAGTAAAAATTGGTAGGCCAGTAGATTTTCTTCAGAGACTCATTCTCACTTGCATATGGGTACTTTGAGTTTGTATTGAAGTTTAAAATGATTTTGCCGCACTCAATCCTAACAATATAATCTCTATTTATAGTAATACAAAATTAACCGTCTTCAACGTTCAATTATCTTCCATCCGACACGCCACTTATGCATGCTTTGTCTGCCTTCAATTGATCTCCGCGTGTCTTTTGTGTTTAGATAAAACCAAAAAACAATTTTTGATTTGAATTCTGAATCTGCTTTAGTCGAACCTCCTTCGACATGTCGAATTGCTGAATAGCCAAACCTTTGAAAATTTCACTAAGTACCAGACCAAATTATTTATAAGTCGAACGTTGATGTTTTCCTTCAAGGTCTCTGGTCGAAAAACATGTAACCTTGCCTTGTGTTTGTGAATAAATTCTACGTGGATTTAAAAATAATTGGAAATAAAATTGTTGTGAATTGATGTTGTCAAGAACAGAACAAAGTTATGAGATAAATATTAAGTTTCTTGAACAAACATAAGAAACCCTATTAGGTTTCACAAAGGAAAAAGAGAAGAAGGAAGAAGAATAGAGAGTTGTTTAAATCTGTTTTACTATTCATTTTCTCAATAAGGATTCAAATATTACAAGTGAATACAAACAATTAATCTCTCTCACCCTAATTAGGATTTTCACCACACCCAAAAGATGAGAGACTAGCATGTTATTTATAAGAACACTAACATACTAACCTAATTAGCTTTTACACACAAACCCATTACACAAGCTAACTTAGTAATAAGCTAACTTAAACAATTGGGCTTACAAGCAAGACCCAATTCGACATACTAACTTAAATTACAAGTTAATATATTTCGACAGCATGCTAGAATAGACTTCAATTACAATATGCACAACTTCTGTCGAAATATCAAGCTACCCTTGTCGACACTAGAGTTTGATCTAAAATACCATAAATCTCCACCTTGGAACAAACTCTACACAAACAAGGGAACAAACTAGATTTCATCATCTCTGATCCTTTCAATGCTTTTAGAAAACCATCTTGAATAAGAAGAGCTTGCATCTTCAAGTGCCACAAACCGAAATCATTCACATCAGTGAATTTCTCAATCTCATACTTTGTTGACGATATCATCTCCTCCACGCTCATCGCAGCTGTTTTTTTGTGAAAAAACAAGCATAGCATAGAGAAAAAAAGGAACACAATTACAATACAAGAACATAACGTGGAAATTCTAAAACCATAGAAAAAACCACGACCGTTGTCAATAGACAACCAGAGATTAACACTATGTGAAAATTGTTACATTACATAATATACCCTCAACTAACCTAGGCCCCTAGTACACCCACACCATCCAAAACTAATATTTAACTACATCTCACAACACTCTAGTACAAGAGCGTAAGAGAACAAAGAAAGTCAAATACAAGCTTAAAGTGCTTTTGACTAATGCATCTTGGAATGAAGAACTTGAATCCTATATATATTGCCTTGGACCTCTTTTTCCTTCACAAACTATGCGATGTGGAACTTCATAGAACTTGTATCCTATATATAATCTTGGACTCTCTTCATTCACAAAACTAAGTAATGTGGGACTTCATAGAACTTGTATCCTATATATAACCTTAAACTTTCTTTATTCACAAAAGTAAGCAATGTGGGACTTCTTCAACATGTATATTTTTAACCAACCCTAACAATCTCCACCTTGATTGAAATAATACATTAGCTTTTATTGTCTTCACCGATAATCATACTCCACCATAAAGAGTATCAGCATGTATATTTTCAACCAACCCCAACAATATCCACCTTGATTGAAAATAATACTTAAACTTTTATTGTCTTCACCGATAATCATACTCCACCATAAAGAGTATAGTCACTTGAAGCTACACCACTCCAAGAATTTTCACATTGTCTTCACCGACAATCATAGTTTTAAAAACTATCATACTCTCTCATGAAAAATATATTTCACTTGAAGATAAATCACTTCAAGAATTTCACATTGTCATCACCGACAATCATATATTTTATCATGAAGAATAAATTTCACTTGAAGCTAAACCACTCCAATAATTTTTCACATGTCGAAAACTAGGTTGAAAAATTATGATGCAACTACCTTGTTGGCGGGAAGCTCTCCAACCACCGAGATAGTCTTGCACCTTGTATAATCTTGATTGTATCAACACATCTTTGACTTGAACTTTCCACAAGTTAAAAAAAAATTCTTCCATCAATTTTCTCTAACCCAAACTGCACAGCGAAATTTTTTACTACAGCGTAACAACTCTTTCACAACATTACCCTTCTTTTCTTATGTGGAAGATCAGTTTGTTGTGAAACGATGTCGTCAATAACAGAACAAAGTTATGAGAAAAAGATTGAGTTTTTTGAACAAACGCAAGAAACCCTATTAGTTTTGACAAAGGAAAAGAGAAGAAGGAAGAAGAATAAAGAATTGGTTAAATCTGTTTTACTATTCACTTTCTCAGTAGGGGTTCAAAGATTATAAGTGAATACCAACAATTAAGCTCTCTCACCCTAATTAGGATTTTCACCACACCTCGGAGATGAGAGACTAGCATGCTATTTATAAGAAAACTAACATACTAACCTAATGTGCTTTTACACACAGACCCATTACACAAGCTAACTTAGTAACAAGCTAACTTAAACAATTGGGCTTACAAACAGGACCCAATTTGACATACTAACTTAAATTACAATTTAATATATTTCGACATCATGCTTGAACAGACTTTGACTACAACATGCACAACTCCTGTCAAAATATCAAGCTACCCTTGTTGACACTAGAGTTCGATCCAAAATACCACAAAAATATTAAGTCCATATAAGCAAAAATAATACATGGGACAATCCAGTCACAATTCAAAAGAAGAAAAAAAACCAATGTGAAAAAAAATATTAATAGACTAACTAACATAAATCGGTTAAATTTTGCAAGGAATATAATATGAATTTTCTTTTTAGAAATTAATTTAGGCTCTTTAATTTTTCTGAGAAACTAAAATGGTCTTCACTCAAAAAATAAAATAACAACTCCAAGAATAAATTTTATATTATGAAGAATTTTTCATGATATATGGTCATCACCGACAATCATATATTTTATCATGAAGAATAAATTTTACGTGAAGCTAAACCACTCCAAGAATTTTTCACATGTCGAAAATCAGGTTGAAACATTATGGTGCAACTTCCTTGTTGGCGGGAAGCTCTCCAACTACCGAGATAGTCTTGCACCTTGTGTTATCTTGATTGTATCAACAAATCTTTGACTTAAACTATCCACAAGTCAAAAAAATTTCTTCTATCAATTTTCTCTAACTCAAACTGCACAGCGGAATTTTTTTACTGCAGCTCAACAACTCTTTCACAACATTATCCTTTTCTTTTGATGTGGAAGATCAGTTTGTTGTGAAACGATGTCGTCAATAACAGAACAAAGTTATGAGAAAAATATTGAGTTTCTTGAACAAACACAAGAAAACATATTAAGTTTCACAAAGGAAAAGAGAAGAAGGAAAAAGAATAGAGAATTGGTTAAATCTGTTTTACTATTCACTTTCTCAATAAGGGTTCAAAAATTACAAGTAAATACAAACAATTAAGCTCTCTCACCCTAATTAGGATTTTCACCACACCTCAAAGATGAGAGACTAGCATGTTATTTATAAGAAAACTAACATACTAACTTAATGTGTTTTTACACACAGACCCATTACACAAGCTAACTTAGTAACAAGCTAACTTAAATAATTGGGCTTACAAACAAGACCCAATTTGACATACTAACTTAAATTACAAGTTAATATATTTTGACATCATGTTTGAACAGACTTCGACTACATCATGCATAACTCCTGTCGAAATATCAAGTTACCCTTGTCGACACTAGAGTTTGATCCAAAATACCACAAAAATAATAAGTCTATATAAGAAAAATAATACATGGGACAATCCAGTCACAATTCAAAAGAAGAAAAAAAAACCGATTTAAAAAAAATATTAATAAAATAACTAACATAAATCGGTTAAATTTTGCAAGGAATATAATATGAATTTTTTTTTAGAAAATAATTTAGGCTCTGTGAGTAACTAAAATGGTCTTCACTCAAAAAAATAAAATAACAACACACATGAATGCTACATATATCAATGCAAATGAAGCTATACTCCTTTTATCATTTTCTCTTATTGAACAATAAAATTTTCTCTTTATAGATATAATTTTGCATGTCCATGTCCATGTCCCATCACTCCCTCACATTTCATGTTATTTAACTCTATTAATACTATAATTTTGCGTAGTGTACATCGGTTCATCTTATTGGTACCAACATACTTAGGGCACAGTCCCTTTCCAGACCGTGGATGCTTTTTCTTAAATATTAAAAAAGTTGGAATGAAAGATGAAATTTTACCATCAACTTTTCCTCGACAAAGTACAACCAGAAGCTCTATAAACCTAGAGAAAATGAGAATCGTTCAATTGATCCCTACAATCAACTATCCTACTATGTTTGTTCAGAAAAAAAATTTCCAGGACCATTTTGTTTTTGGAAAGTTTTTTTATAGGACCATTGTACCATGCTTTATTAATTAATCGGATATTTATTTACCATGAACAAAGAATATTATATTTAGACACTTTTTAAAAAGTTTAATATTTCAAATTATTTGAATGGCATCATGACGTAAAAAAGTTTTCTTTTTGTATGAAAAACAGTGATGGCCAGGAGGGGATAAAGACATAAAGTAAAATTAGCAAAAGAAGACCCTTGTTATATTTGGTGAAGGTATATAAGAGAATTCTAAAAATAAAGTAATTTGATTTTTGTTTATATGAGGTGTTTTTAAATGAGTTATCTAAAAATATAAACAGAAGGAAAAATCTAGAGACATTGATTAAAAAGTACTTAATTCGGAATCTATTCTAAAATATAAAAACAAAACATAAATTTAGTGTAACCCTTTTTTTTTCAAATTTACCTTTTTTAGTTTGTATTTTAAATTTTAACTTCTTTTTTCTATAACGGCGGTTACACAATGGTTTTTTTATTTTTCATATTATTATATTTAACTATTTTATAAATAATTTAAAATTAAATTAAATATAATACAAATTATATTTTATGAAAGTCAGTATTAAAAAAAACGGACAGACGGGGTACGTGAGTAAGGTGAATAGAAATAAAAATATTTAAATAAAAATATTAATCAATTTATTTTATTTTCGCACCTACTTTTATATATTGTGTAGTTTAAATCAATTTTAAAGTAAAAGTTCACCTAATTAAAAAATAAATTTATTCGCAATACTATTTTAAATAATTGATTTTAAAAATTCTACTAAATCCGATCAAATTTTATTTATTTAATGTGTGTTCGTTTTTTAATATTCAAATTAAAAATTATTTTTTTATTGAAATTATAAAAATTCTAATAAATAATAGCTTTGATATATATATATATATATATATATATATATATATATATATATATATATATATATATATATATATATATATATATATATATAAAGTTAAATTAAATTAATAAACTATGTTAAAAAATAATTCATTCAATAATAAATTAACACAACATATCGTATAAATAATATATATAACTTTTTATCTAACTTGTTTAAATCGATTTTAAAAATTCAATCTGAAATTCGATTTGAATCAAACAATTTTTATAAAAGGCCATCCAATCACATTCATTAATTTTTATTTTTTTAAATAATTTTTCGATTTTTTAAATCGGTTTGAATTTTAACACCCCTAATCTATATAATATGTATAAACTGTTCACACTTACTTTTAACTAATCATTTAAAAATATTAATATTTGGAGTCAATTTCTTTCAAAACTGAGGCAAATATCAAATATATCAACTTTTTATATATAATTTTTGCATAAAACAAAATTTACTTGATTTTATCATGCTTACTTTTTTTTCTCTTTTTTCTCACACGTTCTTTCTATTCTCTTTTTAATATTTTTTAAAGAATATGACTATGTATTAGTATCAATAAATTATTTCCCCTTCTAGCCTTTGGGGAGGCCAAACTTATGAAACCATTTTTAATTATGATGATGCTAATAGCTTAAGAAAGCAAGTCCCTATTATAATTAGAACATGTCCCACATTAAGCATGGTGAAACCCAGATTAAGTGGGTTGGGGGATTTGCCGACAAACTTCGGATTAACAACTGTCTTTCTGCCTTGATTAGGCCATAGGTCTCCCCTAAGTGTCACACTCTTTGTTTCGGACCATCAACATTTTGGTTGTTGGCTAGCTAGCTAGGGCCTTTTCATTTCAAGGGTTTTCTCCCATTTTGTGTAAACATCTACATCTGGGAGTTTCAAAAAATTTCCAATAAAATTGATTATTTGATCTGCAGTAAGAATTTGATTTTATGAATTTAAAAGGTAGGGTTTATATTTCATTTAATGAGATATAATAGAAAGAAAATATTAGTAGGGTCACTTTTATTAATAATAGCTGTTTTGACTAGTAAAATGTCTTTGATAAAATAAAAAAATAAAAAAAATAACTGAAATATTCTCTATAAAAAAAATAAATGAAATATTCTCTATAAAATACTTTAGTAAAATGTCTTCGAAATTATTCATACTTAGGCCGAACACCAAATTTTCAAAATATAAATTATTAAAATATATAAAATACTTTTATCCATAATTTATAATTGTGTTATATATATTTAGATTTCATACTCAAAGTTCAAGGGTGTATTTTTTTTGTCATGTGAAGAATGTTCTACTACCACTTATAATTATTCACTAGCTAACTTTACTTAATTAACTTAATAAAACATTGGGTGTAAAAAACGAGTAAACTAACAACGGTAGGTGAGTGTAGGGACAAGATAAAATACACAGGCAGGTTGTAACATCTAAATCAAAATAAAAGCACACATTGAATAATTCTGATTAGATGATGGGTTGAAAGGAGTTTAGCTTTAGAAGAATATTTAGTCTCATCAACTTTCTTTTTTGAAATCCCAACCAAATGGTCCTCATCAAGAATCAAATTGCAATCTGAAAACATGATGAGATAATTTAAAAAAGAATATAAAAAGGTTATTGCCTTTCTTTCACAAGTTTTTTGTCAAACCTTTCAGTCATGAAAAATGCTGATAGCTAGTGGAACTAATGGTAGTGAGACGTTTATTCTCTTTTCAGAAACTTCCAGGTATGAGAACATGGGGTTCTTGTATGAGAAGGAGACAAGTCTCACCATTGCTTTAGTAAGGGTGCATGTGATTTGTTGGAGATTCTAAGGTTAAATATGTTTTATCATTTTGATCGCAAAACATTAAACTATAGTGATAGTTTATGATTTTTTTGCAAACTAAAGGATTGTATTAAAGCAAGCATAATGGCTACTCAATCCAAATACAATAGAAGCAGAAGGAGGATACACTATTAAGAAAAATATATTTTATAACGGTTGAAAAAATGATATCATTATGGTTGACAAACCGTTCTGAGATAGGGTATAGTTGTATGTATGTTGTTTTCCACCACAGGCGTATGATTAGTATGATAAATTAGGTAGCGCACTATATATCACAATAATTAAAATAAACAATAGTTGTGCAATATATATATATATATATATATATATATATATATATATATATATATATATATATCAACGTCATGAGTTCGAAACTCAGTTATTGTATGATATCTAATTAAGCGGCGTGCTACTTATTACAACAATCATTGTAAATAACCCTAGAGAAATACTTTGTTTTTTTAATTTTATTTTATTTTTTCATATATTTCTAACCGATATTTCTTTATACCTGTATTTTATACATATATTACTTGAATACTTGTTACATCACAACCACAAATATTATTTACAAACAAATATGTATACATCGTTGTCATATATTACAAAATCAAATTAAGCCAAAATCATATATTTATAAACATCAAAGGCAAAGTCATACTTTAGCACTCTTTTTAAGAAGCACATGGAAAATAAAAGCTCAACGTTTATGGATGTCGTTTAAGTTATCGGGGAAAAAGATGTCATGTCGTTAAACGTCTATAAAAAAAGTGAAGAAAATTGAATATCACATGATTTAAAATATAAAAGCTAACTTAAGGGTAATAACATATTATTGTAAACATTTCATGAAATATTATAGGGTTAAATATGTTTAAGCTCCCTATAAATATCCCACCTTTTAAGATTGGTCCCTCTAAAATTTTTCTTCAAACATTGATCCTCCAAAAATTTTCCGTTTCCAAATGTAGTCCCTAACGTTAATTTCATCTAACGGAAGGTGATGTGGCGTGCCAACTGTGCAGATTTCATTTGCTTTATTGCATTGACCAGTCAAAAAATGCTTTTTTATGTTAAATTTATTCTCTTTCTTCTCTCTCTCACTCCTCTTCTTCTTTCCCTCTCCACCTTTTTCTCTACCCTCATTTCTCTTTCTCTCTCACACAATCCTTCTTCACTCTTCTTCACTCCTCTTCTTCATTTTTCTCTGTTTTTGTGGAAAGATGAGGATAACTGAGCAATAACGAGTAGCATGCAAATGCTCTCTTTATTATTTGGAAACGTCCAGTACCACTAATAAGCCAAGCTTTTATACCTAGGTTTTTTGTATGTAGGAATTCTGTATAGTGTAAGTTAGAAGCTGCTACACTTATTTCATACGGTGTGGTAGTGAGTACTCTAGGATTTTCAAATATCAATAGCCACGGGTGTTTCTTTGATTTAAAGGTACACCGATTTAGAAGCAACTGTACAATCAATAGTTCGGCAGCTTTTGAACATATAGCAACTTAAACTTGTCAACTGATTGTGACTTCATTACTCTGGATTGGCATTTGCATTTATTAGTGACCTTTTGCATCACCTAGATGTAGGAGTGACATATATATACATATATTTTACATCAATGTGGTTGCCTTGGGGAAATTTGTTGCTTATTGTTCTCCTTTTAGGCTGATTCATTATCCTCCTATTCTATTTCCTTTACCTAATAAAGGAAGCAAAATGAAAATATACATACATGTGTGTGTTGTATGTACTCGTGTGCATGGGATTCAAGTCATGCAACGGAGGCTTACTATCATCCGTAAATGGAAGAGCATATTCAATATATCTCAAATGCAATTGAAATCTGATACATTATTATGTATTTTACATATAAAAAATTGAGTATGTTTTTCCAGTTGTATTTTATTTCATAATGAGCAAATTATTTTAATTTTCTGCAGCATGCATTCTCTTCTACGCCTGTTTATGAACCATTTGTTATTCCTCTACTTCTTGAGAAACTTTCTTCTTCACTACTTTCAGCAAAGGTTAGTGTTATTATACTATAATTATACATCTCATTCTAAATATTTGCGTAATTACCATCATACTTTTTTTTATAAAAAAAACTTAGCCATTTATAGTTTCTCATGTGTTGATTTTCTATTCATTCAGGTTGATTCCTTACAATATCTTAGAGCTTGCTCTGTCAAGTATGGATCTGAGAGAATTGCAAAATAGGCTAAGGCTATTTGGTCTTCATTAAAAGACACCATAAATACTTACTTGGGCGAGCTAGATTTGTCTTTTAGTCTAGCACCCATAGATGGTATTGACTTTCTAAAGAATGAAGTTGTAATTGAAGCTCTGTCCCTCCTTTAAGAAGGATTGTGTGAGAGAGAAAGAGAAATAAGGGTAGAGAAAAAGGTGGAGAGGGAAAGAAGAAGAGGAGTGAGAGAGAGAGAGAAGGAGGAGAATAAATTTAACATAAAAAAGCATTTTTTGATTGGTCAATGCAATAAAGCAAATGAAATCTGCACAGTTGGCTCGCCACCTCACCTTCCGTTAGATGAAATTAACGTCAGGGACTACATTTGGAAACGGCAAAGTTTTGGAGGATCAATGTTTGAAGAAAAATTTTAGAGGGACCAATCTTAAAAGATGGGATATTTATAGGGACCTTAAACATATTTAATCCAATATTATATTCATGATCCCAAGAATCAACAATGTTGGAATACACGATGTTCAACATGTGTTTCAATACATAATACTCACACTTGTATCCCTCTGCTTGTCTCCTCGTCTATACATGCGTGCGCGCGCACACACACACACACACACACACACACACACAAACACACACGCACACACACACACACACACACACACACACACGATAATAGTGAAATTCACATTGTTTTTGGCTCGATTCACATACATATTTTGTCTGTTTTACGCTTTTATATGGTGTTATGCTGGTATTATTCGTATGTTGCAGGTATGTGCTAAGTTGAGGATGGTATAAGAGAGAAAGGGAAAAAATAATCAAATATGAAGGAAAAGCCCAAGAAACACAAGGCAAAGTCCATTGGAGACACAAACTGGACTCTTGGTGTTCGCCATGGCCTGGTGGCGTTCACCATGGGTGTTAAAGACCAAGTCCTCCTATTTTCAAGAAGGTGGCGTTCGCCACACAGTGCGCACCAAGAAATCCAGCAACTGCCCCAGAGAAATCTTCTCCAACTCACTCCATGACCTTCTCAACTACCAGCCTATGAGTTCCAATTCTGTTTTCATGCATTTCACTATATAAGGCTTAGGTTTTATGAATTTTAGCATCAAAGTTCTCTGGTTAT
Organism: Lathyrus tuberosus; assembly: GCA_022829125.1. Classification (NCBI taxonomy): domain Eukaryota; kingdom Viridiplantae; phylum Streptophyta; class Magnoliopsida; order Fabales; family Fabaceae; genus Lathyrus; species Lathyrus tuberosus. The sequence goes on from JALAZF010000277.1 coordinate 2,043,809, forward strand.
TTGTTGAGGCATATATTCCACTGTAAAACACATTAATCGTTCACATCGAGTGATTAATGCACTATTATGAATACTGTATCGCTTTGTATTACTTGGATCGTAAGGTTAATCTTGCCGTCATAATCAATTCAAGACGTTTTCCCTTTAATCAAGTCTTCCTGCACTTTATTTTCCGCATTGCATCTATTTCTACAAGCTTTTATACGTTTTCTTAGCCATTGTATGCTTGTGTTGCCATTTCTCAATATAATTTGCATATTAATTGTCTTTACCATGTTTATGAGTTGCATGCCTAATAATCTTAACATGAGCTATACACACGTTATGTCCGGCTAAATCCCTTGAGTCCGGTATGTGAGGTCCGTCGTTCCGACGCGACTCGGTTTTTATTTGGCGTAACTTTCATAAATTGTTTTTCTGGTTCTGTTTTTTAATTTTAAAGTTTAAAAGGTTTTGCACGAGAGTGAAAACATTAAGGCTTCGAGTCAACAACGCGACAGTGTGAGGCTCGTGCCAGATAATAAAAATTGGACATTAACTCCTAAACACCGCGACGACAACACTTTATGATTAATTAGGATTTGTTGGTTTTCAAAAAGTATACCGCGACTTAAATGGGTGAGCGACAGCAAAACACTTATGGTCTCAAGATATAACACGAGTTAATAGCACGACAGTGTGAGATGAAGGTTTTTAAACTAGTATTCTCTGCTGAAAAATAATTTAAAATATAACATACGCCAATGATTTATTGAGTCCCTGAGGTACACTGGAAACCATATTCTGGTCTCTCTTGTTTGATATATTCTCTAAGTTTTATTCTAGTTTTAATTTCCCCTATTCGAAAATTCATAGCCTTAGATTTACATAGCACCAATAGAAACGATAAGATTGATTACTGGTCCCTATGAGTTCGATATCTTTTAAAATTATGATTGACTCCGTGCACTTACGGATTAACAACCATCAAGTTTTTTGGCGTCGTTGCCGGGGACCAACAGTCAATATTGTGATTCCGTTGTTGCACAATATAGACTAAGGCAACTATTTCCCTTTAATTCATCGGTTGTATGCCAAGCACTCGCTCACAAGGAGAAAAGTTGAGAAAACGATCGCCAAAATCGAGCGTTTTGTAATCCTCAGATGCCAAATCAGAGAATATCGCTTAAAATATAATATCCATGATCTAAATATCCCAGAACCAGATATGGCTGAACCACAAAATTGTCCTCTCAAGGAATATGTGGATCCATCTCAAGAGGAGCCACACTCGAGCATTGTATCCCCCGCTATCGAGACAAACAATTCCGAGTTGAAACCCGCTCTATTTCAAATCGTGCAATAGAACCAGTTCTCTGGTAGCCCCACTGAGGATCCGAAGCCATATGGTTAATCCAGAAGCTATACAGTTACGTCTTTTTCCTTTTTCTTTGAGAGATAGAGCTAGAGGTTGGCTCCACTCTCTACCATCCAACTCCATCACCACATGGAACGAATTGAAGAAAAGCTTCTTAGCACGATATTTCCCTCCTAACAAAACAACTATGTTAAAAAGGTAAATCAACAGATTTGAACAAAAAGATGGAGAATCTATTTTCAAAGCATGGGAAAGACATAAGGACATGATGAGGCTCTGTCCACATCATGGAATTGAACAATGGCTGATTATCCATACCTTTTACAATGGTCTCTTGTACAACACCAAATTAACCTTAGACGCTGCAGTCGGAGGCACTCTAATGGATAAACCCTACCAAGACGCCTATCAACTCATAGAAAACATGGCACAAAATCACAATCAATGGGGAGGTGAGCGAACTCCTGTAGATAAATTTCAGATGAGGGGCGATATTTATGAAGTTAATGGCATAAACCATGTCAATACTAAAGTAGACGCCCTTACTCAAAAGATCGAAAGTTTGACCATAACTCCAGCAACTACCGTAGCTGCCGTGACACCTAACTGCGAGCTATGTAGAGCCCCTGGGAACAACATTCCCGAATGTCACTTATTGGCAGGAATTCCATACGACCAATTGAATTATGCCCAAGAAAACCCATACTCAAATACTTACAATCCTGGCAGGATAAATCACCCTAACTTATCTTATAAGAACAACAATGTGTTTTTTGCTCCAAGCCTAGCACCTGCTACTCCTCCTGTTTATCAAAAAGTCGCACCAACTTCTCCTCAAGCACCTAAAAAGTCAAATCTTGAAATAATGATGGAAACCTTTATCGCTTCTCAGACTCAACAAAACAAGAAGTTTATGAACCAAAACATTCACACCAATGAGCTAGTAAAACAACTAACAAATAAGGTAGACGCTTTGGACACACATAACAAAATGATAGAGACTCAAATCTCCCAAGTGGCACAGCAACAAGCAGTTATTGCTGCCCCAGCTGCTGTTTTTCCTGGCGAACCACAACCGAACCCAAAGGGCCACGCCAATGCTATATCACTACGAAGTGCGACAGAATTGGAAGGCCCGGTAGGCCCACGAACGAACAACCAGACAATGCATGAAAGAAATGAGGAAATAGACAAGGTAGGAGGACCAGAGGGGACAATTAAGTCAAACCCCAAGGATAAGGAGAACCAAGAAAAAGAGAAACCTTATGTCCCTCCTCCTCCATATAAACCACCTATTTCACACCCTCAAAGACTAGCTAAATCTAAAATAGAGGGTCATTTCAAGAAGTTTTTAAAACATCTCAAGCAACTCCACATAACAATCCCTTTCTTCGAAGCAATTACCCAAATTCCTTCCTAAGCCAAATTTCTTAAAGAAATCCTGTCAAACAAAAGGAAGCTTGACAAGGATAATATTGTGGCACTGACTAAAGATTGTAGTGCAATCATACAAAACAAGATGCCTTCGAAACTAAAGGATCCAAGGAGTTTCTCTATTCCCTGTGTTATAGGAAATTTTGTTATCGATAAAGCGTTATACGATTTAGGAGCTAGTGTAAGCTTAATGCTCCTCTCAATTAGTGAAAGACTAAACCTAGGAAGCCTAAAGACAACAAAAATGTCCTTTCAATTGGCCGATCGTTCAATCAAATACCCTGTAGGCATCTTGGAAAATGTTTCGATAAGAATTGGTCAACTATACATTCCTACAGATTTTGTAGTGATGGATATTCAAGAAGACTCTAGTATTCCGATTCTTCTAGGAAGACCCTTTTGTCATACCCCAAATTTTGACCACTAAGATATCCCATCATTGTGCAAATCATCATCATAATATGGATGTACCTTTACGCCACATCAATCTCCTCAAGGAATTGTTGAGCATTCACTACTATAAAAAATTAGGGTTTCAACCCCTCTCTGAGCCTCAGACAAGGGATCTATCAAAGAATGACATGATCTTCAACTTGTCTAACCTCTCCAACATCCACAAAGGATCAAGAGGACTCCCACATAAAGAATCAAGCACAATGTTGCAGCATTCCAGGTGGATTAAGCCTCAAGATCGCCAGTGTCACCAAATTAGGGTTTTGGTCGACCAGGGCCTCCAGATAGAAATTTTCCTCTAGGCATGAACCAATGCTTCAAAGCATAACCTAAAATGCTCCATGGGACATCATGAACCTAATCATCAAGTCAATTTAGCCTCAGGGGAAGCTGTCGCTCCCGGGATTTTCATCCAAGTACAAACGCGAAAGTGGCACCGAAACAGAGTCGCCAGCAATGTGTATTTATCCCATGAGAGGGAAAGGAAACACCGTATAAACCTGAAGGGAAGGAAAAGCATGGTCTTGCGATCAAGAGAACTGGGTTCGGGAGTCGGTTACGTGAGAGGAAGGTATTAGCACCCCCACGCGTCCATCGTACCCGATGGGATCCACGCTTGCTTGTCTCGATCAAAGGGTGATAGAAAAGATACTGGAAAAGGAGCTGCTAGCTAGAGAACTGGAAAAGGAAAGGAGAGAGAAAGAGAACCAAATGTAGGGAAAATAAAATAAGTGCTCGAATGGGCCCTATCCCACTGCCTACGTATCTCATCGGGAGTATGAGAATCAGAGCGATGTAGTTCCCCTCAGCTAAGGGAAAATTGTTTGTGTTTTTAGTGGAATACGTCAACTTTCGCGTCCTAGCAGTTTAGGTGTTGCAGCTCGCTGTATGGAGACTTAGGCGTTACCTGTTTGCGGTAGAACGGATATGACATATCCTTAAGGAATGAGTGAAGAGGTGAAAAGAGAAATTTGTTTGTTTTTTTGTCTTTTAAGAAGAAGTATTTTGATTATTTTTGGGTTTTGTAACACATATTGTATTTAAGTCCCTCATGTAAGATCGAATGCCTCGCATATCGACCCAAGACGGGACGTACGCTAAACATTCTAAGAAAGTGAGAGAAGACCCCTCACCTCCTCATTCTCACATGAAATGCTCAAATACAATATTTGTTATGCCTTTATTAAGGGTTTTTTACTTTTGTTTTAAGATGAGAAGAAGAGACTCAAATGGGAGCAAAAGGTGAAAACTAAAGGGGACTAAGACTCACCCTAATGTTATCATACATGGATGTTCCTATTGTTAACGTGGTTTAAGAAATCTAATCCTAAAAGAAAGGAGAAGAAGAGCAAAAGAAGCAACTTACTTCCAAGATGGAAGTTAAGTTGATCTTTAAGAGGGATGGCGAAGAAGTTATTCAAGGAAAGCACATAAATGCTTATCATGATCATAAGTTGAATTATTAAAAGAAATAAGAGAAGATGAAAGAAAGAAGTGCATGTGGAAGCATATCCACACACTTACTTACCATTTGTACCTACATGAAAAGGTTAGTTCACAAACTATTTACAAGTGGTAAAATGAAGAAAGGATAACAAGTAGTGATCAAAACAAAATAGAACCAATGAATAAGGATCCTAAGATATGAAACTCAATCAAGGTCAGAACCTACATCTAAAGGTGTTCTCTAATGTTAAGATATCAATCACACATAAACTATGTCCAATCAAAGTCTTAAACATCAAATAAAAGCACATATGAAAAGAATAGATGACGAATGAATGAATATGCAAGGTGATCATGCAATAATGCTCCACACAAGATCAAAGTCAGAACCAAATGTCATTTATCAATGTCTTAACATGCATATGACTCATCATACCAATCATGGATGCAATGATACAAGTAGAAGATGTAAGAAGAAGTAGAAGTAAGGAGAATAGACAAATATCAATTACATGCACAAAATGACATATTAAGGATGCATAACATGTAAAATGAATAATATGGGCAGTGACATACTATTGATAAGATGCAAATAAAATGTGTGAAATATCATACAAAATGCACACATGGAACATGTAGAACATAAGAAGATATAAGGAATGAAAACATGTCAAAGTTTCAAGTTATAACACATAAACTCACACCACATGCAAACACAAGTCAAGGTGACCTATAATGAAACAAGGATGATCTATAATATCATGCAAATGACATACAAAAGATGCACAAACAAATCCTAATAGGATGGCATAAATGCCTACCTAAAACTAGGGTTTAGATGTTAACAAAACTTCACCAAAAGTTTCCTAACATAGCATGCATAAACAAATAACAAATGATTTTGTAAAATTTGGGAACAATGGGGTGACTAATGTAAGGATGCGTGCAAGCTGAGTTCTTTAACAACAACAATGTAAAAACATGTTATTCTTGGCAGCTTGGTATCAATGGAAACAATGAAGTTTGGTGATGCAATACTTGGTGCTCAAGGCATGGAATGATGAGATATTGGTGTCAAATGAAAGATAATTCATCATAGAACAAGATTGATGTTGGTTTTGGATTGAATAGAGGTTTAGAAGAGGATGGAAAATGGTTTGAAACTCAAGAATGTGGGACTAGTTAAAAGGCACACATGACCTGCATGATATGCATAGCTATGGCTTGTGATTTTCAGCATGATCACATCAACTTTGAACCCTTATAACTCCACCATAACTTGCTCAAATGGAAATATGTCCAACATCAAAGTTGAAGAGGACATTGAGATGAACAACTTTGATGTTCAACATTTTTTTATTTGAAGCATCCTTCAATGAGAAAAATGGCTTGACATTTGGCACACCAAGTGTTTGACAAAATTATGGCGCATGGGCCTGGTCTTGCTTGGTCATGACTTGGTTTTTGACCTAGTTTTGTCAAACTTTGATGGATCATAACTCCCTCAATTTTGATCCAATGGAAGAGTTCTTTATATGGATTTGAAGCTTAGAATGTGAACTTTAATTGGCTTAACTTAGACATGAGGTTTGAAACTTTTATCATGGAGAAAGAGAGCCTCAAAGTGTGGTGCAAAATGGTCCAAACTTGCCATTTTTGGAAACCCTAAATTTCCAAAAAAGGAAACTTTGTACATTTCTTGATTTTTCATGATTCCTCCATCATTTCTTGATAAAATCTTGTCCAATGACCATATTTAACTTGATTTTCATGAATTTGATCTTAAAAAGTCAGGAGTTGACTTTTTTCACTGCACAGTTGACTTTTTCCCCAATTCTCTTGATTTTGAATCTTCTGACCAATTGAGACCCTTCTAAAACCAATTGATGAGCAATTTTCCATCCATATACACTTAGGAACATAAGGAATACCATGAGATCAAATTTTGTCCAAAAAATCAGAAATAAACTGATTTTATGTCAAACCCTAATTTTGGTACCCTCTGGTTAGGAGGAAATAGCACATCTTCCAAATCCAAATTCCTCTGAATATGATGTATATCCTATCTAACAAAGATGAGATATGACATTTGGAGGTGATAAAAACTCAAGGAGCTTTCCCATTTGAGGGTCATATCCCAATTTTAGACTGTTTTGTGTAGGAGATGATGCACTATCCAATCTTCTTGATGAATTCCCAACTTCCAATGCCTTGTGGGATCAAAGTGAGAGGATATATGATATAAGAGACCCTTGAGGCTTGTTTGAAGACCCTTGGCTCTTATTCTCTTGCTTTGGATGATTAACACCTTTGAAAACCACTGATCACATGCCCTTATGCAACCAATAATATGCAATTTATGGCCTATTATGGAATGCAAAAATGAGTAAAGCATAGACCAATTTATTGAGAAAACATAAGGGAAAATTTTGAGGTATTACCGCTGACCCTATTCAATCAACTGAGAATCTGAATGGATGAAAGCAACGGCTATCAGGTATTCAAGATACATAGGGATTGAATACAAAAATAATCGAGGAAATTTGTACTGTGTGGGTAAAGAAAAATGGTGTAAATGAAGCAATGGTAAGGAAGAAAAGTTTGTGAGAAAGAATTTTGGAACCATTGGACCCCATAGGAAACCTGTAGGGAACTGGAGAACTACCTGTCGGGAACTGGTGAACTACCTGTCGGGAACTGGTGAACTACCTGTCGGGAACTGGTGAATTACCTGTCGGGAACTGGTGAACTACCTGTCGGGAACTGGTGAACTACCTGTCGGGAACTAATGAATTACTTGTCGGGGACTGGTGAATTACCTATCGGGAACTGGCAAGCTTGGACCTGGGTTACCTATCGGGAATGGGTAAGTGGACCTGTCGGGAACTGGCAAGGTTCAAACTAAAGGGAGTTGTCGGGGACGGCTACAATTTATAACCAAGGGCTTAACTATCGGGGATGGGTAAATGGACCTGTCAGGAACTGGTATGGTTCAAACTAAAGGAAGCTGTCGGGGACGGCTATAGTTTATAACCAAGGCTTACCTATCGGGAATGGGTAAATGGACCTGTCGAGAACTGGTATGGTTAAAACTCAAAGGTACTGTCGGGGACGGCTATAGTTTATAACCAAGGCTTACCTATCGGGGATAGGTAAATGGACCTGTCGGGAACTGGCATGGTTAAAACTCAAAGGTGCTGTCGGGGATGGCTACAGGAATCCTATCGGGAATGGTTCCAAAAACTTGTAAGCTGAGAGATATAACTTTGTGGGGGAGAAAAATGATGAAACCCTTTGCGCTGCTTTGCAATGTCTGTTGAGGAATGAAAAAGGCATTCTTTCTGGCTTTGTCAATGATATAAGGAGCAAAGTTTTTGACTCTCGCACGAGTTATCAAAACTGGCCTATGCTTCACATGCACATGTTTGAACTTTTCCATGGCGTAATGCTCCATCTCAATGGAAATGCTACGCGTTTTGAGGATGCTATGCACACTATATGCAAAATGCAAAGAGGTCCTCAGCAAATTAAATCCTGAGGAAAGGAAGGCAACTCCGCTAGGGATAACAAACTGGATTGACTCCGTGGTCGCCAACCATACTGGGGAAGACAAATTGACCTGATCTCCTGATCTGGGCACTGACCTGACAAACCTGTTGAGGTTACTGTAGGAAATGATAAATGTGCTTAGGAAGGCATCGTCTGATCTAGTCTACTTGGGGAATAACTATAACCATAGAACTCCGCTGGGGAAATGAGCTTACACCAAACTCTGCTGGGGAGAACCATTTCAGAGCATCTCGTGCTGGAAATGTCCCTTGAGAGGATTTTACAGAAGACCACGCCTCTTCAAACTCTACTGGGGATAATAGATTTGGAACACCTCTTACTGGGGAATTTTCAAAATGCCCCATGCTTGGGATGCCGACTTCACTGGGGATTCACAACCATTATCGACACAGAAAAGCTTGTAGCTGTTGGAAGTTCTGAATAGGAGAATAGACTTAATAAGATACAACATTACCCATTTGAAACTAACTTGTTAATATCGAATCGTCGTGCGCGACCATCAGCCAGATGATGGATTCAAGCAGTAAATGTTGTGACAAAAGAGTGAAATGAGAATCCCTTTTTTGAACCTGATGGCTTCAGTACTACCATTTGACAATGTTGTTGAGGATCATGAAGCTCTGTAAATACGCTGGGGATGACCACCTCCCAGAAGTATTTTGTCTGCTGAGGAACCGTCTTTGCTTGGGGAGGAACGATCATTTGCACTTCGTAAAGGATTTTGGCTTGAAGACGTCATACACCTTTGCACAGCTATCCAATGAACTCTCAACACCTGCAAACAAAAGAATGCACACACATGCCCCAGGGTAACATGGGTTTCGTAGTATTAACCCAAGCACACCCGTCATTTAAAGAAATTTTAAATATTTTCCTTTTTATGCATGTTATTATAGAACCCCAATGTTTTCACATGCAAATGTTTATCAAAAATTTGGACGTTTGTAAAAGCAAAACAAATTATAAAAACAAAACAAACAAATAGAATTATTTTGAATACCGACCATTTTGTTGATTGAAAAGCCTGAAAATAGGCATTTACATCAAGAAGCAATTCCTGGAAAGAGGTAATTGCCAAAACAAAAAGAAACTGTCCTAGTGGCAATGTGAAACTGGAACTCCATTGAGTTTCAACCCTGCTATGGTTCATATATCTTCAAGACTCTCCAATTGCTTCGCTTTCAAAGGGGGACGATTGAACTGATTCCTATCCTTAGGAGTGCTTATTGGTTGAGACGAGACGATACAGATTACTCAGATCGCTGCTTTCGCTAAATCTCTCTTTTGCCTGGGTCGCCCTTTACGGGTTTTCAATCCACCGAGATACCCTTTTTTGCCTAAGTTGCCCTTGCGGGTTTTCGACTTACCAGGTGTACTTTCTTTTTTTCTTTTTATCCATAATTTTTGCCCGAACCTTTTCTTTTCTTTTTTTTGTTTTTTTTTGTTTTTTTTTGGTTCGCCAGGATGCCCTTTTTTGCCTGGACTCTCTTTTTACTGTCCAGCGGGTCTCTTCATGCGAAGTATTTTTTAACTACGTCTGAGTTCACAGGTGACTGAAAATCTTCACCGTCCATTGTTGTACGCATCAAGGCTCCGCCCGAGAAAACCTTCTTAACAACATATGGTCCTTCATAATTAGGAGTCCATTTGCCCCTGTGATATGTATTCGGAGGAAGAATCCTTTTCAATACCAAGTTGCCCGTCTGGTAAGTCCGAGGATGCACCTTCTGATCAAATGCCCGTTTCATTCTCCTTTGGTACAGCTGTCCATGACATACTACAGCCAACCGTCTTTCTTCGATGAGACTCAGCTCGTTGAACCTCGCTCGAACCCATTCAGCCTCGTTAAGTTTAACATCCATCATGACCCTTAAAGAAGGGATCTCAACTTCAATCGGTAGCACTGCTTCCATACCGTATACAAGAGAAAACGGGGTTGCTCCAATAGATGTACGAACAGAGGTACGGTACCCATGCAAAGCGAAATGCAACATTTCATGCCAATCCTTATACGTCACCACCATCTTTTGCACAATCTTCTTGATATTTTTGTTGGCTGCCTCGACGGCACCATTCATCTTCGGGTGATAAGGAGAAGAATTGTGATGTTCAATTTTGAAGCTCTGGCATAGCTCGTGCATCATCTTATTGTTGAGATTAGAACCATTGTCAGTAATGATCCTTTCGGGCACCCCATATCGGCAAATAATCTCCTTCTTAATGAATCGGGCTACCACCTGCCTGGTGACATTTGCAAAAGAGGCAGCTTCCACCCATTTGGTAAAGTAATCAATAGCCACTAGAATGAATCGATGTCCGTTGGAAGCAGTAGGCTCAATCTTCCCAATCATATCAATGCCCCACATAGCAAAGGGTCATGGAGAACTCATCACATTCAGGGGACTTGGTGGCACATGCACCTTGTCAGCATAGATTTGGCATTTGTGGCATTTTCGGGCGTACTTAAAGTAATCTGCCTCCATAGTTAACCAGTAATACCCGGCTCGCAATAATTTCTTCTCCATAGCATGCCCACCAGCATGGGTACCGAAAGATCCTTCGTGCACTTCCTGCATTAACAGGTCTGCTTCGTGTCTATCCACGCATCTGAGCAAGACCATGTCAAAGTTTCGCTTGTAAAGCACATCCTCATTCAAGAAGAAACTTCCCGCTAACCTCCTCAGAGTCTTCTTGTCATTGTTTGATGCCCCAGCCGGATACTCTTGACTCTTCAAGAAACGTTTGATATCAAAATACCAAGGTATATCATCAGTCATCGTATCAGCTAAAAATACATGAGTGGGTCTGTCTAGCCTCATCACATCAATCTTGGGTATATGGTTCCACCAATTCACCTGAATCATGGAAGACAATGTTGCTAAAGCATCAGCCATCTGATTCTCATCACGAGGTATATAGCACAATTTTACTGTTGTAAAGAAAGTCAACAGTCTTCTCGCATAGTCTCTGTAAGGAATCAAGTTATGCTGGTTAGTATGCCAATCTCCATTGATCTGGTTGATCACCAGAGCAGAGTCCCCAAATATCTCAAGAGTCTTGATCCTTAAATCAGTGGCTTCTTCAATACCCATGATACAAGCCTCATATTCCGCTTCATTGTTGGTGACATCAAAAGTTAACCTGGCAGTGAAAGGTATATGTGATCCTTTCGGAGTGATAAGGACTGCCCCAACACCACTTCCATTCATGTTAACTGCCCCATCGAACATCAGTTTCCATTTGTCATCAGGATCCGGACCTTCGTCAACCGGAGGCTCTTCACAATCTTTAGCCTTGAGAAACATGATGTCTTCATCAGGAAAGTCAAACCTCATTGGCTGATAATCATCAATAGGTGACTCGGCAAGATAATCAGACAACACACTCCCTTTGATAGCTTTCTGGGAAGTGTATTGTATATCATATTCAGTCAAAACCATCTGCCACCGAGCGAACCTTCCATTAAGAGCTGGCTTCTCAAAAATGTACTTGACTGGATCCATTTTTGAAATCAGTAGGGTTGTATGAGTTAGCATATATTGTCTCAATCGCTTAGCAGCCCATGCTAGTGCGCAACATGTCTTCTCAAGCATCGAGTACCTGGACTCGCAATCGGTGAATTTTTTGCTCAGGTAGTATATAGCATGTTCTTTCCTACCTGTCTCGTCGTGTTGACCGAGGACACAACCCATTGATCCATCACGTATCGAGAGATACATAATCAGTGGCCTCCCAGGAACTGGAGGCATGAGAATCGGAGGATTTTGCAAATATTCTTTTATCTTATCAAAGGCCTTTTGACAGTCATTGTTCCACCGGACTGATTGATCTTTTCTCAATAACTTGAATATTGGTTCGCAAGTCGTGGTAAGATGAGATATAAATCTTGCAATATAATTCAGTCTTCCCAAAAATCCACGAACTTGTTTTTCTGTTCTTGGCTCCGGCATTTCTTGAATGGCTTTTAGCTTTGCTGGATCAACCTCGATTCCCTTTTCACTGACAACGAAACCCAGAAGCTTACCAGATCTTACCCCAAAAGTACACTTATTCGGGTTCAGCCTCAGTCTGAACTTTCTCAACCGTTCAAACAACTTTTTCAAATTTATCAAATGCTCTTCTTCCGTTTGTGATTTGGCAATCATATCATCCACATAAACTTCAATTTCTTTGTGAATCATATCATGGAAAAGTGTCACCATGGCACGCTGATATGTTGCCCCAGCATTCTTTAAACCAAACGGCATTACCTTATAGCAGAATGTGCCCCAAGGGGTGATAAATGTAGTTTTCTCCATATCCTCCGGCGCCATCTTGATCTGGTTATATCCGGAAAACCCATCCATGAAAGAAAACACAGAGAATTGAGCAGTATTATCTACCAACACGTCAATGTGTGGTAATGGAAAATCATCTTTTGGACTCGCCCTGTTCAAATCTCGATAATCCACGCACATTCTGACTTAGCCATCCTTCTTCGGCACTGGCACAATATTAGCGACCCATGGTGGATAACTAGTAACAGCTAGAAACCCTGCATCCAACTGCTTTTGCACCTCCTCTTTGATTTTGATGGCCATTTCAGGTATGGTTCTCCGGAGCTTCTGCTTAACAGGAAAACAACCCCGGGGCACAGGGGCGCACCCAATTGTCCAGGTCACAATCACTATCTTCACCATCTTCAACTGCTGCACAAACCTGGCTTGGATGTATGACTCCTCCACTTGAGAAAATAACTGGCCCTTGGCGCTTTTGACCCTTTGGCAGTGGAACTTGAGGAGATTTATAACCAATTCTGCTCTTATCATCCTTGAAAGGTAGCTCAATCACTTGACCCCATCCTTCGGTATGACCAGACTGCACTACTTCTAAAGCCTGCTTATACGAAGTCATAGAGGTTCCCATCCTTGCCTCACCAGACGGAGAATCTTTCACCATATTCATAGTTTCAAATGCCTGACAGAGAGTTTCGTGGATTTCTCCATCCATCTCCACGTACTTGAAGGACGACAAATGACTAACGAAAATATCTTCCTCTCCGCATACCGTAACAACCTAACCGTCAACTACAAATCTTATCTTCTGATGCAAGGTTGAAGATACAGCCCCAGTAGCGTGGATCCATGGACGACCCAATAGACAACTATAGGCTGGTTGGATGTCCATCACATAAAACACTGTATTAAAGACCTGGGGTCCGATCAGGACAGGCAGCTCTACTTCTCCAAACACTGATCTCTTTGAACCATCAAATGCTTTCACTACTAGATCACAAGGCCTAAGTACAACCCCTTCCACATCCAGCTTTGCTAATGCTTTCTTAGGCAACACATTGAGGGACGAGCCAGTGTCCACCAATACATGGGATAACATAGCACCTTTATATTCCATCGATATGTGGAGAGCCTTATTGTGGTTCCTTCCTTCTGGCGTTAATCAAAATCTGCGAACCCTAGACCGTTACCAGCATTAACATTGGAAATCACACTTTCAAGCTGGTTCACTAATATTTCTTGCGGCACGTACGCCATATTCAGAATCTTTAGCAAGGCCTTCTGATGTGCTTCGGAACATAACAACAATGACAATATAGAGATCTTAGAAAGAGTTTGATGTAGGTGGTCAACGATCTTATAATCACTCTTTCTGATTATTCTCATGAATTCCTCAGCATCTTTCTCTAATGAATTATCAGGTTCCGCCTCTGGCACTGGTTCATCACTTATCACTTGTTTTCCTTTGGTCCTCGCTAATGCTTTAGTATCATCTTTCCTGAGTGTCTGAGGAGCAAAAAGCCTTCCGCTGCGGGTAAAACCGCCCATTCCCCCAACATTTCCAATACTTGAACCACTTTCTTTAGGAGTCTGCACTTCCTGCCTCTACCCTTGACTATTAGTTCCATAGTACCACAGAATAGCAACCTTGTTCTCATTTGGGACATGACTGGGAACAGTTATAGTTATAGGAGCTACTCGTTCAGGCGCAGATGTCTGTACAGGAGCAGGCACCAGAATTTCCACAGGATCAAAGTAGACTGTAATAGTAGAAACTTCATCATCATTCTTTTTCAACTGGTCAAATTGTAAACGTCCTTCATCCATCATGCTCTAAAGGCTATTTCTCAACTTCACACAACCATTATCAGCCATCAAACAATTCTCACAACTCTCTGAACAACCAAGAAATACAGCCCCTTTCAGCAGGCGGTCCTTCACAACTTTCAACGGAGTCTTGACATCATTATGTCCCTTACCAGATTCAACCTTTTATCTTCCTCAATGAAATTCACCCCTGGTCCACTATGTGGAGGCATGGGATTTTGAATTACATTAGGCCTCGGAGAAAAATTAATAGCCTTTGAATCAACAAGATCTTGAACCACATGTTTGAAAGCCTTGCAATTTTCCACATTGTGACCCGACGCATTTGAGTGAAATTCACACTTTTCATTTGCATCATACCCAAAGGGTAATTTGCCCGCTGGGGGAGCCAAAGTCCTCAATTGTACCAACTTCAAACGAAGTAAATTCTATAGCATTTGTGAGCATGTCATAGGGAAAGCATCAAAATATCGGTCATTCATTCTCTTTCTTGGGTGATACTGCCTTTGGTCTGCAGGTTGAGCCTCAGTACCCGGAGTTGGAATAGTTATAGATGCTGCTTGGTGATATGAACCCTGTTGTCCTCTACCTCTCCCCCCTTGTGCATATGCATCATTAGCGTTACCTTCACGCTTTCTGTTATTGTTACCAAAAAACTTCTTTGCGGGAGCTGAACTTGTACCACTCCCGTCCTGAATCTTCCCCATCTTTAGCAAACTCTGGATCCTCTCTCCAGCAATTACTATGTCAGCAAAACCAGTGGATGGACAAGCAGCCAATCAATCAATATACGGACCTTGCGAAGTATTCATGAACATATAAGCTATTTCATTATTTGCCAACGGAGGTTGCACCTGAGCAGCAAGTTCACGTCACCTCTAGGCGTACTGCTTAAAACCTTCCTTAGGGTCCTGTGTCATGCTTTGTAACTGAGTGCGATTCGGTGCCATGTCGATGTTATACTGGTATTGCTTCAAGAAAGCCAAGCACAAATCTTCCCAACTTCTGATGCAAGCCCTGTCCAACTTTATATACCATTCCAGTGAGGCTCCAGACAAGCTGTCCCGGAAAAAATACATCCATAACTTCTGATCATCATAGTAAGCAGCTATCTTCTGGTTATATGCCTGGAGATGAGTTTTGGGACAAGTGCTACCATTGTACTTGTCAAAAGTAGGTGGTTTAAACTTCGGGGGAATCTTGACACCCTGTACTAGTCCCATATCCTCAACATCAATTCCCAAAGGATTCTGACTTTCTATAGCTTTCACCCTTTCAGCCAGTCCCTCGTATTTCCTGTCATCATGGTAGAATCCCATATCAGCATTAAGTACGGAAAACTGATCATCCTGACGATCTTTCACCAGCCCATTGTTGCCAGGAACAAAACCCAAGTTAACTCCAACCGGAGGAGGAGTAACAATAGGAGGATTGACAACAAGAGGGTTAACCCTAGGGGGATTAACGTGATCACCTGTAGGAATCTCTGTCTCCAACCTCTGGATGGTAGCCCGCATGTCCTCTTGCCCTGCCCTTAGGTCCTGCTTCCCTTGGGCAACGCCCTGCATTAAATTCATAAACTGTTCCATGTGTGCCCTTAACTCAGCCAACTCTGTCTATACCTGATCCATGGCTCTAGCTTGGTTTCGTCTGGTTGCATATCGGTGAATGTGGGAATCAGCTATTATGCCTGAAATTAAATAAAGGTTAGAGGACCTGCCACAAGTACCTGAAAAGCAAACAACAAAATGCAAAATGATATGCCATGCAATGCAAATGCCATGTTTATTCATTTTGAAGCGTTCCTTCCTTCGATTCCAGTTTGACCGAAAGGGAACATCGTACATTCCTACAATTGCTAATATTGATAGAACATTAGAGGTGCATATTAATAATTCAGAATACCCATCATATATGGCCCAGTGAGTGTGTGAATCATTGTATAATTTGATGAAGAATCCACCTCAATAATACCAAACGAAACACCATTAGCATAAATGAAAACCCACCACCAGGAGTGGAACAGTCAAATACAAATTGGTTCTGAACAAATACAACTGAATAGGATGAATACAAGCAAAAGAAGACCCATCAACAAGCCTGATGGTGAGTTCCCAGAATAACAACAAAACAACTCAGACACTGAGCCCATATAAATCCTCCCGGACTTCCTTGAGAAGTGCTTCAGTAACTGGATCATTAGGGCGCTCCGTAAGACTTCTGATCAGCTGACTCCTGATCTTGACGACTTCCTCCAGCTTTCTGATTTGATCTTTAACGTCTAACTCTTTGGCTCTCTTTACTCCGACGCGGACTTTCAGATCTTCAATCTCTTGGTTGGCTGAACTAAGCTGCTTGAGGAATTCACCTTCTTTACTCTTCAAATTCTTTCTTAACTCATCATTTTCAGCCCTGATTCTCGCTTCGATCTCCCTTCGGCACTCGAAGAACTCATCCCATCTCTGCTGTCCTTTGGCAAGTGCATTTTCAGACTTTGACAACTGCTCGTTGATACGCTTGCACGCCTCCTTTAATGCCATGTCATTTTGCTTGACCTTGCGAATATAGATAGTGTCCTCTGTAATTCTTTTCTAATTAGCCTCATGACGCTCAGTCAATTTTTGAAGTTCATACTCAACATTACGCTTTTCACAAAGCGTCTTTTGGAGTCCTTCACTTAACTTCTCATTCATTTTGACTGTCTTATCCATCTCCGCCTTAAGCTTTTTATATTCAGTAACACTTATCGTGGTCACTGGTTCAATAACAACTGGATCTGACGGTCTTTCCCTAGAGAACGGCAAAAGGGTGATCTGAACTCTTCTTTTCAACTATGCATCATACTGAGGAGACGGCACGTTGTTGCACTTGCCAAAGACCACTTTACCCTTTGTTTGCAAATTGCCCCAAGCTCCGGACGCTTGCCTTACCAACAAAAGATTATCCTTCACAGAGAAAAAGAAAGATTCTTCCAATTCGCTATCTCCCGGAGGATCTATTAAAGCAAATCCTAACTGCCTCCTTAGAATAATAGGATTGTAATTGATGCAACCCCTTATCCCCAAGAGTGGCACATTTGGATGTCTTCCACAGCTACTGACAAAATCCCCACCCATCGTTCTTTGATTAAACCAATGAATATCTTTTGCCGTCAACTGAATCATCCTTTTAGCCCAATTCTTTGCAGGATAAGGATCCAGGAAAGCCTCAGAATTTGGTAAGTGTCTCATGAGCCATTTATGAAACAGAGGTGCGCAACATCTAACCAAACCCCCTCCTTTCTTCTCATTCTTATAATGCACAGAATAATACAAGTCCCCCAAGAGCGTAGGTATAGGATTCTTTAACACAAAGATATGGATGGCTCTCATGTCTACAAACTTGGCCTCATCAGCAAACAACATAATCCCATAAATGCTCAAGGCCAGAATAGCACAAACTGTTTCCCATTGAGCTTTAGCAGCACATTCTTCAACTTTGGCAACCAAGAAATCCAGATGAAAGCTAGATAAACCTCCTTTGGTGGAGAGGTTATCTATCACCACAGGTATGATCAGATAGAGGGCCTTAGCTATCTCCTCAGGCTTTGGAGGGCGCATATCAAAGTTAAAAGGAATCTGGTATTTGAGAGGCAACTCTAGAAGATGGGCATATTCTTCTAGCATCGGGGCCAACTGAAAGTCCGAGAAAGTGAAGCACCTTAACTGTGGGTCATAAAACTGCAAGCAAGTATGAATGACACTCCTCTCTGAAGCATTCAAATCATCAACCATAGTCAGAATCTCCCCATGATCCTTCCGGAATATACCCACATGATCTGGAGTAATAAGAGAAACCATCATCTGAAACTGACCCACCTTGGTGTCAAAGAACGTGTAATGCACATTGTTCTTCCTTGGAACATCCATAACTGCAAAGGGAACTGTCAACCGGAATCGAAAGGAAGTATACCCTGCAAATGAATAAACATGAAGGTTAAATGCCAAAATGCGAATGATGATATGTATGCAAGGGCATGTGACCAATGCTGCACAAATATTGCTGAACCCACTGTACTGCAGTCTGAATTTGGTGAGATATACAAAATCAGGATCAAAAGTCCAATAACAAATCCAGAACAAATATGAACTGGTCAGGATCAAAGGTTCAGTAACCAATCCAGAACAAATAAGAAGACTAGGTAGGATGAAGGCCAAGGGTTCCTGCACACCTGTAAACAATCCCCCAATCTCACATGTATGTACTAGAACGTGAGGATCCTCAAATTCGGATCTCGGAATGAGAAGCAATAGCACATTCAGCCCGAAGGATACAATGATATCGCCAAACAAAGAGATCGTCCTCTAATTCACCTCAAAATAAAGAGGGGTCATCCTAAAAGGTCATCCAGACTTAACAGCTCTTCCAAATAGCTCTACCATCGTGGAAGATCCACAACGCATAATTCTCTAGAGAGAACCACATCCAGATTGTGCTTCATATTCCCTCCTCGCACCGAAATGGAACGCGAGAGGATATGAAACACACTAAACATAAGTGCACTCAGGCCTGTGTATTGGGCCTATCTCTCAGAATACCCCATCCCACCAATTAGAAAACAGTACAGTCCAGCATAATAATGATAGGTAATGCAGTAAATGCGATAAATACAGTAAAGTACAGTAAAGCAGCAATACAGTAAATAGCAATATAGTACAACAGTAAATACGGAAAAACACAACACCACAGTAAACACCCAATGAAAGAAAAACAGACAAGCGCTAGTATTGACTCTCTAAGGAAACCAGAGATCCTGGGTTCGGTCCCCAGCAGAGTCGCCAGCTGTCGCTCCCGGGATTTTCACCCAAGTACAAACGCAAAAGTGGCACCGAAACAGAGTCGCCAGCAATGTGTATTTATCCCATGAGAGGGAAAGGAAACACCGCAAAAACCTGAAGGGAAGGAAAAGCATGTTCTAGCGACCAAGAGAACTGGGTTCGGGAGTCGGTTACGCGAGAGGAAGGTATTAGCACCCCCACGCATCCATCGTACCCGATGGGATCCACGTTTGCTTGTCTCGATCAAAGGGTGATAGAAAAGATACTGGAAAAGGAGCTGCTTGCTAGAGAACTGGAAAAGGAAAGGAGAGAGAAAGAGAACCAAATGTAGGGAAAATAAAAGAAGTGCTCGAATGGGCTCTACCCCACTGCCTACGTATCTCATCGGGAGTATGAGAATCAGAGCGACGTACTTTCCCTCAGCTAAGGGAAAATTGTTTGTGTTTTTAGTGGAATACGTCAACGTTCGCGTCCTAGCAGTTTAGGTGTTGCAGCTCGCTGTATGGAGACTTAAGCGTTACCTGTTTGCGGTAGAACGGATATGACATATCCTTAAGGAATGAGTGAAGAGGTGAGAAGAGAAATTTGTTTGTTTGTCTTTTAAGAAGAAGTATTTTGATTATTTTTGGGTTTTGTAACACATATTGTATTTAAGTCCCTCATGTAAGATCGAATGCCTCGCATATCGACCCAAGACGGGACGTACGCTAAACATTCTAAGAAAGTGAGAGAAGACCCCTCACCTCCTCATTCTCACATGAAAGGCTCAAATACAATATTTATTATGCCTTTATTAATTGTTTTTTACTTTTGTTTTAAGATGAGAAGAAGAGACTCAAATAGGAGCAAAAGGTGAAAACTAAAGGGGACTAAGACTCACCCTAATGTTATCATACATGGATGTTCCTATGGTTAATGTGGTTTAAGAAATCTAATCCTAAAAGAAAGGAGAAGAAGAGCAAAAGAAGCAATTTACTTCCAAGATGGAAGTTAAGTTGATCTTAAAGAGGGATGACGAAGAAGTTATTCAAGGAAAACACATAAATGCTTATCATGATCATAAGTTGAATTATTAAAAGAAATAAGAGAAGATGAAAGAAAGAAGTGCATGTGGAAGCATATCCACACACTTACTTACCATTTGTACCTACATGAAAAGGTTAGTTCACAAACTATTTACAAGTGGTAAAATGAAGAAATGATAACAAGTAGTGATCAAAACAAAATAGAACCAATGAATAAGGATCCTAAGATATGAAACTCAATCAAGGTTAGAACCTACATCTAAAGGTGTTCTCTAATGTTAAGATATCAATCACACACAAACTATGTCCAATCAAAGTCTTCAACATCAAATAAAAGCACATATGAAAGGAATAGATGAAGAATGGATGAATATGCAAGGTGATCATGCAATAATGCTCCACACAAGATCAAAGTCAGAACCAAATGTCATTTATCAATGTCTTAACATGCATATGAATCATCATACCAATCATGGATGCAATGATACAAGTAGAAGAGGTAAGAAGAAGTAGAAGTAAGGAAAATAGACAAATATCAATTACATGCACAAAATGACATATTAAGGATGCATAACATGTAAAATGAATAATATGGGCAGTGACATACTATTGATAAGATGCAAATAAAATGTGTGAAATATCATACAAAATGCACACATGCAACATGTAGAACATAAGAAGAGATAAGGAATGAAAACATGTCAAAGTTTCAAGTTATAACACATAAACTCACACCACATGCAAACACAAGTCAAGGTGACCTATAATGAAACAAGGATGACCTATAATATCATGTAAATGACATACAAAAGATGCACAAACAAATCCTAATAGGATGGCATAAATGCCTACCTAAAACTAGGGTTTAGATGTTAACAAAACTTCACCAAAAGTTTCCTAACATAGCATGCATAAACAAATAGCAAATGATTTTGTAAAATTTGGGAAACTAGAACACAAGTCAACTAAGTCAGAATGGGATCACATAGCAAAAATATAGCACCAAATTCCACAAGAACCATGCTCAATTAAGTTCACAAATTCACCTTGAAACACCCCAAAAGAAAGCTCAAATAAGAACATCAAAACACATGATAAAATGACATTAAAATTCAAATGACAATTGTATTACATGATTCAATGTGTTATCTAACAAATGCAAAAGAATGAGTTAAAAATTTAGTGTAAAATGGGAGAAAGAAAATGCATAAATTTGAGTATCAATGAAGAACATCAATTAGAAAGAAATTAAAAGAAAATAATGGAATTATATGTAAAAATTCATAAAGTCAGAATTAAAAATAATAGAAAATTAATTAAATGCATAAAGAACACACATGAATTAATTTGGTATTTTTAGAAATGTTTTACTATTTTTGAAAAACGAAAACTTAACAGATATGGAAAAGAAATTAAAAAAATATGAAAATAATGGGGAGGGGGTGCAGCGTGAGTAATTTCCATGTTCAAAAATAGTTTGGGCCCAGCATGGGGTGTGCAAATATCAATTAATGAATCCAGTCCATAAACGTGTGATTGTGTGTGATAGTGTGCATGTGCATTTAATATAAGGATGCAATCATGGCCACACAATTAATCAAACAATATAATCCAATGCAACACATAGTACGCACACCACAGTTAACATGCACTCACACACACGTGAACATCTGAAACCAAAAAAAAGAAGCATGTGCAAGACCACCCATTCATTTATGCGCTGGCAAGTTGTGAGCCCTAAGATCAATCGTTTAGTCAACCATCAAGAAAAGAAAGACAATCTCATGGGTGAGAATGCAAGCACACATTAATTACCATACACTCACACATATGCAACAACTCTCATTAATGCGTTGGCACATTATTAGACGTTGGATCATACAAATCAGACGGTCATGATATAAAATCCCAAAAACCCTAATTGAACTCCTCACCGGCCGGAGAAGGACCTCCGGTCATCTTCTCCGGCCACCTCCGTCACCTGCAAATCTCACACTTCCCAGAAACATGCAAACCGCACACCAAAATGAAGAGGAAGTCACGTAGGTCAAGAATCTAGGCTCAGTTTTCACAATCACCCTCACACGCAGAGAATCGAACACAATAAGCTTGCCCTAGGTTTTGCTCTACACCTCTAAGAGGTCAATCAACTAGCCAGAAATGTCAAGGTGCTTCTATTAAGCTCAAATCAACAGAAAAGTAGCTAAATAGACAAGAAATCGTGCAAGAAAGGTTTGGAGATTTTGTAACCTGAAACTTGAAGAACTTGGAAACGTTGAGAAAACCAGAGAACTTGTGAGATCTTGAGCTTGTAGAACTTCAACTATGAGCAAAATTAATGCTGTTAATCTTGAGGATGGAAAGAAAATTGAAAATGCACTTGAATATTCCACACTTGTTCTTGCTAATTCTTGCTAAAAAATTCACAATAATGATGATGATTGATGCAGATGTGTGATGAAAGTGATTCAATCGTGTGAGAGGAGAGAGAGAGAGCAGAGAGAATTTGAGAGAAAAAAGTGAGAATGAAGTGAAGTGAGAGTGAAAGAATCAAGTTGTGAGAATGTGCAAAAATGAGAGAGGTTTTTGATTTATATGTGGAGTTAAATGGTTTAAACTATGGTTAACTGAGTTAATGAGTTGGGTTAACTGAGTGCACCCTAACTAACTGAGTCAAGTTAGTTAGGGGCGAGTGAATGAGGTTGGATATGCTATGGTTGATGTTCATGATCTTATGGTGAGGTGGAAGTGAATGGTGTAGCAGAAACTTGCTGCACAAGTTTTATTTTTTTCCTCTTTGATGCATGGCAAGGCATGTATGTATGTGTATGTAAGGGAATGCTTGTCCAAATGAGGAAAAGATTGAATGGGGTGACTGATGTAAGGATGCGTGCAAGATGAGTTCTTTAACAACAACAATGTAAAAACATGCTATTCTTGGCAGCTTGGTATCAATGGAAACAATGAAGTTTGGTGATGCAATACTTGGTGCTCAAGGCATGGACTGATGAGATATTGGTGTCAAATGAAAGATAATTCATCATAGAACAAGATTTATGTTGGTTTTGGATTGAATAGAGGTTTGGAAGAGGATGGAAAATGGTTTGAAACTCAAGAATGTGGTACTGGTTTAAAGGCACGCATGACCTGCATGATATGCATAGCTATGGGTTGTGATTTTCAGCATGATCACATCAACTTTGAACCCTTATAACTCCACCATAACTTGCTCAAATGGAAAAATGTCCAACATCAAAGTTGAAGAGGACATTGAGATGAACAAATTTGATGTTCAATATTTTTTCATTTGAAGCCTCCTTCAATGAGAAAAATGGCTTGACATTTGGCACACCAAGTGTTTAACAAAATTATGGCGCATGGGCCTGGTCTTGCTTGGTCATGACTTGGTTTTTGACCTAGTTTTGTCAAACTTTGATGGATCATAACTCCCTCAATTTTGATCCAATGGAAGAGTTCTTTATATGGATTTAAAGCTTATAATGTGAAATTTAATTGGCTCCACTTGGGCATGAGGTTTGAAACTTTTACCATGGAGAAAGAGAGCCTCAAAGTGTGGTGCAAAATGGTCCAAACTTGCCATTTTTGGAAACCCTAAATTTCCAAAAAAGGAAACTTTGTACATTTCTTGATTTTTCATGATTCCTCCATCATTTCTTGATCAAATCTTGTCCAATGACCATATTTAACTTGAATTTCATGAATTTGATCTTAAAAAGTCAGGAGTTAACTTTTTTCACTGCACAGTTGACTTTTTCCCCAATTATCTTGATTTTGAATCTTCTGACCAATTGAGACCCTTCTAAAACCAATTGATGAGCAATTTTCCATCCATATACACTTAGGAACATAAGGAATACCATGAGATCAAATTTTGTCCAAAAAATCAGAAATAAACTGATTTTATGTCAAACCCTAATTTTGGTACCCTCTGGTTAGGAGGAAATAGCACATCTTCCAAATCCAAATTCCTCTGAATATGATGTATATCCTATCTAACAAAGATGAGATATGACATTTGGAGGTGATAAAAACTCAAGGAGCTTTCCCATTTGAGGGTCATATCCCAATTTTAGACTGTTTTGTGTAGGAGATGATGCACTATCCAATCTTCTTGATGAATTCCCAACTTCCAATGCCTCGTGGGATCAAAGTGAGAGGATATATGATATAAGAGACCCTTGAGGCTTGTTTGAAGACCCTTGGCTCTTATTCTCTTGCTTTGGATGATTAACACCTTTGAAAACCACTGATGACATGCCCTTATGCAACCAATGATATGCAATTTATGACCTATTATGGAATGCAAAAATGAGTAAAGCATAGACCAATTTATTGAGAAAACATAAGGGCAAATTTTGAGGTATTATAGAAGCATTCATCAAAAATCAGGAATTAGGGTTTCTTGACCTAATTCACCCCTAAGTTGACTTTTAGGGCAAAACATAAGCCAAGACCTCAAGAGAGGATTTGAGGGTCCCTAACACATTACATTGATCCATTTGTAACAATGGATTGATCCAAGAAACTTGAGCAACAAGTTTCAAGTTCATCAGAACCACAATTAGGGTTTCGCAAGAAAAGTCAACTGTGCCTTTGACTTTTGACCAGGACATGCTGCCAAACCTTGGGACATGATTCAATACACCCTATAAAACCTATGAAATCAATCCATCAAGTTTGATTTAGGTCAAGGACTTGATTTCATAAAGGATCTCACAGTTTGGAATTCATCTGACAAAAAGTCAATTGTGCACAAAGTCAACTTTGACTTTTTGAGATTTTTCACAAATATGGTTCTTTGACCCCAAAATGATGTTAATATATGATTGGAATCATCATTCATCAAGAAAAATCAAGAAAAGTGGGATAACTTGTAAAAGGGGTAACCATAAAAACTTAGAAATTTTTCTAAGTTATGGAACAAAGTGGCAAGGGTACCAACTCTGGAGGATCATAACTCCTAAACCACAAGGCCATTTTTCACCATCCAAAGTTGGATTTGTAGCTCTCATTACCCTCTACAAAAGCTTCAAACAGAACTCATTCCAATTCCTCATGGATTTTAAGTTATGGAATGATCAAAATCACAAAAAGTGAAAATGTCACTTTTTTCCAACACTTAGTGAAATTTTTACTAAGTCAGAATCTGCCTTCACTTTTTTTCCAAATGTAGGGGCATTTTTCACTTGGATCCAAAAGGTATCAAAACCAACTATGATCAAACAATTGTTGTATCATAGGAGGGCTTTCCAAAATGGCCAAGAACTCCATCAAATTCCACTTGAGCCATGAGATATGACAATGGCAATATGCCTTGCTGAAAACTGTCATGGTAAGGCAGATTTGGGAGTTTTGCTCGATTTGCTCAAATTTTGCAAAGGGCAAGCAACTCTATCCATCTGAACACCTCAAGGGGGGACCAAGGAGGAACCAACTCTGATCCCAAGCCTCCCAAGTCTTTTGAACAAAAAGTAGCATGCCAAACCTAGAAATGCCTAAAAGAGGGACAAGACTCCAATTTTGGATTGGAGAATTTAATGGATGCACCAACGTGGCATGGACTGAGACATTTCTAACTGAATTCAGTCAAGACTTATCCAAGACCAAGGGAACCAGCAGTTTGTGCCCTAACCTCTAGTCAATGGCTAGAGGAGACTTGGATTCTCATTGCTCAACATTGGCCAAACCTATGCAGCCGTTGCCATTCACTATTACTTGCAAAACAAACTTGCTCTACTATAAATAGAGCTCCTTTGTGATCAGTTTGAGTACACCAAAGCCATCAAACAGATGCTTTCCTCAAAATCTCCTTCTTCACTCCAATTTTTCCTTCTAAGGCAAGTCACTATCGGGTTTTGAGTTTGAGAGCTATTCCAATCAAACTAATCACACAAACACTTCATAAACATCTAATAGAAGTGATCCAAACACTCACATAACATATGGAACACC
Organism: Lathyrus tuberosus; assembly: GCA_022829125.1. Lineage (NCBI taxonomy): Eukaryota > Viridiplantae > Streptophyta > Magnoliopsida > Fabales > Fabaceae > Lathyrus > Lathyrus tuberosus. The sequence continues at coordinate 2,069,985 of JALAZF010000277.1, forward strand.
AAAATCACCAGCCAATTGCTCAAGTTCTTGACAGATTTGCAGTTGGGGTACCATCTCAAGTTCCAGATCATTTCAATCCATCCCAAGCATCCAGGCACACTCCATGGCACCTAGGGAAGCTATCCACATCATTGGAACCTAGCTGTAACACCTCTAACACAAAACACGATCACCAGCTGCAAGAGGTAAGCATGAGCTCTTCTAACTTTATGATCCATGCATTTTTTGCTGCACAATAATTTGGCCATATGTTCATAATCATGCATAGAGTATTTTCCCTCAATCAATTGCTTTGTTTGAATCGTGTGTGGAATTTCTGAACCTTCATGCAGAATTTAGGGTTCTTGAGGTTTCTCTTTGATTTCTTATTCCATGCTTAAAATAAATGAAATTAAAGACCATAGACATGGTCGTGAGGTTGAAACGAGTAGAATGATATGTAGATTACATGATATAATCAAGTATTCAGTGAGATTGGATAGAAAACGAAAATCTGCAGAAACAGAGGAAGGGCGCGTGTTCTTGCCATGATCTTGGCGCCCTTTTTCAAAAATTCAAGTATTTGAATTTTGTGATTTTATTTAATTGATTCAAAAATTAATTTTTCTCCGAGTTTTAATGATTTTGAGTTGATTCTTTTTTTAATAATTCACAAAAATGTTAAAATATTTTATTTTTCCAAAAAATCCCAAAAATATTATTGATTTCATATAATTGATATTTTTGCAATGAATCAATATTTTAATTGTTTTTGACATTTAAAATATTTTTTCCTTCTTTATTTTGCAAATTTTAATGATTTCTAATCATTTTGTAGGTCAAAACTTGATTTTTGAAACATTAATCTAAGATCACAATGTGTTTTCCACATGTTAAACAATTTTGATCATTTTAATTGAATTTGTTATTCAATTAAAATACATTTTGAAAACAAATTAGGGTTTTTAATTAATTCAACCCTCATCAAACTTTTTCAAACACTTTGGGCGTCTAATAGAGTATAATACCCAACCCCTTTTGACAGCCAAAAATTTATGGGCCTCAAATATTGTATAAGCCCCTTTGCATTTTCAAAAAACATCGGCGCGATCGCCATTTAAAACCAAAATCATCTGGGCCTCTCCTCGAGCTATAAGACCCATTTCTTTTCTTAAAAAACTTTAGGCCTCTATTAGAGTGTAAAACCCAAACCCTTTGTAAATACACCACTGTTTGGGCCTCAGTCATTATATAAGTCCCACTGTATTTTCAAAAACAACGGCGCGATCGTCGCCTCTTTTAAATCATCTGGGCCTACCCTCATGTTATAAGTCTCATTCCTTTTCTTTAAACACTTTGGGCCTCTAATAGAGTGTAAGACCCAACCCCCTTTTTACCAAAACTTTTTGGGCCTCAGATATTGTATAAGCCCCTATGCGTTAAAAGAAAATCTTGGCGCGATCGCCAGTTCAAAAATCAAATTACATGGGCCTCTCCTTGAGCTGTAAGCCCCACCACTTGTATAAAAACAAACCTTTTGGGCCTCTTGAGAGAGTGTAAGACCTATCCCTTTGTACAGAAAACCTTTTTGGGCCTCAGTCACTTGTATAAGTCCCTGTACAATTTCAAAACAACAGTGCAATCACTGATAAAACTTTGGGCCTCTCCTTGAGATGTAAGCCCCAAAAATATTTTCAAAGCACTTTCTCCTTTGATTTTGAATATAATATTGTTATCAAAGCTTTCTTTGTTGAACAAACTAACAAAACAGCATGGAAGCTCTACAACCGAGTAAGTGTTTACCCGCTTTCTTTATCCGCTTTAATATATATATATAACTGTATTGTGGGGCTGCTCACTGTAAGTCTCCTTTCACAAACTTTGATATACTCGTCAAATATCCACTGTGTAATACTAGTATAGCTATTTAGAGTTTTCCCCGGCAACTACGTCTAGTACTAGGTAAAGCCCTATTGGTCACTCTTAAAATACAAACAAAACTAGATCCCCACAGGATTACCAGACACAATCTTCCCTCCTCTTGGGGTTAAACAATATGGAGACGTGAAAGGCAGCATTCTCAGTGAACCCTTTCTCAGCCTGTCACCCTTAGACATTGTCAAAGAAACTCTAACTCCCCAGATATGATCTTTTCTCCGTGAATGGCATCTCTTGAGTTTCTTCCAAATTCTTGAACTTTCCTGGCTTGATCTGTTCTCTGTGAATGGCTTGTCTTGAACTTCTTGGGGTTTAGGGACCCACAGGCTTTTTAAAAGCATCCCCGCCTCCTTTTAGGCGTTGTATAAGGACCCTTCGGCTTCTTAAAAGCTCTCATGCCTTCTCTTGGGCTTAGTACAAGGACCCAGTGACCTCTATAGGTATAGGAACAGAACCTAGTCATCAATTTGCTAGAGCTGTCTTTTTGAGTCAAGTATCAGACCTGTTAATGGGTTGACCTTCATGCCTTAACATACCAACCTTCTCTTTGGCATTATACAAAGATTATTCACTACCTGAGAATCAATTTCTCAAAACACCAGTAGACTTAGACAATCTCAATACCCTTTGGATTTCCCATTTCCTTAAAGAACAGTAAATAACCCTGATCCTCCGATCAATCCTAAGCACAACATACCTTTAATCAGTCTCTTTATAAGAACTAATTTTCTCTTTCATCCAACACACTGGACCTATCACTCAACTGAAACAGTCATAGCCTCCTCTTCGGCTTTGTACAATGATTCTCCCCAAGGGAGCCAACCTTTTCAGACTCTCTTGTTGAGTATAAAAGACCCTCTTGTTGAGTCAAATAACCTCTTAGCCTTCGTCTTGGGCTTCATACAAGACACATATAAAACACTCTTTTGTTGAGTATAAAAGACTCTCTTGTTGAGTCGATCTCTTTTTAGCCTCTATCTCGAGCTTCGTACGAGACAGCAAAACACTCTCTTGTTGAGTATAAAAGACTCTCTTGTTGAGTCACTTCCCTTTTAGCCTCCATATCGGGCTTCGTACGAGATATAAATGACTCTCTTGTTGAGTATAAAAGACTCTCTTGTTGAGTCAAAACACTTTCAGTCTCCATCTCGGGCTTCGTACGAGCTAGAAAGTCACTCTCTTTTTGAGTATAAAAGACTCTCTTGTTGAGTCAATCTCCTTTTAGCCTCCATCTCGGGCTTCGTACGAGATACAAAACACTCTCTTGTTGAGTATAAAAGACTCTCTTGTTGAGTCAATCACCTTTCAGCCTCCATCTCGGGCTTCGTACGAGATACAAAAACTCCCTGGTTGAGTCAACTCTTTTTTTAGCCTCTATCTCGGGCTTCGTACGAGACAGATAAAAAACACCCTCTTGTTGGGTCAATAGCCTTGTTTTAGGCTTTGTATAAAGAAAACCTCGGTTGAGTCAATCAACCTTTTAGCATCAAAGTTGTGCCTCGCCACAGTATACAAACATCAACAACTCCTCTTTAGAGATGAAAAATTCTCTCTAAAGCCAAAACCCTTTAGCTTCACATCTTGGGCTTTGAACAAGATACAAATAGACCCTTCAGCTTCACATCTTGGGCTTTGAACAAGATACATATACTCCCTTTAGCTTCACGTCTTGGGCTTTGAACAAGACACCAAAACATCCTTTTTCCTCCCATAGAATAGGAGGAACTACGATCGCTCTGATTTCCCTGTTTCGTCAAACGGGAATACGTAGGCATAAGATTGAAAAATCTTAGCGAGCACACTAATCAAAAACCCAAAATCCCACACCTTCACACATCAATCGAAAAGCATTAGTCCTAAACATCCTACCAAATAACATGATCCTGTCACACTATGTTATTAGCAAAATAAGCAGAGAGAGGCCCACAATCTAAACTGCATCTATAAACAACAGTCTTGACTGTTTAACCTCAGTATGCAAGCAGGGTTAATTGGAGACATCTATTTCCCTTCCTTCATCAGCTTCAATTGGATAAAAAATGAATCGACCTGTAGTACCCCAGAGCGGCAGTGCTTAAGAACCACGTCCAAAAATCGCTCGCTGCAGAAAAATGGGGCCCACCGTGGGGCCACGCAGGGCATCTTGTCCCTCTTATCCCTTTGGTTGAAACTCTAAATTCAAAAATGGCGACTCTGCTGGGGAGTCATTGTCTGTATAGGATCATAAGATTAGAGGTCTAGGATGATTAAGACAAATATATATACTGCTTTTCCTAATTGATATCCGTGTTTATTTTTCTGCTAATGGGAATGCGTGTGATGCCGCATGTGGAAAGATTGAGTATACACCTAAGATATGTGATGGCAATGCGGGTAATCTTACTGGGAGTGAATTCCAGTTAAGATCCCCCGATCGACCATCAAACTCAGTGGAGACTCCCTTTGCAGATACATTGCCTATACGACTTCGGTTGTTGAAAGTAGTGTAGTCGACTGGGTTATCTAGAAGCTGAGGTTTTTAGCAGACTTAAGCCATTTTGTAGTGCGGAAGCTATCGGAAATAGTTGTCACGCGATACTACCCTTATCTGAGATCACTCTAGGGTACATCAGCTCGTTGGCGATCCGCTTGCTGTTGTTATCCCAGAGGGGTCAATGATTTTGCGGACAGGTACAAAAAATCACCAGTATAAACCTTTGGGGGGGGGGGGGTAGAGCCTTGACTTCATGACACCAACCCTTTTACCCCATGTTTTTTCTATGTTTTTGTGTGCTGCATTCATACATTCATTAAAAAACATTAAAACAGAAAAAATCTTCTCTTCTAGTCTCTCTTTTTCAAATTAAACTAAGACGACAATGATTGCAAATGTCAGAGAAAGGAGATTGCGCTAATGGATTTTGGTAGAAGCAAAACTCATAAGTACACCTTCAAGGTTCCAAAGTTAGAGGATTTAAGAGGTTTGGCGAGAATGATCACCAACCACGAGGCTTTTAGAGCTAAATATGGAGGACTACTGTCCTTGTTAAGGGTCCATGTAATTGAAGGAATCCTGTCCACGCTAATCCAGTTCTACGATCCGGTTTATCACTGTTTCATATTCCCGGATTATCAGCTAGCACCAACGCTGGAGGAGTACTTTCACCTGACTGACCTGCATATCACTGATCAAGCTCCCTTTTCTGGACTGGAAGAAATTCCAAAGGATCAAACTATTGCACGAGCAATTTATTTGGACGAGTCAGAAGTCAGGACTCACATGACCACTAAGGGTGGCATCCAAGGTTTGCCAGCCAAATTCTTGATAAAGAAAGCCCTGTACTTTACTAGTATAGGGAACGTGCCCGCTTTCGAAAGCATCTTTGTTTTGCTCACCTACGGGTTATTTTTGTTTCCCAACATAGATAACTTCGTGGATATCAATGCCATTAAGATTTTCCTGATTGGAAACCCTGTACCAACCTTACTCGCAGATGTGTATCATTCGGTGCACTTAAGGAATTTATACATCAGAGGAATGATCAGGTGCTATGTACCCTTGCTTTACAAATGGTTCACTTCCCATTTACCCAAGTCTGCTGTATTTTGGGATAAAAAAATACTTTATGTTGGTCGCAGAGAATCATGTCTCTTACCAACTCTGACATCGATTGGTACAATCGAATCTACGACAGGATCAGGATCATTGACCATTGTGGAAATTTCCCAAATGTACCCCTTATAGGAACTAAGGGAGGGATCAACTATCATCCAATTTCAGTTCATCGTCAATTTGGATACCCAATGAGGCATGTCCCACGCAATGCTCATCTGGAAGGTCTTTTCTTCAAGGAAGGAGAAAATGACAGGGCACTAAAGACGGAAATAGTACATGCCTGGAAACACGTTCATAGGAAAGGACGAGAGTCTCTAGGAAAACCAGACTGTGTCTCTATGGAACCTTATCTCCACTGGGTACAAACTAGAGCTCTCAAGCTGAGGATGCCTTACCCTCGCCAGGAAGTTCTTCCATTAAGGGACTCTGCCCTTTATTTTATGTCCGAGACGGAAAAACTTCAGGTTACTCTCAGCAAAATTCAGCAAGAGAAGAGGTCTTGGAGGAACAAGTACCGTATTCTCAATGTGGAGTGTAAGAAAATACAGCAGCTATTAAGAGAAAAAGATGCTCTGATTGAGATTTTAGAGCAACATGCTGTAGAAAATCAGGATGACCAAAGAAGTTTGCTCGCTCCTTTCACTTGGCAAAGGAATGACAACCCGACAACGGCCTAAGAGCCCCGGTCCAAGAAAAGGAAAGCACCAGAACCAGCACTTGAGCTCTCTTCAGAGAGGACTCAGGATCCATTAGTTTAAATTTCCTTTTTTCAGCACTTTGTAATCTACTGTATTTCCGTTCCCGCAATCCTTTGAATTCAATAAAACGGGGTTTCCCCACTGTTTGATATTTGCAATCTAATTGTCGAAGTTTACTTTGAATAAACAAAAAACATACAGTTAATATAATCATTGCATATCATTCATCATTCTCGCATAAACACATTCTTCTTACATTCGAATCTCACATTTGTGTCTCAGTTCTAGAATCAAACTGTCTCATTCGTACAATACTCGGGCCAATCGTCAGAAAAAGATGGATGATCTCGAGGAAGAGAATAGAGAGTTGAGGGAAGAGATCGACACTCTGAAAGAGGATCTGAGAAAGCTTCATAACGACATGCAAGCTCTAGCAGAAGCTCAGATGCAACAACAAATGACTGTGATCTCAGAGATCACATCAATTCCCATAGTGGAAAAGTATGATCCTAGGTACAAAATGCCGAAAGATCGTCCCTGGGGCATACCACCCAACAATATCCCGGAAGGATATGTTCCGCCGATCGCCGAGGATCAGAGAACCGCAATAGGAGCCGTTGGGCCTGAAGGTTACAAACTTCAGGAAAGCGAAGATGCCAGGGGCATGACAGCAACTCCTGAAGGTTACAAACTTCGGGAGACACCGAGAGTCTCGGCCGTAATGACTATACCACCGCCCGTGGTACACACTGTCCCGGAAGGACAGATTCCATAGATACCTTCTGGTGGAAATGACAGCATGTTCGATAGAAAGAATGAATTCCAGGAACTGTTCTTGGAAATGCAGAAAGAACTGCAAGCCCTTCGTGGTCAGGATTTATTTGGAAAGGACGCCGCGGACCTCTACTTAGTCCCCAACGTGAAAGTCCCGCACAAGTTCCATGTACCCGACTTTGAAAAGTACAAGGGCAACTCTTGCCCTCAGAGCCATTTGGTGATGTACGCTCGGCGAATGTCAGCTTAGACAAAGAACTAGGAGCTACTAATCCATTACTTTCAGGATAGTTTAACCGGTGTCGCATTAAAATGGTACATGGGTTTAAACCGCGTCACGATCGGTACGTTCAGAGATCTGGGCGCTGCCTTTGTTCAGCAGTACAAATATAATCTGGACATGGCACCAGATAGAGATCAGCTCATATCAATGTCCCAAAAGGACAAGGAAACCTTTAAAGAGTACGCTCAGAGATGGCGTGAAATTTCCGCTCAGATTTCTCCTCCTCTGGAGGAAAAAGAGATGACAAAGATCTTCTTAAAAACCTTGAACTCATTTTACTATGATAGAATGGTTGCCAGTGCGCTCAGTGACTTCACCGAGATGGTGGGCATGGGAGTTCGTCTCGAGGAAGCTGTCCGAGAAGGACGCCTAGTTAAAGACGCTGGATTATCAAGTAGTACAAAACGATACGGTAGTGCTCTCCCTAAGAAAAAAGAGCAGGATATTGGGAATATCTCTCTTGGAAAGCAAAGGCGACGATATCAACCAGTAGCAGCTGTAACTCCTGCTATTAACCCTGCGCCTATTTCTACGTATCAACCTCAGGTTGCGCAGAGCCAACCTAATCAACAACAATATCAGCAAAGGGCACAACAGCCTCTTCAGCAGGCTCGTCCTCCGTACAACAACAACCGTACAACGCGACCACCAGGGTTTGATCCTATACCTATGTTGTACGCATAACTGTTTCCATTATTACTGGTCAAGGGGTATGTCCAAACCAGGTCTCCTCTTATAGTACCAGAAATTCTGCCTTTTTGGTTTAAAATGGATCAGACTTGTCCTTACCATCAAGGAGGACCAGGGCATAACATAGAAAACTGTCTCAGTTTTAAATCCGATGTGCAAAAGCTTGTTAGGAGCAGGGTCTTATTTTTCAAAGATACGAATCCGAACGTTCTCACAAACCCGCTGGCTCAACATGAGAAAGCTACGGTCAATTTGATAGAGGGAGAGTCTAACAACAGCTATCAAATTCATGATGTACTCTTATTAAGGGCCAACTTGGTCAAGATGCATTGTAGACAGAGTGGATACCGCCATGTGCCACCTCATAATTATCACCAGTGTGATATCTGCTCTAAAAACAATCAGGGTTGTTCTGTGGTGCAGTCAGCTCTACAAGAACAATTGGATCTCGGATGGATCCAAGAGCATCGAGTTCGTGGAGTCAACATGACCTACACAAATTCCAACATCATTCAAAATCATGACATCCGTACAATGAATGCCAATTTGGTGGCGACGCACTCAAGGCAAAGCCAGTATTACAAGCTGCCATGGCACGATTACAATTCATGTCTGACTTGCTCGGTAAACAAACAGGGATGCTCTTTCATACAAGAGGCCCTCCAGTGTCAGATGGATCTTGGGTGGATCTAGGACTACCATGATAAAAATCCTTATCAAATCAACATGATCCAAATCTTTGATATTCGTGTGATGAATACCAGCTTGGTGGAGTTACACGCCAGGCAAGTCCAACTCGGTTTTCTCACTTCTCACGATTATCTGAGCTGTAAAGGATGTTGTGAGAGTAACCAAGGGTGCGCTCTCGTTTAGAGAACTTTACAACACTTTTTAAACCACGGGTGGCTTCTGATCTATATGGATGAAGACAAGCAATAAATCAGTGTGCTTAATGGAAACCCTACTCGGCGTCAAAGTCAGGATGTCCGATCTATGGAAACTGACCTAGTGAGGTTACATTGTATTCAAAGCGGACGTGGCCAGGTGCTACCACATAATTACGAATGCTATAGGGTCTGCTCGGAGAATAACCAAGGATGTTACCTCGTGCGAGCAGCCCTTCAAAGTCAATTGGACCGAAAAGAGATTCACCCATGTCTGAGTTCTGAGCCAATCAACTGGACGCTGGACTACTTCGCTGATCAAATTAGAGACGTTGTCATAATCTCTGATCATCAACAGAACAAGGATGTTTGTACCATCATCCCTTTACTGGACGAATCAAAAGTTCCTATCCAGGAGCTGATTGAAGTTACTTACGACAGTTAGAGAAATCAGACGGCTCCTGTAGTTATTTATCTACCAGGACCATTACCGTATGAATCAGCTAAGGCAATCCCTTACAAATACGGTGCAACAATAATTGAAAATGGAAAGGAAATTCCATTACCCTCTGTCGTGAATATTGCAGACATCAGTCAAGTAACACAGAGCGGTCGAATCTTCAACCGAGGAGTTGGAGAACCTAACACGGAAAAGGAACTTCCAACAGAAGGTCCCAATCCACCAGTCGGTCGATCCAGTGTTCCCGACCTTTCAAAAAACAATGATGAGATGCTGAAGCTCATCCAAAGGAGTGAATACAACATTGTTGATCAACTGTTACAAACTCCTTCAAAGATCTCTGTGCTATCACTTTAACTCAGTTCCGAAGCCCACAGAGAGGCTCTACAGAAAGTCTTAGAGCAGGCCTTTGTGGAACAGGATGTGTCAATACGACAGTTCGATATCATCATCTCTAACATCACTTCCTGCAACAACTTAGGATTCAGTGACGAGGACTTGCCAGAGGGAGGAAAAAGTCACATCATGGCGCTCAATATCACAGTTAACTGTCAGGACGATGCTTTAGCCAGCGTACTGGTAGACACGGGATCGGCCATCAACGTTATGCCGAAGTCCACTTTATTGCGACTATCATTCAAAGGATCCCCGATGAGGGGCAGTGAGGTCATCGTCAAAGCCTTTGACGGATCTTGGAAAGCAGATATTGGCGAAGTCGACCTTCCCATAACTATCGGTCCTCACACTTTCCTAATCACTTTCCAGGTCATGGACGTCCGGGCAGCGTACAGTTGCTTATTAGGAAGACCTTGGATACACCGGGTTGGGGCAGTCACTTCGACACTGCACCAGAAACTGAAGTTCGTCAAGAATGATCAACTCGTCATGTTTTATGGAGAACAAGCCTTGATCGTGAGTAACCTGTCATTATCTACTTGTATAGAACCTGAGGAGGTTGTTGGAACTCAATTCCAAGCACTTTTGGTGAGCAATGAGAAACAATCAGAGAAAGGAACCTCGATTTCCTCATACAGAGATGCTCTCGAAGTGATCAAAAGTAACAATACGAAAGGATGGGGACAACTTGTCATTCCTATTGATAACAAAGCAAAGACGAGTCTTGGTTTTTCTGCAACCTGCACCCAGGCAGCTGCTAGCGATGAAAGTTTTCATCCCATTCAGGACTTCTTCCACAGTGGAGGTTTCCTTTACCCAGTGTCTCAAACAGTCCATACCATCGACGAGGAAGATTCCTCTGGCACAGATGAAGAATGGAAGTCATATCTTAACGAGGACGGTTATATGTCTCAGGAAGAGGTGCCTACGCCATTTTGCTATCCCGCACAGAGTCCGAGATTTATACCAAGGTCAGACGTCGAAATTTTATATGGAGATTGTGATCCGAAATGATGCCGTGCTCCACCAAACTCATTAGAGGAGGACACTCTAATGAAAGACAACTTTGACCACAACTATTATGGCCCGATGGATGGCCTGCCTATCTAGCAGCCGTACCCAGTAGATTCGGGGCAAGAAAATCAGCCGAACAATGAAAATCAGCTGAGCATCATTGAACAGAATACCTGCGTCCCCACCATGTCATGGGATCATTACTCAGGTCATTTAGAAAATACTCATCATGACGATGAATTGGCAAAGCTTGCCGGACTAGAATTCATCAACTATACTTTTCCCGAGGTCAACGTCATCGAAAGGGATGACTCCTCCAGTTCCAAAGAAATGTGGGACACCTTGGGACAACCAAGTGGAAAATACGACTTTATGGTCAAGTACACTGCTCCTGAGAGCTCTCGTATCAGGCTCGGAGACATCCAGCCAACTGGATGGGGAGATTTTCCTGAGAGAACAAATACTATGCAAAATACAACTGAGGAATCCTCCTATGACAACTCTTCCTGGGAGACAGATTCCAATGATCATGCTCCACCAGAAATCAATGTTATTTCTGAAGACAAATCAAAGAAGGTACCAGACTTTGTGATTCACCGAGGAGTTCGCCGCCAATGGGTTGCTGTCGATGTTCTGAAGATTGTTCATAAGTCAAAGTAATTGTCGTCTTTAACCTTTCACCCTGCCCAAGTGAAATGGATGTTTTGATAGGGCTTGCTTTCTATAAATATCCCTCTTTGCTCTGCCCAAAGCGACAGAGTTTTATTTTATAGGGCTGTAGTTTCAAGAATCGACTTGTTCATTAATAAAATAACGTCGTTCTGTAATTTCCACATTTATTGTTGTTTTCTCTTTTCGCTTTTTCAGAAAATGGTAATCCTAAAAAACAAATCAATAATAAAAACAAGCAATAAACAAAGAAAATACACTGCACACACTCGCATTCTCTCTATCTCTTCTAAACACAAATCATCACGTCATGCAGATTTCTTGTTTTAAACCCCGTTGAAACATACGATCCGATGCCTTCTCCCAACTTGGAATTCCCGGTATTTGGGGCTGAAGAAGAAGTTGACGACGAAATTCCAGAAGAGATCTCCCAACTACTCAGACAAGAGGAAAGGTTCATTGAGCCTCACAAAGAGTCGTTGGAAACAGTCAACTTGGGTTCCGAAAAAGAGAGAAAAGTAATCAGGATTGGGGCACTGCTCAGTCCTACTGCCAAAGAGAGTTTGACAAAGCTTCTCAAAGAATTTCCCGATGTATTCGCTTGGTCCTATTAGGATATGCCAGGGTTGGATACCAGCATCGTGGAACATCATTTACCGTTAACATCGGAATGTCCGCCAATAAAACAAAGGTTGAGACGGACTCACCCGGACATGGCCATCAAAATCAAAGAGGAAGTACAAAAACAGATTGACGCGGGCTTCCTCGCCACATCAGAATACCCTCAATGGTTAGCCAACATCGTACCCATTCCAAAAAAGGACGGAAAAGTCAGAATGTGTGTAGACTACAGAGATCTAAACAAGGCTAGTCCAAAGGATGACTTTCCTTTACCACACATTGACATGGTGGTTGACAGTACAACAAAGTTCAAAGTTTTCTCCTTCATGGATGGATTCTCGGGCTATAATCAGATAAAAATGGCGCCGAAAGACATGGAGAAAACTTCATTTATTACCCCATGGGGTACCTTTTTTTACAAGGTAATTCCATTCGGTTTGAAGAACGCCGGGGTAACCTATCAACGGGCCATGACTACTCTGTTTCATGACATGATACACAAAGAAATCGAGGTATATGTCGATGATATGATTGCCAAATCTAGAACAGAGGAGGAGCATGTGACCCACCTGTCAAAACTATATGAGCGGTTGAGAAAGTATAAACTCTGCTTGAATCCCAACAAGTGCACATTCGGTGTCTTTTCAGGGAAACTCTTAGGGTTCATCGTCAGCCAGAAGGGAATTGAGGTTGATCCTGACAAGGTCAAGGCCATTCAAGAAATGCCTTCTCCGAAAACTGTAAAACAAGTCAGAGGATTCTTGGGACGTTTGAACTACATCTCAAGATTCATATTCCTCATGACCACGAAATGCACACCAATTTTCAAATTACTGAAAAAGAATCAGGATTGCGTTTGGATAGAATACTGCCAAACCGCCTTCGACAGTATCAAGAAGTATTTGTTGAATCCACCGATTCTGTCACCTCCAGTGGAAGGAAGACCACTGATCATCTACCTCACAGTCCTAGAGGACTCAATGGGTTGTGTACTTGACCAACAAGATGAAACCAAAAGGAAAGAGTCTGCCATTTACTATTTGTGCAAGAAATTCACTGACTGAGAAACTCGGTACATTATGCTTGAGAAAACTTGTTGTACTTTGGCTTGGGCAGCCAAACGTCTTCGCCAGTGCATGATTCGTCACACTACTTGGTTGATCTCCGAAATGTATCCAATCAAGTATGTATTTGAAAAACCTGCTCTCACGGGAAGAATCGCCTGTTGGCAGATGTTGTTATCAGAATATGACATCGAATACCAAATCTCAGAAAGCCGTTAAAGGGAGTATTTTAGCCGATTATTTGGCTCATCAACCGATGGATGATCAGGAATCAGTCGGGTTCGACTTCCCAGAAAAAGATGTCATGTATTTGAAAATGAAAGATTGCGACGAACCGCTACCCAGTGAAGGGCTAGAACCAGGTTCCCAGTGGGGACTTATCTTTGACGGAGCTATCAATCATTACGGAAATGGAATTGGGGCAATCATCATAACACCTCAGGGTACCCACATTCCTTTCACCTCCAGACTTACGTTCAAATGCACAAACAACGAGACCGAATACGAAGCTTGTATCATGGGTCTCGAGGAAGCAATCGATTTAAGGATCAAAAACTTGGATGTATATGGCGACTCAGCCTTGGTTATCAATCATATCAAAGGAGATTGGAACACATACCCATCAGGACTAATTCCTTACAAAGATTACGTGAGAAGGTTGTTACCCTTCTTCAACAGAATCGAGTTTCATCATATCCCTCGTGATGAGAATCACATGGCTGATGCTTTAGCCAATCTCTCTTCCATGATTAGTGTAGGTCAATGGAATGACCTACCTAAGGTCGACATAATGCGCCTTGAAAGGCCCGCTTACATCTTCACGATCGAAGCAGTCATAGACGACAAACCTTGGTACCACGATATCAAATATTTCCTTCAGAAACAAGAGTACCCACTTGGGGCACTAAGAAAAGACAGAAAGGCCCTCAGTAGATTGGCTGGAAGCTTCTTCCTGAGCGGTGATACCCTCTATAAGAGAAACTTCGACATGGTCTTGCTCTGATGCATAGACAGACCAGAAGCAGGCATGCTGATAAAAGAAATTCACGAAGGATCCTTTGGCACTCATGCCAACGGACACACAATGGCGAGAAAAATTCTAAGAGCAAGGTACTACTGGTTGACCATGGAATCCGACTGCTACAAGTACATGAGGAGGTGTCACAAGTGTCAGATATACTCCGACGAAATCCATGTACCGCCAACGCATCTCAAAGTTCTTTCTTCCCCATGGCCTTTTTCTATATGGGGAATCGACATGATTGGCATGATCGAACCCAAAGCTTCGAACGGACACCGGTTCATCCTGGTAGCAATTGATTGCTTCACCAAGTGGGTCGAAGTGGCGTCATATGCTAATGTAACCCGACAGGTGGTGGTCCGATTTATCAAAAATAATATCATCTGCCGTTATGGTGTTCCCAGCCAGATCATTATTAATAATGGATCTAACTTGAACAATAAGATGATGAAGGAGTTGTGTGCTGAGTTCAAGATCGAACACCATAACTCATCTCCCTACCGACCTAAGATGAACGCAGCGGTAGAAGCGGCTAACAAGAATGTCAAGAAGATTATTCAAAAGATGGTTGTAACCTACAAAGACTGGCACGAAATGCTGCCCTTTGCTCTTCACGGTTATCGAACATCTATCCACACTTCAACAAGGGCAACCCCTTTTTCTCTAGTATATGGAATGGAAGCAGTGCTCTCCAGAGAAGTAGAGATCCCATCAATCCGGGTATTGATGGAAGCTAAGCTTACGGAGGTTGAATGGTGTCAAAGTCGACACGACAAACTGAATCTGATTGAAGAAAAACGAATCGCGGCACTATGCCATGGTCAGTTGTATCAGCAAAGAATGAAGAAGGCGTTCGACAAGAAGGCCCGATCTCGCGTCTTCAGGAAAGGAGACCTTGTACTAAAAAAGATACAGTCATTTCTCACTGATTGTCGGGTCAAATGGACTCCGAATTATGACGGCCCCTACGTGGTCAAGAATGCTTTCTCAGGCGGTGCCTTGAGACTTGCAACCATGGACGGAGAGGAATTTGCCTACCCCACAAATGTTGACGTAGTCAAGAAATACTTCGCCTAAAAAAAAAACATCTCGATGGATTGAAAACCCGAAAGGGCGGTCCAGGAAAAAATTAGAGACAAAATCAAAAAAATCATCCCGGTGGATTGGAAATCTCAAAGTACAATCCAGGAAAAAGTTAGGGATATTGGCAAGTAACTACGTCCAACAGGGGCAAATCCCCCAGTAGCAGTTATATCGTCCATCAGAAAAATCCAGTCAAGGTCATCTTCAACAGAAGCTCAGGATGCCCAGAATTCAAAGTTGGTAGAAGGATAGTGGTCGTTATGTTTCAACGTAGCCCTTTTTCCTGTAAAATTACCATTTCCTAACTTTTGTAAACACTCCATGGAATCACGCGCTTGGCTGATTTCCATCCTATCAATAAAATTTGAGCCCTTGTGCTTTTGTTTGCAGTTCTTGTTTGTTTTAGCTTTACAGAATGACATTTTAATACGATCGACGATTCTTGAAATAAAACAAAAAATGAATTTACTTGTAAAACTTTTTCTGCTTTTAAAATAAAGATGGCAATTCTTTTGCCTGTTGAACATCGAAAGAACATCGATCGTTTCTCTAGAAGTAATCGAGCTTCAAAATGTAGAATCAAAGTACTCCTTCTAAACTAGTACGCCTAAATGGAGGATCAGCTGTGTCAGATGCGAATGGTTCATCTGACACCCCCCGGTAGAGTTCTTACTTCCTAAGCCCGACCAACGGTGTTCCCTGCAGGGATTATTTCTCCTAAGCAAGGCAGAATTGCTATTTTTGAACCTAGTGGTACCTCTTCGTCTCCTGAGGTGGCCGAGTATCCAGTCGTGTTCATCTACTAGTCTATATGTCGTGTCAGTTTTGTCAGCATATACATACATACATCATGCATTATTTATTTACATTCACATTCATATTGCATCACTATCACTTTGGTCGGTCTTATCCCCTGGTGATAAAAGTTCTTTCAATCGAGTTGTCAGTTCCTTCCTCGTCAGGAAGTGTGCGTCTGAACTATCTCTCTCCTCCAGGTCATTTCTGGATTAGAGTCGGCCCTTGACCACTTTGATAACTTGAACCTCTGAAAGACCAGAAAAATTTTAGCCAACGTCACTCTTCGCCATTGAAGATGATGTCTTCGCTTTCCCGAATTAAGGAAAATCCCAGAGAAAGCCTCTTAACTGAAGACTCTCAGCAGCACATTGGTTCTTCTCTCCAGAAAGTCAATGTTAACAAGGTCATCGGTACCTCAAATTGAATCACATCATATGGCATTTCTCCGAGAAGATCTCTCGGAAAAGTATAATGTAGTATCTCCAAGCCGAAAGCAGTCTCTCAAGAGATTGGTTTTCCCCAGTAGAACCAACAAATGGCGTCTCCAACAGAGAAGTTTATACACCTCTACAACTCGGACAACTAGGTTCCCCAGCAAGTCTGACATCAAAATTTTTTCTATCAAATGGCATCTCCCCAGGAAAATTCGGTGAGAAGTTTGAGGAAAATCGCTACACATAGCGTCCCTTGTCAAGAAAGTTTATTGACAAAAGAAACTGAGACTAGTTCCTTGGTAGGAAACCAGGATCGAGGGGAAGCTTATTTCAGAAACTTAGACCAGTTCCTTGGTAGGAAACCAGGATCGAGGGGAAGTTCATTTCAGAAACTGAGACCAGTTCCTTGGTAGGAAACCAGGATCGAGGGGAAGTTTATTCCAGAAACTGAGACCAGCTCCTTTGTAGGAAACCAGGATCGAGGGGAAGTTTTACCTTTTCTAAGTATCATGGCTTAGCAAAAGAAGATGGATGAGCAAACTGCCATTCATAACCACCGTCAAAAGTTTGCGCATTCCGATATTTAATCATCTTGCACCCCGAATGCCCGAATACCTTCGTCATTCACACCTTCGGGTCCAAGAAGATTAAATAGGGGCATCTGTCATACCCCAAATTTTTACCACTAAGATATCCCATCATTGTGAAAATCATCATCACAATATGGATGTACCTTTATGCCTCATCAATCTCCTCAAGGAATTGTTGAGTATTCACTACTATAAAAAATTAGGGTTTCAAGCCCTCTCTGAGCCTCAGACAAGGGATCAATCAAGGAATGACATGATCTTCAACTTGTCTAACCTCTCCAACATCCACAAAGGATCAAGAGTACTCCCACATCAAGAATCAAGCACAATGTTGCAGCATTCCAGGTGGATTAAGCCTCAAGATCGCCAGTGTCACCAAATTAGGGTTTTGGTCGACCAGGGCCTCCAGATGGAAATTTTCCTCTGGGCATGAGCCAATGCTTTAAAGCATAACCTAAAATGCTCCATGGGACATTATGAACCCAATCATCAACTCAATTTAGCCTCAGGGGAAGCATTCATCAAAAATCAGGAATTAGGGTTTCTTGACCTAATTCACCCCTAAGTTGACATTTGGGGCAAAACATGAGCCAAGACCTCAAGAGAGGATTTGAGGGTCCCTAACACATTACATTGATCCATTTGTAACAATGGATTGATCCAAGAAGCTTGAGCAACAAGTTTCAAGTTCATTAGAACCACAATTAGGGTTTCGTGGGAAAATTCAACTATGCCTTTGACTTTTGACCAGGACATGCTCCCAAACCTTGGGACATGATTTAATACACCCTATAACACCTATGAATTCAATCCATCAAGTTTGATTTAGGTCAAGGACTTGATTTCATAAAGGATCGCACAGTTTGGAATTCATCTGACAAAAAGTCAACTGTGCACAAAAGTCAACTTTGACTTTTTGAGATTTTTCACAAATATGGTTCTTTGACCCCAAAATGATGTTAATGTATGATTGGAATCATCATTCATCAAGAAAAATCAAGAAAAGTGGGATAACTTGTAAAAGGGGTAACCATAAAAACTTAGAAATTTTTCTAAGTTATGGAACAAAGTGGCAAGGGTACCTACTTTGGAGGATCATAACTCCTAAACCACAAGGCCATTTTTCCCCATCCAAAGCTAGATTTGTAGCTCTCATTACCCTCTACAAAAGCTTCAAACAGAACTCATTCCAATTCCTCATGGATTTTAAGTTATGGAATGATCAAAATCACAAAAAGTGAAAATGTCACTTTTTTCCAACACTTAGTGAAATTTTCACTAAGTCAGAATCTGCCTTCACTTTTTTTCCAAATGTAGGGGAATTTTTCACTTGGATCCAAAAGGTATCAAAACCAACTATGATCAAAGAGTTGTTGTATCATAGGAGGACTTTCCAAAATGGCCAAGAACTCCATCAAATTCCACTTGAGCCATGAGATATGACAATGGCAATATGCCTTGGTGAAAACTGTCATGGCAAGGCAGATTTGGGAGTTTTGCTCGATTTTCTCAAATTTTGCAAAGGGAAAGCAACTCTATCCATCTGAACACCTCAAGGGGGGGCCAAGGAGGAACCAACTCTAATCCCAAGCCTCCCAAGTCTTTTGAACAAAAAGTAGCATGCCAAACCTAGAAATGCCTAAAAGAGGGACAAGACTCCAATTTTGGATTAGAGCATTTAATGGATGCACCAAGGTGGCATGGACTGAGCCATTTCCAACTGAATTCAGTCAAGACTTATCCAAGACCAAGGGAACCAGCAGCCTGTGCCATAACCTCTAGTCAATGGCTAGAGGAGACTTGGATTCTCATTGCTCAACATTGGCCAAACCTATGCAGCAGTTGCCATTCACTATTCCTTGCAAAACAAACTTGCTCTACTATAAATAGAGCTCCTTTGTGATCATTTTGAGTACACCAAAACCATCAAACAAATGCTTTCCTCAAAATCTCCTTCTTCACTCCAATTTTTCCTTCTAAGGCAAGTCACTATCGGGTTTTGAGTTTGAGAGCTATTCCAATCAAACCAATCACACACACACACTTCATAAACATCATATAGAAGTGATCCAAACACTCACATAACATCTGGAACACCAAAATCACAAAATCTCCAGCCAATTGCTCAAGTTCTTGACAGATTTGTTGTTGGGGTACCATCTCAAGTTCTAGATCATTTCAATCCATCCCAAGCATCCAGACACACTCCATGGCACCTGGGGAAGCTATCCATATCATTGGAACCTAGATGTAACACCTCTAACACAAAACACGATCACCAGCTGCAAGAGGTAAGCATGAGCTCTTCTAACTCTATGATCCATGCATTTTTTGCTGCACAATAATTTGGCCATATGTTCATAATCATGCATAGAGTGTTTTCCCTCAATCAATTGCTTTGTTTGATTCGTGTGTGGAATTTCTGAACCTTCATGCAGAATTTAGGGTTCTTGAGGTTTCTCTTTGATTTCTTACTCCATCTTAAAATAAATGAAATTAAAGACCATTTACATGATCGTGAGGTTGAAACGAGTAGATTGATATGTAGATTGCATGATATAATCAAGTATTCAGTGAGATTGGATAGAAAACGCAAATCTGCAGAAACAGAGGAAGGGCGCGCGTTCTTGCCATGTTCTTGGCGCCCTTTTTCAAAAATTCAAATATTTGAATTTTGTGATTTTATTTAATTGATTCAAAAATTAATTTCTCTCTGAGTTTTAATGATTTTGAGTTGATTCTTTTTTTAATAATTCACAAAAATGTTAAAATATTTTATTTTTCCAAAAAATACCAAAAATATTATTTATTTCATATAAGTGATATTTTTGCAAAGAATTAATATTTTAATTGTTTTTGACATTTAAAATATTTTTTCCTTCTTGATTTTGCAAATTTTAATGATTTCTAATCATTTTGTAGGTCAAAACTTGATTTTTGAAACATTAATCCAAGATCACAATTTGTTTTCCACATGTTAAACAATTTTGATCATTTTAATTGAATTTTTTATTCAATTAAAATACATTTTGAAAACAAATTAGGGATTTTAATTAATTCAACCCTCATCAAACTTTTTCAAACACTTTGGGCCTCTAATAGAGTGTAAGACCCAACCCCTTTTGAAATCCAAACATTTCTGGGCCTCAGATATTGTATAAGCCCCTTTGCGTTTTCAAGAAACCTCGGCACGATCGCCATTTAAAACCTAAATCATCTGGGCCTCTCCTCGAGCTATAAGACCCATTTCTTTTCTTAAAACACTTTGGGCCTCTATTAGAGTGTAAGACCCAAACCCTTTGTAAATACACCACTGTTTGTCACTAGGTAAAGCATTGGTAATAGTGCCGGGACTCGTGGGAATGCATTGAACGTGGTACTTATCCCCAGGTACACGGTTCGATTCCCACGGGAGGCAAAAACACTAGTATAGTTGAAAAAAGGGGGCTAGTGATTAAGTCTGAGTTGGTAATAGTGCCGGGACTCGTGCTCGAGCGGCCGCGGGCTGTTACAAAAAAGGCGCCTTTTTTATAACAGCCCGGGCACCTCGCAAGGCGATCCCAGCACTGCCACCTCACGATCTTCTCTACCCCCCTCACTAGTAGAGTTTTTTCCTTCCGTGGGAATCGAACCATGTACCCTGGGGTTCAAGTACATGTTCATTCCATTCCCACTACCAATTGAGCTACTAGCTCAATTGGTAGTGGGAATGGAATGAACATGTACTTGAACCCCAGGGTACATGGTTCGATTCCCACGGAAGGCAAAAACTCTACTAGTGAGGGGGGTAGAGAAGATCGTGAGGTGCCAGTGCTGGGATCGCCTTGCGAGGGGCCCGGGCTGTTACAGTTTGACCTCAGTATGCAAGCAGGGTTAATTGGAGACATCTATTTCCCTTCCTTCATCAGCTTTAATAGGATAAAAAATGAATCGACCTGTAGTACCCAAGAGCGGCAGTTCTTAAGAACCACGTCCAAAAATTGCTCGCTACACCTTTCTAGCCACTGCAGGAGCAATAATAGATGTCAAGAGAAGAAAGCTGACTTTCGAAGTAGGTGAGGAGAAAATCGAGTTTATCCTTTCCAAAGTCATGAAAGCACCTTCCATAGACGATACTTATTGTGTTATAAACATTATTGATGAATGCGTGGGAGAACTAGAGATGGAAACACCTCAGGTTGTTGAAGTCCTAAAAATTCCAGCACCTCCCATATTCAAATATGATGAATGACGTGAACCATATGAGGACGAAAATTTGAGAGAATGTCTTGCACTTACCCTTGATCATATTCCTGACCCAAAACAACCATCTGTAAAGCTTAAAGTGTTACCTAAGAAGCTAAGATATGAGTTTCTAGATAAGGAACTTAATCGCCCATTGATAGTCAACGCAGACTTAGGTCCAGAAGAGACTGAGCGATTATTTGAGGTCTTAAGGAAATATTCGAAAGCCCTAGGGTATAACATCTATGATTTGAAAGGAATCAATCCATCTATTTGTATGCACCTAATTATGTTAGAAGAGGTCTCAAAACCTCTAGAGAACATCATAGGATAATTAATCCTATCCCGAGTGACGTAGTGAAAAGAGAAGTCCAAAAACTCCTGGAAGCAGGAATCTGTTAGAAGATAGGTTTTTGATCTAGAGGGGGTGAATAGATCATAAATTTTCCAACCAAAAACTTTTGGAAAAAATCTTTTTTCAAAATAAGGTGCAGCGGAAAAACGACCTGGATCAAATCGTCTAACCGAACCTACTATCGAAAAGCAATATACGTATTGTTAGAACAAGATTTGTTATTGATATTTTCTCTTTTAGTTTTGATGATAACAAAAGTATTAAAACTATAATGGTTTATTTGATGTGTGTTTTATTTATGCAGGTTCTTGTTCTTGTACATAAATAATCAGAATCTGTTTTACTTAGACACACTTGGAGTTGCTTCGTTGCAAGCTTCTGGTGGCAGAGTCTGAAGAATAATTTCTAGTGTGGTTTAACGAAGACTCTGAACTGAAGGCCTCAACATTCAGGCGAGTTTCTACACTTAGTAATTGTATATCAGCCTCTGGTACCATTCAAAGTTGGTGATAAAGTTATGGAATATTCGTACTACTGAAAGCAATCTCTATTATCTAATCAGCTTGTCAGCTTAAGTCTACAAGATTGCAAGGCTCAAGAAAAGTTGGTATGTTCTATGGATGTTTGATCCCAACGGCTTTATTAGTACAGAACCTCCTAAAGACTCAATAGTTAAACGTGTTACACACTAGATTCAAAATCTAATGTGCATCCATCTTCAACATCTCTTGTACTATGGAGCAAAAGCAAAGACACTTGATCAAGCAACCTTCTCAATGGCTAGTTTCTGGAAAGACTATATATATATATATATATATATATATATATATATATATATATATATATGGCTGAAGATTCAAGCCTGAATTTTTAACAAGGATTCTTCTGTTGAAGAAGTAGCAAGATCAAGCAATTATCAACTCTATGTAATATGCAAATTTTCTATTTTAGGTTGTAATTGTAAAAGCCTTAAGATTTCTTACCCTTGCACATATTTAGAAATCTTAAGTGCTTCAGGTCTTTATTATGGTGATCTCCCGTACCTCTGATGCTTGCATCATGTACACCTTGTTCTCTATTTTGCTGAGCCTTCAGTTGTTTAGATTAAGTCTCCTGCTGTGTGCTTAAGCAAAAAGTCTTGTCTCATTGGGATTCAAGCAACAAGTCTAGAGCCAAGATGCTTAAGCCAAGTAAGTTTTATTTCTTAAGTGCTTGAGCTGTGAAAGCCTTATTCAACTAGTCTGATTGAGCAGGAAGTCTCGAGTGCAGCTTGAGCAAGGGAAGTCTCAGTTTTGATGGCTAGAAGAGCAGATGGCTCGGCCAGAGGATGTGAGCAAAGGGAAGTCTTAGATATGTGCTCTAAGAAACGAGAAGTCTCAACCAGAAGACAGATGAGCAGGTGGCTCGGTCAGATGGTGTAAGCAAGGGAAGTCTTAGACACAGGCTATAAACAAGGGAGGTCTCAGACAGTTAGTTTGAGCAGTTGTAAAAGTCTTATGCAGAAGCATAAGCGATTTTAATCATGAAGTGGTTATAATGAAAAGCTCTTGTGAGACAAGGGGACTGGACTACTCTCAGTTAGGGGAGGAACTAGTATAAATCTTTTGTGTCTTCTGCTGTTATTTCATTTACTTCTGTTGTATCCACTGCCAACTGAATTAACTCAGAATCTGAACACCTGTTCTGATTGTGAAACTCTGATCATAAGCTAAATAATAAAAAAAACGCGAAACACAATTCAACCCCCTTGTTGTATACTTTTCACACCTTTACGTATCGCAAACCAAATGGAGTGATAATGAACGTAAATGTTCAAGAACAATCAAGCTACGAATCAATTAAATGCAATGCTAATCGTAACTCGTATGTCTAATGATTCAAAACGCAAACAAAATATACACAAACAATTTATCAAACACTTGATGTGAGATCGATAACAATTGGAAATATAGTTTGTTTTGTTGATGTTAAAACCTATCACAATCAAAGTGATTGTGATTATATCAACAACAACACCTTTAAAAGATAGTAAAAAACAATTTCTAATCGAATTGATCAAACAACGACGAACTCAATAAATTACATAATCAACAATAAAAGAAATAAAGAGATTAAGAGAGAGAGAGAGAGAGAGAGAGAGAGAGAGAGAGAGAGAGAGAGACCAAGATTTTTTTAGGCAGTTCCCCAATTGGCCTCGCTATGGGTACGTCTACCCTCAATTTAAAATCGATTTAAGATAGTGATATTAACCTTTTCTTTGGAAAAATGTTTATACAAGAGATGAAGAATGCAAACCCCAAAAACTTTATTGTTTTGTGTTGATTCTTCCACCTCCAAACCCTTAATCAAAGCTTGATCAACTGATCAACAACGCGGGTACAATCCTTCAATTATTCCGAGATTGTAACTTGCTAAAACCCGAGCTTCCCGAACACAATTCATTGTCTCGCGTTACTGCCTTGCAAGAAAACTACCATGTCCCAAGGCTTTCACTCAGTCGAATCCGTGTTGACGTAATCTCGTCTAAAACCTTCAAATCAACCTGATCTTGATGGAAAACCCCGCCTTGGTTTTCCAATTTGAAACACATAAAGTTCCCAACGCAAAATTCTCGCTTACACCAAACCTAAATGGACGTTATCAACCCTAATCTAGATGGTGACCAAATCAAAAAATGATTATGTGTAGTTCAATTATGTGTATGCATCGAAGAAGGGATGAAGATGATAGGCAACTTTGTAATCTGGTTTCGTTTAGGTTTTATTCACTAGGAAACCTTGCCTAGAAGAATATGCATGTATGAGTATATATAGTTAAATAAAAAAAGGGCAAAAGGATGCAAGAAAAATAAGATGCAAAAAGACTTTTTCAAGTTTTAACTTGTATAGGTCGGCCTATTAAGGTCATAGGTCGGCATATGAAGGCTTTCAGGCCGGCCTGTGAGGCAACCTGAAATGCAGCCTGTTGGCATAATATACAAGCATCGTTCTTGGAGCCTAGGAGCCGGCCTGAAACATTGATGTGCCTGCCTATACTGAAGTTGAGGCTTTCATAGGTCATCCTGATCACATATAGGTCGGCCTATGTTGTTGTTTTGACATACAAACTTGATTTTTTGATATGCATGACTTGCCTAAGACCTATCAGACTTGTTCAAAGACTCTTTTCATGCATCCTAAGGCTAAGGGGACAAATAAACACCTAAATTTAGGTTGACACCGTCCAATATACAGGAGTACTATAATAAACTACCTTATTCCTTGTTTGACATCATTCAAAACCTGGTAGAATTCATAGTTATCACTCACATACTCCCCCTTTTTTATGATGGCAAACGTTAAATGATGTAGTTATACCCCGTTGTGCTCATCTTTGGTACACGGAACAACTCCCCCTTGAATTTATGCATTGTCTTTGATAGCTCCCCCTAAATGTATGCATTTTGCTCTTCATTTTCTTCTCCCCCTTTGACAACATCAAAAAGAGAAAATTTTCTTAGAAGCCTCACGCAGATGCTCATTACGCAAATATGAAATACCACACAGAGGCAATTGCAAAGAAATGAGATGCACTCAGATACAACAAATATGTAAATGGCATAAGCATAATAATTAACAATACCAATATCCAAATGAAATACACAAGTCAACACTTAGTACAACAAAGTAAATGCTTAAGATATTGTTCTAACAACCAGGAACTGACAAACTAACGACCATAATTAAGAAATGCAAAGATGAAACTCAAAGGACACACCCAAAAGAGAAAAAGAAACCACAAAACACCATATCATAACCCTAGTTAATGCCTTCCACGTCCTCTTGGCCTTGGTCTTATGTTGAATGTACCGAGCTCACATAGCTCGCAGTAGAAGCTCTCATAATGATATCTATTTGTTTCCTGGGTATGAAGGATATGATTCAACCAATCCATCTCAGCAGTGTGATTTTCATTAATAGTGTTACGCAAGGATACGAGGCTTTCCGTCGTGTAAGTAGCAAAGGAATGGAAATCGGCATCCTGAGTGGCCATGTGCTCCCACATGAGACGTAGCTCTTTCGATTGTGCAACATATCTCTCATCTTGCTACATCTGCATGTTTTGCAACATGGTAATAATAGCAGCAATGTCACTAGGGCAAGCATAAAAACTGCCACCGTGAGCAACTCCTTTGTCCGCATCTTGCTTAGTTGCATCGCCATCTAGAGCACCATGAGGATTCTCATCATGATTCTCATTTTCCATATGATTTTCTTCAGCTTCATCAACAAGCATGTTTGGATCATCAAATTTGAAAATCTTCCTACCATTTTTACAGAGATAGTATGTTCAATGCTCGATATCCCAGAAATAGCTCATGTTAGTGAGGGTACGTTTTGAGAACTCATGAGATGAATTTGCTGATTTGTAGATGAGATTTGCCACACCAATCTTGAAATTCTTTAAAATTCTTGCAATCATGGAAGGATGGCATAAAGAGGTACCTTTGTTACTGCAACATATAGGAAACATACGATCAACAAAGTAGTGTGGCCAACTAATTCTGACATTGTGCAGCAAAATATACACAAGATGAATTTCCACAAAATGGACTCTTGAAAATCCACCATTTTTTGGATGCAAGACATGAGACACAATCCACAATAATATTCGAGGTAGCATCTTTAATTGACCTGTGGTAATTGGTTCATAATAGTTTGCAACTCGAGGATCCTTAAGCATTTCGTTCAAGTGAACATTCCAATTGAAGTCTTTATGCTTATCGGAGTCAGTTATCATTTCATCAGTTTCTTCATCATCAAACTCTTCATCAATTTCAGGATCACTGACAGTAATACCGAATAGAGTGCTACATAACTCATTTGTGAAATGAAACACTTTGTTACCTATAGAAAATTTGAAGCTTGCACCTTTCTGTTCATGTAGCCTGGAGTAGAACACACGAATGAGATCCTCGTTGTAATCTTGAGCCAACTGAAGTAAATAGTCTATGTTTTGATGCTCAACACGAGTCATGACTTTGGGTAGAGCTAAACCTTCAATTGCCTTCTACTTTCACATGTATTGCTTGACGACAAGGCGAGTCACAAGCTTAAGCTCAAAATCTCTCTCATACTTCTTTCAAATCAAAGAAAACAAATTCTCAAAGGCAGGAGTGGATGAGGAGGCCTTGCCTTTTCCTTTGAATGCATTCTCTGACTTAGAGGCCATTGAATTTGTGAAAAATCAACTCTCACACAAGGTGTTTGTGGAAATTTTTGAATGAAACTTGTGAGAGAATGATTGATACAATAACACTCACACACTCAAACACAAGCAATAGAAATAAACTAACACAAAGAAACAACTACAAACTCACAACAATGGAGAAATTCGAATTATGATGAGATAGAGTGACTTTTTGGAAATTTTGAGAGAAATGAAGAAATTGAAGGATTAATGAGGGAGATGATAAAGATTTGATGATGAAATAAGATTTTATGAGGTTGTATTCAAGAAAAAAACAAAATAATGGTAAATGTTGAGGGTTTAAGTGGACATGAGATGATGGGCATTTTGTGCAAGCAAGAACAAGAGTATGAGTGAAGAGAAATGAAAAGAAATGTTTCAAGAAATGCTTATGAACCGACCTTAGGTCGTATGTGTCGGTACATATTGAAGCAACAAATTTTGGAAATTAAATTTAAATGACATGGGCCGACCTGAAATTGAACGTGTCGGCCTATACTAAAACATTGACATGCACAGGTCAACATGTACCAGTTTGTGTTGACCTGAAGACTCCAATCTCCAATAATTTTTGAATCAATTAATTTTTAGTTACCTTGAGAGACTTAAGATGACTCATGAACAATAGGTTTATAAGATATGCATACATATAAACAAATTTATAGTTTGTTTGCTTGACATAAAAAAATACAAGCATGTCTTGGTTCAAGATAAAGATGAATCATGACGGCATTTATGTATGGTTACTATAAACACATAACACGCAACATACAACAGTCACATTTGATATTTTTGGAAGTAAACACATATCACAAGCATCAAATATAGTTCATCACATATCCTTATGAAATAAATAGGTAAAAGAAACACTTACTTACATAACAAGAAATAGGGTTGAAACGATATTACCTCACCGTACACAAGACGGAGGATGCACAAGCATTCCGCGAAGAACTTTTGAACAAAAGTTGAAGTGAATTCAACACGTGCCATGAAACACAAATAAGATAAAAACATTCTTACCACTTTCCTTCTTGTACAAGTATTTGAATGCAAGATTATCAATGTATTCAAGAAGTACACATGATGATTGTTGAATATTCTTTCAACTTGAGAGATGATTTTCCTTTGCAGCTTGGATTTTTCATCTTGCTCAGTTATGATGTTAATCTTGCTTCTTCTCATGTTTCATCATTTTGGTTTATCACTCCTAGTTTGATGTTCTTGAGCAAGTTTAGTCAAAGATATCCTACACAATTGAACATAATACCTTTCCGACACTTCTCGGAAAGTTTATTAGTAATCATTCACATACTTTTACCACTTAAAAAAACACAAAGAGTTAACCTGGTTGGTAGCACAATCTGCCTTGTTAGTCACATAGATCAAAACAATAAGGACATGTTACCACGTTGTGCCTTGATGCTCTACGAACAAAATCCCATACTCTCTCCATAGAGTCAAGACATCTTTCTTGCATGATTAACAAGTTGTGCTATGTACCCAATCTTCATTGGGTCCTTGGGGATTAGTAAAACCTTGATTGAATTTAGGGATCCATTGAAAGACATCATTAGAAACATGAAGTTTCCTAACTCTTCACTTTGCAATAGTGTGTCCCTTTTTGCAACAATAGTGACAATACAAATTTACAGAAGATAACCTTTTTCTATTTGGTTCCTTTTTAACGTAACTATACCTCCGATATGGATTGTGAGCTGGTAAGTCATACTTGTAGGAATCTATAGCAAAAATGACATTGGGTCGCAAATCCTTATCAATTTTAGCTTTAAGAGTTCTTGACTCCTTTTTCCAAATGTGACATTTTTCACAACCAAAATTCTAAAAAGATCTAGGATCCTCATCTTATCCTTCTAGAATATTTGACATAGATTTCTTTAGTGATTCCATATGTCTTTCATTTTCAGCAATTTTAGCTTCCAAATGGGAGACGAATCTCTTGTTTAAAGCTAATCTCTTGAAAGCATCTATAGCTTGTCTTTGTAGATTCTCTAAGGATTCTTGAAGTTGGGAAAAGGATGAATAATGAGAAGGTTGAAGTTTAGAATGACTTACAGCCTTTTTCTTTCCTTTGTTTTCCATAAAGCAAAGCTTGGTCGATTCCTCACTTGAAGTAGAACTATCATCACTTGACGAATCACTTTCGCTTTCCCAAGCCGCATAGGCTATTCTACCTTTTCTAGATGCTTTGTGACGGACTTTTTCATTCTTGATTTTGGACACTCCGGCTTAAAGTGACCAGGTTTACCACAGTTGTAACATGTACATCGTGACTTTCCCTTTTTGCCTTCATCTTCTTCTTTTGAGAAACTTGATAACCTTCTTGATTTATCATGGTATTTGTTGGGATATTTGTATCCATGTTTTAACATGTATCTATTAACTCGCTTTATGAACAATCCCATATCTTCTTTGTCGGATTTGTTGTCATCTTTAAGTTCACTATCCCTTTGCTCATCTTGAGAAGGCCTTGAGCTAGAAGTCTTTAGAGCAATGAACTTCTTCCCTTCTTCTTTGTCTTTCCCTTTCTCACTCTTTGATTGATTTTTGTATTCCTTCTCGTATTTTTCCAAGCAAGTAAGTTCTTTCTCATGCTCTTCCAACTTACCAAACAAAGTTGTAAGATCAAGCAACTTAAGATCCTTTGCTTCTTTAATAGCGGCGACCTTTGGTTTCCATTCCCTACTTAAACTCCTCAAAACTTTGTTAGTAGCAATTTCATTGGAAACATGATTACCTAGTGCATTTAATCGATTTATAAGATGAGTGAACAATTTACGCATACCCTCAATGGTTTCACCATGCTCAATACGGAACAACTCAAACTCTTGATTCAATGTGTTGATCCTAGCTTGTTTGACATCATTAGTACCCTCATGGGCATTTTCTAATGCGTCCCACATAGCTTTGGCGGTCTCACAATAAGAAACGCGATAAAACCCATTAACTCCGAAGGCAGAAGTGAGATTGTTTTTCGCTTTCCAATCATGTGACCACAATTTCCTATCATTATCATCCCATTGTGCTTCCGGTTTAGGTATTGTGACACCATCTTCATTGGTCATAGTTATTTCATTTGGACCATTTTGTATAGCATCCCAAATACCTTTGTCAACGGAGTTGACATGAATACGCATAAGTACTTTCCAATAGCCATAATTTTCGTTGGTAAAAATTGGTGCTCTATTGTACGCACCCTTAGGTTCGGTAGTCATTCATCTAAGAAATGTATCTCAAGCACGGAATGAACCAGAGCTCTTGATGTCACTTGTTAGAAGGTAGACTTCGATCTAGAGAGCGGGCGGGTGAATAGATCACAAATTTTACAACCAAAAACTTATGGCAAAAATCTGTTTTCAAAATAAGGTGCAGCGGAAAAATGACCCAAATAGAATCGTCTAATCGAACCTACTATTGAAAAGAAATATTCGTATCACAAACCAAACAGAGTGATAACGACATAAATGTTCAACATCAATCAAGCTACGAATCAATTAAATGCAATGCTAATTGTAACTCGTATATCCAATGAACCAAAACGCAAACAAAATACACACAAACAATTTATCAAACACTTGATTTGCGATCGATAACAATTGGAAATATAGTTTGTTTTCTTGATGTTAAAACCTATCACAATCAAAGTGATTATGATTATATCAACAATAACACCTTTAAAAGATAGTAAAAAACAATTTTCAATCGAATTGATCAAACAACGACGAACTCGATAAATTACATAATAAAAAATAAAAGAAATAAAAAGATGAAGTGAGAGAGAGAGAGAGACCAATATTTGTTTAGTTCGTTCCCCAATCGACATCGTTATGGGTATGTCTTCCCTCAATTCAAAATCGAATTGAGATAGTGCTATTAACCTTTTCTTTGCAATAATGTTTATACAAGAGATGAATAATGCAAACCCCAAAAACCCTATTGTTTTGTGTTGATTCTTCCACCGCCAAACTCTTGATCAAAGCTTGATCAAGTGACCAATACTGCGGCTACAATCCTCCGATTATCCCAAGCACGCAACTTATTGAAACTCAAGATTCCCGAACACAATTCACCGTCTCGCGCTACTCCCTTGCAAGGAAACCACCTTGTCCCAAGGCTTTCACTCAGTCGAATCTGTGTTGATGTGATCTGGTCAGAAACCTTCAATTCAATCCAATCTTGAAGGAAAACCCCACCTTGGTTTTCTTATTTGAAACACAAAAAACTCCCAACCCAATATTCTCGGTTACACCACACCTAATTGGACATTATCAACCCTAATCTAAATGGTCGTCCAATAGAAAAATGATTATTTGTAGTTCAATTGTGTGTTTGCATAGAAGAAGGGATGAAGATGATGGGCAACTTTGTAATCTAGTTTCGTTTAGGTTTTTTTTCACTAGGAAACCTTGCTTAGAAGAAGATGCATATATGAGTAAATATAGGTATATCAAGAAAAACGGCAAAATGATGCAAGAAAAATAAGATGCAAAAAGAATTTTTCAAGTTTTAACTTACATAGGTCGGCCTATGAAGGCGTTCAGGCCGGCCTGTGAGGCTACCTAAAATGTAGTATTTGGGCAGAATCTACAGGCTTCGTTCTTGGAGCGTAGGAGCCGGCCTAAAATATGGATGTGCTGGCATATACTGAAGCTGAGGCTTCCATAGGTCAGCCTGATCATGTATATGTCGGCCTATGTTGTTGTTTTAACACGCAAACTTGATTTTTTTAAGGGGCATGACATGCTTAAGACCTATCAAACTTGTTCAAAGACTCTTTTCATGCATCCTAAGGCCTAGGAGACAAATGAACACCTAAATTTAGGTTGACACCGTCCAATATACTGGAGTACTACAATAATCTACCTTATTCCTTGGTTGACATCATTCAAAACCCGGTAGAATTCATAGTTAGCACTCACGGAATCATATACCGAATATCCGATAGTAAGTGGGTCATCCCAATACATGTAGTGCCTAAGAAAGGAGGAGTCACAGTAGTTAAAAATGAGAAAGGAGAATCTATAGCAAAGCGTCTAAGATTAGGGTGGAGAATGTGCATAGATTACCAAAAATTAAACAAAGCCACCCGTAAGGATCACTTCCCTTTACCTTTCATTGACCAAATGCTAGAGCGCCTAGCTAGACACTCACTTCTGCTACCTAGATGGTTATTCAGGATTCTTTCAAATCCCAATCAACCTTTAAGACCAAGAAAAAACTTCTTTCACATGTCCCTATGGCACGTTCGCATATCGGCGAATGTTGTTTGGACTATGTAACGCTCTGCTATTTTCAAAAGATGCATGATGGCAATATTTTCAGATTTTATAGAAAACATCATGGAAGTATTTACGGATGATTTCTTAGTGTGCGGGCGAAGCTTTGAAAATTGTCTTACAAATCAAGAATTGGTCTTAGAGAGGTGTGTAAAAGTTAACCTGGTGCTTAACTAGGAGAAATGTCATTTCATGGTTAGAGAAGGAATAGTTCTTGGACATATAGTTTTCGATAGAGGGATTGAAGTGGATAAGGCAAAAATTGAGGTAATTGAAAAACTCCAAAAACCTAAAACTATTAGAGAAATTCAAAGTTTCTTAGGACATTCTGGTTTTTACCGACGTTTCATACAAGATTTCACTAAAATAACTAAACCCCTGACCAATCTTTTAATGAAAGATGTTGAGTTTAATTTTGATTAAAAATGTTTAGATGCATTCCAACTGCTTAAGCATGCTTTAATTTGTGCACATATAATGCGACCTTCTGATTTAGGTCTACCTTTTGAAATTATGTGCGATGCAAGCGATTATGCTATAGACGTTGTACTAGGACAACGAATAGATAAGAAATTGCACATCATTTACTACGCACTAGGACTTTTTACTCATCTCAAATGAACTATGACACAACCGAGAAAGAACTTTTGGCTGTGGTCTTTGCGATTGACAAATTCCGTTCCTACTTTATGGAAGCAAAAATCATAGTTTACACACACCATGCAACTATTAGATATCTGCTGAATAAGAAATATGCCAAACCAAGGCTCCTTAGGTGGATCCTACTGCTACAATAGTTCGACTTAGAAATAAAAGACAAAAAGGGAACAGAGAATGTGGTAGCTGACCACCTTTCAAGGTTAGAAATTTCAAATGCGAACAAGTACCGATTGATGATGATTTCCCTTATGAAAGACTTGTAGCACATTTAAGAGATCACTTTTGTCTTTCACTAATGCAACCCCATCTCTATGAACTACACACATGTCATTTCTTTCATTTAATTTGCATTTTCTATTTAAATTAGAAATTAATTAGTAGATTATTTGTTAATTGATTAAGTTGACTAATTTAATTAATTAATTGCTTTTTTTTTGTTAAGTAGCTTGTTTGATTTTGTTTAATTGATTTCAATTTTTGTTTAGTCCTTTAATTAGACTTATCCATATTCATTTCTAACTACATGTAAATTATTTCAAACTATTTTCAACCTAAACTCAAACTATTTCTAAATCATTTTGCATATACATGAATCAAACCTCGATCAAACATCGAGTGATTTTTCTTAAAATAAAATGTAATATCAAATCAACCTTTTAACAAACATGAAAGAAGAGGACCGTTAGAATCTAGCATTCCGGTGGGAACCCTCGAATGATCGGTCCCGAGCCACGCATTTTGGGTTAACCGTCCATTCTTTTCTTTCGTCCTTAAAACACTTAATAGTTAACTTGGAAAAATAAGGGCCGTTGGGATCAAGAATTCTGGCGTAACGATTTGAACATTTGATTCTTATCAAGTGTTAGTTGTCCATCAAACAATTTTCTTAAGAACCTTGAATGAAAAAGGACCGTTGGAATCTAGAATTATGGTGGAACCCCGAATGTTTGATCCCAAGGCTTAGGTCTGGTTCTCATCAAACTTTTTTCACTCTCCTTTAAAAGACATTCAACCAATCAAACTTATTTTTTTCTCGCTGCCGTGCAATTTTAAAAACCTTTTCATAAACGAAAGACATCTTGTCTTAAGATGATGTAAAACAATGCTTCATCCATATTCGTTGAGTTGAGATAAGTGATGTTTTTCGGTTAATGTTGATTCATAAATCCATTAAATGTGATGCAAATGCCCGCTCCTCAGCTGTTTTGGGTAAAATAATGTTTTCTGTCGATTAATACAAGATAAGTTTCGCTAAAATCGACCAACAAACAAACATTTTTACCCAGAACTACGTGTGCCTTGGGTTCTCTTTTGAGATACGTAGGAGCAGGATTTTGAAATCTTGTCAGGCCCCCTAATAATAAAATTTCTTTTAGGTCCTTTCTCATTAATAAAAATCCAAAAACATTTTTCTTCTCTCTCTTTTTCTATCCCAAAAAAGTAGAAGATCGCAAACTAACATAAGCTAACATTTAAATCAAAACTAACTAAATGGTTCCCTTTGAGTACAACGAATGTGAGGGGTGTTAATATCTCCCCCTTGCGTAACCGACTCCCAAACCATGATATTATTTGTGATGACCATACCCTTATCTTTCTTTTAGGGTTTTTATCAATATTTTCCCTTTCCCTTTTTGGGAATAAATAAAGTTCGGTGGCGACTCTGTTAAGTTCATACCGCGAGTGTGCAATTGCACTCTGCAAGGTCGTGTTCTCATTTTTCTAGATGCGACAGGTCTTCATTAACAAGACATACGTTACTGTATGCTGCAACATCTGACAACTATTGCAAGTGTGGTTAAGTATTTTTCTATCCAAGATTCACTCTACATCAGAATATCTACAAGTTATGGAGAGGAATAAATTTAGATGTATTGTTGCAACATGTGGAACACGATGTTCCAACATGTGCAGTGCAACATCTAGCCCTGTTTTAGCATGCCAATATTGTTGCAATTTTGAAGCGAAAATGTGGTTTAGATTCGATCAGATTTGTTGTTGTATTTGGGCAATGTGTTTGTGCGATTTGTTTGAGAGCTATTGAAGATCAAATCAATTTAAATAGAGATTTAAATTTGAAATTGAATTAATAACAAATCATATCTTTTGTTGGAGAACTTTATGAAACAAATAAAATCCAACATGATTGTGTCATTACTCTAGATGAAATTAAATCAGAAATCCCAAAAGAAAAGCCCAGGATTGCATTGCTATTTAAGGAGACTCAAATCTTACTTTTGAGGTGTGTAGGTTTTGAAGATACCTAATGTTAGGGTTTCTCTTTTGAGTCTATGTATGTGCACTACTCTAGAGCCTCCTTTCATCTCATAAGGCATAGAGTTTCATTTGATTGAGTTGTAAACCTTGCTCCAAGATGTTAAGTCTATAAGCTTAACAACATAGTGTTTCTTGTATTCTACGTTAATGCCATAACCAGATTAGAGTTGAATATTTGTATACACCTCTATGTTTCAGTAACTTGGCATAGAAGGTATGTTCTAGTTTAGTTGTAACATTCAACATTGTTCATTGTGTTGTAAGCACCAATCACAGGTTGTGTGATTGAGAAGAAAGTAAGTAGGTTCTCTTTATTAGGGAGAGTCCTTAAATACAAAGACATTAGGATTATGAAGAGGCTTTGAATAACATAGAGTTTGTTGCTTCTTGTAAGACTAAGTGTACTAATTCGAAGTAGTGGATTTCTTTTCTTGGGTAGAGTGCCCCCCAGGCGTATGTGTGGTTTCACCGAACTGGGTTACCAATCTCGTGTGTTCTTTATTGCTTTGCTACCTCATCATCTTTTATAAATTAATCTATCATATCTTGGTTGCAAACTGGTTTGTGTTTCAAGTTTACAATGTCCTAGACACCATGTATGACATATGTCCCTAGAAGGTTTTATTTGTTTTAAACTAGTTGTTCTTGTTGTCTCAGCATATATTCCAACATTTGTTCCCTAAGGAACAAAATTTTAAATTTTTGATAGAATCCTTCAAAAGAATAAACACAGTAGTTGAATGATCTTCAAAAAATTTAATATCAAATGAAAGAACCTCTTGTTTAATAAACGATGAAGAAGAAGAAGTTTTCTCAATATTCGAATGTATAAGAGGAGGAGAAACATCATCCTCAAGGAGAAATATAAAATAATCTTCGTCCAACGAAGAAGATGAAATTTGCTTAAAGTCAACTTATGAGGAAGATACATTTAAAGTAAACAAAACATCATACGGACATTTTTTTTAGAATAAGTGCTCAGTTAGGTAAAGAAAATGACAAACATAGGAAACACAAGTTAGGTCTTAAGGAATCGTTAAAATATCTTGAAGAAGTTTATAAATATTTTAAGATAGAAATAACTAAAATTAGTAGCTCCAGAGAAACATGTGAGACTTGTGTATCATTGAAAAAGGAAGTAAGTGATTTGCATGAAACCCTAAGAAAGTTCTCCCAAGGGAAATAAAACTTGGCTTGATCCTATCAAGTCAAAAATATTCCATACATAAGAAAAATGATTGTTTAATTTATAAGTGCACACACTGTAAAAGAGTTGGCCATTTAGAGCTTTTTTTTTATAAAATTAAAATCTCTAAACGCAACAACCTCAGATCGTCTAGAACTAATACACCTGGGCCCAAAAAGATGTGCGCACCAAAGGTGAAACCTTAGTGTTTTGCAAGTATGCTTTGCAACTCAAAGTTATAAATGATTATCAATGGAGTTGTTCAAAGTAAGAGTATACTTTTAGGTATACCGTATATGAAGTATCTGATCCAAGAACGTACGATGATGGAAAATATTAAGTACATTTATCAAAGTAAGTGTTCTTGAGAATATCGCTAGGTTTATGATCCTTATAGTGATCAGTTGAATGTATATGCTTTTAATGGACATGTTCACTTTGCTATTTTTTTTACCAACTCTCATATCCAACGATGTGTAGGGAATGATACACCATAATATGATTGGTGTTTCCCTTTAAGGGGAGTATTTATCAAAATTTCTTAATAAAAGAGGTATACATTATTTTAAGGTTGAATTAATCAGAAAACTCTGATTAAACCCTTAAAATAATGAATTTATTTTTTGCTCATCTCAATAAATTATTTTCTAACCCAAAATATGAATATTTGAAGTGTTTTTAGAAAGAGGGTGCAAATAAGGTTAATAAGGAGTGAAGAAAAATAGCACAAGGCCCAACGATGCACCAAGGAGGCTGAACAACGAAATCCTAATCGATTGGCATTGTGGAAATGGATTGGAGAAGCTTGGCATGCCCATTTTCAAATCATATCAAGCTAAACTTGTCCTCAAAGCAAAGCAAATCTCCACATTGATGATAAACAACAAAATCTAGAGAGATCTGATTCACCAATTGATTGGAGGTGTTAGCTAGTCGATTGGAACACTCAATTTGGTAGATTTTAATTTGATTTTCAATTAGCACAATCTGCTATGAATACTTGCCTGAAATATATGACCAAAGTTTTAAAAGGCACACTATAAATAGGTGTGCTTCCTCCACTATTTCTTTCGTATAAAAAATGCATACTTTCATGCATCTTTTCTTGAGAGAGATCACCCCCGATAAGTATCTTCATGGCCTAATAAAACCAAAAATCCAGAGAAACACCACCAAGAAGAGATATTGTCACAACTGTGCTAATGAGTAAAAAGCAAGAAGAAAAGGTGATGATCCTATAAAACCATGGTATATGGAAGAAACCTTCATGAGAGGCTACAAACCCTACTCTCACATCTCTCAATATCCTTTAAGAGCATTCTTTACTAGGATACCCAATAAAATCTTCCCAAATCTGATGAAAGAATTATACTCAAACCTGCATGCGATTGGAAAAGCTCTGACATCACTAGTAAAAAATGCAAGAAT
The DNA here is from genome assembly GCA_022829125.1 of Lathyrus tuberosus. Taxonomy (NCBI): domain Eukaryota; kingdom Viridiplantae; phylum Streptophyta; class Magnoliopsida; order Fabales; family Fabaceae; genus Lathyrus; species Lathyrus tuberosus. Next base: position 2,107,632 of record JALAZF010000277.1, read on the forward strand.
CATGATCCACAAAGAACGCTTTGGTAGAATGTTTGAAATACCATTCCTGGGAACATCCTACAAGTCAAAGAGGATCATAGGTCTCAAAAACATAAACACTCTTATCACCAAACCCATGGAGAAAGAAGATCCCACTTAGGACAACCCCCTTGAAGCCAAAAGTTTGAATCATTCACTAACTTAAAATAAGAATCCTGCTCCCAAGAAACGCCAACAACAACTATGTTATTAAATATAATATCATCCCTCTCTAGCTTCTCACCCAAAACATTCCAACAAACTTGGTAGACAGAATAATTCACCACATGTCTTACTCCTAAGAAATACCCTCAATAGAACTTCCATATGGATCAATAATTACAACAATACTAAATACCTTCAACATTGATACTCAGAGGGAAAAGGAAATCTCATCCAACAATAAAATTGACTACACTAGCCTCAAAGACATGAAGACTGATATAAAGTATGAAAAATTAATAGACGATTGGATAACTGAGGAAGAAGATCTAAAAGAAAAATAAGACATGAACATCAACCGAATTTGGGAAAATTTTCAAAACATAGCAAGAGACGTAAAATTAATAAAGAAAATAATCTCAAAGGAATGATGATACTTAGGGCATCGAATAGTCTCACCTATGTGTTTAAATTCATGTTATTTCTTACTTTCCGCAAATTCAATTAAGTAATTTTCATTCTTGTAATTTTAATTCTAAGTATCTTATCTTCAATAAATAAGACAATATTTTTCCTTTACAAAATGCTTATTTGTTTATATGTTCATATTTATATTTTTTACATTGCATCTTTACCCACCTTTTTGATTTTGACAGGGGGGGGGGGGGGAGTATTGTTAAGTGCAAAATATGACTTAAATTGAATCATCTTTCTTGGCATTTTTCAACTCATTTCTCATGTTTTCATAGATTTAATTCTTGTTTTTGTGTGATTCTTCAATTATATTGCAAATACCTTTCGATTCTTTGATGCGTGTGTTATTGTACAAAATATAGGCATAAAACATCAATGATTAAGACACAAAGGATTCGACAAGGAAGCCAAAGAAATGAAGAAGAATCAACAAGTTCGTTGTGCCAACACTAGCGAAGTGAAAGTGAATGCAGGTTGTGCGAGGTCCCGGCGAAGTCCCAGAGAACCATCTCAGATTAGAGGCAGTAGTAAAAAGTCCCAAAGTTCACTGAGCGAAGTTGAAGCGAAGAGGTTCACTGTGCGAAGAATACTTCGCACGGCGAACTCAGATATTTTCCAAGGGCGGTTTAACTCCCAAAAGTAGACTTCACTGGGTGAATCGGTTGTTCGCTAGGCGAACATGACAGATTTTGTAACTACTATATAATTACTTTTTCTTGCTTTTTAGAAAATAACTCATATAAATTTTCATAGACTTGTATTTTTGGGATTAGAACTTTTCTCTCTTCATTTTAAAGCATATTTTAGAGAGAGAAACACAAATCATAAAGGAAAAAAGGTAAAAGCTTAGATCTTTTGTTGTGTTTGGATGTAATCTTTTGATACCTTATGTATTTCATCTAATATATGTTTTGTGAACTTGTTTTGATTTAGTATTGTTGATTGTCTTTGATTTCTTATTTGTGGGTCTTGACAACACCTTTTAAAATCTTAGATCTTAGATATTCATCTATCAATGAGCAAACTTTTGACATAGTCTTGTAAGTTGATATTCACTAGTATCACTTTTATTTTATTGTGTTGATTAGTAGCATGAGTAGCATGAGTAGTGTCGCTCCCGGGATTTTCATCCAAGTACAAACGCGAAAGTGGCACCAAACAGAGTCGCCAGCAATGTGTATTTATCCCATGAGAGGGAAAGGAAACACCGCATAAACCTGAGAGAAAGGAAAAGCATGGTCTTACGACCAAGAGAACTGGGTTCGGGAGTCGGTTACGCGCGGGGAAGGTATTAGCACCCCCACGCGTCCATCGTACCCGATGGGATCCACGCTTGCTTGTCTCGATCAAAGGGTGTAAAGAAAGGATACCGGAAAAGGAACTGAAAGAAAGAAAGGAGAAAGAAAAGAAAAGGAACGGGAAACAAATGTAGGGAAAATAAAAGAAGTGCTCGCATGGGCCCTACCCCACTGCCTACGTATCTCATTGGGAGCGTGAGAATCAGAGCGACGTAGTTCCCCTCAATAGGGATGGATTGTTTGTGTTTTTTAGAGAACGGCTTACGTTCTAGCTCAGGTGTTGCAGGCTCGCTGGTCCGAGTGCGTTACCGTCTTGCAAGAGAACGAGTAGAAGCGCATTCGTGCGTTGAGAATGAATGAGATGAGAAAAGAATTCCCGAAGGAAAGACGTTATTGTTTGTTTTTGCCTTTTAATAGTTTTTCATTTGGTTTGCATATGATAGTGTATCTGGATCTTAATCATTGGAATGTGTACATTCTCACATTCCAAGATGGAATGAGCAAGAAGACACACTAAGAGTGAAGAAGACCCCCATACTTAGTTCCAATTGTCAAGGTTCAAACACACTAGCATATTTGTGTTTATTAAGTATTTTTGTTGATTAAGAAATGAAGAAGTGTTTTTTATTATTTGTACCTTCAACAAGCATTGCATTCAAGTCCCTCATACAAGATCGAATGTTTAACACATTGACCCAAGATGGGCTATAATGCTATACATTCTAAGATTATAAGAGAAAACCCCTTTATAATCTTTCTTTATATGAAAGGCCTAAATGCAATAAATGCTTACCTTTATTGGATGTTTTGGATTTTCTTTAAGAGATGAGAAGAGAGACTCAAGAGAGGAGAAAAGGTAAAACCTATATGGACTAAGACTCAATCCTAATTGAAGATTAAAGGGAGTGATCCTAAAGGTTTGTGAGGTTTCAACCTAAAGTCTAAAGAAAGAAAGAATTAAACAATTCACTTCTAAAGTAGAAGATGAATTGTAATTCAAAAAGGGAAAGTAAAGAGTTATTAAAAGAAAGCACATAAATGCTTAACAAAACATAAAATGGAATTGTAGAAGAGAAAGGATAGAATTTGAATGTGGATTCCTTATCCACACTCAATTGAAACTTACCAAAGCCCCTACATGGTTAGTAAACAATAGAAACATGTATAAGGAATAAAAAGCACTTAATGCACATTAAAATTCAAAAGAATAAGATGAAAAATCAAATCTTAATATCATAACCAGAATGTGCATCATATGGATAACAAGTGAATATCATCATACAAATGCAAGTGAATAAGCAATAATCATCACCCATTAGCATTTAAACATGTTACAAGAAGAAGGAATAGATGAAAGATGGAAAGAAATGAAAAGGACATGCATAAATGGAACATATACATCAACAACCAGAATTGAAACTAAATAAAAAAAGGTTTATGAACATCTCAAAAGTATCCATGAATCAACCATCAAGACATTCAAGAAGTAATAGAAGAAGAAGTGAGATGAAAACTCAAAAAGAAGGTGCAAACAATACATGTTAGGATGCACAAAGTTCAAGTTGAAATGAACATGTGAAGATGACCTATAATGTGCAACAATGACCTATAATATCACTTGAATGACTCATACAACTATGCAAATGCTCATACAAATATGCACAAAAGAGTTCATGCAAACATGCACTAAAGTTATGATGACATGACATGTATTATGCTTCAAATGTAATGCATCAAACAAAAACCAAATGGATTCATGAAAATTATGCCAGCATATTATTGGAATGCCTAGGTCAGAAATGCATCATACATCAAGATAGCATGTAAAAATTCAGAGCAAAATGACTTCAAACAAAGCAATTAGGTCAAATTGAAACATCATGCAAAGTGGTGCAAATATAGGCATCAAAACATGTCATAAAGTGACTTAAAAAATCAAACAAAAATCATCTAGCATGCTTCAATGTATTGGTGAATCAATGCAAAAAGAACCATGTCAAAACAGTTTGTAATGAGCAAGAACAAAATTAAACAAATTCATGTATCATGCTTAGAATGCATCTAAATGGAAATTCAAAGAAAATTATGGAACAGGGGCAAAAAGGTCATAAGATCAGAAAATAAAATCACCAAAAATTTTCTAAATGTTTTATTGATGTCCATGAATTTTTGTGGAATTTTCTAATGTCATTTGATATTTCTAAAAATTGAAAAGCAAACGTGTATAAAATGAAGAAAATAAAAGGAAATAGAAAACAAGAGTGGGGTGCAAATATAGTAAACCAACAGTTCAAAGTGTTTGGGCTTTTTAAAAAGGAGGTGCGAAAAGCAATCTGTCATAGGTCCAATTACGCGTAGCACACACTAACTACCATGCATTATCAGTCAAACTAAGTCAAACCATTCACCACCATCAGATCAGGTCAAGGTCAAATCTAGGTCAAGGTAATCAAGATCAACGCGCACACTTGAATGTCCATACACACTACCATGTACCATACCACACAAAGTTTAAAAAAATTTCAGAAAATCACACGTGACATGCACATGAATTTTTATGTGTTGGCAGCATGGTAGCCATTAGATCACACTCATCCAACGGATCACATTCAAACTGGTCATAAAACCCTAACATGAAGCCATCGGCCGGAGAGGGACCTCCGGTCACCTTCTCCGGTCACTTACCACCGTCTGCAACTCACATTTCTCCAGAAAATCACAATGCATACATCAATTGAAAGCTAAGCTCACGTACATTATGAATATGCTAATGAAAATCACCAAACACATACGCACAGCAAGAACAGAGTCAATCAAATTAAGCCCTAGGTATAGAACTATGCCTCTAAGAAGCCTATCAACTAGCCAGAATCAAACTTGTGCTTCTAATAAGCTTCAATCAATGTGTAATGAACTTAAAACTCTCATGAATCGTACAGAAAAAGATGATTAATATTTACCTGATGTTGATGGAACTTTTGAACCAAGAAAAACCAGAGAATAAACTTGATACTCTTGATCTTCTATTGGCCAAATAAAGGCTTAAGCACTGAAACTTGAGCAGCGAGAGAGTGAGTAAATCGTGTGGAGAAGAATGGCGATGAAGCTTGAGCAGTGTGAGAATGAGACTCTGAAACTTGGAGAGATGAACCTCTGAACTCGTGACACAAAATGAACAAGTGAAAAACCTCTCTGAGTTATGAGCAATGTGATGTTTATATAGCCAGGCTTAACCATGGTTTAATGAGTGAGTCAAGCGAGTTGAGGGTGGTCAACTGAGTGCACCCTAACTAACTGAGTCAAGTTAGTTAGGGGCGAGTTCCTTTAGGCTTTTGTATGGTATATGGCAGCTCATGGTAAGTTACAATGTTCCTGCTGCAAAACTTCTACCACAAGCTTTCAACCTTTTCCTTTTTCATGTATGACTCGAGCAAAGGTGTAAAGAGTGCAGGCATGTGTTGGTCTTAATGAGGAAGCAAACATAAAAAACCTATGTCATGTATTTGAGGTGTGCTTGAACCAAAATTATGCAACAAGTCATTATTGTAACAGTGGATGTTTGATGGTAAATATCTCTCATGTTAATGCATGGTTTAATGAGGTTTTGGTGTCAAATGAAAGAGGAGCTATCATGGCACAATATTGATGTTGAAAACAAGTCAAATGGAAGTGTACAAGATGATGAAAAATTGCTTGAAACAAAAGGAATCAAAACTGGTGTATGGCGTAGTAATGGGGTTGGTTGGCAAGGCAACATGGCGCCTGGGTTTTCAGCATAATCAACATGACTTGGGGCCACTATTTCTCCATCATAACTTGATCAGATGAAATTTTGCCCAACATGAACATTGAAGAGGGCATTGCAAGGAACAATATTGATTTTGACAAGTTTTTCATTTGAGGCCTTTAACCATGAGAAAAATAGGCGAATATATGGCACACCAACTGTTTGTTAAAATGACTGCGCGTGTGCCCTGAAAATCTTGGTCATGACCTAGTTTTGAACCTACTTTGCTCAAACTTTGATCAATCATATCTCACTCAATTTTTATCCAATGGAGATGTTCCACACATGGATTTGAAGCTTAAAACAAGATCTTTTGTTGTGGCCGAGTGGAATTTTCATTTGGTGCTTCCATTTTAAATGGCCTTGGTTCAAACTCTGATGCAAAATGGCCAAAACTTGCTATTTTTAGTAACCCTACTTCATCCAAAAATGGCAACTTTCTACATCTTGAATTTTTCATGATTCCTTTGGAATTTCTTGACCAAATTTTGCACATTGGACACATATAACATGAATTTCATGAATTTGGCCTCAAAAAGTCAAGAGTTGACTTTTTCCTCTGATTATTTGACTTTGCCCCAATTTCTCTGATTCTTGATCTTTCTTCCAATTGAACCACTTCTAAAACCAATTGAGATGCAATCTTCCACATACATACACTTAAGGACATATGGAATACCATGACATCAAGTTTTGTTCAAAAAATCAAAGATTCCCTGATTTAATGGGAAACCCTAGTTTTGACCCCCTTTGGTTAGGAGGAAATTGCACATCTTCCAAATCCAAGTTCCTCAGAGTATGTTGTGTATCCTCTTAAAGGATGATGAGAAATGCCACTTGAGGATGATTTTGCATCAATGAGCTATCTCTTTTGAGGATTTTCCTTCAATTTTTGGACTTCTTGCATAGTGTAGGATGTAATGCCTCAATCTCCTATTGTATCTCTTATCCTTGAGGTTGTGGATGATCAATTGAGATAGTATGAGACATGAAAGGCTTCTTGGCTTGCCTTGAGGCAACTTGACTGACCTTTTTGTGCTTTGAATGATCTCTTGATTGTCCATCCCCCACCTGATCACATGCCCTGATGGTAAGGAGGATGCCATGCTTCATTTTTCTATGTTAAATGCAATGCAATGTTAATGAGGTGGATGTGACATGATAAATGATAATGCCATGCTATGATGACAAAGAGGGAGAGCAAATTTTGGGGTATTACAGCTGCCCCTATTCAAGCGCTGTAGACCTGAATGCCTGAAAGCGATTGCTTTCGGACTTTCAAGGTATATAGTGATTGAATACCAAATATAACCAAAAATTTGCTCTGGATAGTGAAGAAGAAAAGGGATATAAACCCAACGAGACTGCTGGATTGAATCTTTGATGAAACGTCGGAGAGATCTGTCTTTTGAACGACGCCAGACGACTACTGGCTTGCCACACTGCTGGTGGACTTTAATAATGTCTTTTATGCAATTCCAGACGACTACTGGCCTGCCACACTACTGGTGGACTTTAATAATGTCTTTTATGCAATTCCAGACGACTACTGGCCTGCCACACTACTGGTGGACTTTAATAATGTCTTTTATGCAATTCCAGACGACTACTGGCCTGCCACGCTACTGGTGGACTTTGCAGCTTCGTGCCACCCGAAGATGGACTTTTGCCAATCCACTGTTGGACTTTTGCCACCCGAAGACGGACTTTTGCCAATCCACTGTTGGACTTTTAGAATATGCCACCCTTAGATGGACCTTTCGCCAATCCACTGTTGGACTTTTGCCACCCGAAGACGGACTTTTGCCAATCCACTGTTGGACTTTTGCCACCCGAAGACGGACTTTTGCCAATCCACTGTTGGACTTTTGCCACCCGAAGACGGACTTTTGCCAATCCACTGTTGGACTTTTAGCTGCTTTGCCACCCGAAGATGGACTTTTGCCAATCCACTGTTGGACTTTTAGAATATGCCACCCTTAGATGGACCTTTCGCCAATCCACTGTTGGACTTTTGGAATATGCCACCCGAAGACGGACTTTTGCCAATCCACTGTTGGACTTTTAACAATGCCAGACGACTACTGGCTTGCCACACTACGGGTGGACTTTCGCAAAATTCCAATACTGGATTACACTCTGCATCCGTGTCAGACATCTCTGCCGACTTTGCTGAGGAACAATGATCAATGACTTGACTTTAGAGGTTCCTGAGAGGATAGTATCTCTGCTGGATAATGAATGAACAATCCGCCTGCTTCGAATTGTCAAGTTTGCCAAAAACAAATTGGACTTGAAGAATAATAAATCTGCCAGTAATCCCTTCATCTGCTGGGGGAATGAATTCTGGTCACAGCGATTCCGCTGGGGATGAGAATTTCTTTGCATGGCGTCTTGCTAGGGAAGAAAAGTCATAAAAACTCTGCTTGAGGATCTATCCAATCCAAGACCCTTTGTAGGGGTTATCCACCTTTTGACCCGGCTGGGGAAAGACTGTGCCACCCTTGTTGAGGAATAGATTCTGCCGATCTTATAAACCTCTGCGGGGAGAACAACAACTCAGCTGGGGAGTATTGCTGACAAGATTCGATGCTGACCTTTGTGGGGATACCATGACCAGAGATACGATCTTGCTGGGTATCAGGGCTACTCTGCCAGGGATATGCAAATCCTGGTTAGAACATTCCCCTGCAACTTGCTAGGAAAGAGTCCTTTGGGGAAACTCAAAGCAAATCCACAGTAGTCTGCTGCAGAATATGACTGTCAAGCTTAGGATAAGTACCACAATGCCCCAGTATAGGCGAGCTTCCCTTTAGACAATTCCGTTAGGGACGACGAGTTTATGACAAACTCTGCTGGAGGAAACTGCTTTAAAACGTCTCGTGCTGGAGAATGCCTTTTGAGAGGATTTTACAGAAGACCAACTGTCCTCAAACTCTACTGGGGATGATCAACACTTCATGCTGGGGAAACAAACATGCCCCATGCTTGGACAAAACAACAATTCGTCCCCGAAGAGGATGTCATAAGAGGATTTTACAGAAGATCTAGCCTCTTCAAACTCTTGTGACTTCGCTGGGAATAATGACCATCAGTTTCGGTGTCGACGAGACCCTTCTTTTGGGGAACCCGTGACCGTTACCGACATAGAAAAGCTTGTAGCCGTTGGAAGGACTGAATAAGAGAATCGACTTAATAAGATGCAACGGTACCCAGTTGAACTTAATTCACTGATATCGACCCGTTATGAACAATCGTCGACCGAATGATGAACGCCGATCTCCTTACCCATAATTGCCCCAGTCTTTTGCGTGGGGTGATTTATTGCCGGTCTTGTGCTTAAAATCATCTGCACCTGCTACCTGCAACAAAAGACTATGCCCACATGCCCCGAATATTGCGTGGCCAGAATCCACCATCCGGGAATATTCAACATTCGAAGTAATTTCAAATGTTTTTTCTGCGCATGTTATGGCAAGGCTGCCATGTTTTTCAAATGCAATGTTTTATCAAAAATTAGGACGTTTTTGCAAACAAAGCAATAAAACAAAAATAGAAAACTTTTTATTGAAATTCAATTTATTGACTGAGAGCCCAGAATAGGCAATTACATCCGGAAGCAATCCCTGGAAAGAGGTGATCGCTGAAAATTGAGAAAAGAAACTATCCTAATGGCAATGTGAAAACGGAATTCCACTGAGTTTCCATTCTGTTATGACCAGTATGTCTTCAAAACTCCCCGACCTTGCCTTCTGAGGAATGATCGGACCGATTCCTATCCTTCAGAACGTCAGTTGTTCAAACGGTAATGGGGGATAGATAACTCAAACCGTAGTCATTCGCTTAAATCCCTCTTTTGTGTGGACCGCCCTTTCAGGTTTTCGATCCACCAGGATACCCTTTTTTGCCTAAGTTGCCCTTTCGGGTTTTCAACTTACCGGGTGTACAAATTTTTTCAAGTATATCCCTAATTTTTGCCCGAACCTTATTCTGTTTTTGGTTCGCCGGGATGCCCTTTTTTGCCTGGATTTTTTTTTTATTCTTATTATCCAGCGGGTCTATTCATGCGAAGTATTTTTTGACTACGTCCGAGTTGACAGGGGATGAAAAGTCTTCGCCATCCATGGTTGTAAGCAATAAAGCTCCGCCAGAAAAGACCTTTTTAACCACGAATGGACCTTCATAATTAGGAGTCCATTTGCCCCTGTGATCTGTATTGGGAGGAAGGATCCTTTTGAGTACCACATCTCCGACTTTATAAACCCGAGGACGCACCTTCTGGTCAAATGCCTGTTTCATTCTGCGCTGATATAGTTGCCCATGACATACAGCCGCCAATCGCTTTTCCTCAATAAGGCTCAGCTGATCAAATCTGGCTCGTACCCATTCAGCTTCATCTAGCTTAACATCCATCATAACTCTGAGGGACGGAATCTCTACTTCAACTGGTAGCACTGCCTCCATACCATATACAAGTGAGAATGGGGTTGCCCCAGTGGACGTGCGTACCGACGTTCGATACCCATGCAAAGCAAATGGTAACATCTCATGCCAATCTTTGTACGTGACAACCATCTTCTGTACAATCTTCTTGATATTTTTGTTGGCCGCTTCGACCGCGCCATTCATCTTTGGGCGGTACGGAGAAGAATTGTGATGTTCGATTTTGAAGTCCCGGCATAACTCAGCCATCATCTTATTATTCAAATTAGAACCATTATCAGTAATGATTCTTTCGGGAACTCCATATCGGCAAATGATATCCCGTTTTAAGAAACGAGCGACCACTTGTTTTGTAACATTGGCATAGGATGCGGCTTCAACCCATTTGGTGAAGTAATCAATTGCCACCAAGATGAAACGATGACCATTGGAAGCTGTGGGCTCAATCTTTCCGATCATATCAATGCCCCACATGGCAAACGGCCAAGGCGACGACATGATACTCAACGGATTTGGAGGCACATGCACCTTGTCTGCATAGATCTGGCATTTATGGCATTTGCGGGCATATTTGCAACAATCTGACTCCATAGTCAACCAATAATATCCCGACCTTAACAACTTTTTAGCCATTGCCTGCCCTCCGGCATGGGTACCGAAAGAGCCTTCGTGCACTTCAATCATCAACAAGTCTGCTTCATGTCTATCCACACATCTAAGCAGGACCGTGTCAAAATTTCTTTTATACAGCACGCCATCTTTGTTCAAGAAGAAACTACCAGCTAACCTTCTCAACGTCTCCCTATCTTTGGACGATGCCCCGGGCGGGTACTCTTGACTTTTTAAGAAACACTTAATGTCATAAAACCATGGCTTGTCATCAGACGCTGCATCGACCGCAAACACAAATGCTGGTCTGTCAAGGCGGGATACCTCAATCTTAGGTACATGGTTCCATCCTTGCACTTTGATCATGGAAGACAAAGTGGCCAAGGCATCCGCGAACCTATTCTCATCTCGAGGAATATGGTACAGTTTCACTGTTGTGAAAAATGTCAGCAATCTCCTCGTATAATCTCTATACGGCACTAGATTTGCTTGGTGCGTGTACCAACTCCCTTTCACTTGATTGATTACCAAAGCTGAATCACCAAATATATCAAGGGTCTTAATCCGTAGATTAATCGCCTCCTCGATCCCCATTATACAAGCTTCGTACTCTGCTTCATTGTTGGTGCATCCGAAAGTTATTCGGGCAGTGAACGGCATATGAACACCTTCCGGCGTGATAAGAACTGCTCCAACTCCGCACCCATTCATATTGACAGCCCCATCAAACATCAGACTCCATTTGGATTCAGGGTCTGGCCCCTCCTCCGGAAGTGGTTCCTCGCAGTCCTTAGCTTTGAGAAACATGATGTCCTCATCAGGGAAGTCAAACTTCATGGGTTGGTAATCATCAATCGGCTGTTGCGCGAGATAGTCGGACAAGATACTTCCTTTGATGGCCTTTTGTGAAGTGTACTGAATGTCATACTCTGTCAAGACCATTTGCCACCGTGCAACTCTGCCTGTCAATGCTGGTTTCTCGAAAATATACTTGATAGGATCCATTTTTGAAATCAACAAGGTCGTGTGCCTAACCATATATTGCCTCAATCGCTTAGCGGCCCATGCAAGCGCACAGCATGTCTTTTCAAGCATTGAGTATCGGGACTCACAATCATTGAACTTTTTGCTCAGGTAGTAAATAGCATGCTCCTTCCTACCTGTCTCGTCATGTTGACCGAGAACACAACCCATGGAACCTTCAAGCACTGTCAGATACATTATCAGCGGTCTCCCTTCAACTGGAGGCATTAAAATCGGAGGTTCCTGCAAGTATTCTTTTATCTTATCGAATGCCAATTGGCAATCGTCATTCCACCTGACCGTTTGATCTTTCCTCAACAATTTAAATATTGGTTCACACGTGGCTGTTAGGTGAGATATGAACCTCGTAATGTAGTTCAATCTACCCAAGAAACCACGAACCTCTTTTTCTGTTCTCGGTTCAGGCATTTCTTGTATTGCTTTCACCTTGGCAGGATCAACCTCGATTCCTCTTTCGCTCACAATGAAACCCAGTAACTTTCCAGAACGTACCCCAAACGTGCACTTGTTTGGGTTTAATCTCAGACGGAACTTTCTCAACCTTTCAAACAGCTTTTTCAGGTTAGTCAGATGTTCCTCTTCGGTTCTCGACTTGGCAATCATATCATCTACATAACATTCGATCTCCTTATGAATCAAGTCATGAAACATTGTCACCATCGCCCGCTGGTACGTTGCCCCTGCGTTTTTCAAACCAAAAGGCATTACTTTATAACAATATGTACCCCACGGAGTAATGAACGTGGTCTTCTCCATATCTTCAGGTGCCATCTTGATCTGGTTGTACCCGGAGAAACCGTCCATAAATGAGAACACTGAAAACTGAGCTGTATTATCGACCAGCACATCAATATGAGGTAGTGGAAAATCATCTTTCGGGCTAGCTTTATTAAGATCTCGATAATCCACACACATTCTCACTTTTCCATCTTTCTTCGGTACTGGCACGATGTTGGCTACCCATGGAGGATACTTTGTCACAGCAAGAAAACCAGCGTCCCACTGCTTCTGGACTTCCTCCTTAATCTTTAAAGCCATGTCGGGGTGAGTCCGACGAAGTTTCTGCTTGACTGGCGAACATTCTTCTCTCAATGGTAGCCTGTGCACGACAATATCCGTATCCAACCCCGGCATGTCTTGATACGACCAGGCGAAGACGTCAACATACTCGCGCAACATTTCCGTCAAAGTTTGCTTCACATCTGCTTGCAAGCTGGCACCAATCCTGATCTCTTTTTTGGCGTCCTTGGTACCAATATTGATGATGTCTACAGTCTCCTGATGAGGCTGGATGACCCTTTCCTCTTGTTTCAACAATCTGGCCAGTTCTTCAGGGAGTTCACAATCTTTCTCATCCCCTTCTTCGGCTTGATAAATCGGATTGTCAAAGTCATACATAGCCATATCAAAATCGTTATCAGTGGTATCCGGAGGATCAAGTCTGCATGAACGGGTTCATGCCTTATTTTAGAATTTATTTTTAAGCAAAACAAAAGAAAATGAAACATTGCCATTTTATTTTTTTTGTGCAAAAATAAAAACTGAAAGACAGAGAACAAAATTTGAATGCAAAACGTCCTTTATTAATGATTAAACATTGCAAATGCAACCATGGTGGCCCTACAAATGAATCTATACGCCTTGGGCAGAGCGCAAGATTTTGACATGCATTATGGTTAGAAAAAACAAAGAAAAATTACTCTGTTTGAAGAGTAACCCGGATGACTTCTTCAACGGACCAGTTTTGCACTTGTTGTCCCGGAGCACGAGGGCGTACCCAGTTGTCCAGGTCACAATTACTGTCAACACTATCCTCTGTGGCTGCACAAGACTGGTCCGTGTAGATAATTCCCCCACTATTGAAAGTAATGGGTCCCCTGCTCCCCGCATCTGAAGTTGTAGAGGGATGATAACCAATACCAAATTTGTCTTCCTTCATTGGGGTCTCTATCAACCTGCCCCAACCTTGGGCGTTGCCTGCCCTGACGACTTCGACAGCTTGTTTGTAAGATGAAATGGAGGTACCGGCCCCAGCTGGTACAGAAGAAGACTCAGGTGCATCGTCAATGTTGACTGCTTCAAATGATTGGCACAGCATCTCATGAATTTCCCCATCCATTTCAATGTACTTGAACGTGGATAAGTGACTCACAAAGATGTCTTCTTCCCCACACACTGTCACAACCTGCCCTTCAAACTCATACTTCAGCTTTTGATGTAGAGTAGAAGTAACAGCCCCGGCTCCGTGAATCCAAGGGCGTCCCAATAGGCAGCTATATGCAGGTTGTATGTCCATTACATGGAACGTGGATTTGAATACCTGTGGTCCAATTTGTACGGGCAATTCCACCTCACCAAACACAGATCGTCTAGTTCCATCGAATGCTCTGACCACCAATTCACTAGGCCTTAAGATCAAACCGTCAACTTCCAGCTTCATTAATGCCTTCTTGGGCAAGACATTGAGTGATGAACCAGTGTCTACCAGTACATGAGATAACACTGCGCCCTTACACTCCATCGTGATATGCAAAGCCTTATTATGGTTTCTTCCTTCAACAGTCAAATCTCTACTTGTAAAGCCCAAGCCATGGCTAACATTAACATTGGAGATTACGCCCTCGAGCTGATTAACAGTAATTTCTTGTGGCACGTACGCACTCTTCAACACTTTCAACAACACCTGCCGGTGCGCATCAGAGCACATCAATAGTGACAAGATTGAAATATTTGAAGGGGTCTGATTCAGTTGGTCCACAATCTTATAATCGCTTTTCTTGATTATCTTCATAAATTCTTCCATTTCCTTATCAAAAGTAATCTTTGTCTCTGCTTCAGGTGTGGGCGCATTTTCAACCACCTGTTTACCTTTAGCCTTTGCTGCGGCTTCTGCCTCTTTATCACTTCTCAAGGTTGGGGGAGCGAACAACCTTCCACTCCTTGTAAAACCCCCTACACCCCCTACGTTATCAATATTTGGGCTGACTGACGACTCAACTTCCTGCTTTTTACCTTCGTAATATACATCTGCCCCATAGTGCCATGGGATAGCCTTCGTAGACGTGAACGGAATTGGTCCTGGCACCGTGATAGTGACAGGACTGGGCCTTTCTGGCGCAACACTCGCCACGGGAACTGCATTGACCGGCATTTGAATCTCAGCGGGAGTGTAATAGATGGTCACGGTTGATATCTCATCAGTGTCTTTCACGAATCTGTCGAACTGTAGACATCCTTCATCGATCAGATTCTGTAAACCCATCTTCAACTTATCACAGCCGTTCTCCTGATTCATACACTCAGAGCACTCTTGATTACAGCCCGGGAACACCTGTCCCTTCAATAAACGATCTTTTACCACCAACAAAGAAGTTTTCACTTGATGGATATCTGTCACCAGATTCAATCTCCTCCCATCTTCAATAGCGTACACATTTGCTGCACTATGATCAGGCATGGGATGCTGAGTAATATTAGGAGCGGGAGAGAAATTGATGGCTTTAGCATCAATCAAATCTTGTACTTTATGATGGAAAGCCCAGCATTTTTCAATGGAGTGCCCCTGAGCACCTGAGTGGAACTCACAACGAGCATTAGCATCGAAGTTAGGTGGCAGGTTTCCAGCAACCGGAGCTTTCATAGTACGGAGTTCTACCAACTTTAACTCGAGTAGCCGGGGCAACAGCGCGGCATAAGTCATAGGGAGAGGATCCATCTTACGATCCCTCTGTCTAGACCTTTGCTGGAAAAAAGGTTGTTGCTGTTGAACTTGTTGTTGGGGTTGTTGTTTCTGAACAGACGGTGTGGGGATTGTTACAGCATCTACCTGATAATAAGCTCGAGAACGCCCTCTGCCTCGTCCTCTAAACACAGCATTCGTATCACCTTCTCGTCTTTTCTGGTTACTAGCAAACGGTTTCTTCGTCCCCGAAGAGCCAGCCCCACTCACATCCTGGATCTTTCCAAGCTTTAACAGACTTTCTATTCTTTCTCTCGCAATCACAATATCAGCAAATCCAGTTGACGGACAAGCAGCTAATCTATCCAGATAGGCCCCTTGCAAGGTGCCCATGAACATATCTGCCATTTCTCTGTCTGACAAGGGAGGTTGGACCTGGGCAGCCATTTCCCTCCACCTCTGTGCATATTCTTTGAAACTCTCCTTGGCATTCTGGGACAATCCCTGCAATTGGGTGCGGTTGGGCGCCATGTCGATATTATACTGGTATTGCTTCAGGAACGCTTCTGCCAGATCTTTCCAATTCTTCACAGCAGCTCTATTCAACTTCATGTACCAGGTCAAGGATGCCCCAGCCAGACTGTCCTGAAAATAGTGCATCCATAGCTTCTCGTCATCCGTATGGGCTGAAATCTTCCCAAAGTAAGCTTGAAGATGCGTTTGGGGACACGCATTGCCATGATACTTATCAAAAGTGGGAGGTTTGAATTTAGGGGGAATTCTGACTCCTGAGACCAGCCCCAAGCTGGTAACATCAATACCCATAGAGTTCTTGCATTCTATGGCCCTGATCTTTTCTGCTAACTCCTCATACCTTCGATCACCTTGATTACCCACATCAGCATCTAGTAGAGTAAATTGGTCTTCCAGAGTATCTTCAAGAGTAACACCAGCATGCCTACCATTTCCATTACCCCGATTGTTACCACCAGGAGGAGGGTTGCCACCGGGAGGAGGGATGCCGTGTCCCTGTGAATTGTCATGTTGATCACCTTCGGGCCCATTGTCTGGACGCTCGACCAGAAGCCTCAACCTCTCCTGATTTTGCGCCATGCCAGTCATGAGGGTCATGAACTGGTCCATACGCGCCCTCATTTCGGCCAAATCACTTTGCACTTGATCCATGATTCTTACTTGATTTCTTCGCGTCGAATATCGGTGAATATGATTCTCCGCTATACTGCCTGAAACCAAATAAAGGTTAGAGACCCTGCAACGAGTACCTGAAAAGCAAGTAACAAAAATGCAAAATGATATGCAATGCCATGCAATGCCATGTTTGTCATTTCCGAGGTGCTTTATACCCTGATTCCAATCCAACCACAGAAATCTGAAGACCAGAAATTGTGATATAAAGAGACGTGTCGTGGTCATGTGCTTGTGTGCGGCTATCTGATAAGAAATAATCCTGAATAAAACTGCTCATACTCATTCAACAAAATATTCAAGTACATTTAAGAAAGGTTCAACCGCAAATGCAATACAAGGAAAAAAATGGATCCATCAACAAGCCTGATGGTAGCCATTAACAACAAAATACAGGGAAAAGAACATCAATCTAACAATTCCACATCCTTCAGCTTATCACTTGAATACTTGATTTCCTCAAAAAGTATACGGGTACGCTGGTGATTCGGCTTTTCAATCATCTCTTTGATCAAGACATCCCTTTTCTCAAGAGCTTCAGTTAAAGAACCCATATGCAGCATCAGAGCTTCGTCATCACACACTCCTTTGTGTCTCTTTATGCCGGCTTGCATCTTGAGTATCTCCCTTTCTATCATGACTTCTTCAAGCTCTTTCTTGGTATTCTTCAACTGGCTTCTAGCTTCTTCTAACTGTTCTTGACTTTTATCGAGACTTTCCCGATACTTTCTCCTCTGCTCATGTGCCTTTTTAAGCTCCTCGTCTTTAGTCTTCGACTGATCCTTTAACTCGGCATTTTCAATTCTGACTTCATCCCAAGCTTGACGAAGTTGAGCTAATGAATCCTTGCTTCGGGCTAAAGCCTGTTTTGTAATCTTGTGAGCCTGACTAGTGTCATCTGCTCCCAAAGTAAGTTTCTGAAAGTACCGAGCTCGGTCATCAAAATCTTCCTCTTTGTCAGCCAAGGTTTTTTCCGCTTTCAAGGCTCTCTTTTCCAACTCTTTGTTGTCAGCTAGAGCTTTCTGAAGACATCTGCTCATTCCAGAATTCTCTATCTGCAACTCTCTGACCATTTTCTTCCACTTCTCACATTCTTCAATAGCCACCATAGTGGGTTGTTCTGGCTGTACTGCACATAAAAGAGGTCCCCTTGAAAAGGGTAAAAGCAATTCCTTTACTTTCGTCTCAATCCACCTGTCATATTCAGGATAAGATCTACAATCTCCTTTTCCAAAAACTGCTTTTCCAATTTTGTGCTTATCTTTCCAAGCATTCACTACTTCTACCACCTTCGCATCTTTAGTTCCTGTAAAGAATAAAGATTCTTCCACATCTTGCTCTGTAGGAGGATCCCTGGAAGCATACCCAAACTGTCGGATGGCCAAAACTGGATTATAATTGATCCCTCCTTTTCTGCCAATCAAAGGCACATTTGGAAAATTTCCGCATCTTGTGACAAGCTCTATTCTCAACAACCGGTGATCAAACCATACAATGTTATCAGCAGTTAAACTCATCAATCGTTTAGACCATTTCGCCACATCTTTGGTTTCCACAAAGGCACCTGTCTGAGGCAAACGTTTGAAAAACCAATGACTCAGCAGTGGAGTACAACAACTAACAGATCCTCCCCTCCTTTTCTCATTCTTATAGTGCACGGAATGATAAAAATCTCCTAACAAAGTAGGGACTGGATTTTTAAGAACGAAAACTCTTGTCGCTTGCATATCCACAAAGTCTTGCTGATTGGGAAAGAAAACTAGGCCATATATGCAGAGAGCCAGAATGGAATTGTAAACCGTCCAATTTTTAGCACTTGCAGCCTCTTGGGCCTGTCCAGACAGAAATTCTAAATGAAATCCGCTAACTCCATTTTCACTGCTCACACCACTCTTTATCACTGCCTGATCCATTTGTAAAGCAGCAGCAATTTCTTTTATGCTGGGAGAACTACCAGAGAAGAATGGTATTGCCGACGTGATCGGAATTCCCAAAATAAATGAGAATTCTCCCAGTGTTGGCATCAAAATGTAATCTGAAAAAAGAAAGCACCTCAACGAAGGCTCGTAGAACTGCAGCAGAGTGTGCAAGGCGTCATGTTCATACTTGGTGATTGTACGGACCATCCCAACCAAATTCCCGTAGCTCTTCTGAAACCTATCAAGAATACCCGGACCAGCCATATCTATAACTTTGAGCAATGAATCCAAGACAGGATCTGGAAACTTGTAAGACACATTGTTCTTTCTCTCGGCAACAATCTCTGTTGAACCCATGGATTGGAATCAGAAATGTATTATGCACCTGAAAATGACAAACATAACTGTTATGATATGATAATGCAATGCAAGAGGGCATGTGATCAGGTAATCAAGTGTCGGTGTCTGTATTGAACTGTGTGCACTGTGTCTCTGTACTGAATCTGGCAATATCTGAGATGAACACTTAAATCACTGTCATAGGATACAATGTCTGAAATCATCATAGAATCACAAGTAAGGTAGGTAGGAGGCTGGGTTTCCTGCAAACCTGTAAACATCCCGCCCATACTCACGTGTGGTTCTTAGAAAATAAGGCTTGTCAGCTTCGGAGGTTTGAGAAGCAATAGCACATTCAGCCCGTAGGATACAATGCTATGCCAATCAAAGAGGTCGTCCACTGACTCCCCTTAGAAAATAAAAGTCATCCTATGCAAGTTCCAAAGTGGGCCCTCGGGTGCGAATGGGTTTGCCACAGAATGTGGTCTGCCATTGTCACCACTAAAGAGGGATATTTCCACTAAGGTCCTCATGATCGGTCACTAGAGTCGACAACTCTCTAGATCTACATCCTAGAATACGCAAGATGCGCATGCCACGACGTGTCCCAAGATAGCCTCGTCTAGCTGTGAATTTCGTGAACACCCAACGCACTCCAAACGGCACGTAGGTCCCACTACTCTCCACTCTAATTCTAAGTGTATACTCAAGCCTGTGTAATGGGCTTATCTCTCAGAAATCCCATCCCGCCAAACAGAAAATAGCACAGTCCAACACAACAGTAATAATATGATGTGTAATGCTAAAAAGCAGTAAATACAGTAATGTACAGTAAAGCAGTAAATAACCATACAATAAAATGGTAAATATAGCACAACAGTAAACACCCAATGAAAGAAAAACAGACAAGCGCTAGGATTGACTTGCTTAGGATGGACCAGCAATAGGTCAACCTCTTGTCCCCAGCAGAGTCGCCAGCTGTCGCTCCCGGGATTTTCATCCAAGTACAAACGCGAAAGTGGCACCAAACAGAGTCGCCAGCAATGTGTATTTATCCCATGAGAGGGAAAGGAAACACCGCATAAACCTGAGAGAAAGGAAAAGCATGGTCTTACGACCAAGAGAACTGGGTTCGGGAGTCGGTTACGCGCGGGGAAGGTATTAGCACCCCCACGCGTCCATCGTACCCGATGGGATCCACGCTTGCTTGTCTCGATCAAAGGGTGTAAAGAAAGGATACCGGAAAAGGAACTGAAAGAAAGAAAGGAGAAAGAAAAGAAAAGGAACGGGAAACAAATGTAGGGAAAATAAAAGAAGTGCTCGCATGGGCCCTACCCCACTGCCTACGTATCTCATTGGGAGCGTGAGAATCAGAGCGACGTAGTTCCCCTCAATAGGGATGGATTGTTTGTGTTTTTTAGAGAACGGCTTACGTTCTAGCTCAGGTGTTGCAGGCTCGCTGGTCCGAGTGCGTTACCGTCTTGCAAGAGAACGAGTAGAAGCGCATTCGTGCGTTGAGAATGAATGAGATGAGAAAAGAATTCCCGAAGGAAAGACGTTATTGTTTGTTTTTGCCTTTTAATAGTTTTTCATTTGGTTTGCATATGATAGTGTATCTGGATCTTAATCATTGGAATGTGTACATTCTCACATTCCAAGATGGAATGAGCAAGAAGACACACTAAGAGTGAAGAAGACCCCCATACTTAGTTCCAATTGTCAAGGTTCAAACACACTAGCATATTTGTGTTTATTAAGTATTTTTGTTGATTAAGAAATGAAGAAGTGTTTTTTATTATTTGTACCTTCAACAAGCATTGCATTCAAGTCCCTCATACAAGATCGAATGTTTAACACATTGACCCAAGATGGGCTATAATGCTATACATTCTAAGATTATAAGAGAAAACCCCTTTATAATCTTTCTTTATATGAAAGGCCTAAATGCAATAAATGCTTACCTTTATTGGATGTTTTGGATTTTCTTTAAGAGATGAGAAGAGAGACTCAAGAGAGGAGAAAAGGTAAAACCTATATGGACTAAGACTCAATCCTAATTGAAGATTAAAGGGAGTGATCCTAAAGGTTTGTGAGGTTTCAACCTAAAGTCTAAAGAAAGAAAGAATTAAACAATTCACTTCTAAAGTAGAAGATGAATTGTAATTCAAAAAGGGAAAGTAAAGAGTTATTAAAAGAAAGCACATAAATGCTTAACAAAACATAAAATGGAATTGTAGAAGAGAAAGGATAGAATTTGAATGTGGATTCCTTATCCACACTCAATTGAAACTTACCAAAGCCCCTACATGGTTAGTAAACAATAGAAACATGTATAAGGAATAAAAAGCACTTAATGCACATTAAAATTCAAAAGAATAAGATGAAAAATCAAATCTTAATATCATAACCAGAATGTGCATCATATGGATAACAAGTGAATATCATCATACAAATGCAAGTGAATAAGCAATAATCATCACCCATTAGCATTTAAACATGTTACAAGAAGAAGGAATAGATGAAAGATGGAAAGAAATGAAAAGGACATGCATAAATGGAACATATACATCAACAACCAGAATTGAAACTAAATAAAAAAAGGTTTATGAACATCTCAAAGGTATCCATGAATCAACCATCAAGACATTCAAGAAGTAATAGAAGAAGAAGTGAGATGAAAACTCAAAAAGAAGGTGCAAACAATACATGTTAGGATGCACAAAGTTCAAGTTGAAATGAACATGTGAAGATGACCTATAATGTGCAACAATGACCTATAATATCACTTGAATGACTCATACAACTATGCAAATGCTCATACAAATATGCACAAAAGAGTTCATGCAAACATGCACTAAAGTTATGATGACATGACATGTATTATGCTTCAAATGTAATGCATCAAACAAAAACCAAATGGATTCATGAAAATTATGCCAGCATATTATTGGAATGCCTAGGTCAGAAATGCATCATACATCAAGATAGCATGTAAAAATTCAGAGCAAAATGACTTCAAACAAAGCAATTAGGTCAAATTGAAACATCATACAAAGTGGTGCAAATATAGGCATCAAAACATGTCATAAAGTGACTTAAAAAATCAAACAAAAATCATCTAGCATGCTTCAATGTATTGGTGAATCAATGCAAAAATAACCATGTCAAAACAGTTTGTAATGAGCAAGAACAAAATTAAACAAATTCATGTATCATGCTTAGAATGCATCTAAATGGAAATTCAAAGAAAATTATGGAACAGGGGCAAAAATGTCATAAGATCAGAAAATAAAATCACCAAAAATTTTCTAAATGTTTTATTGATGTCCATGAATTTTTGTGGAATTTTCTAATGTCATTTGATATTTCTAAAAATTGAAAAGCAAACGTGTATAAAATGAAGAAAATAAAAGGAAATAGAAAACAAGAGTGGGGTGCAAATATAGTAAACCAACAGTTCAAAGTGTTTGGGCTTTTTAAAAAGGAGGTGCGAAAAGCAATCTGTCATAGGTCCAATTACGCGTAGCACACACTAACTACCATGCATTATCAGTCAAACTAAGTCAAACCATTCACCACCATCAGATCAGGTCAAGGTCAAATCTAGGTCAAGGTAATCAAGATCAACGCGCACACTTGAATGCCCATACACACTACCATGTACCATACCACACAAAGTTTAAAAAAATTTCAGAAAATCACACGTGACATGCACATGAATTTTTATGTGTTGGCAGCATGGTAGCCATTAGATCACACTCATCCAACGGATCACATTCAAACTGGTCATAAAACCCTAACATGAAGCCATCGGCCGGAGAGGGACCTCCGGTCACCTTCTCCGGTCACTTACCACCGTCTGCAACTCACATTTCTCCAGAAAATCACAATGCATACATCAATTGAAAGCTAAGCTCACGTACATTATGAATATGCTAATGAAAATCACCAAACACATACGCACAGCAAGAACAGAGTCAATCAAATTAAGCCCTAGGTATAGAACTATGCCTCTAAGAAGCCTATCAACTAGCCAGAATCAAACTTGTGCTTCTAATAAGCTTCAATCAATGTGTAATGAACTTAAAACTCTCATGAATCGTACAGAAAAAGATGATTAATATTTACCTGATGTTGATGGAACTTTTGAACCAAGAAAAACCAGAGAATAAACTTGATACTCTTGATCTTCTATTGGCCAAATAAAGGCTTAAGCACTGAAACTTGAGCAGCGAGAGAGTGAGTAAATCGTGTGGAGAAGAATGGCGATGAAGCTTGAGCAGTGTGAGAATGAGACTCTGAAACTTGGAGAGATGAACCTCTGAACTCGTGACACAAAATGAACAAGTGAAAAACCTCTCTGAGTTATGAGCAATGTGATGTTTATATAGCCAGCCTTAACCATGGTTTAATGAGTGAGTCAAGCGAGTTGAGGGTGGTCAACTGAGTGCACCCTAACTAACTGAGTCAAGTTAGTTAGGGGCGAGTTCCTTTAGGCTTTTGTATGGTATATGGCAGCTCATGGTAAGTTACAATGTTCCTGCTGCAAAACTTCTACCACAAGCTTTCAACCTTTTCCTTTTTCATGTATGACTCGAGCAAAGGTGTAAAGAGTGCAGGCATGTGTTGGTCTTAATGAGGAAGCAAACATAAAAAACCTGTGTCATGTATTTGAGGTGTGCTTGAACCAAAATTATGCAACAAGTCATTATTGTAACAATGGATGTTTGATGGTAAATATCTCTCATGTTAATGCATGGTTTAATGAGGTTTTGGTGTCAAATGAAAGAGGAGCTATCATGGCACAATATTGATGTTGAAAACAAGTCAAATGGAAGTGTACAAGATGATGAAAAATTGCTTGAAACAAAAGGAATCAAAACTGGTGTATGGCGTAGTAATGGGGTTGGTTGGCAAGGCAACATGGCGCCTGGGTTTTCAGCATAATCAACATGACTTGGGGCCACTATTTCTCCATCATAACTTGATCAGATGAAATTTTGCCCAACATGAACATTGAAGAGGGCATTGCAAGGAACAATATTGATTTTGACAAGTTTTTCATTTGAGGCCTTTAACCATGAGAAAAATAGGCGAATATATGGCACACCAACTGTTTGTTAAAATGACTGCGCGCGTGCCCTGAAAATCTTGGTCATGACCTAGTTTTGAACCTACTTTGCTCAAACTTTGATCAATCATATCTCACTCAATTTTTATCCAATGGAGATGTTCCACACATGGATTTGAAGCTTAAAACAAGATCTTTTGTTGTGGCCGAGTGGAATTTTCATTTGGTGCTTCCATTTTAAATGGCCTTGGTTCAAACTCTGATGCAAAATGGCCAAAACTTGCTATTTTTAGTAACCCTACTTCATCCAAAAATGGCAACTTTCTACATCTTGAATTTTTCATGATTCCTTTGGAATTTCTTGACCAAATTTTGCACATTGGACACATATAACATGAATTTCATGAATTTGGCCTCAAAAAGTCAAGAGTTGACTTTTTCCTCTGATTATTTGACTTTGCCCCAATTTCTCTGATTCTTGATCTTTCTTCCAATTGAACCACTTCTAAAACCAATTGAGATGCAATCTTCCACATACATACACTTAAGGACATATGGAATACCATGACATCAAGTTTTGTTCAAAAAATCAAAGATTCCCTGATTTAATGGGAAACCCTAGTTTTGACCCCCTTTGGTTAGGAGGAAATTGCACATCTTCCAAATCCAAGTTCCTCAGAGTATGTTGTGTATCCTCTTAAAGGATGATGAGAAATGCCACTTGAGGATGATTTTGCATCAATGAGCTATCTCTTTTGAGGATTTTCCTTCAATTTTTGGACTTCTTGCATAGTGTAGGATGTAATGCCTCAATCTCCTATTGTATCTCTTATCCTTGAGGTTGTGGATGATCAATTGAGATAGTATGAGACATGAAAGGCTTCTTGGCTTGCCTTGAGGCAACTTGACTGACCTTTTTGTGCTTTGAATGATCTCTTAATTGTCCATCCCCCACCTGATCACATGCCCTGATGGTAAGGAGGATGCCATGCTTCATTTTTCTATGTTAAATGCAATGCAATGTTAATGAGGTGGATGTGACATGATAAATGATAATGCCATGCTATGATGACAAAGAGGGAGAGCAAATTTTGGGGTATTACAAGTAGGATCAATACAGTAAAGACCACGATAACGTTTTAGACGCGAACGGTATTGTGAGGATTCATGATAATAAAGATGAAGAACTATGTTCACATACATTTCAAAAATTAGTTGAATGCATGTAAAAAGGGTTAAGTGTATGTATGTATTCTGATCATGGCATTTTATGTGAATCAATCATGAAGCTGATATGGGTTTCATTTTTGAATACCTGTTAGGTTCTAAACTCTAGACATATATTTAGGCTTAGCATTTGCATGAGTATCAGTTCTTAATGCTCTGTGTTGTTGAGTTGCGTGAGACATCGCCAATGAGACAATACGGTTGTTCTCTCGACTTTGCGTTGAACATAACCTCGGTTGTGGGTGATACGTGAGGATATCAAACGAATGATTGATTTGTGTTTAACTGAATAGAAGAATGCATGTGTTATCAATTAATGAGATCCAATCCCAACAAGGCTCCGTTTATATTTAAGTATTTACTTTATATTTTTCGTCTTTATATTTTCTACCTTTATTTATGGTACCTTGAATCTTTTCAACCATAATTTTCACAACAAGCTTAGAAACGTTGAGACCGTTGAACGACATTTTTTCCCTCACACCGATTCCTGTGGAGATGATATACGTTCTAGAGGGAAATCCTTCAAAACTTAATTTTTGCTTCTTGCCGCTTTACTACAGCTCGAATAAAATGGCGCCATTGCTGGGGATTGGTGTTTAGATATTGAATCGCAATAGTTTCTATATTTTTTAGCTTTGTACAGTTGTTTATATTGTATACATTCTTGTTTTCTTTCACGTTTTTTGTAGTATTGGTTAGGGATGAATGATGAGAACTTCTTCTAGATTGATTGCTATTTGTATAAAAGTATCTAATGAAGATTCTCCCAAGTCTGGATGGTGTGGTAGGATGTTGAACATGTGAATGCAAGCAATGTAAATTATACCGCTTTATAGAATGTTAGAATGATTTAAGAGTTTTGTGCTTTGTGCAAATGTGTATTTTTGTTTCATTTTGCAACTTTGTTTGAATACTTGTTTCAATTAGGTCCAATTGCCACAATTTATGAGAAACCTCCATTGTTTACTATATACTTAGGATGACTGATAAACTTTGTTTAATATATTTGATTCATGCTTAATCTTTTGATTATTGTGATTTTGTGGAAGCATTAGAAAAGATCAAGGCATTTGTTTATATTGAGCACAACCGTATTCAAAAAGTAACTTACCTGTGAGTAGTGAGAATTTGTTAACCCCTTTGAGCCTTAACAGATTAGATCCTAATTTGGTGACGAACTTGGTGTGTGTGCATAAATTAAAAGTTAAGTTCATCATTGAATTTTGTGGAATTCAAAAAAAAAAGTCTTGAAACCTTTTAACATTGTTTAAATTGATTTCCTTGCCATAAAAAGCAAGGAGCATTCACTTGAGGTTTTGGTGGAATTCAAGTTGGGGAGAATGAAACGAAAAGTGGTAAGTTACTCAAAAATTTTGAAAAATTTCAAACAAACATTGAAAAGAAAAAGTGTGAATATGAATGTGAAAAACAAAAGAAAAAGAATTCTTATTTGAAAAAGAAAAATAGAGAATGAAATAATTATGCAATAAGTGTAGCGAGCGATTTTTGTCGGTGACGCGACCACTTTATCGCTGGTTTTTGGGTTTCTCCCCACAATGAGGAGGAGGTGCTACTTTCTGATTTCTTATTTATCCCGTGAAGTTGGAAGGGAAAGGGAAGCTATCTAAAACGAACCTTGCACGCGAATGTTTAGCTGAACAAACGCTTTAAAGAGATTGGGGGGTCCGAGGTCAGGTTATACAATGGGGAGTTGTCAATTACCCATCCTATATGTGGTTATCCACAGGTTATTAGCTTTAGGTTTCGCTTTGTACTTGATGGTGCTTATTCGTTAATGGGTTGGGAAAGTTTCTTGGGAAATATGAGTGAGTGAGTGAGTTTTTGTTGATGTTCGGGTTATTCCGATGTTTTTTTGTTAATGTACTAGACCTAAGTTTTGATTGATGTGTGAAGGTACTGGACCTAGAGTTTTTGATTAGTATGCTCGCTAAGATTTCACAATCTTATGCCTACGTATTCCCATTTAAACGAAACAGGGAAATCAGAGTAATCGTAGTTCCTCCTATTCTAAGGGAGGAAAAGATATTTGGTATCTTGTTCAAAGCCCAAGATTGAAGCTAAAGGGTTTATTTGTGTCTTGTTCAAAGCCTAAGATTGAAGCTAAAGGTTTGACTGAGAGAGAACTTGTCATCTCTTATGAGGGATTGGACTTCCTCTGAGGAGATTGTTGAATTTTGTGTGCCTTGATCAAAGCCCAAGGTTGAAGCTAAGAGGTTGATTAACTCCACTAAGGAAGTCCTTATACAAAGCCTAAGAGGAGGCTGGAAATATTGACTCAATAAGAGAGTGCTTATATGTCTTGTACAAAGCCTAAGATTGAGGCAAAAAAGAGACTGACCCTTTGGGGATATCATTATACAAAGCCTAAGAGGAGGCTAACAGGGATTTTGACTCCGCTGAGGAGGTTTGTATGTGTCTTGTACAAAGCCCAAGATTGAGGCTGAAAAGAAACTGACTCTGTGGGAAAGAAATCTTTATCTGTCTTGTACAAAGCCTAAGATTGAGGCTAAAATGAGACTTTACTGACTCGGCTGGGGATATCTTAAGTTTCTTGTACAAAGCCCAAGATTGAGGCTGAAAAAAGTTTGACTCCGCTTGGGAAATCATTCCTCAAAGCCTAAACGAAGGCTGGGAGAAAATGACTCGCCTGGGGAAGATATCTGTCCCCAGTTTAAGAGATGAAGATTTATGTCTTGTATAAAGCTCAAGATTGAGGCTAAAAGGGTTTGAATCAACAAAAGAGTGCTTTTATATGTCCATTACGAAGCCCAGGATTGTGGATGAATAAGCTGGAGAAATCATCCTACCTAAGAGGAATCTGACTTCTGCTAGGTGTAGCGAGCGATTTTTGTCGGTGACGCGACCACCTTAAATGAAACAGGGAAATCAGAGCAATCGTAGTTCCTCCTATTCTAAGGGAGGAAAAAGATGTTTTGGTGTCTTGTTCAAAGCCCAAGATTTAAGCTAAAAGGTTTTGACTGAGAGAGAGTTTGTCATCTCTAAAGAGGGATTGGACTTCCTCTGAGGGGATTGTTGATTTTTTTGTGCCTTGATCGAAACTCAAGGTTGAAGCTAAGAGGTTGATTGACTTCACTGGGGAAGTCCTTATACAAAGCCTAAGAGGAGGCTGGAAATGACCGACTCAACAAGAGAGTGTTTTTATATGTCTTGTACAAAGCCCAAGATTGAGGCAAAAAAGAGACTGACTCTTTGGGGATATCATTATACAAAGCCTAAGAGGAGGCTAGAAGTTTGACTTTTCCGGGGAAAGTGTTTTATCTGTCTTGTGCAAAGCCCAAGATTGAGGCTAAAAGGGGATTTTGACTCCGCCGGGGATGTTTGTATGTGTCTTGTACAAAGCCCGAGATTGAGGCTAAAAGGGAAATTTAACTGACTCAGTTGAGGATATTTTTTATGTGTTTCGTAAAAGCCCAAGATGGAGGCTGAAATGAGTTTGACTCTGCGGGAGAGTATTATCTGTCTCGTACAAAGTCCAAGACTGAGGCTAAAAGGGAATTTATTTCTCAAAGCCTAAAGGAAGGCTGGGAGGAATTGACTCTGTTGGGGAAGATGTTTGTCCCAAACTTAAGAGAAGGTTTCAAAGATTTATGTCTTGTACAAAGCCCAAGATTGAGGCTAAAAGGGTTTGACTCAATAAGAGAGTGCTTTTATCTGACCTATACGAAGCCCAGGATTGTGGCTGAACAAGCTGGAGAAATCATCATACCTAAGAGGCATTTGACTTCCGCTAGGGGAAATCCTTATACCAGGCCTACAAGGAGGCTGGAAAAGATTGACTAACAAGAGAGTGACTTTATCTGTCCTTTACAAAGGCCAGGATTGAGGGTAAAAAGGGTTAACTCAACAAGAGAGTGCTAAAAGGTGATTGACTCAACAAGAGAGTCTTGAAAAGTTGATGGACTAAACAAGAGAGTCTGAAAGTGATTGACTCAACAAGAGAGTCTGAAAGTTATTGACTCTACAAGAGAGTCTAAAAGTGATTGATTCAACAAGAGAGTCTGAAAAGGTTAGCTCCGCTGGGGAGAATCATTTGTACAAAGCCCAAGAGGAGTCTGTCTGTGCTGAGGAAGGAAGGATCATTATACAAAGCCTAAGAGAAGGCTATCTTTTGCCGAGGATTATTGAGATTCCTAGGCAGGTCCAAGTGGGGAATCAACTCTTGCTGAGGGTTCCAGAAGAGTTAAGATATCAGAGCCTTGAGGTTCTGATAGTGTCATACTGATGATAAACTGACCCTGGTTGGGGAAATTTTTTTAGGAGAGAGATCGGATTTTAACTCAGATGGGAATTGATCGGATGATCAGGGTTCCTTCCTATGTTTGTAAGGAACTTGCGAATGACTTTGAGACTCAAGGGGATTCAGGCTATCCAAGTCTGCTAGTGTGGAAGAGCTCTATCTTTTGTATGATGCCCAAGAGGAGTCGGGTATTTTAAGGGATGAGAATCAACCCTAAATTGGTCTGTGATTTGACACTGGAAATACTGCTCTAGCAATGACTAAGTTCTGTCTTATACCTTTAAGAGGTCTTCAGGGTCCTTGTATTAAGCCTAAGAGAAGGCATGAGAACTTCTAAGAAGCTGAAGGGTCCTTGTACAAAGCCCAAGAGGAGGCGGGGATGCTTTTAGGAAGCCTGTGGGTCCCAAACCTAGAAAAGCTCAAGAAATGCTATTCACCGAGAATAGATCATTTAGTGAAAGTTCTGAGGTTTGAAGAAACTCAAGAGATGCTATTCACCGAGAATAGATCAACTCTGTGGAGTAGAATTTCTTTGACAATTTCTAATAGTGACATTCTAAGAAAAGGTTCACGAAGAATACTGCCTTTCTCTTTGTTATGTACTGTTTAAGCCCAAGAGAAGGCAAGACTGTATTTGGAATTCCTATGGGGATCTAGTTTTGACTGTATTTAAAGAGTGACCAACTGGCTTTACCTAGTTCTAGACCTAGTTGCAGGGAAAACTCTAAATAACTATACTAGTATATATACATTTGACATATGACAACTATTTAAAAGGATATGAAAGAAGACTTACCGTGCGGAGCTTCCCACTATACAGTTAAATATATGAAAGCGAATAAATTTAAGCTGCTAAAACTTACAAGCGAGCAAGCTTCCATGCTGTATTATTAGTTATTCAAAGAAATTAAAGAAAGTTTTGATAACAACATGTATATTGAATCTAAATCAAAATGGAAATTGTTTTGAAGACATTGTGGGGGCTTATACTCAAGGAGAGGCCCAAGTTTTAACAGTGATCGCACCGTTGTTTTGAATTTCGCATCGGGACTTATACAACGACTGAGGCCCAAAGAGATTTATTTACAAAAGGGATGGGTCTTACAACTCAAGGAGAGGCCCAAAAGTGTTTTGAAAAAAGAAAGATGAGACTTACAACACGAGGGGAGACCTAATTGATTTTATTTTGGAATGGCGATCGCGCGGAGATTTTCTAAAGCACAATGGAACTTATACAACGACTGAGGCCCAAAGAGGTTCCTGTGTAACAAGGGTTGGGTCTTACACTCTATTAGAGGCCCAAAGATTATTTAAATAAAAGAAATGAGACTTACAACACGAGGGTAGGCCCAGTTAAAAATAGTTTGAAAACGACGATCACGTCGAAATTTCTGAAACTGTATCGGGTCTTATACAATACACTGAGGCCCAAATTATTTTATTTACAAAGAGGTGGGACTTACACTCTATCAAGAGACTCAAATAATGTTTTGAAAAAGATTGATGAGGTTGAAATCAATCAAAACCCTAATTTTGTTAAAAATGGAATTAATTTTGATTAAAAATTAATAAAATAATTGAAAACATGTGAGAAATGAGTTGTGATTTTGGGTCAATGTTTCAAAAATCATGTTTTTATCCACAAAATGATTGAAACCCATTTAAGTTTGGAAAATCAAGAGAAAGAAAATTTTTAAGATGTTAAAAAACAAATAAAAATTAATTCTTTGCAAAAATATCAATTATATGAAATAAATAATATTTTTAAAGTTTTGTAAAATAAAATATTTTAACATTTTTGCGATTTCTGAAAAAAAGAATCAACTCAAAATCATTAAAATTCAGAGAGAAATTAATTTTTGAATCAATTAATTAAAAATAGGGTTAATAGTCATTTACCCCCCTGCAATATAGGCGAGTTTTGATTTACCCCATTTTAAAAAAGTTTTTTTGGATTACCCCCCCCTGAAATTTTAAAATTCTAAGTCCTTTGCCCCCATGTAGAAAAATTACCCCCCTTTAAAATATATATTTTTTAATTTACCCCCCTGGTTTTTCCACGCTTAGGGGGGTACCCCAAAATTTCAGGGGGGGTAATCCAAAATTATATTTTTAAAGGGGGGTAAATCAAAACTTGCCTATATTGCAGGGGGGGTAAATGACTATTAACCCTTAAAAATAATAAAAATTCAAAAATTCAAATGTTTGAAAAAGGGCGCCAAGAACACCTTGTTCTTGCCCGCGTGCCCTGTTTTTGTCTGATTTGCATTTTCTCATCAATCTCACTAAATACTTGATGAAATCACACAATCCACATATCAATCTGCTCGTTTTCAACTCACGATCATGTATATGGTCTTTAATTTGATTTATTTTAAGTATGGGATGAGAAATAAAAAAGAAACCTTAAGAACCCTAATTTCTGTATGAAGGCTAAGAAATTCCATACACGATTCATACAAAGTAATCAATTGAGGGGAAACACTCCATGCATGATTATGAACATATGGCAAAATTATTGTGCAAGTAAATATGTATGAATCATGAGATGACCAAGTTTAGGCTTACTTGTATGTTGTGGCAGCAAGAGTAATTTGATTTTTGAGTTGGAGGTGTTACAGATGAGTTGTGATGATCTGAACAGCTTCCCTACACCATATGGAGTGTGTTTGGACCCTTGGACCTGCTTGGAGATGGCTGGATCACTTCATGGTATGTTGACTGATTATAGGCCTCAAGTGGATTTTGAGGTCTATGATTTTGGACTTCCAGAAAGTTTTCGAGTGTTTGATCAGCTCAAATATGTTATGTGGGAAATGTTTAAGTGATTTGTTTGGTTGGAATTGCTCTCAAACTTAAAACTTGACAGTGACTTGAGTTAGAAGGCAAATTTGGAGTGAAAGAGGTGATTTTGAGGAAAGCATCAGTTTGGGTGCTTTGGTGTACTCGAACTGATCACAATGGAGGCCTATTTATAATGTGTCAAGTTTGGTTTGGCATCAATAATGTATGGCAACTGGTACAGGTCTGTCGCCAATTGTGATCAAATGGAATCTCAAGTATCCTCTAGCCATTGACTTGAGGTTAGAGCACAGGCCTAAGGTTCTTTGGTTCAAGGATAAGTCTTGACTGAACTTGGATAACATTGTCTTGATGAATTCCACCTCAATGCATCAGTTAAATGCTTTGAAACAAAATTAAATATTTGAAGCATCTTTGAATTTAGGAGTGTCATACCTAAACATAGCTCCATGGACTTGGGAGGCTGGAAGATCAGTGCTTGTCCCTTGGTTGTTCCCCCTTGAGGTGTGCAGATGGATAACCATGCTTGTGGTTATGCACAAAATCCAAATTCGAGCAAAAACCTCAAACTGACTTGTATAAAATCAGGTTTTGGACCCAACTTTCAATGATCATAACTCTCAGCTCAATTTGAATTAGAGGGAGTTCTAGTACTCTTTGGAAAGATTCAATGATGTACTTTGACTTTGATGTTTGACCCTAGACCTGGTTCAACTTGGATCAAGGTGAAAAATTCCTTGGAAGTTGGAAAAAATTCCAAGTTTTTTGTGATTTTGCCCAATCAATAACTCAAAATCTGTGATGAATTGGAATGAGGCCTAGGTAACATATTTGAAGTATGTAACATGGACTACAATCTGAGCTTTGGATGGGAGAAAAAGGCTTTAGGGTTTGGGAGATATGGCCTTGCAAAGTTGGTACCCATGCCACTTTGTTCCATAACTTAGAAAAATTCTAAGTTTTTTATGGTTACCCCTTTTACAAGTTAACTCATTTTCTTTGATTTTTCTTGATGAATGATGATTCAAATCACATATTAACATTCTTTTAGGGTCAAGGAACCATAATTGTGAAAAATTCCAAAAAGTCAAACTTGATTTTGTGCACAGTTGACTTTTTATCGGATGAAATCCAAACTGTGCGATCCTTTATGAAATCAAGTCCTTGACCTAAATCAAACCTAATGGATATATTACATAGGTGTTATAGAGTGTATTGAATCATGTCCCAAGGTTTGGGAGCATGTCTTAGTCAAAAGTCAAAGGTACAGTTGACTTTTTCCTCGAAACCCTAATTGTGGTCCTGATGAAATTGAAACTTGTGGATCAAGCTTCTTGGATCAATCCATTGTTGCAAATGGATCAATGTAGTGTATAGGAGACCCTCAAATCATGTCTTGAGGTCTTGGCTCATGTTTTGTCCCAAAAGTCAACTTAGGGGTGAATTAGGTCAAGAAACCCTAATTCCTGATCTTTTTGTGAATGCATCCCCTGAGGCTAAATTGACTTGATGATTGGGTCCATGAGGTCCCTTGGAGCATCGTGGGTTCTACGTTGAAGCAGTGGCTCATGCCCAGATGAAAACTTCCATCTGGAGGCCTCAGTCGACCAAAAACCCTAATTTGGTGACACTGGCGATCTCAAGGCTTGATCCACTTGGAATGTTGCAACTTTGTGCTTGATTCTTGATGTGGGAGTCCTCTTGATCCTTTATGGGTATTTGAGAGGTTAGACAAGTTGAAGATCATGTCATTTCTTGATTGATCCCTTGTCTAAGTGCCCTGAGAGGGCTCAAAACCCTAATTCTTGATTGTAGTGAATGCTCAACCATTTTTAAGAAGATTGATGAGGCATGATGGTTCATCCATATTGTGGTAATGATTTGCACAATGATAGGAAATCTTAGTGGTCAAATGTTGGGGTATGGTAGATGCCCCTATTTAATCTTCTTGGACCCGAAGGTGTGAATAGCGAAGGTATTCAGGCATTCGGGGTGCAAGAGGATTAAATATCGGAATACCCAAAATTTTGTGATGGTTATGAATGGCAGCTTGCTCACCCATCTTCTTTTGCTAAGAAATGATACTTAGAAAAGCTAAAAACTTCCCCTCGATCCTGGTTTTCAGCCACGAAACTGGTCTCAGTTTCTAATATAAACTTCCCTTATATCCTGGTCTTCAGCCAAGGAACCGGTCTTAGTTTCTGAAATAAACTTCCCCTCGATCCTGGTCTTCTACCAAGGAACTGGTCTCAGTTTCTAATATAAACTTCCCCTCGATCCTGGTCTTCAGCCAAGGAACTGGTCTCAGTTTCTTTTGTCAATATACTTTCTTGACAAGAGACGTTACTTGCAGCGGTTTTCCTCAAACTTCTCGCTGAGTTTTCCTAGGGAGATGCCATTTGATGGGAAAAGGTTTTGATGTCAGACTTGCTGGGGAACCCATTCGTCTGATCTGTAGAGGTGTTCAAACTTCTTAGTTTGAGACGCCATTCATTGACTCTATTGGGGGAAAACGAGTCTCTTGAGATACTGCTTTCTGTTTGGGGATATTACATCATACTTTTCTCGAGATCTTCTCGGAGAAATGCCATGTGATATAATCTAATTTTGAGGTGCTGATGACCTTTTTGTCAGCGAATTTTCTGAAGAAGAACTGCTGTAGTGCCGAATCTTTGATTAAGAGGTTTTCTCTGGGGGTTTTCCTTAATCCAGAAAAGCGAAGATATCATCTTCAATGGCGAAGAGTGACGCTGGTCGAAGGTCCTCTTGCATTTTCAGAGGTTCAAGTTATCAAAGTGGTCGAAGACCAACACTAATCCAGGAATAAGCTGGAGGAGAGATTGTTCAGACGCAATACTTCCTGACGAGGAAAGAACTGACAACTCGATTGAGAGGACTTTTATCACTAGGGGATAAGACCGACTAGAGTGATAGTGATGCAATATGAATATGAATGTAAATCAATAATGCATGATGTATGTATGTTTATGCTGACACGACATACAGACTAGTGGATGAACACGACTGGATACTCGGCCACTACAGGGGACGAAGAAGTATCTTTGGTTTAAGATAGCAATTCTGCCTTGCTTATAAGAGATAATCCCTGTGGGAAAAACGCCATGTTGGTCGGACTTAGGAGGTAAAAACTTTGCCAGGTCTCTGACACAATTGATCCTTTATTCATGCGTACTGGTTTAGAATGAGTACTTTGATTATGCACTTTGAAGCTCAATTACCTCTGGAGATACGATCGATGTTCTTTCGATGTTCAACAGTCAAAAGAATTGCCATCTTTATTTTAAAAGCAGAAACAGTTTGACAAGTAAATTCATTTTTGTTTTATTTCAAGAATCGTCAATCATGTTAAAAATGTCATTCTAAAAAGCTAAAACAAATAAGAATTGCAAACAAATAAGAATTCTAGACATCAGCCAAGCACGTGATTCCATAGAGCATTACAAAGTTTAGAAAATGGTAATTTATGGGAAAAGGGCTGCATTGAAACATAACGACCGCTATCCTTCTACCAACTTTGAATTCTAGACATCCTGAGCTTCAGTCGAAGATGACCTTGACTGGTGTTTTCCTGACGAATGGCATGATCGCTGCTGGGGGATTTGCCCCTTGTTAGACGTACTTACTTGCCATTTATCCCTAACTTTTACCTGGATTGTACTTTGAGATTTCCAATCCATCGGGATGATTTTAGATTATGTCTCTAATTTTCGCCTGGACCGCCCTTTTGGGTTTTCAATCCACCGAGACGTTTTTTTATTTAGGCGAAGTATTTCTTAACTACGTCAACATTTGTGGGGTAGGGAAATTCCTCTCCATCCATAGTTGCAAGTTTCAAGGCACCGCCTGAGAAAGCTTTCTTAACCACATAGGGGCCGTCATAATTCGGAGTCCATTTGCCCCGGGAATCAGTGAGAAATGATTGTATCTTTTTGAGCACAAGGTCTCCTTTTCTGAAGACACGAGGTCAGACCTTTTTGTTAAACGCTTTCTTCATCCTTTGCTGATACAACTGACCATGGCATAGTGTCGTTATTCGCTTTTCTTCGATCAGATTCAGTCCATCGTGTCGACTTTGACACCATTCAGCTTCTGTTAACTTAGCTTCCATCAATACCCTGATTGATGGGATTTCTACCTCTATAGGAAGCACTGCCTCCATGCCATATACTAGAGAGAAAGGGGTTGCCCCTATTGAAGTGCGGACATATGTGTTATAACCGTGAAGGGCAAAAGGTAGCATTTCGTGCCAGGTTACAACCATCTTTTGAATAATTTTCTTGATGTTCTTGTTAGCCATTTCTACCGCTTCGTTCATCTTGGGTCGGTACGGAGATGAGTTATGGTGTTCGATCTTGAACTCAGTACACAACTCTTTCATCATGTTATTGGTCAAGTTGGATCCATTATCAGTAATGATCTGGCTTGGAACACCATAACGACATATGAGATTGTTTTTTATAAAGTGGACTACCACTTGTCAGGTTACATTGGCGTATGACGCTGCTTCGACCCACTTGGTGAAGTAATCAATGGCTACTAGGATGAACCTATGTCCGTTCGAAGCTTTGGGTTCGATCATGTGTCGCTCCCGGGATTTTTATCCTAGTACAAACGCGAAAGTGGCACCGAAATAGAGTCGCCAGCAATGTGTATTTATCCCAAGAGAGGGAAAGGAAACACCGCATAAACCTGAAGAGAAAGGAAAGAGCATGGTCTTGCGACCAAGAGAACTGGGTTCGGGAGTCGGTTACGTGAGAGGAAGGTATTAGCACCCCTCATGTCCATCGTACCCGATGGGATCCACGCTTGCTTGTCTCGATCAAAGGGTGTCGTCGTCTGGAGCTCCGCTACTACTGGAAAGGGAAAGGGAAAGGAAAAGGGAAAGGAGAGAGAACAAGGAACAAATGTAGGGAAAATAAAAGAAGTGCTCGAATGGGCCCTACCCCACTGCCTACGTATCTCATCGGGAGCATGAGAATCAGAGCGACGTAGTTCCCCTCAACGAGGGAAAAGTTGTTTGTGTTTTTTAGAGAACGGCTTACGTTCTAGCTCAGGTGTTGCAGGCTCGCCGGTCCGAGTGCGTTACCATCTTGCAAGAGAACGAGTAGGAGCACGTTTGTACGTTAAGAGTGAGTGAGATGAGAAAAGAATTCCCGAAGGAAAAACGTTATTGTTTGTTTTTGTCTTTTAGAAAGAAGTGTTTTGATTGTTTTGTGTTTTGTAACGCGCATTGTATTTAAGTCCCTCATGTAAGATCGAATGCTTCGCATAACGAACTGAGATGGGACGCACGCTAAACATTCCAAGAAAATGAGAGAAGATCCCTCACTATCTTGTTCTTGCATGAAAGGCCTAAATACAATGTTGGTTTTCCTTTATTAAGTATTTTTTACTTTTTTCTTGAAGATGAGAAGAGAAAACGCAAAGGAAACTCTAAAGGGAGACTAAAGGATCCTAATGTTATCATGGATGGATGTCCTATGGTTAGTGAGGTTTGAAAGAGGAAGCCTAACTAAAACCTAATGCTAATCCTACTCCAAACTTAATCAAAAATTAAGT
Source organism: Lathyrus tuberosus (assembly GCA_022829125.1). NCBI lineage: Eukaryota > Viridiplantae > Streptophyta > Magnoliopsida > Fabales > Fabaceae > Lathyrus > Lathyrus tuberosus. The sequence goes on from JALAZF010000277.1 coordinate 2,145,572, forward strand.
TGGACTAGGTAGCTCTAAGGGGAAAGGAATCCAAGACTTGAACAAGTCTTGAGATTCAAGGGATGTGAAAGAGTGAAATAGAAGAAAAGAGAAGAAGAAGAAATGAGAAACAAGATGGGGCAGCAAGCACATCATAATCATCATATCCAAATCACATCATAAAACATGCTTCAAAGATCATACAAGCACATCTCAAGTACACAAGTGAAAGCACACAAGAAAGGATGCAAGTGAACTTGCATAAGAAGTACAATCAAACACACATGGATGTCATATCAAAGTGAAATGAAGGAGATAGGATGAAAATGAAACAAGACCAGAACTCACATCATATCATCATCAACAATTCATATATGCAAAAGAGGTTCACATTATGCAACATGATGCACCAAAGAAGTTACAAAGTAAAAGGAATGATATGCATCACATAATTCAAACCAAATGCATCCAACAATGCTCAAGTAACATGAAAATCAAGTATAGAACTCAAGAGGCAGTAGCACACACATTAACATCATGTCAAGATCAAACTCAAGTCATACAAGATTAATCACCAAGCAACACATCCAAAGCATGCATCAAAACTAATCAAAGCAACCACTTACTATTCATGCAAGCAAGCAAAGAAACATGTGAAGCAAAAAGTGAGAACATGTCACATAATGAACCCTAAATCAAGAGGATCATAACCTCAAGCATGTTATACAAGTCAAACAAAAGGCCTCATGCATTGATGGTTTCATACAAAGGAGCATTGCACATGATTAAGTCAAACACCACAAAATTCAAGTCAAAACAACACCAACTTAGAAAATCAAGCACAAATAGGAAAATGAATCAATAAAGATGATTCCAAAGCCATAAACAAGCTCAAACAGAACATGATCACACCATACAATCATCTCAAGCATCAATCAATCACAAGTAAACAAATGCACTCAAACTAGGTCAAGTGTCTAAGCATGCTTCAATGAACTTCAAACCACAAGTAAAAATCAACCAAAAATAGAAAAGTGGTTCAATAAATTCCCAAAAAATAATCAAAGGTAATTTAACTCAGTCAAGTAACAAATACAAAAAGATTGGATCCAAAAGAGTTAAAGAGCTTGTCTAAAAGTGATCCACAAGTCAAGATGTGCAAAGAATTGAGCAAGAGTCGAGGGGTATCAAAAATCACATGAAAAACAATCAAAGGTGATCATCAAGGCAGCAACATGACATTAAAACAATCCTCAATTAAGTGTCAAAACATGGCAAAAAGGTTAACTCAATAAGGCATGGAAAGATCATCAAACATAAGCACTAGTCACAAAGGTAAACATAGGAGACACTTTGGAAAATAAAACCAGAAATAATTACGAAAATAAATGAAAAATGAAAATAAAATTCATATAAAATTAAATAAGACTTCAAAATACACACATGATTTTTTTTGTAATTTTTTAATAAAAGGAAATATTTTTAATAATTAAAAAGGAAACGAAAATAAAAAAGAAAAATATAAAAAGAGTAATAGAAATGGAGGGTGTATATTGAATGCAAACACAACAGTTGGGCCGCGAGGGGGGTGCAAGAATGAAATACGAAGCCCAATCCACAATATAACAAACTCTCAGATTTTTTAAATGAAATAAAATAAATAAAACAGAATGGAAATGTAACGCTGAATCATGTGGAACTTTATCAATCGGTACACCTCACTTAAAACGCTACAGGACAAAAATAAACAACCAACCAGCCAGGACGCGACACGCGTCCATCTCCTTCCTCCAGCCATGCAAAACGTAACAGCAACAAACCATGAATATGAAAATAGAACACAAGCTACCAACAACTTCACCACACCATATCTCAATCAAAACTCAACGAAATTAAATGAAATCAAAACCAAAAATGTAGATCTAAATGAGATGAACACAACCCTCACTAGTATGAGGTAAAACGCAAACTAAATCATAGAGAAAAGTGGGCTCAAAGGTACGGGTACCAAAATATATCCATGAATTCCAACAATATCAACGCATTCGGATTCAAACCATCAAAAAGCATCAACATTTCAAACTATTCAAATGCAGTGTATGAGCATGATCAACTGTGGAAAAGAGAGTTTAAAAAGGAGGTTGAGAAAGTTTACATAGTGGAGTTATGTCCACTGCACCTTGGTTATGGTAGCTTGAGAAAAACCAGAAAACCTTGAGCTCTACACTTCAGAGAGCACAAAAATGAGCACGAAATGAACAAATGGTCTTGAGGAGAAAATAGAGAGTTCTTGAGGAGAAGAAAAAAAGGAACCAGATCCGAAAAATGAAGCCTCCAAAGTGTCCTCCTTTTTGGTTTGGGGTGAGTTAGCTTATATATGGAGAGTTTAGGGTTAGGAGAAGGTTAGGGACTGAAGCTGAGGTTTGGAAGTTGGCTGTTGTGGTTTGGAGAGGAAAAATGAGTGAGGCGTACGATGGATGGTAGGCTCGGGCAGCTCTTGGCAAGGATGGTTTGCTTTGGTATCAGGTCTGGAATGAGGTATCATCAATGTGGTATTGGGCTGACAACTTGTACCAATTCAAACGATAGTGTTTTAATCCATTTGCATCCATTCCCTCCTTTGCATTTTGGCAAATTCTCTCTCTTGGGTCAGGCCATGCGTGTCCATTTTAAGCAAACAAAAGTGATGCGTGATGATGATGTGGGCCACGAAAATAATACAAACACAACCTGGTATAACTTGTCTTAACATTGGCCATGCATAAGAACAAAACCACCATGTCCATGGGGTGCACTTTAAGAGACAATAAGTAATTCATGAATGGCTCAAATGGTGAGAACTTGTGCTCAAAATAAACTTGGGAGATCTTAGAACAAATTCCATGTTGGAATGATCTTGGAATACCACTTGGAAGTATGAGAAAAAATGCTTTGAAATCATGTCCATGGAGCTGCCAAAAAGTAACTTAGAAAATTTTTGAGTTTTAGTGAAACCACAAATTGGAAATGTCACACTTTGAACACTTATAACTCACTCAATATCAAATCAAAAACCATGATTCTTGTACCCATTTTGAAGAGGGAACTTCATACTACAACTTTCATGTTAGAGTTTTCTCAATTCAAAGCTTGGAAGTTGATCAAAATCGAGCATGAACATTGAGGCACAAAACTGTCCAAAACAACTTAGAAAAAATTCTAAGTTTTTCACATTTTACAACTTGAATATTCCAACTTTGGGACACCATAACTCTCTCAAAAATAATCCAAATGAGACAAACTTTACATGGTTAGAAAGCTTGGAAAAAGCTCTACAACTTTCATGTTTGAGGAAAATTGAAATGAAGCTCGTATCATGATGAAAATTGGCCTGGAAGATGGTTGAATTCATGTTGAAACTTTAACAAAATGGCAACTTCCTAAAAACCTAGATTTCCAAAAATAGCCACTTTTCCACATTTTTTATTTTTCATAGATCCTTGAACATTTCTTGATCAAATCTTGGCCATGGACCATATTTGACTTGAAAATCACCATGTTGACCTCAAAAATCAGGAGTTGACTTTTCCAATGCACAGTTGACTTTTATTCCCAATTCTCCTGATTTTGAAACTTCTGATCAGTTGAAAACCCTTCTGAACCCATTGATGGATGGTTCTCCATTCCTAGACACTTGGGGACATGAGGAATGCCATGGAATCAAATCTTGCCCAAAATAAAAAATAAACTGATTTTATGGCAAACCTTAGTTTTGGTGCCCTCAGTCTAGGAGGAAATAGCACATCCTCCAAATCCCAATTCCTCTGAATATGATGTGCATCCTCTCAAACAACGATGAGATATGCCCTTTGGAGATGATAAAAACTCAAGGAGCTTGCTCATTTGGGGTTCAGATCCCAACTTTTGACTGCCTTGTATAGGAGATCATGCACTGTCCAATCTTCTTGATGAATTCTCCTTTCCCATGACTTGTGAGACCAAATGGAGATGATACATGATGTAAGAGGTCCTTGAAGCTTGTGAGAAACACTTGGTCTTCTTCTTTGGATGATCAACACCTTAGAGAATCACCTGATCACATGCCCTTATGCAAGATGCAATGTTAAATGCTTGATGCTTTGTTTTTCTATGCTTGAATGCAATGCAATGCAATGAAAGCTCATGCTAAAAGATATGAAGAAAAGAGAGGGAAAATTTTGGGGTATTACATCATGCCAATCATGTCGATTCCCCATATGGAAAAATGCCATGGGGAAGAAAGAACTCTGAGATGTGTTGGCGGTACATGGATCTTATCTGAGTATATCTGACACTTGTGACATCTCCTCATGTACTTGTAGCAATCGGATTCCATGGTTAACCAATAGTATCCTGCTCTCCGAATTTTTCTCGCCATCGTGTGTCCGTTGGCATGAGTGCCAAAGGATCCTTCGTGAATTTCTTTCATCAACATGTTTGCCTCTAGTTTGTCTACACAGCGAAGCAAAACCATGTCGAAGTTTCTTTTATAGTGTGTATCACCATTCAGAAAGAAGTTGTGTGCTAGTCTTCTGAGAGTCTTTCTGTCTTTCCTCGATGCCCCAGGTGGGTACTTTTTTTTTTAAGGAAGCACTTGATATCGTGGTACCAAGGTTTGTCATCGATGACTGCTTCAATTGTGAAGATGTAAGCGGGCCTTTCAAGGCGCACTACGTCAATCTTAGGTACGTCATTCCATTGACCTACACTAATCATGGAAGAGAGAGTGGCTAATGCATCAGCCATGTGATTCTCTTCACGAGGGATATGATGAAACTCGACTCGGTTGAAGAAGGGTAACAACCTTCTTGCGTAATCTTTGTAAGGAATCAATCCTGATTGGTATGTGTTCCAATCTCCTTTGATCTGATTGATAACCAAGGTCGAGTTGCCATATACATCTAAGTTCTTGATCCTTAAGTCGATCGCTTCTTCGAGACCCATAATACAAGCTTCGTATTCGGCCTCGTTGTTTGTACACTTGAATGTCAATCTGGAAGTGAAAGGAATGTGGGTACCCTGAGGTGTTATAATGATTGCCCCACTTCCGTTTCCATAATGATCAATAGCTCCGTCAAAGATAAGTCCCCATTGGGAACCTGGTTCTGGCCCTTCACTGGGTAGCGGTTCATCGCAGTCTTTCATTTTTAAGTACATGACATCTTCGTCTGGGAAGTCAAACCCGACTGATTCCTGATCGTTAATCGGTTGATGAGCCAAATGATCGGCTAAAACACTTCCTTTGACGGCTTTCTGAGCATGGTACTCGATGTCGTATTCTGATAACAACATCTGCCAACGGGCAATCCTTCCCGTGAGATCAGGCTTTTCAAAGACATACTTGATTGGATCCATTTAAGAGATTAACCAAGTAGTGTGCTGAATCATATACTGGCAAAGACGTTTGGCTGCCCGAGCCAGAGCACAACAAGTTTTCTCAAGCATAGTGTACCGAGTCTCGCAGTCGGTGAATTTCTTGCTCAAATAGTAAATGGCAGACTCTTTTCTTTTCGTTTCGTCTTGTTGGCCAAGTACACAACCCATCGAGTCTTCCAAGACAGTTAGGTAGACGATCAGTGGTCTTCCTTCCACTGGAGGTGATAGAATCGGTGGGTTTAACAGGTATTCCTTGATACTGTCAAAGGCGGTTTGGCAGTCTTATGTCCAAATGCAGTCCTGATTCTTTTTGAGTAATTTGAAGATTGGCGCACATGTCGCAGTCATGAGGAAAATAAATCTGGAAATGTAATTCAAACGTCCTCGGAATCGCCTGACTTGTTTTTCAGTCTTTGGAGAAGGTATTTCTTGAATGGCCTTGACTTTGTCAGGATCAACCTCGATTCCTTTCTGGCTGACGATGAACACTAAAAGTTTCCCTAAATGGACACCGAATGTGCACTTGTTGGGATTCAAACGGAGTTGTACTCTCTCAGACGCTCAAATAGCTTTGACAGGTGGGTCACATGCTCCTCTTTTGTCTTAAATTTGGCAATCATATCATCGACATACACTTCGATTTCTTTGTGTATCATGTCATGAAACAGAGTAGTCATGGCCCTTTGATAGCTTTCCCCGACATTCTTCAAACCGAACGACATTACCTTGTAACAAAAGGTGCCCCATGGGGTGATAAATGAAGTTTTCTCCATATCTTTTGACGCCATTTTTATCTGATTATAGCCCCAGAATCCATCTATGAAGGAGAAGACTTTGAACTTCGTTGTACTGTCTACCAGCATGTCTATGTGTGGTAAGGGAAAATCATCCTTTGGACTTGCTTTGTTCAGATCCCTATAGTCTACACACATTCTGACCTTTCCGTCCTTTTTCAGAACTGGTACTTGTTGGCTAGCCATTGCGGATATTCTGATGTGGCGAGAAAACCCGCGTCAATCTGTTTCTGTAGTTCCTCTTTGATTTTGATGGCCAAGTCCGGGTGAGTATGTCTTAACCTTTGTTTTACTGGCGGACATTCTGATCTTAACGGTAGAAGATGTTCCACGATGCTGGTATCCAAGCCTGGCATATCGTGTTAAGACCAAGCGAATACATCGGGAAATTCTTTGAGAAGCTTTATCAAACCTTCTTTGACAGTCGGACTGAGCAGTGCCACAATCTTGACTTCTTTTCTCTCTTCTTCTGAACCCAAGTTAACCGTTTCCAACGGCTCTTTGTGAGGTTCAATGGACCTTTCCTCCGGTCTGAGTAATCAGGAGATCTCTTCTAGAATTTCTTCGTTATTTTCTTCTTCAGCCTCAAATACCGGGAATTCAAAGTTGGGAGAAAACATTGGATCGTATGTTTCAATGGGTTTTAAAACAAGCAATCTGCATGACGGGATGATTTGTTTTTTTAGAAGAGATAGAGAGAATGCAAGAGTGTGTGCAGTGTATTTTTTGAAAACTGCTTGTTTTCATTATTTGAGTTGTTTTTAGGATTACCATTTTCTGAAAAAGAGAAAAGAGAAAACAACAATAAATTCAGAAATTACAGAACGATGTTATTTTATTTATGATTTTGTCGATTCTTGAAACTACAGCCCTATAAAACAACACTCTATCGCTTCGGGAAAAGCGAAGAGGGATATTTAAAGAAAGTGACCCCTATCAAAACATCTGTTTCACCTGGGCAAGGTGAAAGGTAAATATAAAGACGACAATTACTTAGACTTATGAACGACTTTCGGAATGTTGACAGCAATCCATTGGCGACGAACTCCTCAGTGAATCAAAAAGTCTGGTACCTTCTTTCTTGATTTGTCTTCAGAAATGACGCTGATTTCTGGTGGAACAGGAATGTGTAATCTGTCTCCCAGGCAGAGTTGTCGTAGGAGGATTCCTCAGCTATATCTTGTACAGTGTTTTCACTTTCAGGCAGATCTCCCCATCCAGTTGGCTGGATGTCTTCGAGCCTGATACGAGAACTTTCAGGAGCGGTGTACTTGACCATGAAGTCGTACTTGCCACTCGGTTGTCCTAAGGTGTCCCACACTTCTTTGGAACTGGAGGGGCCATCCCTCTCGATGACGTTGACCTCGGGAAAAGCGTAGTTAAGGAACTCTTGTCCTGTGTTCTTCGCAAACTCATCGTTATACTGGATATCTTCTGAATGCCCTGAGTAATGATCCGATGATTCGGTGGGGACGCAGGTATTCTTTTCTATGATGCTCAGCTGATATGCATCGTTCGGCTGACTCTTTTGTCCGGAGTCTCCTGGGTACGACTACCAGATAGGCAGGCCATCCATTGGGCCATAATAGTCGTGGTCAAAGTTGTCTTTCATTAGAGTGTCCTCCTCTAATGAGTTTTGTGGAGCACAACATCCTTCCAGATCACAATCTCCGTATATCATCTTGACATCTGACCTCGGTATATATCTCGGACTCTGTGCGGGATAGCAAAATGGCGTAAACACCTTTCCTTGAGACATATAACTGTCCTCGTTAAGATAGGACTTCAACTCTTCATCTGTATTGAAGGAATCACCCTCATTGATGGTATGTACTTCTTGAGACACTGGGTGAAGAAAACCTCCACTATGGAAAAAGTTCTGAATGGGATGAAGACTTTCAACGTTAGCAGCAGTCTGGGTACGGGTTAAGGAAAAACCAAGACCTTCCTTTGCCTTGTTATCAGTAGGAATGACAAACTGTCCCCATCCTTTTGCATTGTTACTTTTGATCACTTCGAGAGCATCTTTGTACGAGGAAATCGACGTTCCTTTTTCTGACTTGTTGTCGTTGCTCACCGAAAGTGCTTGGAACTGGGTTCCTACAACCTCCTCATGTTTTACACAAGTGGACGATGATAAGTTACTCACGATCAAAGCTTGCTCTCCATAGACTGTGACTAGTTGGTCATTCTTGACGAACTTCAGCTTTTGTGAAGTGTCGAACTAACTGCCCCAACCTCTTGTATCCAAGATCTTCCAAACAAACAGCTGTATGCTGCCCGGATGTCCATGACCTGGAAAGTGACTTGGAAAGTGTGAGGACCGATAGTTATGGGAAGGTTGACTTTGCCGATAACTATTTTTCGAGTCCCGTCAAAAGCTTTGACGATGACCTCACTGCCTCTCATCAGAGATCCTTGGTATGATAATCGCATCAAAGTAGATTTCGGCTTAACATTCAGAGCCGATCCGGTGTCTACCAGTATACTGGCTAAAGCATCATCCTGGCAGTTGACTGTAATATTGAGTGCCATATTATGATTTGGGCCCTCTTTCGGAAATTCCTCATCACTAAACCCCAAGTTATTGCATGAAGTGATGTTGGAGATGATGCTGTCGAATTGTCTTATTGTTACATCTTGTTCCACAAAGGCTTGCTCTAAGACTTTCTGAAGAGCTTCCCTATGAGCTTCGGAACTGAGCAAAAGAGATAGCACAAAGATTTTTGAAGGAGTTTGCAACAGTTGATCAACAATGTTGTATTCACTCTTCTGGATGAGCTTCAGCATCTCATCGTTGTTCTTTGAAAGGTTGGGACTACTGGATTGACCGACTGGTTGATCAGGAACTTCTATATGAGGTTCCTTTTCTTTGCTGGGTTCTCCAACTCCTCGGTTGAAGATTCGACTGCTCCGTGTTACTCGATTGATGTCTGTAATATTCACGACGGAGGGTAATGGAACTTCTTTTCCATCCTTAATTGTTGTTGCACCGTATTTGTAAGGGATAGCCTTATCGGACTTGTACGGTACTGGTCCCGACAGATAAATAACTACAGGAGCCTTCTAATTTTTTTGACCATTGTAGCCGGCCTCAATTGGTTCGAGGTTGAGAATCCTTCCACCATCAAGAGGAATTCTTGATTCATGGAGTAGAGGGATTATGGCACACACATCTTCGGCCATTTCTCGCTTAGGGATCAAGACAACGTCTTTGCCTTGATTAGGATGATAGTCCAACATTGAACCAGAGCTTGACCACGGTTGAATCTCCTTATGGTTTAACTGACTTTGAAGGCCTGGCCGCTCGAGGTAGCATCCTTGATTATTTTCTGAGCAAATTCTACAGCGTAGAGTTGTGTGGTGGCACCCGGCCACGTCCACTCTGTATGCAGTGTAACCTTACTAGATCTGTTTCCATTGATCAGACATCCTGATTCTGATGCCTAATAGGGTTCCCGTTTATCATGTTGACTTGTTGCATGTCTTCATCTAGATAGATCGGAAGCCACCAGTGGTTCAACAAGTGTTGAAGCGTTCTTTGAATGAGTGCACATCCTTGGTCACTCTCACGACACACTTTACAGTTCTGATATTCATGTGAAGTTAGAAAACCGAGTTGGACTTGCTTAGCGTGTAATTCCACCAAGCTGGTATTCATCAAGCGAATATCAAAGATTTGAATCATATTCACTTGATAATGACTTTTATCGCGGTAATCCTGAATCCATCCAAGATCCATCTGACGCTGGAGGGCCTCTTGTACAAAAGAGCATCCCTGATTATTTACTGAGCATGTCAGATAGAAATCGTACTCGTACCGTGGCAGATCATGATATTGGCTTTGCCTTAAGTGCATTGTCACCAAGTTGACATTCATCGCCAGGATGTTGTGGTTTTGAATTATGTTGGAATTCGTATAAGTTATGTTGACCTCATGAATTTGGTGATCTTGGATCCATCTGAGATCCATCTGTTCCTATAGAACAGATTGCACCACAGAATATCCTTGATTGTCTTTAGAGAAGATATCACGCTGGTGATAGTTATGAGACGGTACATGACCATATCCATTTTGTCTACAATGCATCTTGCCCAAGTTGGTTCCCAATAAGAGTACATCGTGAATTTGATAGTTGTGCTTAGACTCTTCTTCTATCAAATTGACCGCAGCTTTTTCGTGCTGAGGCAACAGGTTCGTCTGAACATTTGGATTTGTATCCTTGAAGGATAAGACCCCGCTCCTGACAAGCTTCTGCACATCGAATTTAAAGCTGAGACAAATTTCTATGTTATCCCCTGGTCCTCCTTGATGGTAAGGGCAAGTCTGATCCGTTTTGAACCAAAAAGGTGGATTTTTCGGTATTGCAAGAGGAGACCTAGTTTAGACGTGCCCCTTGACCAGTAATAGTGGAAACAATTCCGCGTACAACATTGGGATAGGGTCGAACCCTGGTGGTTGCGTTGTACGGTTGTTGTTGTACTGAGGACGAGCCTGCTGAAGAGGTTGTTGTGTCCTTTGCTGATATTGTTGTTGAATCGGTTGGCTCTGAACAACCTGAGGTTGATACATAGGAACAGGTGCAGGGTTGATAGCAGGAGTTACAGCTGCTACTGGTTGGTACCATCACCTTTGCTTTCCGAGAGAGATATTGCCAATATCTTGCTCTTTTTTCTTAGGGAGAGCACTACCGTATCTTTTGGTACTTCTTGATGATCCAGTATCTTTAACTAAACGTCCTTCTTGGATTGCTTCCTCGAGACGAACTCCCATGCCCACCATATCAGTGAAGTCACTGGACGCACTGGCGACCGTTCTGTCGTAGTAAAATGAGCTCAAGGTTTTTAAGAAGATCTTTGTCATCTCTTTTTCCTTAAGAGGTGGAAAAATCTGAGCGACAACTTCACGCCATCTCTGAGCATATTCCTTAAAGGTTTCCTTATCCTTCTGTGACATGGCTCTGAGTTGATCTCTGTCTGGCGCCATGTCTAGGTTATACTTATACTGCTGAACGAAGGCAGCGCCAAGATCTCGAAAAGTGACTATCTTGGTGCGGTTTAAACCCATGTACCATTTGAGTGCGGCACCGGTTAAACTATCTTGGAAATAGTGGATTAGTAGCTGTTGGTTCTCTGTCTCAGTTGACATCCTCCGAGCATACATCACCAAATGACTTTGAGGGCAAGAGTTGCCCTTGTATTTTTCAATTTCGGGCACCTTGAATTTGTGCGGAACTTTCACATTGGGGACCAAACAAAGGTCTGCGGCGTCCTTTCCGAATAGATCTCGACCACGAATGGCATGCAGTTCCTTCTGCATCTCCAGGAATTGTTCCTAGAACTCATTCATTCTTTCGGACATACTTTGGTTTCCACCAGAAGGTATCTATGGAATCTTTCCTTCTGGGACAGTGTGTACCACGAGTGGTGGTATAGTAACTACGAAAGTGACTCTTGGCGCTTCTCTCTCCCGAAGTTTGTAACCTTCAAGAGTTGCTGTCATGCCCCTTGCATCTTCTCTTTCCCAAAGTTTGTAACCTTCAGGCCCAGCGGCTCCTGCTGCAGTTTCCGGATCTTCCGTGATCGGCAGAATATATCCTTCCGGGATATAGTTAATAGGCATGCCCCAGGGACGATCTTTAGGCCTGTTATACCGAGGATCAAACTTTTCCACTATGGGCGTAGATGTGATCTCTGAGATCACAATCCTTTGTATCTGAGCTGCTGCCAGAGCTTGCATATCATTGTGAAGTTTCCTCAAATCTTCTTTCAGAGCGTCGAGTTCTTCTCTCAACTCTCTATTCTCTTCCTCAAGATTATCCATTTTCTTTTGTCGATTGGCCCGAGAATTGTAAGAATGAGACAGTTTGACTCCAGAATCGAGACACAAACATGAGATTCGTAGGTAAGAAGAATGCGTCATGTGAGAATGATGAATGATATGCAATGATTATATTAATAATCTTTTGTTTAATCAAAAGAAACCTCAAGAACTGGATTGCAAATATCATACAGTGGGGAAACCCCGTTTTATTGAATTCAAAGATTGCGGAAATGGAAATACAGTAATTTACAAAGTCCTGTAAAAGGAAAAATCTAGACTTATGGATCCTGAGTCCTCTCAGAGGAGAGCTCAAGTGCTGGTTCTGGTATTTTCCTTTTCTTTGACCGGGGCTCTTGGGCCATTGTCGGGTTATCATCTTTTTTCCAAATGAAAGGAGCGAGCAAATTCCTTCGGTCTTCTTGATTTTCTACAGTATGTTGTTCTAAAATCTCGATCAGAGTATCTTTTTTTAACAGTTGCTATATTTTGTTACACTCCACACTGAGAATACGATACTTGTTCTTCCAAGACTTCTTCTCCTATTGAACTTTACTGAGAGTGACCTGGAGTTTTTCCATATCAGACATAAAATAAAGGACAGGTTCCTTTAACAGAAGAACTTCTTGACGAGGGTAAGGCATCCTCAGCTTGAGAGCTCTAGTTTATACCCAATGGAGATAAGGTTCCACAGAGACACAATCTGGTTTTCCTAGAGACTCTCTTCCTTTCCTGTGAACGTGTTTCCAGGCATGCACTATTTCCGTCTTTAGTGCCCTGTCATTTTCTCCTTCCATGAAGAAAAGACCTTCCAGATGAACATTACGTGGGACATGTCTCATCGGGTATCCGAATTGACGACGAACTAAAACTAGATGATAATTGATTCCTCCTTTAATTCCTATGAGGGGTACATTAGGGAAGTTTCCATAACGGTCAATGATTCTTATCCCGTCATAGATCCGATTATACCAATCTATGTCAGAGTTGGTAAGAGACATGATTCTCTGTGACCAACGTAAAGTACTCTTATGATCCTAAAAAGCAGCAGACTTATGTAAATGGGAAGTGAACCATTTGTATAGCAGGGTTACACAGCATGTGATCATTCCTCCGCTGTACAAATTCCTTAGGTGTACAGAATGATAAGCATCTGCGAGCAAGGTCGGTACAGGGTTTCCAATCAGAAAAATCCTAATGGAATTGATTTCAACGAAATCATCAATGTTGGGAAACCGAAATAACCCATAGGTGAGCAAAACAAAGACGCTCTCGAAAGCAGTCACGTTCCCTATACTAGCAAAGTACAGAACCTTCTTTACCAGAAACTTGGCTGGTAAACCTTGGATTCCACCCTTAGTGGTCATGTGAGTCTTGACTTCTGACTCGTCCAAATAGATTGCTCTTGCAATGGTTTGATCCATTGGAATTTCTTCCAGTCCAGAAAAGGGAGCTTGGTCAGTGATGGGTAAATCAGTCAGGTGAGAGTATTCCTTCAGTGTTGGTGCAAGTTAATAATCCAGGAATGTAAAACAGTGATAAACCGGATCATAAAACAGGATTAGCGTGGACATGATTCCTTCATTTACATGGACCCTTAACAGAAACAGCAGTCCTCCGTACTTAGCTCTGAAAGCATCAGGGTTGGTGATCATCCTTGCCAACCCTCTCAAATCCTTTAATTTTGGAACCTTGAAGGTGTACTTGTGAGTCTTCCTTCTACCGAAATCCATAACGCAATCTTTTTCTCTCTGATATTTGCAATCATTGCCTTAGTTTAATTTGAAAAAGAGACTCTAAAAGAGAACATTTTTCTTTGTTTAAAGTTTTTTAACGAAATGAATGCATGAATGCAACACACAAAAACATAGAAAAACACATGGGGTCAAAGGTTCGGTGTCATGAAGTCATGGTTCTACCCATCCCCAAAGGTTGTACTAGTGATTTTTTGTACCTGTCCTCACAATCATTGACCCCTCTTGGGATAACAACAGCAGGCTAGTTCACCCAAGCGAGCTGCAGTATCTTAGAGTAATATCAAATGAGGGCAGTATCGCGTGACAACTATTTCTGATAGCTTCCGCACTACAAAATAGTAACATGGTCTCAGCCTACTAAATCTTCAGTTTCACGGATACCACAATCGAACAATCTGCTTTCAACAACCGAAGTCGTTTAGACATTGAATCCGCAAAGGGTATCTCCACTGATTCGATGGTGATCGGGGTCTCTTATTTGGGAGTCAATCCTTGTAAGATTACTCGTCTAGTTCCATCACTTATCTTAGGTGTCACTCAAATTTTCCAGATGCGGCATCACCCGCAGTCCCATTAGCAGAAAAATAAACACGGATATCAATTAGGCAAAGCGATATATATATATATATATATATATATATATATATATATATATATATATATATATATATATTCATTCCTAAAACTAACATCCTAGACCTCTTAAGAGCTATAGTCCTAGTCATATTCAGACAATGACTCCCTAGCAGAGTCGCCATTTTACTGTAGCGAGTGATTTTTGTCGGTGACGCGACCACCTTATCGCTGAAGTTGGGTTTCTCCCCAAAATGAGGAGGGGGTGCTACTTTCTGATTTCTTATTTATCCCGTGAAGCTGGAAGGGAAAGGGAAGCTATCTAAAATTAACCTTGCACGCGAATGTTTAACTGAACAAACACATTAAAGAGATTGGGGGGTCCGGGGTCAGGTTATACAATGGGGAGTTGTCAATTACCCAGCCTATATGTGGTTATCCACAGGATATTAGCTTTAGGCTTCGCTTTATACTTGATAGTGTTTATCCGTTAATGGGTTGGCAAAGTTTCTTGGGAAATATGAGTGATTGAGTGAGTTTTTGTTGATGTTCGGGTGTTTTTGGCAAGGTATTGGACCTAAGGTTTGATATGAAGGTACTGGACCTAGAGTTTTTGATTAGTATGCTCGCTAAGATTTCGCAATCTTAGGCCTACGTATTCCCTTTTAAACGAAACAGGGAAATCAGAGCAATCGTAGTTCCTCCTATTCTAAGGGAGGAAAAAGATGTTTTGGTGTCTTGTTCAAAGCCCAAGACTGAAGCTAAAAGATTTTGACTGAGAGAGAGTTTGTCATCTCTAAAAAGGGATTGGACTTCCTTTGAGGGGATTGTTGATTTTTGTGTGCCTTGATCTAAGCCCAAGGTTGAAGCTAAGAGGTTGATTGAATTCACTGGGGAAGTCCTTATACAAAGCCTAAGAGGAGACTGGAAATGACCGACTCAAAAAGAGAGTGTTTTTATATGTCTTGTACAAAGCCCAAGATTGAGGCAAAAGAGAGGCTGACTCTTTGGGGATATCATTATACAAAGCCTAAGAGGAGGCTAGAAGTTTGACTTTTTCGGGGGAAGTGTTTTATCTGTCTTGTGCAAAGCCTAAGATTGAGGCTAAAAGGGGATTTTGACTCCGCTGGGGAGGTTTGTATGTGTCTTGTACAAAGCCCAAGATTGAGGCTAAAAGGGAAATTTAACTGACTCAGCTGAGGATATTTTTTATGTGTTTTGTACAAAGCCCAAGATGGAGGCTGAAATGAGTTTGACTCTGCGGGAGAGTATTATCTGTCTTGTACAAAGTCCAAGACTGAGGCTAAAAGGGAATTTATTTCTCAAAGCCTAAAGAAAGGCTGGGAGGAATTGACTCTGCTGGGGAAGATGTTTGTCCCAAGCTTAAGAGAAGGTTACGAAGATTTATGTCTTGTACAAAGCCCAAGATTGAGGCTAAAATGGTTTGACTCAACAAGAGAGTGCTTTTATTTGTCCTGTACGAAGCCCAGGATTGTGGCTGAACAAGCTGGAGAAATCATCATACCTAAGAGGCATTTAACTTCTGCTAGGGGAAATCCTTATACCAGGCCAACAAGGAGGCTGGAAAAGATTGACTCAACAAGAGAGTGACTTTATCTGTCCTGTACAAAGCTTAGGATTGAGGCTAAAAAGGGTTGACTCAACAAGAGAGTGTTAAAAGGTGATTGACTCAACAAGAGAGTCTTGAAAAGTTGATGGACTCAACAAGAGAGTCTGAAAGTGATTAACTCAATAAGAGAGTCTGAAAAGGTCAGCTCCACTGAGGAGAATCATTTGTACAAAGCCCAAGAGGAGGCTGTCTGTGCTGAGGAAAGGAAGGATCATTATACAAAGCCTAAGAGGAGGTTATCTTCTGCCGAGGATTATTGAGATTCTTAGGCATGTCCATGTGGGGAATCAACTCTTGTTGAGGGTTCCAGAAGATTTGAGATATCAGAGCCTTGAGGTTTTGATAGTGTCATACTGATGATAAACTGACCCTGGTTGGGGAACTTTTTTAGGAGATAGACCGGGTTTTAACTCAGCTGGGAATTGATCGGATGATCAGGGTTCCTTCCTATGTTTGTAAGGAACTTGAGAATTTCTTTGAGACTCAAGGCGATTCAGACTGTCCAAGTCTGCTGGTGTGGAAGAGTTTTATCTTTTGTATGATGCCCAAGAGGAGACAAGTATTTTAAGGGATGAGAATCAACCCTAAATTGGTCTGTGATTTGACACTGGAAAGACTGCTCTAGCAAAGGATGACTAAGTTCTATCTTATACCTTTAAGAGGTCTTCAAGGTCCTTGTATTAAGCCCAAGAGAAGGCATGAGAACTTCTAAGAAGCCGAAGGGTCCTTGTACAAAGCCCAAGAGGAGGCGGGGATGCTTTTAGGAAGCCTATGGGTCCCAAACCAAGAAAAGCTCAAGAAATGTTATTCACTGAGAATAGATCATTTAGTGAAAGTTCTGAGGTTTGAAGAAACTCAAGAGATGCTATTCACCGAGAATAGATCAAATCCGGGGAGTAGAATTTCTTTGACAATTTCTAATAGTGACAGTCTGAGAAAAGGTTCACGGAGAATAATGCCTTTCTCTTTGTTCCATATTGTTTAATCCCAAGAGAAAGCAAGATTGTATCTAGAAATCCTATGGGGATCTAGTTTTGACTGTATTTAAAGAGTGACCAACTGGCTTTACCTAGTTTTAGACCTAGTTGTCGGGGAAAACTCAAAATAACTAAAATAGTATATATACATTTGATATATGACAAGTATTTAAAAGGATATGA
The DNA here is from genome assembly GCA_022829125.1 of Lathyrus tuberosus. Classification (NCBI taxonomy): domain Eukaryota; kingdom Viridiplantae; phylum Streptophyta; class Magnoliopsida; order Fabales; family Fabaceae; genus Lathyrus; species Lathyrus tuberosus. Next base: position 2,162,680 of record JALAZF010000277.1, read on the forward strand.
AAGAAGACTTACCGTGCGCAGCTTCCCACAATACGGTTATATATATGAAAGCGAATAAATTAAAGCTGCTAAAACTTACAGGTGAGCAAGCTTCCATGCTGTATTGTTAGTTGTTCAAAGAAATTAAAGAAATTTTTGATAACAACATGAATATTGAATCGAAATCAAAAGGGAAATTGTTTTGAAGATATTGTGGGGGCTTATACTCAAGGAGAGGCCCAAGTTTTAATAGTGATCGCACCGTTGTTTTGAATATCGCATCGGGACTTATACAATGACTGAGGCCCAAAGAGGTTTATTTACAAAAGGGATGGGTCTTACAACTAAAGGAGAGGCCCAAGAGTGTTTTGAAAAAAGAAAGATGGGACTTGCAACACGAGGGGAGGCCTAATTGATTTTATTTTGGAATGGCGATCACGCCGAGATTTTCTAAAGCACAGTGGGACTTATACAATGACTGAGGCCCAAAGAGGTTCCTGTGCAACAAGGGTTGGGTCTTACACTCTATTAGAGGCCCAAATATTATTTAAAGAAAATAAATTGGACTTACAACACGAGGGTAGGCCCAGTTAAAAATAGTTTGAAAACGACGATCGCGTCGAAATTTCTGGAACTGTATCGGGACTTATACAATACACTGAGGCCCAAATTATTTTATTTACTAAGAGGTGGGACTTACATTCTATCAAGAGGCCCAAAGAATGTTTTGAAAAAGATTGATGAGGGTGAAATCTATCAAAACCCTAATTTTGTTAAAAATGGAATTAATTTTGATTAAAAATTAATAAAATCATTGAAAACATGTGAGAAATGAGTTGTGATTGGGTCAATGTTTCAAAAATCATGTTTTTATCCACAAAATGATTGAAAACCATTTAAGTTTGGAAAATCAAGAGAAAGAAAATTTTTAAGATGTTAAAAAACAAATAAAAATTAATTATTTTCAAAAATATCAAATATATGAAATAAATAATATTTTTGGGAAATTTTTGTAAAATAAAATATTTTAACATTTTTGTGATTTTTGAAAAAAAGAATCAACTCAAAATCATTAAAATTCAGAGAGAAATTAATTTTTGAATCAATTAAATAAAAATAATAAAAATTCAAAAATTCAAAAGTTTGAAAAAGGGCGCCAAGAACACCTTGTTCTTGTCCGCGTGCCCTATTTTTGTCTGATTTACATTTTCTCATCATTCTCACTGAATACTTGATGAAATCACACAATCCACATATCAATCTGCTCGTTTTCAACTCACGATCATGTTTATGGTCTTTAATTTCATTTATTTTAAGTATGGGATGAGAAATCAAAGAGAAACCTTAAGAAACCTAATTTCTACATGAAGGCTAAGAAATTCCATACACGATTCATACAAAGCAATCAATTGAGGGGAAACACTCTATACATGATTATGAACATATGGCAAAATTATTGTGCAAGGAAATATGCATGAATCATGAGATGACCAAGGTTAGGCTTACTTGTATATCGTGGTAGCAAGAGCAATTTAATTTTTGAGTTGGAGGTGTTACAGATGAGTTGTGATAATCTGAACAACTTCCCTACACCATATGGAGTGTGTTTGGACCCTTGGACCTGCTTGGAGATGGATGGATCACTTATTGGTGTGTTGACTGATTATAGGCCTCAAGTGGATTTTGAGGTCTATGATTTTGAACTTCCAGAAATATTTTGAGTGTTTGATCAGCTCAAATATGTTATGTGGGAAGTGTTTGAGTGAATGGTTTGGTTGGAATTGCTCTCAAACTTAAAACTCGATAGTGACTTGAGTTTAAAGGCAAATTTGGAGTGAAATAGGTGATTTTGAGGAAAGCATCAGTTTGGGTGCTTTGGTGTACTCAAACTGATCATAATTGAGGCCTATTTATAGTGTGTCAAGTTTGTTTTGGCATCAATAGTGTATGGCAACTGGTACAGGTCTGTGGCCAACTGTGATCAAATGGAATCTCAAGTCTCCTCTAGCCATTGACTTGAGGTTAGAGCACAGGCCTAAGGTTCTTTGGTTCAAGGATAAGTTTTGACTGAACTTGGATAACATTGTCTTGATGAATGCCACCTCTATACATCAGTTAAATGCTTTGAAACAAAATTTAATATTTGAAGCATCTTTGAATTTAGGAGTGTCATGCCTAAACATAGCTCCATGGACTTGGGAGGCTGGTAGATCAGAGCTTGTCCCTTAGTTGTTCCCCCTTGAGGTGTGCAGATGGATTACCACGCTTGAGGTTATGCACAATGTAACACCCCAATTGCCATCGCGAATAAATAATACATAAATAAAATCAGAGTAACTAAAAATTTATTTTTCTCCGACAAAAACAGGGATCCCACATTTTAAAGTAAGAAAACACAATCCCTGCTCAATTATTTGATACATAACACATAATAGAGAAAATCATTAACGGGAAACTTTTTCCATATAAAGGGAAAGGTTAATTATGGAATAAAGCGGAAAGATCCATAACCGACTTGTTTTACAAAATAAATCATTTTATAACATCAACTATATATACAAAAGTACTACCAAATACATTCAACAAATGTTTATATTATATATATAATTGTTCCCCGACTCCCGTGCTACGTATTAGAGCAGACACCAAGACCGACAACAGAACGGAGGGCTAATCTCCACAAAAAGACCTCCAGCAACTCTAATCTGCAATGCCTCATAAAGCATTATAAAACAGCAGAAGGGTGAGAAATAACAACTAACATCAAGATTGCATAATAATATGCAAACACATATAATTTCACATACATAGTTATTCTCACCACAACATCACATATTAATACACATAACATGTACCAATTATACTAACATAATCACATACTCACACATCAGGCACACCAAAGTCACAACGTATGGAAACACACCACAACATCACATAACATATGTCTACGCATAATATATATTATCCACAACCAATGCACATCAATCATCGACACATTTATTCACATACCATCTCATTAATCACATTCACAATTAACATACACAATTAATCCATGATTTATGCAAATGCACAGAGACCGACACAACGACTCTATGCACATGCCATGCGGTACCAACTTCCAATGTTTCTCATCACTAGTTCACTCAGGAACTCTGCTGGAACCATCGCTCGTTACTGAGGATCACTCAAGTAACACCCCGCCGGGCCTACGATGTTCACCCGTCGCTTTAGGTCCCCGCATGGGCACATGACGTTTATGGATTGCTTTAGGTCCCCGCATGGGCACACAACCCGATCGCCTTAGGTCCCCGCATGGGCACACGATCGTCTATAACCATCGCTTTAGGTCCTCAGGCGATTCATACCTCATATTTTCGAGGCTCGCGATGTTATAGCAGATTCCCTCCGGAACCAATCCGTCGCTCGTACCCTCATGGTACTCGACTTCAAAATATGCATATTATGATGTTTGGCATACAATGACTCATAACATTCATATGCAGACATTTACTCATCCATAATCATGCATAACTCAACCATTACAACACATTGCAATTTCTTGCCGTAAGGCCGCAAATCATCATCATCATATGCATTCACATCATATACATCACACAAGTCATACAATATCCATATCAAAAGCAACTTGCATGATAGACATCAATTACACATAATTACAACGACAAAAGTCGACAAAACAACACCATTCAAATATCATACATCCATCACCAATGCGTATCAATCATGCAAAACATTTTATCACATATATTCACATCATATAACAGCACACAAGCTACATGTTACATAACAAAAGCATATAGCATGATAACACATCAATTGCACACATTGTACGCGATAAAAACCCGACAACCCGACTATTTTTTCAAAAACACGAATTAATTAATTCCTCTTTTACTCTCCAAACCATTTTGAATAGAAAGAATATTTCATTAGCTTTCCAACGCTTCGAACGGGGACCAAAACGGACTTACGGATCAAAAGTTATGAATTTTTGAAGTTTTGGAATTTTTCATTTTTCCCAGACCTGCGCGCTGAGCGCGCTACCTGCTGAGTCTCAGCCTCAAAAACACCATTTTTAGACTTCCGGACATCCGTTTTCGATTCCGTAAAATGCTGCGATATCAGAATTCAACGTACTACAATATTTTCATCATTAAAAGGCCATCCAACACATTTTCCACGGTTGAAATATTTTGAAACATAGTTTTATCAATTTAACCCAATTCCAAACTCGATCAAAACCACTCGAAAACACACAAACAACCATTCCCGATTAAATATCAACCTATACCAATGTTACCAGACATATCCAAACACTTTTACTCGATCACAACATCAATTTGCACAAAAACATCGATATATATCAAAAACGCAAAAGTTACAAATTCAACACAATTCAATCAAACGATCATACTAAATCACGACCCAACATCACTCGAATCTACTACGCGAGTTATTCTGACTTTCGTCCGTGAAAACATCGATTTCTAATCATTTCTACCATTTCGACCTAAAATGAAAACTATAAGAAAACAACCAAACAATCCAAGAAAACATACACATATACATATACAAGTAAGATATAATCGAAACTTCTCACCCTTGCCCGATTATTCGCGCTTTAAACGGATGAATTCCTGATATCCTTCTTTTTTCCTCTTCTCCCTTTCTTTCCTCTCTTTTCTCTTCTTTTCCTTTTCTTTCTCTTCTTTCTCTTTTCTTTCTATTTCTCTCTCTCCATTTCTATTTATAATATCTAACTACCCAAATGACAAAAATACCCCTCAGCTCAAATATCTCCCAAACGCTCTCAAAATGCGATAAGACATAAACAACGATGAAAAATAATATATTGCCAAATAAAAGTCAAGAATAAAATAATATAATAATAAAATAATCAAATAGACTCGATTAAATAAAACTGACAAAAACTGGGGCGTTACAATTCTCCCCCACTTAGACATTTTCGTCCTCGAAAATCTAACCGATACGAACAACTCCGGATACGACTCTCGCATCCGACCAACAAACTAACATGCCAACACTAGGCACACCACGAGTAACACAAACTGACAAACCACCTCGCTAACAACGACTACAACAACGACACGACAACGGCAACAACCACAACGACCAAATGCAATGCCCATACAATGCACTTGACCACCAACTCACAACTCAAAGAATACACAAGTTACGAACACACAGTTTCACTCAGGAACCGAAACACAACGAGATCGTTACCATTACCATAGGTAACACTCCTCTAATTCACCGCAAGGAATTAGCCACTCGCACTCGAACCATCACCATGGAAACGAGGCAACAACACAAACAAGAACATAAAGTCCCACGACACAGCAACGTCTCAACAACATCAACAAAACCAGAATACCAAACATCCTTGTCACACATCCTTATTACAACACTGCTACGATTCACCAATCGAACGAACAACCAAAACAACCATCTACATAGTAGTACCTAATTAATATTGAAACCTTCCACTTATCACTTCCATTCTGAAACGTCCAATAGTCTCATCACTCTTACATATTCCCAATGTTCAACCTATGAACTCTTACCAGTCTCACCCGCACATGAAAAATGTGCCACATCACGCTTCCACTGCGCACTCTGATTACTCGAAACTATCAAGTCTACCAATCTCACGTCCAAAGTCTAACTCTTTCTCATATTCACCAAAAATCATTGTTCACTTTTAATATACCTAACCTCACACTCTACTATGTTAGCTTACACACCAGACATAAGTCTCTGAACTGCTCAAATAATTTTAATTCTCGGACCATCAAAACTGACATGCACTAAACTTTTGACTTAACTTTCCAAGCACGACCTTACCTTTACCAACAGGATAATTCCCACTAAAGTCATAACTCATCACAAATTCCAACCATCCTCGTTGTCTCATACTCCATTCCTTCAGGCTACCAAGTACTTTAAACTCTTGCGATTACCAAACACTTCGAGCCGAGAACCATAAAAATAATACTTCCAAATTTTCCAACACAATACAACCGCGACCAAATCCAAACCCAAAATAGCATAGATCCTTTTATAAATCCTCAATTGTCGTAACGCATAAGAAATGACTTTACCCTCTTACATTAACACCCTGACTAAACTCATCATAAACACTTCACAAAACCTCACAAACGGTTGAACAGGATCACACAAAATCAAAACTGGAGCCATCGACCATTTCTACTTCAGCTCACCCAAAACTTACTCACAACGAACATCCAAAGCAAACGACTCACCCTTTGCAAGCCAACTGAGATAATAGAACTACGAACTTAGCAAAGTCTTCCATAACCTGCAGTAACAACCAACTGAGCCCAAAAGTTTCTAATCTCCTTAACCAACTTCAGAGTCTCTCAATGTAGCACTGCATCTACTTCCGATGGATCCATAATCATACTCTCATCTGAAATAACGTATCTAAGAAAACTAACCTTTTCAACCAAGATTCTCACTTGAATAACTTAGCATAAAACTTCGTCTCTTTTCAACACTTGTAATTCAAATCTCAAACACTTTATCTGTTCTTCCTCTGAGTTTACAACAGATCCGAATATCCTCAATTAAACCATAACTCACACAATTCACTATCCTTATCAAACATTCCAAACAATTGCAATTTCAATCAAACTCAACGAAACCATACCAATCATCTATTCCCGAAAGTGAACACTTATTCTCAATCATTACCTTCGTCCAATTTGAGTTCACACTCTTCTCTCTGAGAACAACCATTAACGATGTCTAATCATTCTCTCTCAAAACTTCCCAACTGTACCAACATACCAAAGCCTCTAATCCGTATCATCTTCCAGTATTAGCATCTTCATCGACTCATCAAAACAATCCGTAATCGTTTCCTTAAATTCCAAACAATTCATTTCACCCACTATCAAAGCCGGAAAGACACGCCTATTCCATCCAACATAATTTCCGTCTGCTATCAACAAGAGATTAAGGGTGATCAGTTCCTCAATTTGCCAATAGACAGTTGACAATCAAGATGGGGCATAAACCATCTTTACCAAACTATAATAGCATTTCTTGCATCCTGTGCACAAAACTACCTAAGGCATAAATCCTTAGTCGACATAAACCTTACCTCCGCATTCCCTCCGGAATCGGGAACAATACTGTCCAAAGAGCACTTACAATCTTGCAACCAACGGCACCCTGAGCCAATGTTCCACAACTGAAGCAACTTGGAGAAGTACCAGCTTCTCCCCCACTTATCTCATTCTCACACCTGAAGACAAAGGATTAGAAAAACCAGAAAGTACTGACAGTGCTCCACACACATATCATGTACTAAGGGACCAACAGCACCGACAATATTCAACTGTCACACCAACAGACTCAACAACTCGGCCGGACGGACCGGCTTGCTTTGATACCACTAATGTAACACCCCAATTCCCATCGTGAATAAATAATACATAAATAAAATCAGAGTAACTAAAAATTTATTTTTCTCCGACAAAAACAGGGATGCCACATTTTAAAGTAAGAAAACACAATCTCTGCTCAATTATTTGATACATAACACATAATAGAGAAAATCATTAACGGGAAACTTTTTCCATATAAAGGGAAAGGTCAATTATGGAATAAAGCGGAAAGATCCATAACCGACTTGTTTTACAAAATAAATCATTTTAGAACATCAACTATATATACAAAAGTACTACCAAATACATACAACAAATGTTTACATATATATATAATCGTTCCCCGGCTCCCGTGCTACGTATCAGAGCAGACACCAAGACCGACAACAGAACGGAGGGCTAATCTCCACAAAAAGACCTCCAGCAGCTCTAATCTGCAATGCCTCATAGAGCATTATAAAACAGCAGAAGGGTGAGAAATAACAACTAACATCAAGATTGCATAATAATATGCGAACACATATAATTTCACATACATAGTTATTCTCACTACAACATCACATATTAATACACATAACATGTACCAATTATACTAACATAATCACATACTCACACATCAGGCACACCAAAGTCACAACGTATGGAAACACACCACCACATCACATAACACATGTCTACGCATAATATATATTATCCATAACCAATGCACAACAATCATCGACACATTTATTCACATACCATCTCATTAATCACATTCACAATTAACATACACAATTAATCCATGATTTATGCAAATGCACAGAGACCGACACAACGACCCTATGCACATGCCATGCGGTACCGACTTCCAATGTTTCTCATCACTAGTTCACTCAGGAACTCTGCTGGAACCATCGTTCGTTACTGAGGATCACTCAAGTAACACCCCGTCGGGCCTACGATGTTCACCCGCCGCTTTAGGTCCCCGCATGGGCACACGAAGTTTATGGATTGCTTTAGGTCCCCGCATGGGCACACAACCCGATCGCTTTAGGTCCCCGCATGGGCACACAATCGTCTATAACCATCGCTTTAGGTCCTCAGGCGATTCATACCTCATATTTTCGAGGCTCACGATGTTATAGCAGATTCCCTCCGGAACCAATCTGTCGCTCGTACCCTCATGGTACTCGACTTCACAATATGCATATTGGCATACAATGACTCATAACATTCATATGCACACATTTACTCATCCATAATCATGCATAACTCAACCATTACAACACATTGCAATTTCTTGTCGTAAGGCCACAAATCATCATCATCACATGTCATCACATGCATTCACATCATATACATCACACAAGTCATACAATATCCATATCAAAAGCACCTTGCATGATACACATCAATTACACATAATTACAACGACAAAAGTCGACAAAACAACACCATTCAAATATCATACATCCATCACCAATGCGTATCAATCATGCACAACATTTTATCACATATATTCACATCATATAATAGCACACAAGCTACACGTTACATAACAAAAGCATATAGCATGATAACACATCAATTGCACACATTGTACGCGATAAAAACCCGACAACCCGACTATTTTTCCAAAAACACGAATTAATTAATTCATCTTTTACTCTCCAAACCATTTTTAATAGAAAGAATATTTCATTAGCTTTCCAACGCTTCGAACGGGGACCAAAACGGACTTACGGATCAAAAGTTATGAATTTTTGAAGTTTTGGAATTTTTCATTTTTCCCAGACCAGCGCCATGAGCACCCAGGCTGCGCGCTGAGCGCGCTACCTGCTGAGTCTCAGCCTCAAAAACACCATTTTTAGACTTCCGGACATCCATTTTAGATTCCGTAAAAAGCTGCGATCTCAGAATTCAACGTACTACAATATTTTCATCATTAAAAGGCCATCCAACACATTTTCCACGGTTGAAATATTTTGAAACATAGTTTTATTAATTTAACCCAATTCCAAACTCGATCAAAACCACTCGAAAACACACAAACAACCATTCCCGATTAAATATCAACCTATACCAATGTTACCAGACATATCCAAACAGTTTTACTCGATCACAACATCAATTTGCACAAAAACATCGATATATATCAAAAACGCAAAAGTTACAAATTCAACACAATTCAATCAAACGATCATACTAAATCACGACCCAACATCACTCGAATCTACTACGCGAGTTATTCCGACTTTCGTCCGTGAAAATATCGATTTCTAATCATTTCTACCATTTCGACCTAAAATGAAAACTATAAGAAAACAACCAAACAATCCAAGAAAACATACACATATACATATACAAGCAAGATATAATCGAAACTTCTCACCCTTACCCGATTATTCGCGCTTTAAACGGATGAATTCCTGATTTCCTTCTTTTTTCCTCTTCTCCCTTTCTTTCCTCTCTTTTCTCTTCTTTTCCTTTTCTTTCTCTTCTTTCTCTTTTCTTTCTATTTCTCTCTCTCTCCATTTCTATTTATAATATCTAACTACCCAAATGACCAAAATACCCCTCAGCTCAAATATCTCCCAAACGCTCTCAAAATGCGATAAGACATAAACAACGATGAAAAATAATATATTGCCAAGTAAAAGTCAAGAATAAAATAATATAATAATAAAATAATCAAATAGACTCGATTAAATAAAATTGACAAAAACTGGGGCGTTACACACAAAATCCAAATTCGTGCAAATATTTGAAGTATGCAACATGGACTACAATCTGAGCTTTGAATGGGAGAAAAAGGCTTTAGGGTTTGGGAGATATGGCCTTGCAAAGTTGGTACCCTTGCCACTTTGTTCCATAACTTAGAAAAATTCTAAGTTTTTTATGGTTACCCCTTTTACAAGTCAACTCATTTTCTTTGATTTTTCTTGTTGAATGATGATTCAAATCACATATTAACATTGTTTTAGGTTCAAGGAACCATAATTGTGAAAAATTCTAAAAAGTCAAACTTGATTTTGTGCACAATTGACTTTTTATCGGATGAAATCCAAATTGTGCGATCCTTTGTGAAATCAAGTCCTTGACCTAAATCAAACCTAATTGATATATTCCATAGGTGTTATAGGGTGTATTTAATCATGTCCCAAGGTTTGGGAGCATGTCTTAGTCAAAAGTCAAAGGTACAGTTGACTTTTTCCTCGAAACCCTAATTGTGGTCCTGATGAAATTGAAACTTGTGGATCAAGCTTCTTGGATTAATCCATTGTTGTAAATGGATCAATGTAGTGTATTGGAGACCCTCAAATCATGTCTTGAGGTCTTGGCTCATGTTTTGTCCCAAAAGTCTACTTAGGGGTGAATTAGGTGAAGAAACCCTAATTCCTGATCTTTTTGTCAATGCATCCCCTAAGGCTAAATTGACTTGATGATTTGGTCCATGAGGTCCCTTGGAGTATCTTGGGTTGTGATTTGAAGCAGAGGGTCATGCCCAGATGAAAACTTCCATCTGGAGGCCTTAGTCGACCAAAAACCCTAATTTGGTGACACTGGCAATCTCGAGGCTTGATCCACTTGGAATGTTGCAACTTTGTGCTTGATTCTTGAGGTGGGAGTCCTCTTGATCCTTTATGGGTATTTGAGAGGTTAGACAAGTTGAAGATCATGTCATTTCTTGATTGATCCCTTGTCTAAGTGCCCTGAGAAGGCTCAAAACCCTAATTCTTGATTGTAGTGAATGCTCAACCATCTTTGAGGAGATTGATGAGGTATGATGGTTCATCCATATTATGGTATTGATTTACACAATGATGGGAAATCTTAGTGGTCAAAATTTGGGGTATGACACTAGGGGAAATCCTTATACCCGGCCTACGAGGAGGCTAGAAAAGATTGACTCAACGAGAGAGTGACTGTCTTGTACAAAGCCCAAGATTGAGGCTAAAAGGGTTGACTCAACAAGATAGTGCTAGAAGGTGATTGACTCAACAAGAGAGTCTGAAAAGTTGGTTGACTCAACAAGAGAGTCTGAAAAGCGGTTGACTCAACAAGAGAGTCTGAAAAGTTTATGGACTTAACAAGAGAGTCTGACAAGGTGATTGACTCAACAAGAGAGTCTGAAAAGGTTAGCTCCACTGGGGAGAATCATTTGTACAAAGCCCAAGAGGAGGCTAGCTGCGTTGAGGAAAGGTCATTATACTAAGCCTGAGAGGAGGCTAGCTTTCTGCTGAGGATTATTGAGATCCATTGGCAGGTCTAAATGGGGAAATCAACTCTTGCCGATGGTTTCCAGAAAAGTTGAGATATCAGATACCTTGAGGTTCTGATTTGGGATAGTGTTATACTGATGATAAACGGGCCCTAGTTGAGGAATTTTTAAGAGAGAGACTGGGTTTTAACTCAGCTGGGAATTGATCGGATGATCAGGGTTCCTCCTACGTTTGTAGGGAACTTGAGAATGTATTTGAGATTCAAGGGGATTTAAACTGTCCATGTTTACTGGTGTGGAAGAGTTTTATCTTTTGTATGATGCACAAGAGGAGACAAGGGTATAACGGGATGAGAATCAACCCTAAATTAGTCTGATATTTGGCACTGGAAAGACTGCTCTAGCAAAGGATGACTAATTTCTATCTTATACCTTTAGGAGGTCGTCAGGGTCCTTGTATTAAGCCCAAGAGAAGGCATGAGAACTTCTAGGAAGCCGAAGGGTCCTTGTACAAAGCCCAAGAGGAGGCGGGGATGTTTTTAGGAAGCCTGTGGGTCCCAAACCAAGAAAAGTTCACGAAATGCTATTCACCGAGAATAAATCATTTAGTGAAAGTTTTGAGGTTTGAAGAAACTCAAGAGATGCTATTCACCGAGAATAGATCAACTCCGGGGAGTAGAATTTCTTTGACGATTTCTAATAGTGACAGTCTGAGAAAAGGTTCACGAAGAACACTGCTTTTCTCTTTGTTCCATATTGTTTAAGCCCAAGAGAAGGCAATATTGTATCTGGAAATCCTATGGGGATCTAGTTTTGATTGTATTTAAAGAGTGACCAACATGGCTTTACCTAGTTCTAGACCTAGTTGCCGGGGAAAACTTAAAATAGCTATACTAGTATATATACAGTTGATATATTACAAGTATTTAAAAGGATATGAAAGAAGACTTACGGAGGAGCAGCTTCCCACAATACAGTTATATACACATGAAAGCGAGTAAATGAAAGCTATAAAAACTTATAGGGGAGCAAGCTTCCATGCTGTATTGTTAGTTGTTCAAAGAAATTAAAGAAAGCTTTGATAACAACATGTATATTTGAATCTAAATCAAAAGGGAAGTTGTTTCTAAAAAGATTGTTGGGGCTTATACTCAAGGAGATGCCCAAGGTTTAACAGTGATCGCACCGTTGTTTTGAAGATCGTCTCAGGACTTATACAACGATTAAGGCCCAAAAAGGTTTTTGTACAAAGGGATGGGTCTTACAACTCCAGGAGATCCCCAAATTATTTGAAAAAAGGAAAAATAAATGGGACTTACAACACGAGGGGAGGCCCAGATGAAAATGTTTTGAAAACGGAGATCGCGCTGAGATTTTTGAAATCAAAGTGTGTCTTATACAATAACTGAGGCCCAGGTTATTTTGGTTTCAAAAAGGGATTGGGACTTACACTCTATTTGAAGCCCAAAGAGTTTGAAAATGAATAATGATGGGTCTTATAGCTCAAGGGGAAGCTCAGTTGATTTTGTTACAAAGGCGACGACCGCGCCGAACTTTTAAAAATATACAGAGGGACTTATACAATGTGTGAGGCCCAAAAATTGTTTATTTACAAAGGGATTGGGTCTTACACTCTATTAGAGGCCCAAAGAGTTTGAAAATTTAAAATCAAGAGGGAACCCTAATTTTAAATAAAAATGTCATTTTTCAAAGGAAATTTAAATAATAAATGATAAAATATCAATTATATTCAAAAACAAGTTGTACACTTTGGAAAATATTTTGAAAAATTATGTTTAATAACATGAGAATTTGACATTCCATTGGTTTTGAAAGATCAAAGTGGGAATTTCATTAAAAAATGTTTAAAAACAATTAAAATGAAATTAATTACAAAAATTCTAACTATATTAAATAAATAATATAAATTGGATTTTTTCGCAAAATAAAATATTTAAACATTTTAGTGAATTTTGAGAAAAAGAATCAATTCAAAAACATAAATATTCAGAGAGAAAATAATATTTGAATCAGTTAACCAAAATAACTAAAATTCAAAAATTTGAATTATGGCGCCATGAACACCAAGTTCTTGCCCGCGCCCTCTGTTTTTTCAGATTTGCATTTTCTCACTTTTCTCCATGATTTCTCAATGGTTTTGCACGATTCAAGTACCAATCTTGTTCGCTTTTGAACAAGGATCACAGCCATATAGATTAATTGCATTTATTTTGAGTATTGAGTGAGAAATCAGAAGAAAATCTCAAGAACCCTAATTTCTGCATGAACACAATGAAATCTCAAACAGGATTGATTCATGGCAATTGATTGAGGGTTATTACTCCAGACATGATTAGGAACATATGGCAAAATTATTGTGCAGTAAAATATGCATGCATCATGGAGTTTTAAGAGTTCATGCTTACCTCTTGCAGCTGGTGATCGAGTTCTATGTTAGAGGTGTTACAGCTTGGTTCCAATGATGTGGACAACTTCCTTAGGTGCTATGGAGTGTGTCTGAATGCTTGGAGTGGATTGAATTGAGCTGGAACTTGATTTGGCACCTCAACTGCAAATCTGTCAAAGGCTTGTGCAGATGGTTGGTGATTTTGAGAACCTGATGTTCCACATGTGATTTTGTGTTATGGATCACTTCTATATGTTATATGTGAGGTGTGTGAACCATTGGTTGGGTTGGAATTGCTCTCAAACTCAAAACCCGATGGTGACTTGAGTTAGAAGGCAAAATTGGAGTGAAAGTGAGATTTTGAGGAAAGCATCAGTTTGGGTGCTTTGGTGTACTCAAATTGAGCACAAATGAGCTCTATTTATAGTAGAGCAAGTTTGTTTTGCAAGCAATAGTGAATGGCAACTGGTACAAGTCTGTGGCCAATTGTGATCAATTGGAATCTCAAGTCTCCTCTAGCCATTGACTTGAGATTAGAGCACAAGCTTTGTAGCTTTGGTTCATAGATAAATTTGGACTGAATTCAGTTGGAATAGGCTCAGTTCATGCCACCTTGGTGCATCCATTTAATGCTTGGAAACAAAATTGGAGTCTTGGCATCTTTGTAGCCTTTTTAGGTTTGACATGGCGATTGTAAATTCTTGGACTTTGGAGGCTTGGGGATCAGATCATTCCCTTCTTGTTTTATCCTCAGATGTGTCCAAATTGATGACAAGGCTTGGATTGATCATATTTGGACAAATCGAGCCAATATGCACAAATCTGCCTTGTAAAAACCAGTCCAGGATGCCATGTTCTGTGGGTTGTATCTCCTTGCTCAAATGGAATTTGGAGATGATCTGGTACTTGTTGGAAAGCCCTCATGGCATACTTTAACTTTAATGTCCACCCAAAACCTGGTTTGACTTGGATCAAGGTGAAAAGTGTCCCTACATTTGGAAAAAAGTAAGGCAGATTTTGACTTAGTGAAAATTTCACTAAGTGTTGGAAAAATATCATTTTCAAGTTTTCAGCCATTTTGATCACTCCATAACTTAAAATCCATGAGGAATTGGAATGAGCTGTAGTTGACACTTTTAAAGTATGTAATAAGAGCTATAAATCCAGCTTTGGATCATCCAAAATGGTTGCTTGGATCTCAAGTTATGGTCCTTGGAAGTTGGTACCCTAGCCACTTTGTTCCATAACTTAGAAAAATTCTAAGTTTTTTATGGTTACCCCTTTTACAAGTTTACTCACTTTATTTGATTTTTCTTGATGAATGATGATTCAAATCACATATTAACATTGTTTTAGGGTCAATGAACCATAATTGTGAAAAATTCTAAAAAGTCGAACTTGATTTTGTGCACAGTTAACTTTTTATCGGATGAAATCCAAACTGTGTGATCCTTTATGAAATCAAGTCCTTGACCTAAATCAAACCTAATGGATACATTCCATAGGTGTTGTAGGGTGTATTGAATCATGTCCCAAGGTTTGGGAGAATGTCTTGGTAAAAAGTCAAAGGTACAGTTGACTTTTTCCTTGAAACCCTAATTGTGGTCCTGATGAAATTGAAACTTGTGGATCAAGCTTCTTGGATTAATCCATTGATTCAAATGGATCAATGTAGTGTATTGGAGACCCTCAAATCATGTCTTGAGGTCTTGGCTCATGTTTTGTCCCAAAAGTCAACTTAGGGGTGAATTAGGTCAAGAAACCCTAATTCCTGATTTTTTTATGAATGCCTCCTCTGAGGTTAAATTGACTTGATGATTGGGTCCATGAGGTCCCTTGGAGTATCTTAAGTTGTGCTTTGAAGAAATGGCTCATGCCTAGAGGAAAAATTCCATCTGGATGCCTTAGTCGACCAAAACCCTAATTTGGAGACACTGGCGATTTTGGATCTTGATCCACCTGGAATGCTGCAACCTTGTGCTTGATTCTTGATGTGGGAGTCCTCTTGATCCTTTATGTGTCTTTGAGAGGTTAGACAAGTTGAAGATCATGTCATTCCTTGATTGATCCTTTGTCCAAGTGTTATGAGAGGGCTTGAAGCCCTAATTCTTTATTGTAGTGAATGCTCAAACATCTCTGAGGATATTGATGAGGCATGAAAGTACATCCATATTGTGATGATGATTTGCACAATGATGGGAAATCTTGGTGGTCAAAATTTGGGGTATGAAAGATGCCCCTATTTAATCTTCTTGGGCCCGAAGGTGTGAATGGCGAAGGTATTCGGGCATTCGGGGTGCAAGACGATTAAATATCGGAATACCCAAAATTTTGATGGTGGTTATGAATGGCATTTTTCTCATCCATCTTGTTTTACTAAGCAACGATGCTTAGAAAAGGGTAAAACTTTCCCTCAATCCTGGTCTTCAACCAAGGAACTGGTCTCAGTTTCTGATATAAACTTCCCCTCGATCCTGGTCTTCAGCCAAGGAACTGGTCTCAGTTTCTGATATAAACTTCCCCTCGATCCTTTATGTGTTTCTTTTGTCAATAAACTTTCTTGACAAGAGACCCTATTTGTAGCGGTTTTCCTCAAACTTCTCGCCGAATTTTCCTGGGGAGATGCCATTTGATGGAAAAAGATTTAATGTCAGACTTGCTGGGGAACCCATTCGTCTGAATTGCAGAGGTGTTCAAACTTCTCTGTTGGAGACGCCATTTGTCGACTCCACTGGGGAAAACGAGTCTCTTGAGAGATTGCTTTCTGCTTGGGGATACTATATCATACCTTTCCTTCGAGATCTTCTCGGGGAAATGCCATATGATGCAGTCCAATTTCGAGGTTCTGATGTCTTCATTAACATTGACTCTCTTGGGAGAAAAACCAATGTGTTGTTGAGAGTCTTTGGTTGAGAGGCTTTCTCTGGGGATTTTCCTTAATCCGGGAAAGCGAAGATATCATCTTCAATGGAGAAGAGTAATGTTTGTCGAATGCCTTCTTGCCTTTCAGAGGTTCAAGTTATCAAAGTGGTCGAGGACCATCTCTATTCCAGAAATGAACTGGGAGAGAGATTGCGTAGATGATTCACTTCCTGACGGGGATAGAACTGACAACTCAATTGAGAAGACTTTTATCACTAAGGGATAAGACCGACTAAAGTGATAGTGATGCAATATGAATATGAATGCAAATCAATAATGCATGATGTATGTATGTATTTGCTGAAAAAACTGACACGACATACAGACTAGTGGATGAACACGACTGGATACTCAGCCACTACAGGGGATGAAAAGTATCATTGGTTCAAGGTAGCAATTCTGCCTTGCTTAGGAGAGATAGTCCCTGTGGGGAACAATGTTGGTCGGGCTTAGGAGATAAGAACTCTGCCGAGGGTGTTGGACGGAATATTTGCATCTGACATAGCTGATCCTTCATTCAGGTGTACTGGTTAAGAAGGAGTACTTTTATTCTGCACTTTGAGGTTCGATTACTTCTAGAGAAGCGATCGATGTTCTTTCACCGTTCAACAGTCAAAAGAAATTGTCATCTTTATTTTAAAAGCAGAAAAAAGCTTGACAAGTAAATTCATTTTTGTTTTATTTCAAGAATCGTTGATCATATTAAAAACATCATTCTATAAAGCTAAAACAAATAAGAATTACAAACAAAAGCACTAGGGCTCAAATTTTATTGATTGGATGGAAATCAGCCATGCCCGTGATTCCATAGAGTATATACAAAGTTAGAAATGGTAGTTTAAGGGAAAAGGGCTACATTGAAACATAACGACCGCTATCCTTCTACCAACTTTGAATTCTGGGAATCCTGAGCTTCCGTCGAAGATGACCCTGACTAGAGTTTTCCTGATGGATGGTATGACTGCTGCTGAGGGATTTAACCTTGTCAGACTAGTTACTAGCCATTAATCCCTAACTTTTGCCTGGATTGTACTTTGATATTTCCAATCCATTGGGATGATTTTTAATCATGTCTCTAATTTTTTCCTGGACCGCCCTTTCGGGTTTTCAATCCACCGAGACGTTTTTTTTGTTTTTTTTATTTAGGCGAAGTATTTCTTGACTACGTCAACATTTGTGGGGTAGGTAAATTCTTCTCCATCCAGGGTTGCAAGTCTCAAGGCACCGCCTGAGAAATCTTTCTTGACTACATAGGGGCCATCGTAATTCAGAGTCCATTTGCCCCGGGAATTAGTGAGGAATGATTGTATCTTCTTGAGCACAAGGTCTCCTTTCCTGAAGACGCGAGGTCGGACCTTTTTGTCAAACGCCTTCTTCATTCTTTTCTGATAAAACTGACTGTGGCATAGTGCCGTTATTCACTTTTTTTCGATCAGATTCAGTTCGTCGTGTCGACTTTGACACCATTCAGCCTTTGTTAACTTAGCTTCCATTAATACCCGGATTGATGGGATGTCTACTTCTATGGGAAGCACTGCGTCCATGCTATATACTAGAGAGAAAGGGGTTGCCCCTGTTAAAGTGCAGACAGATGTGCGATAACCGTGAAGGGCAAAGGGTAGCATCTCGTGCCAATCTTTGTAGGTTACAACCATCTTTTGAACGATCTTCTTGATGTTCTTGTTAGCCGCTTCTATCGCTCCGTTCATCCTGGGTCGGTAGGGATATGAGTTATGGTGTTCAATTTTGAACTCAGTGCACAACTCTTTCATCATCTTGTTGTTCAAGTTGGATCCATTATCAGTAATGATCTGGCTTGGAACACCATAACGGCAAATGAGATTATTTTTGATAAATTGGACCACCACTTGTCGGGTTACATTGGTGTATGATGCTGCTTCAACCCACTTGGTGAAGTAATCGATGGCGACCAGGATGAACCGATGTCTGTTTGAAGCCTTGGGTTCGATCATACCAATCATGTCAATTCCCCATATGGAGAAAGGGCATGGGTAAGAAAGCACTATGAGATGCGTGGGTGGTACATGGATCTTGTCTGAGTATATCTGACACTTATGACACCTCCTCGTGTAGATGTAGCAGTCAGATTCCATTGTTAACCAATAGTACCCTGCTCTTAGAATTTTTCTCGTCATTGTGTGTCCGTTGGTATGAGTGCCAAAGGATCCTTCATGAATTTCTTTTATCAGCATGTTTGCTTCTGGTCTGTCTACACATCGGAGCAAGACCATGTCAAAGTTTCTCTTATAGAGTGTATCGCCGCTCAGGAAGAAGCTGCCTACTAGCCTTCTGAGGGTATTTATGTCTTTTCTGGATGCCCCAGGTGGGTACTCTTGTTTCTGAAGGAAGCATTTGATATCGTGATACCAAGGTTTGTCGTTTGTGACTACTTCAATCGCGAAGATGTAAGCGGGCCTTTCAAGGCGTATTATGTCGATCTTAGGTATGTCACTCCATTGACCTACACTAATCATGGAGGAGAGAGTGGCTAGTGCATCAGCCATGTGATTATCTTCACGAGGGATGTGATGAAACTCGATTCTATTGAAGAATGGTAACAACCTTCTCGCGTAATCCTTGTAAGGAATCAGTCCTGATTGGTATGTGTTCTAATCTCCTTTGACCTGATTGATAACCAGGGCTGAGTCTCCATATACATCCAAGTTTTTGATCCTTAAGTCAATCGCTTCTTCGAGACCCATGATACAGGCTTCATATTCGGCCTCATTGTTTATACACTTGAATGTCAGTCGGGCGGTGAAAGGAATGTGGGTACCCTGAGGTGTTATGATGATTGCCCCAATTCCGTTTCCATAATGATTGATAGCTCTGTCAAAGATAAGTCCCCATTGGGAACCCGGTTCTAGCCCTTCACTAGGTAGCGGTTCATCGCAGTCTTTCATTTTGAAATACATAACATCTTCGTTTGGGAAGTCAAATCCAACTGATTCTTTATCGTCAATCGTTGATGAGCCAAATTATCAGCTAAAACACTTCCTTTGACGACTTTCTGAGCATGGTACTCGATGTCGTATTCTGATAACAACATCTGCCAACGGGCTATCCTTCCCGTGAGAGCAGGTTTTTCAAAGACGTACTTGATTGGATCCATTTAGGAGATTAACCAAGTAGTGTGACGAATCATATACTGGCGAAGACGTTTTGCTGCCCAATCCAGAGCATAACAAGTTTTCTCAAGCATAGTATACCGAGTCTCGCAGTCGGTGAATTTCTTGCTCAAATAGTAAATGGCAGACTCTTTCCTTTTGGTTTCGTCTTGTTGGCCAAGTACATAACCCATTGAGTCTTCCAAGACTGTTAGGTATATAATCAGTGGTCTTCCTTCCACTGGAGGTGATAGAATCGCTGGATTCAACAGTTTAGCGCAATTTTTGTGGTTTCGAATCACTATCGCTTGGGTACAATAGTTCGATTCATTTTTTATCCTATTAAGATGATTAAGGATGGGATATATGTAATACCCCAAATTTTGACCACTTAGATTTCCCATCATTGTGAAAATTATCATCACAATATGGATGAACCATCATGCTTCATCAGTCTCCCCAAAGATGGGTGAGCATCCATTACAATCAAAATTAGGGTTTCAAGCCCTCTCTGAGTGCTTAGACAAAGGATCAATCAAGAAATGACATGATCTTCAACTTGTCTAATCTCTTAAACATCCACAATGGATCAAAAAGGACTCCCACTTTAAGGATTAAGCACAAGGCTGCTCCCTTCTAGGTGGATCAAGTCTCAAGATCGACAGTGTCACCAAATTAGGGTTTTGGTCGACCAGGGCCTCCAGATGGAAATTTTCATCTGGGCACAAGGCAATGATCCAAAACATGACCTAATATGCTTCATGGAACCTCATGAACCCATGCATCAAGTCAATTTTGCCTCAGGGGATGCATTCATCAAAAATCAGGAATTAGGGTTTCTTGACCTAATTCACCCCTAAGTTGACTTTTGGGACAAACCATGAGCCAAGACCTCAAGAGAGGATTTGAGGGTATCTAATATACCATATTGATCCATTTGGAACAATGGATTGATCCAAGAAGCTTGAGCAACAAGTCTCAATTTCATCTGCACCACAATTAGGGTTTTAAGGGAAAAGTCAACTGTAACTTTGACTTTTGACCAGGACATGCTCCCAAACCCTAATACATGATTGAATATACCCTATGACACCCGTGGAACATGTCCATCAAGTTTTATTTAGGTCAAGGACATGATTTCCTGAAGAATTGCACAGTTTGGAATTCATCTGATAAGAAGTCAACTGTGCACAAAAGTCAACTTTGACTTTTTGAGATTTTTCACCAAAATGGATTTTTAACCCTAAAATGATGTTAATGTATGATTTGAATCATCATTCATCAAGAAAAATCAAGAAAAGTGAGATAACTTGTAAAAGGGGTAACCATAAAACTTAGAAAATTTTCTAAGTTAAAAATAAAGTGGCAAAGGTACCAACTTTGGAGGACCATAACTCCTAAACCACAAGGGCATTTTTTCTCATCCAAAGATGGATTTGTAGCCCTCATTATCACCTACAAAAACTTCAACTACAAGTCATTCCAATTCATTAAGGATTTTGAGTTATGGAGTGATCAAAGTGGCTAAAAAGTGAAAATGTCACTTTTTCCAACACTTAGTGAAATTTTCACTAAGTCAGAATTTGCCTTCACTTTTTGCCAAATGTAGGGGGATTTTTCACTTGGAATCAAAAGAGATCAAAACCAAACTTGTTCAAACAGTTGTTGTATCATGTAAGAGCTTTCCAAAATGGCCAAGAACATTGCCAAATTCAACCTACACCATGAGATACAACATTGGCAAGTTGCCTTGCTGAAATCTGTCAAGGCAAGGCAGAATTTGCACTTTGGCTCGATTTACCAAAATCAGCCAATTTCAATAGTTCCTATCCACTTGGACACCTCAGAGGATTGAATCCAAAGGGGACAATCACTGAGCCAAGCCTCCAAGGTCCAAGGAACAAGGAATAGCATGTTGAACCTAGAATGGCCAAAATAGGGACAAGACTTCAAATTTGGAATGAGGCATTCAATGGAACCATCAAGGTGGTATGGACTAAGCCATTCTCATCTAAAATCAGTCAAGACTTATCCAAGACCAAGGGGACCAAAGCTCTGTGCCCTAACCTCTAGTCAATGGCTAGAGGAGACTTGGATTTTCATTTGCCAACATTGGCCAAACCTACTTACCAGCTGCCATGCACTATTCCTTGCAAAACAAACTTGCTCTACTATAAATAGAGCTCAATTGTGGTCAGTTTAAGTACACCAAAGCCATCTAACAGATGCTTTCCTCAAAATCTCTTTCTCTTGGCAAAAATGCCTTTCTTAGCAAGGTAGCTATCGGGTTTTGAGTTTGAGAGCAATTCTGCACAAACCAATCACTCACACACCTCACATACATCACATATGAGCTGATCAAACACTCACATAACTTCTGAAACATCAATTTCATGAAATCACCAGCTGGTTGCTCAAATTTTCAAATAAGGTGCAGCTGAGGTACCACAAAATGATCCAGCCAATTTCAATCAAGTCCAACCATCCAAACACAATCCATAGGGTGTAGGGAAGCTGTCCAGATCATCACCACTCATCTGTAACACCTCCAAATCAAAAATCACTTTGAACTTGCTGTCACGACTTGGAGGTAAGCACATACTTGGTCATCTCTCAATCTATGCATATTTCCTCGCACAATAATTTGGCCATATGTTCATAATCATGCATGGAATGTTTTCCCTCAATTAATTGCATTGTTTGAATCGTGTATCAAAAATCCTAGCCTTCATGCAGAAATTAGGGTTCTTGAGGTTTCTTCGTGATTTCTTGTTGTATGTTTAATTTAAATGAAATTAAAGTACATAGACATGATCGTGAGGTTGAGACGAGCATAATGATATGTGGATTGCATGATATGATTACGTATTCATGGAGATTGGATAGAAAACGCAAATCTGAGAAACCAAGAACACGCGCGTGTTCTTCAGCTTGTTCTTGGCGCCTTTTTTCCAAATTCAAATATTTGAATTTTGTGATTTTGTTTAATTGATTCAAAAATTAATTTCTCTCTGAGTTTTAATGATTTTGAATTGATTCTTTTTTTAATAATTCACAAAAATGTTAAAATATTTTATTTTATCAAAAAATCCCAAAAATATTATTTATTTCATATAATTGATATTTTTGTAAAGAATTAATATTTTGATTGTTTTTGGCATTTTAAATATTTTTTCTACATTGATTTTGCAACTTTTAATGCTTTCTAATTATTTTGTAGGTCAATACTTAATTTTTGAAGCATTAATCTAGGATCACAATTTGTTTTCCATGTGTTAAACAATTTTTGATCATTTTAATTGAATTTTTATTCAATTAAATACATTTTGAAAACAAATTAGGGTTTTGGATTAATTCAACCCTCATAAATCATTTTCAAAACACTCTGGGCCTCTATTAGAGTGTAAGACCCAATCCTTTTTTTTGACCATGTCATCTTTGGGCCTCACTTATTGTATAAGTCCCGATACCGTCAAAAAACAAACGGCGCGATCGTCGCCTTTTCAAAAATCATCTGGGCCTACCCTCGAGTAGTAAGACCCATTTATTTTTCTTTAAACCTTTTTGGGCCTCTTGAGAGAGTGTAAGACCCATCCCCCCTTGTACAAAAACCTTTAGGGCCTCACTCATTGTATAAGTCCCTCTGTACAAGTAAACGGCTCGATCATCGCCCGTTTAAAAATAAAAATCATCTGGGCCTCTCCTTGAGCTATAAGACCCATTCAAAACACTTTGGGCCTCTATTAGAGTGTAAGACCCAATCCCCCTTTTAACCAAAACATTTTGGACCTCACTTATTGTATAAGTCCCTCTGCGTTAAAAGAAAACCTCGGCGCGATCGCCGTTTTTAAACGAAAAATCATTTGGGCCTACCCTCGTGTTATAAGCCCCTCTCTTTTCTTTAAACCTTTTTGGGCCTCTTGAGAGAGTGTAAGACCCATCCCTTTGTACAGAAAACCTTTTTGGGCCCCAGTCACTTGTATAAGTCCCTCTGTACAAATTCAACAGTGCGCTCACTGATAAAACCCTGGGCTTCTCCTTGAGCTGTAAGCCCCAAATCTTTCTTTTTCAAAGCACTTTCTCCTTTGATTTTGAATATACTGTCGTTTTCAATATTTCTTTGTCGAACAACTAACCAAACAGCATGGAAGCACTACAACCGAGTAAGTGGTTATCGCTTTCATTTACTGCTTTCATATTATAAACTGTATTGTGGGGCTGCTCACTGTAAGTCTCCTTTCATAAACTCATATCTACTGTGTAATAATAGTATAGATATTTCGAGTTTCCCCGGCAACTACGTCTAGAACTAGGTGACGCCGTTTCACTTATTCGTAGAAATAGACGCCTAGATCCCCAATAGGAGCACCAGATACAGTCTTCTCTTCGGCTGTCCTCCTTAGGAATCGTCAAGAAGCTCTACTCCCCAAGATGAATGTATTCTCCGTGAATGGCATCTTTGAGTTTCTTCCCAATTCTCGAACTTTCCTGACTTGATCTATTCCTTGTGGATAGCTTGCCTTGAATGTCTCGGGGTTTGGGTACCCACTACGGTCATAATCTTGGACCTTAACTAAGGAACCCTCTTTAAAAGCTAAAAATCGCTGGATAGTAAACCTCGCATGTTTACCAGTGGTTTTCATCTTTAAAAGAGTTATCTCTCCTAATGGAAAGGAGATGATAGACCCACGGGCTTCTTAAAAGCATCGGCCTCCTCTTGGGCATTATTCAAGGACCCTACGGCTTCTTAGAAGTATTCACAGCCTCCTCTTAGGCTTCATATAATGATCTCTTCCTCCGGGAATGATAGCCTCCTCTTGGGCTTCGTACAAGGACGCGTCGACTTCTTAAAAGTTCCCAGCCTCCTCTTGGGCTTCGTACAAATTGTCCCGACGACCTCCTAGAGGTATAGGAACAGAACCTAGTCATCCTCATAGAACAGTCCTTTCATAGAGTCTACTACTGTTTCTCAAAGCATAGTACAAAAGATAAAACTCTAGACACGGACAGTCTAACTTCCTTGAGTCTCAAAGACATTCTCAAGCACCCTTCGTTAAATAGGAAGGAAACCCGCAGACTCAGACAGTCTCGATACCCTTTGGATTTCCCGTTTCCTCAAAGAGAAGGAAATATCCCTGATCCTCAAATTAAATCCCTGTGTACAGTGTTACTCATATAAGAACTGATTTTCTCTTTTAAATCAGTATATTGGATCTGTCACTCAACTGAAACAGTTACAATAGCCTCCATCTCGGGCTTCGTACGAGATACCAAAATTCTCCCCAGTGGAGTCAAAACAACCTTTTCGCCTCTCTCTCGGGCTTTGTACAAGATACAAAAACACTCTCTTACTGAGTATAAAAGATTCTCCAACTGAGTCAACTCTTTGCTAGCCTCCTCTTAGGCTTTGTATAACGATATGCCCCACTGGGTCAAAAACTTTTAGCCTCTCTCTCGGGCTTTGTACGAGACACAAAATAGCCTCCTCTTAGGCTTTGTATAATGATTTTCCTAGTGAAAATTAGCCTCCTCTTAGGCTTTGTATAATAAAACCACTGGTTAATCCAATCGACCTTTTAGCATCAAAGCTGTGCCTTGTTCGCAGTACACAAACATCAATAACTCCTTTCCCTTCATCTAATCGCTGTAAGCGGCAAGCCTCTGGATCATCTATATCCATGCCACTGTCCCTCTTTTAGCATGAGAAATTCCTAAGGAAAGATGGCATTGCTCTACACTGAGTTAAAGTCTTCTCCTTCAGGTTAAAACCCTTTCTTCATAAATTATGGCATTGCTCGGATCCGCGTATCCCAGTTAAAGTAATTCTCCTTCTCCCCTCTTTAGAGATGACAAATTCTCTCTAAAGCCGAGGTCTTTCAGCTTCACATCTTGGGCTTTGAACAAGATACAAATCACCTTTCGCTTCATGTCTTGGGCTTTGAACAAGACACCAAAACACCCCTTTCCTCACATAGAATAGGAGGAACTACGAACGCTCTGATTTCCCTGTTTCGGTAAACGGGAATACGTAGGCATAAGATCGAAAGAAAAGATCTTAGCGAGCGCAATCAACAACAAACCCAAATCTCATATCTTCGTCAATCAAAAGCAGTAATTCAAAAGCACCAGTCCTAACATCCTAATCCTTATTCCCCGCCAGAAACCTTCTGCCCAGGCAAAAAGAAAGAGAACAGTATTGGTGAAAATACAAATAACCAGTACAAAGGCCCCCCACATTGATAGCATCCGTAACCTAACAGACCGCTGTTTAAACTCAGTATGCAAAGCAGGGTTAATTAGAGACATCTATTTCCCTTCCTTATTCAGCTCACAATAGGATAAAAAATGAATCGACCTGTAGTTAAAGCTCAAACCGCAGAGAGCGACCAGCGCTTAAGAACCGCGTCCAAAATCGCTCGCTACAGAAAATTGGCGCCCACCGTGGGGCCAATCTCATTTTGCTTTAGGGCATCATCCCCGTTTTCCACGGAAAATGGGAACTCTACCGAAGAGAAAGATTGACCTATGCTGGTCCATCTCTTAGGCAGGGAACCACAGATTGGGGCTTCCGCCGGGGAACCCATTTCTGTCAGGAACTTAAGAATCGTAGCTTTATAAGTCTAGGATGATTAGGACAAATATATATACTGCTTTTCCTAATTGCTAGACGTGTTTATTTTTCTGCTACTGGGAATGCGTGTGATGCCGCATGTGGTGAGATTGAGTATACACTTAAGATAAGTGATGGCGACGGGGTCGACCATCAACCTCAGTGGAGGCTGACCAACGCAACCCATTCACTCTTATAGCTAATGGGCCGGTTGTTAAGTCTGAGAAGCTGAGGAGCCAAACCCTTTCGTAGTGCGGAAACTATCAGAAATAGTTGTTACGCGATACTACCCTCATTTGAGGCCGGTGATCTATTCTCGGTGAATGGCACTTACTCTAAGATTGCTCTACAACTCGCTGGCGATCCGCTTGTTGTTTTGCTTTCCTGGGAGGAGCTGATGATAATGAGTACAGGTACAAAAATCACCCTAGTATAAACCTTTGGGGATGGGTAGAGCCTTGACTTCCTGACAACGACCCTCTGACCCCACTTTTTTTCTATGTTTTGTGTGCTGCATTCATGCATTCATTTAATAAAACATTAAAACATTCAAAAAACTTTCTCTTCTAGTCTCTCTGTTTTTCAAATTAAACTAAGACTGTGATTGCAAATATCAGAGAAAAAGATTACGCTAATGGATTTCGGTAGAAGGAGAACTCACCAGTATACCTTCAAGGTTCCAAAACTAGGGGATTTGAGAAAGTTAGCGAGGATGATCGTTAACCCAGAGGCTTTCAGAGCCAAGCACGGTGGTTTGCTACCACTGTTAAGAGTCCATGTGATTAAGGGGATCATGGACGCGCTCATTCAATTCTACGATCCAGTTTATCACTGTTTCACATTCCCGGATTACCAGCTAGCACCAACGCTGGAGGAATATTCTCATATGACTGATTTACATATCACTGATCGAGCTCCATTTTCTGGACTGGAAGAAATTCCAAAGAATCAGACTATTGCAATAGCAATTCATTTGGACGAGTCTGAGGTCAGGACTCACATGACCACTAAGGGTGGCACCCAAGGTTTGCCAGCCCAGTTCTTGACGAAGAAAGCTCTGTACTTTGCTAGTATAGGGAACATGACTGCTTTTGAAAGCATCTTTGTCTTGCTCACCTACGGGTTATTTTTGTTTCCCAACATTAATAACTTCGTCGATATCAACGCTATTAAGGTTTTTCTCATTGGAAACCCTGTGCCGACTTTGCTCGCAGATACGTATCATTCTGTACACTTGGGAAATTTGTACAGCGGAGGGGAGATCACATGCTGTGTACCTTTGCTTTACAAATGGTTTATCTCTCACTTGCCCAAGTCTGCCGCTTTTTGGGATTGCAAGAGTGTCTTACGTTGGTCGCAGAAGATCATGTCTCTCACCAACTCTGATATAGATTGGTGTAATAGGATTTATGAGGGAATCAGAATCATTGACCATTGTGGAAACTTCCCCAGCGTACCACTCATAGGAACTAAAGGAGGAATCAACTATCATCCGATATTAGTTCTTCGTCAATTTGGATACCCGATGAGACACATCCCACTGGGTGTTCATCTGGAAGGTCTTTTCTTCAAAGAAGGAGAAAGTGACAGAGCACTAAAGATGGAAATAGTGCAAGCTTGGAAACATGTTCATAAGAAAGGACGAGAGTCTCTGGGAAAACTGGACTGTGTCTCGGTGGAGCCTTATCTCCATTGGGTACAAACTAGAGCTCTCAAGCTAAAGATGCCTTATCCTCGTTACGGAATTCTTCCGCCGAGGGAAATTGTCATGTACTTCATGACGGAAACTGAAAGGCTTTAGGTTACTCTCAACAAAGTTCAAAAGGAAAGAAGATCTTGGAAGAACAAGTACCGTACCCTTGACGTAGAGTGTATCCAAATACAGCAATTACTGAAAGAGAAAGATGCTCTGATTGAAATTTTGGAGCAGCATGCTGTAGAGAATCAAGATGACCAAAGGAATTTGCTCGCTCCTTTCACCTGGCAAAGGAATGACAACCCGACAACGGCCCAAGCGCCCCGGTCAAAGAAGAGGACTCGGGACCCATTAGTTTAGGTTTCTGTTTCTGCACTTTGTAATCTACTGTATTTCCATTTCTGTAATCCTTTGGAATTCAATAAAAAGGGGTTTCCCCAGTGTTTGATATTTGCAATCTAATTGTCGAAGTTTATTTTAATTAAACCTAAAAACAATTAATATAATCATTGCATTCATCATTCTCACATCGTGTATTCTTCTTCCCTACGAATCTCACGTTTGTGTCTCGATTCTAGAGTCAAACTGTCTCATTCGTATAATACTCGGGCCAATCGTCAGAAAAAGATGGATGATCTTGAGGAAGAAAACAGAGAGTTGAAAGAAGAGATCGACACTCTGAGAGAGGATATGAGAAAGCTTCGTAACGACATGCAAGCCATGGCAGAAGCTCAGCTACAAAGAACTGTGATCTCAGAGATCACCTCAACGCCCATCATAGAAAAGTATGATCCTAGGTATCAGATGCCGAAAGATCGTCCTTGGGGCATGCCTGTTAACTATATCCCGGAAGGATATGTTCCGTTGATCACTGAAGATCAGGGAATCGCAACAGAAGCCGCTGGGCCTGAAGGTTACAAA
Source organism: Lathyrus tuberosus (assembly GCA_022829125.1). Lineage (NCBI taxonomy): Eukaryota > Viridiplantae > Streptophyta > Magnoliopsida > Fabales > Fabaceae > Lathyrus > Lathyrus tuberosus. Next base: position 2,191,998 of record JALAZF010000277.1, read on the forward strand.
CTTCGGGAAAGCGAAGATGCCAGGGGCATACTCAAGACTCCTGAAGGTTACAAACTTCGGGAGGCGCCAAGACTTACTGCCGTAGTCACGGTACCACCCCCTGTGGTGCACACTGTCCCGGAAGGACAGATTCCACGAACACCTTCTGATAAGAAGGAAACTATGTTTGACAGAATGGATGAATTCCAGGAGCAGTTCTTGGAAATGCAGAAAGAGCTGCAAGCCATTCGCGGTCAGGATCTATTTGGAAAGGACGCCGCAGACCTCTGCTTGGTCCCAAATGTAAAAGTCCCACACAAGTTCCAAGTGCCCAACTTTGAAAAATACAAGGGTAACTCTTGCCCTCAGAGCCATCTGGTGATGTACGCTCGGCGGATGTCAGCTCAGACGAAGAATCAGGACTTACTGATTCACTACTTTCAGGATAGTTTAACCGGTGCCGCACTCAAATGGTACATGGGTTTAAACCGTACTACGATCAGTACATTCAGAGATCTTGGTACTGCCTTCATCCAACAATACAAGTACAATTTGGACATGGCACCCGACAGAGATCAACTCAGATCGATGTCGCAAAAGGACATGGAAACCTTTAAGGAGTATGCTCAAAGGTGGCGTGAAATTGCCGCTCAAATTTGTCCACCTCTTGAGGAAAAAGAGATGACAAAGATCTTCTTAAAGACCTTAAGCTCATTTTACTATGACCGAATGATTGCCAGTGCACCCAGTGATTTCACCGAAATGGTCGGCATGGGTGTACGTCTTGAGGAAGCCGTCCGAGAAGGACGTTTGGTAAAAGACACTGGATCAACGAGCGGTACTAAAAAATACGGTAGTGCTCTCCCTAAGAAGAAAGAGCAAGATATTGGGAATATCTCTCTCGGAAAGGAAAGGCGACGTTATCAGACAGTAACAGCTGTTACTCCTGCTATCGGCCCCGCGCCTGTTCCTATGTATCAACCTCAGGTTGCGCAGAGCCAACCTGACCAACAAAGGACACAACAGCCTCTTCAGCAGGCTCGTCCTCCATATAACAACAACCGTACAACACGGCCACCAGGATTTGATCCTATACCTGTAACGTACGCAGAACTGTTTCCGTTACTGCTAGCCAAGGGGCACATCCAGACTAAGTCTCCCCTTTCAGTTCTGGAAAATCCGCCTTTCTGGTTTAAAGCGGATCAAACATGCCCTTATCATCAAGGAGGTTCAGGGCATAACATTGAGACTTGTATCAATTTCAAATCCGACTTGCAAAAGCTTGTTAGGAGCGGGCTCTTATCTTTCAAAGATACGAATCCCAATGTTCTCACGAACCCGCTGCCTCAACACGAGAAAGCTGCAGTCAATCTGATTGAGAAAGAGACTAACAATGTCTATCAAATTCACGATGTACTCTTATTGGGGACCAATCTGGTCAAGATGCATTGTAGACAGAGTGGATATGGCCATGTGCCACCTCATAACTATCACCAGTGTGATATCTGCTCTAAAGATAACCAAGGATGTTCTGTAGTGCAAGCAGCTCTACAGGAACAAATGGATCTCGGATGGATCTAGGAGCACCGAGTTCGTGGAGTTAACATGGTCTCTACGAATTCTAACGTCATTCAAAACCACGACATCCGTGTGATGAATGTCAACTTGGTGGTGATGCACTCAAGGCAAAGCCAGTATCATAATCTGCTGCGGCACGATTACAGTTCCTGTCTGATTTGCTCGGTAAACAAACAGGGATGCTTTTTCATACAAGAGGCCCTCCAACGTCAGATGGATCTTGGATGGATCCAAGACTACCATGATAGGAACTCCTATCAAATCAATATGGTTCAGATCTTCGATATCCGCGTGATGAATACCAATCTGGTAGAGTTACATGCTGAGCAGGTCCGACTCAGATTCTTAATATCACACGATTATCAAAACTGTAAAGCAGGTTGCGAAAACGATCGAGGTTGTACCCTTGTCCAGGAGGCACTTCAGCACTTGTTAAATCACTGGTGGATGCCAATCTATATGGACGAAGATACTCAACAGATTAGTATCAATAACAGGAATCCTACTCGTCGTCAAAGTCAGGATGTCCGATCAATGGAAGGTAACCTAGTGAGGTTACATTGTATTCAAAGTGGGTGTGGCTAGGTGCCACCACACAACTATGACAGTTGTAGCGTCTATTCGGAAAGTTACCAAGGGTGTTACCTTGTGAGAGCAGCTCTTCATGGTCAGATCGATCATGGAGAAATTCATCCATATCCAGGTTCAGGACCCATCATTTGGTCGCCGAACTACCTTGCCGATCAAGTTGAGGATGTTGTCACGATCTCTGGTCATCACCAGATCAGGGATGTTTTTGCCATCGTCCCTCTACTTGACGAATCTAGAGTTCCCAACCGGGAACGGATCGAGGTTACTTATGATGGTCAGAAAAATCAGAAGGTTCCCATAGTCATCTATCTACCGGGGCCACTACCGTATGAATCAGCTAAGGCAATCCCTTACAAATACGGTGCAACAATAATCGAGAATGGAAAGGAAATTCCATTACCCTCCGTCGTGAATATTGCAGACATCAGTCGTGTAACACGGAGCGGTCGAATCTTCAACCGAGGGGTTGGAGAATCCAACAAAGAAAAGGAACTTCAGGCGGAAATTCCTGATCCACCAGTCAGTCAATCTGGTAATCCTGACTTTTCAAAAGACAAAGATGAGATGCTAAAGCTCATCCAAAGGAGTGAATATAACATTGTTGATCAACTGTTACAGACTCCTTCAAAGATCTCAGTATTATCACTGTTACTCAGTTCAGAAGCACACAGAGAGGCTCTACAGAAAGTCTTGGAGCAAGCCTTTGTGGAACAGGATGTAACAATTAGACAATTCGATAGCATTGTCTCTAACATCACTTCCTGCAATAATTTGGGATTTAGTGATGAGGAATTACCTGAAGAGGGTCGCCGTCATAACATGGCGCTCAATATCACAGTTAACTGTCAGGGCGATGCTTTAGCCAATGTATTGGTAGACACAGGGTCAGCCCTGAATGTTATGCCGAAGTCCACTTTGACGCAATTATCATTCAAGGGCCCTCCGATGAGAGTCAGCGAGGTCGTCGTCAAAGCATTCGACGGATCCAGAAAAACAGTTATCGGCGAAGTGGATCTTCCCATAACTATTGGTCCTCACACTTTCCAAATCACTTTCCAGGTCATGGACATCCGGGCAACATACAGTTGTTTATTAGGAAGACCTTGGATACATCAGGCTGGAGCGGTTACTTCAACCCTCCACCAAAAGCTAAAGTTCATCAAGAACGGTCAACTTGTCACGGTTTGTGGGGAACAAGCCTTGCTTGTAAGCAACTTATCATCATCTGCTTGTGTAGAACCCGAGGAGGTTATTGGAACTCAGTTCCAAGCACTATCGGTGAGCAAGAACGATCAATCCGAAGAAGGAACTTCAATTTCTTCATACAAAGATGCTATCAAAGCGGTCAAAAGTACCGATATGACAGGATGGGGACGGCTTGTCATTCCTATTGACAATAAAACAAAGAAGGGTCTTGGTTTTTCTGCAACCTGTACTCAGACAGCCGCCAACGATGAAAGTCTTCATCCACTTCAAAACTTCTTCCGCAGTGGAGGTTTCCTTCACCCAGTGTCTCAAGCGGTACATGCTATCAACGAGGAAGATCCCTCTGACACGGATGAAGAATGGAAGTCCTACCTTAACAAGGACGGCTATATGTCTCAGGAAGAGGTGCCTATGCCTTTTTGCTTTCCTACAGAAAGTCCGAGATTTATACCAAGATCAGATGTCGAAATGATCTACGGAGATTGTGATCCGGAAGGATGTCGTGCTCCGCCAAATTCATTAGAGGAAGACACTCTGATGAAAGAAAACTCTTATCACAACTACTATGGCCCGATGGATGGTCTGCCAATGTGGCAACCTTATCCAAGAAACTTGGGGCAAGAAAGTCAGCCGAGTAATGAAACTCAGCTGAGCGTCATTGAACAGAATACCTGTGTCCCCGCCATGTCATGGGATCAACACTCAGGTCATTCAGAAGCTACTCAACATGAAGATGAATTCGCAACGTTTGCAGGACTAGAATTCATCAACTATGCTTTTCCCGAGGTCAACGTCATCGAGAGAGATGACTCCTCCAATTCAAAAGAAGTTTGGGACACTTTGGGACAACCGAGTGGAAAATACGACTATATGGTCAAGTACACTGCTCCCGAAAGCTCTCGTATCAGGCTCGAAGATATCCAGTCAACTGGATGGGGAGATACAGCTGAGAGCACCAATGCTATGCAAAATGCAACAGAGGAATCCTCCTATGACAATTCTGCTTGGGAAACAGATTCCAACGATCCTACTCCACCAGAAATCAGCGTCATTTCTGAAGACAAATCAAGGAAGGTGCCAGACTTTGTGATTCACCGAGGAGTTCGCCGCCAATGGGTTGCCGTCAAGGTTCCGAAGGTCGTTCGTCAGTCAAAGTAATTGCCATCTTTAAACCTTTCACCCTGCCCAGGTGAAACAGATATTTTGATAGGGCTCGTTTTCTGTAAATTTCCCTCTTCGCGTTGCCCAAAGCGACAGAGTTTTGTTTTATAGGGCTGTAGTTTCAAGATTCGACTTGTTCATTAATAAAATAACGTCGTTCTGTAATTTCCGCATTAATTGTTGTTTTCTCTTTTTGCTTTTTCAAAAAATGGTAATCCTAAAAAACAATTCAAAATATAAAAACAAGCAGTAAAATCAAAACACTGCACACACTTGCATTTTCTCTATCTCTTCTAAACACGAATCATCACGTCATGCAGATTGCTTGTTTTATACCCCGTTGAAACATACGATCCGATGCCTTCTTCCAACTTTGAGTTCCCGGTATTCGAGGTTGAAGAAGAAGTTGACAACGAAATTCCAGAAGAGATCTCCCGACTACTCAGACAAGAGGAAAGGTCCATTGAACCTCACAAAGAGCTGTTGGAAACGGTAAACTTGGGTTCAGGGCAAGAGAGAAAGGAAATCAGGATTGGGGCACTGCTCAGTCCAACTACCAGAGAGGGTTTGGTAAAGCTTCTCAAAGAATTCCCCGATGTATTCGCTTGGTCCTATCAGGATATGCCAGGGTTGGATACCAGCATCGTGGAACATCACTTACCGTTGAGATCGGAATGTCCGCCAGTAAAGCAAAGGTTGAGACGGACTCACCCGGACATGGCCATCAAAATCAAAGAGGAGGTACAGAAACAGATCGACGTGGGTTTCCTCGCTACATCTGAATATCCTCAATGGTTAGCCAACATCGTACCCGTTCCCAAAAAGGACGGAAGGGTCAGAATGTGTGTTGATTACAGAGATTTGAACAAGGCAAGTCCAAAGGACGACTTTCCTTTACCACACATTGACATGCTGGTTGACAGCACAGCAAGGTTCAAAGTATTCTCCTTCATGGATGGATTCTCGGGCTATAACCAGATCAAAATGGCGCCGAAAGACATGGAGAAAACTTCGTTCATTACCCCATGGGGTACCTTTTGTTACAAGGTAATGCCGTTCGGTTTGAAGAACGCCGGGGCTACCTATCAAAGGGCCATGACTACTCTGTTTCATGACATGATACATAAGGAAATTGAGGTATATGTCGATGATTTGATTGCAAAATCAAGAACAGAGGATGAGCACGTTGAACATCTGTCAAAATTGTTCGAACGTCTAAGAAAATTCAAGCTCCGCTTGAATCCCAACAAGTGAACCTTCGGTGTCCGTTCGGGGAAACTACTAGGGTTCATCGTCAGCCAGAAAGGAATTGAAGTTGATCCTGACAAGGTCAAGGCCATTCAAAAAATGCCTTCTCCGAAAACTGAAAAACAAGTCAGAGGATTCCTGGGACGTTTGAACTACATCTCCAGATTCATATTCCTTATGACCGCGATGTGTGCGCCGATTTTCAAATTACTCAAAAAGAACCAGGATTGCGTTTGGTCAGAAGATTGCCAAACCGCCTTCGACAGTATCAAGGAATACCTGTTGAATCTTCCGATTCTATCACCTCCAGTGGAAGGAAGACCACTGATCATTTACCTCACAGTCCTAGAGGACTCGATGGGATATGTACTTGGCCAACAAGACGAAACTAAAAGGAAAGAGTCTGCCATTTACTATCTAAGCAAGAAATTCACCGACTGCGAGACTCGGTACACAATGCTTGAGAAAACTTGTTGCGCTTTGGCTTGGGCAGCCAAACGTCTTTGCCAGTACATGATTCGTCATACTACTTGGTTGGTCTCCGAAATGGATCCAATCAAGTACGTTTTCGAAAAACCTGCTCTCACGGGAAGGATTTCCCGTTGGCAGATGTTACTATCAGAATATGACATAGAGTACCATGCTCAGAAAGCCGTTAAGGGAAGTATTTTAGCCGATCATTTGGCTCATCAACCGATTGACAATCAAGAATCAACCGGGTTTGACTTCCCAGACGAAGATGTCATGTATCTAAAAATGAAAGATTGCGATGAACCGCTACCCAGTGAAGGGCCAGAACCAGGTTCCCAGTGGGGACTCATCTTTGACGGAGCAGTTAATCATTATGGAAATGGAATTGGGGCAATCATTGTTACCCCTCAGGGTTCCCACATTCCTTTCACTGCCAGACTTACGTTCAAATGTACGAACAACGAGGCCGAATACGAAGCTTGTATTATGGGTCTCGAAGAAGCGATTGATTTAAGGATCAAAAACTTGGACGTATACGGCGATTCAGCCCTGGTTATTAACCAGATAAAAGGAGATTGGAACACATACCAATCAGGATTGATTCCTTACAAAGACTATGCAAGAAGGTTGTTACCCTTCTTCAACAGAGTCGACTTTCATCACATCCCTCGTGATGAGAATCACATGGCTGACGCATTGGCCACTCTCTCCTCCATGATTAGTGTAGGTCGATGGAATGACATACCTAAGATCGACATAATGCGCCTTGAACGGCCCGCTTACATCTTCGCGATTGAAGCAGTCATAGACGACAGACCTTGGTATCACGTTATCAAATGCTTCCTTCAGAAACAAGAGTACCCATCTGGGGCACTCAGAAAAGACAGGAAAACCCTCAGAAGATTGGCTGGAAACTTCTTCCTGAGCGGGGACACTCTCTATAAGAGAAATTTTGACATGGTCTTGCTCCGATGCGTCGACAGACCAGAAGCAGACGTGCTCATGAAAGAAATTCATGAAGGATCCTTTGGCACTCATGCCAACGGACACACAATGGCGAGAAAAATTCTCAGGGCCGGGTATTATTGGTTGACCATGGAATCCGACTGCTACAAGTACATGAGGAGGTGTCACAAGTGTCAGATATACTCCGACAGAATTCATGTACCGCCATCACATCTCAAAGTTCTTTCTTCCCCGTGGCCATTTTCCATATGGGGAATCGACATGATTGGCATGATTGAGCCCAAGGCTTCAAACGGACATCAGTTCATCTTGGTAGCCATTGACTATTTCACCAAGTGGGTCGAAGTAGCGTCATTCGCCAATGTAACCCGAGAAGTGGTGGTCTGATTTATCAAAAACAATATCATCTGCCGTTATGGTGTTCCAAGCAAGATCATTACTGATAATGGATCTAACTTGAACAATAAGATGATGAAAGAGTTATGCGCAGAGTTCAAGATCGAACACCATAACTCATCTCCCTACCGACCCAAGATGAACGGAGCGTTAGAAGCGGCTAACAAGAACATCAAGAAGATCGTTCAAAAAATGGTTGTAACCTATAAAGATTGGCACGAGATGCTACCCTTTGCTCTTCATGGTTATCGCACATCTGTCCGCACTTCAACAGGGGCTACCCCTTTCTCTCTAGTATATGGCATGGAGGCAGTGCTTCCCATAGAAGTAGAGACCCCGTCAATCAGGGTATTGATGGAAGCTAAGCTCACCGAAGCTGAATGGTGTCAAAGTCGACACGACGAACTGAACCTGATCGAAGAGAAGCGAATCACGACACTATGCCACGGTCAGTTGTATCAACAGAGAATGAAGAGGGCGTTCGACAAAAAGGTCCGACCTCGTGTCTTCAGGAAAGGAGACCTCGTGCTCAAGAAGATACAATCATTTCTCACTGACTCTCGGGGCAAATGGACCCCAAATTATGATGGCCCCTATGTGGTCACGAAAGCTTTCTCAGGCGGCGCCTTGAGACTTGCAACCATGGACGGAGAGGAATTTGCCTACCCCACGAATGTTGATGTAGTCAAGAAATACTTCGCCTAAACTATAAAAATAAAAAAAAAATAAAAAAAAAAGGTCTCGGTGGATTGAAAACCCGAAAGGGCGGTCCAGGCAAAAGTTAGAGACATGAAAAAAAAAAGAATCATCCCGATGGATTGGAAATCTCATAGTACAATCCAGGCAAAAGTTAGGAATAATGGCAAGTAACTATGTTCAACAGAGGCAAGTCCCTCAGCAGTAGTTACATCATCTATCGGAGGAAATCTCCAGTCAAAGGTCATCTTCGACAGAAGCTCAGGATGCCCCGAATTCAAAGTTGGTAGAAGGATAGTGGTCGTTATGTTTCAACGTAGCCTTTTTTCCTGTAAATTACCGTTTTCTAACTTTGTATATACTCTTTGGAATCACGCGTTTGGGTGATCTCCATCTTATCAATAAAATTTGAGCCCTTGTGCTTTTGTTTGTAATTCTTGCTTGTTTTAGCTTTACAGAACGACGTTGTTTAAACTTAATCAGCGATTCTTGAAATAAAACAAAAATGAATTTACTTGTTAAAACTTTTTCTGCTTTTAAAATAAAGATGGCAATTTCTTTTGACTGTTGAACATCAGAAGAACATCGATTGCTTCTCCTGAAGTAAGCGAACTTCAAAGTGCAGAATCAAAGTACTCCTTCTAAGCCAGTATGCCTGAATGAAGGGATCAACTGTGTCAGAGACCTTGTTTCGTCTGACATCCTCGGCCGAGTTCTCATCTCCTAAGCCCGATCAACATAGCTCCCAACTGAACTATCTCTCCTAAGCAAGGTGGAATTGCTATTTTGAATCAACGGTACTTCTTCGCCCCGCGATGGCCGAGTATCCAATTGTGTTCATCCATTAGTCTGTATGTCGCGTCTGTTTTGTCAGCATATACATACATACTTCATGCATTTTTTATTTGCATTTACATTTCATATTGCATCACTATCACTTGAGTCGGTCTTGTCCCCTAGTGATAAACAGTTTTCTCAATCGAGTTTGTCAGTTTTTTCCTCGTCAGGAAGTGTTGCGTCTGCACAATCTCGCCACCAGTGTATCTTTAGATCAGAGTCGGCACTTGGCCACTTTGATAACTTGAACCTCTGAAAATCCAGAGAAAACTCTCAATAAACATCACTCTTCGCCATTGAAGATGATATCCTTGCTTTCCCGGATTAAGGAAAATCCACAGAGAAAGCCTCGTGATCAGAGATTCGGCAGCATGCCAGTTTTGCTCTGAAAGGACCGCTGATGAAAAGGTCATCGGCCCCACAAAATTGGACCCCATCATATGGCGTTTCTCCGGGAAGATCCCGAGAAAAGTATGATGAAAGATCCCAAATGAAAACAGTCTCTCAAGAGACTCGCTTTCCCCAATAGAATCGACAAATGGCGTCTCCAACAAAGAAGTTTGTACAACTCTACAACTCAGACGACTGGGTTCCCCAACAAGTCTGACATCAAAACTTTTTCCACTCAAATGGCATCTCCCCAGGAAAATTCGGCGAGAAGTTTGAAGGAAAGCCACTACGAATAGCGTCCCTTGTCAGTAAAGTTTATTGACAAAAGAAACTAAGACCAGTTCTTGGTAGGAAACCAGGATCGAGGGGAAGTTTAAATCAGAAACTAAGACCAGTTCTTGGTAGGAAACCAGGATCGAGGGGAAGTTTAAATCAGAAACTAAGACCAGTTCTTGGTAGGAAACCAGGATCGAGGGGAAGTTTAAATCAGAAACTAAGACCAGTTCTTGGTAGGAAACCAGGATCGAGGGGAAGTTTAAATCAGAGACTGAGACCAGTTCCTTGGTAGGAAACCAGGATCGAGTGGAAGTTTACCTTTTCTAAGCATCATTACTTAGCTAAAGAAGATGAATGCGTAAGCTACCATTCATAACGACCATCAAAATTTCGGGTATTCCGATATTTAATCCTCTTGCACCCCGAGTGCCCGAATCCCTTCGTCATTCACACCTTCGGGTCCAAGAAGATTAAATAGGGGCATCTGTAATACCCCAAATTTTGACCACTTAGATTTCCCATCATTGTGAAAATCATCATCACAATATGGATGAACCATCATGCTTCATCAGTCTCCCCAAAGATGGGTGAGCATCCAATACAATCAAAATTAGGGTTTCAAGCCCTCTCTGAGTGCTTAGACAAAGGATCAATCAAGAAATGACATGATCTTCAACTTTTCTAATCTCTTAAACATCCAAAATGGATCAAAAAGGACTCCCACTTCAAGGATTAAGCACAAGGCTGCTCCCTTCTAGGTGGATCAAGTCTCAAGATCGACAGTGTCACCAAATTAGGGTTTTGGTCGACCAGGGCCTCCAGATGGAAATTTTCATCCGGGCACAAGGCAATGATCCAAAACATGACCTAATATGCTTCATGGAACCTCATGAACCCATGCATCAAGTCAATTTTGCCTCAGGGTATGCATTCATCAAAAATCAGGAATTAGGGTTTCTTGACCTAATTCACCCCTAAGTTGACTTTTGGGACAAACCATTAGCCAAGACCTCAAGAGAGGATTTGAGGGTCTCTAATATACCATATTGATCCATTTGGAACAATGGATTGATCCAAGAAGCTTGAGCAACAAGTCTCAATTTCATCTGCACCACAATTAGGGTTTTAAGGGAAAAGTCAACTGTAACTTTGACTTTTGACCAGGACATGCTCCCAAACCCTAATACATGATTGAATATACCCTATGACCCCCATGGAACATGTCCATCAAGTTTGATTTAGGTCCAGGACATGATTTCCTGAAGAATTGCACAGTTTGGAATTCATCTGATAAAAAGTCAACTGTGCACAAAAGTCAACTTTGACTTTTTGAGATTTTTCACCAAAATGGATTTTTAACCCTAAAATGATGTTAATGTATGATTTGAATCATCATTCATCAAGAAAAATCAAGAAAAGTGAGATAACTTGTAAAAGGGGTAACCATAAAACTTAGAAATTTTTCTAAGTTAAAAATAAAGTGGCAAAGGTACCAACTTTGGAGGACCATAACTCCTAAACCACAAGGCCATTTTTTCTCATCCAAAGATGGATTTGTAGCCCTCATTATCACCTACAAAAACTTCAACTACAAGTCATTCCAATTCATTAAGGATTTTGAGTTATGGAGTGATCAAAGTGGCTAAAAAGTGAAAATGTCACTTTTTCCAACACTTAGTGAAATTTTCACTAAGTCAGAATTTGCCTTCACTTTTTGCCAAATGTAGGGGGATTTTTCACTTGGAATCAAAAGAGATCAAAACCAAACTTGTTCAAACAGTTGTTGTATCATGTAAGAGCTTTCCAAAATGGCCAAGAACATTGCCAAATTCAACCTACACCATGAGATACAACATTGGCAAGTTGCCTTGCTGAAGTCTGTCAAGGCAAGGCAGAATTTGCACTTTGGCTCGATTTGCCAAAATCAGCCAATTTCAATAGTTCCTATCCACTTGGACACCTCAGAGGATTGAATCCAAAGGGGACAATCACTGAGCCAAGCCTCCAAGGTCCAAGGAACAAGGAATAGCATGTTGAACCTAGAATGGCCAAAATAGGGACAAGACTTCAAATTTGGAATGAGGCATTCAATGGAACCATCAAGGTGGCATGGACTGAGTCATTCTCATCTGAAATCAGTCAAGAATTATCCAAGACCAAGGGGACCAAAGCTCTGTGCCCTAACCTCTAGTCAATGGCTAGAGGAGACTTGGATTTTCATTTGCCAACATTGGCCAAACCTACTTACCAGCTGCCATGCACTATTCCTTGCAAAACAAACTTGCTCTACTATAAATAGAGCTCAATTGTGGTCAGTTTAAGTACACCAAATCCATCTAACAGATGCTTTCCTCAAAATCTCTTTCTCTTGGCAAAAATGCCTTTCTTAGCAAGGTAGCTATCGGGTTTTGAGTTTGAGAGCAATTCTGCACAAACCAATCACTCACACACCTCACATACATCACATATGTGCTGATCAAACACTCACATAACTTCTGAAACATCAATTTCATGAAATCACCAGCTGGTTGCTCAAATTTTCAAACAAGGTGCAGCTGAGGTACCACAAAATGATCCAGCCAATTTCAATCAAGTCCAACCATCCAAACACAATCCATAGCGTGTAGGGAAGCTGTCCAGATCATCACCACTCATCTGTAACACCTCCAAATCAAAAATCACTTTGAACTTGCTGTCACGGCTTGGAGGTAAGCACATACTTGGTCATCTCTCAATCTATGCATATTTCCTCGCACAATAATTTGGCCATATGTTCATAATCATGCATGGAATGTTTTCCCTCAATTAATTGCATTGTTTGAATCGTGTATCAAAAATCCTAGCCTTCATGCAGAAATTAGGGTTCTTGAGGTTTCTTCGTGATTTCTTGTTGTATGTTTAATTTAAATGAAATTAAAGTACATAGACATGATCGTGAGGTTGAGACGAGCATAATGATATGTGGATTACATGATATGATTACGTATTCATGGAGATTGGATAGAAAACGCAAATCTGAGAAACCAAGAACACGCGCGTGTTCTTCAGCTTGTTCTTGGCGCCTTTTTTTCCAAATTCAAATATTTGAATTTTGTGATTTTGTTTAATTGATTCAAAAATTAATTTCTCTCTGAGTTATAATGATTTTGAATTGATTCTTTTTTTAATAATTCACAAAAATGTTAAACTATTTTATTTTATCAAAAAATCCCAAAAATATTATTTATTTCATATAATTCATATTTTTGTAAAGAATTAATATTTTGATTGTTTTTGGCATTTTAAATATTTTTTCTACATTGATTTTGCAACTTTTAATGCTTTCTAATTATTTTGTAGGTCAATACTTAATTTTTGAAGCATTAATCCAAGATCACAATTTGTTTTCCATGTGTTAAACAATTTTTGATCATTTTAATTGAATTTTTATTCAATTAAATACATTTTGAAAACAAATTAGGGTTTTGGATTAATTCAACCCTCATAAATCATTTTCAAAACACTCTGGGCCTCTATTAGAGTGTAAGACCCAATCCTTTTTTTTGACCAAATCATCTTTGGGCCTCACTTATTGTATAAGTCCCGATACCGTCAAAAAACAAACGGCGCGATCGTCGCCTTTTCAAAAATCATCTGGGCCTACCCTCGAGTAGTAAGACCCATTTATTTTTCTTTAAACCTTTTTGGGCCTCTTGAGAGAGTGTAAGACCCATCCTCCCTTGTACAAAAACCTTTTGGGCCTCACTTATTGTATAAGTCCCTCTGTACAAGTAAACAGCGCGATCGTCGCCCGTTTAAAAATAAAAATCATTTGGGCCTCTCCTTGAGCTATAAGACCCATTCAAAACACTTTGGGCCTCTATTAGAGTGTAAGACCCAATCCCCCTTTTAACCAAAACATTTTGGGCCTCACTTATTGTATAAGTCCCTCTGCGTTAAAAGAAAACCTCGGCGTGATCGCCGTTTTTAAACGAAAAATCATTTGGGCCTACCCTCGTGTTATAAGCCCCTCTCTTTTCTTTAAACCTTTTTGGGCCTCTTGAGAGAGTGTAAGACCCATCCATTTGTACAGAAAACCTTTTTGGGCCCCAGTCACTTGTATAAGTCCCTCTGTATAAATTCAACAGTGCGCTCACTGATAAAACCCTGGGCCTCTCCTTGAGCTGTAAGCCCCAAATCTTTCTTTTTCAAAGCACTTTCTCCTTTGATTTTGAATATATTGTCGTTTTCAATCTTTCTTTGTCGAACAACTAACCAAACAACATGGAAGCACTACAACCGAGTAAGTGGTTATCGCTTTCATTTACTGCTTTCATATTATAAACTGTATTGTGGGGTTGCTCACTGTAAGTCTCCTTTCATAAACTCATATCTACTGTGTAATAATAGTATAGATATTTCGAGCTTCCCCGGCAACTACGTCTAGAACTAGGTGACGCCGTTTCACTTATTCGTAGAAATAGACGCCTAGATCCCCAATAGGAGCACCAGATACAGTCTTCTCTTCGGCTGTCCTCCTTAGGAATCGTCAAGAAGCTCTACTCCCCAAGATGAATGTATTCTCCGTGAATGGCATCTTTGAGTTTCTTCCCAATTCTCGAACTTTCCTGACTTGATCTATTCCTTGTGGATAGCTTGCCTTGAATGTCTCGGGGTTTGGGTACCCACTACGGTCATAATCTTGGACCTTAACTAAGGAACCCTCTTTAAAAGCTAAAAGTCGCTGGAACCTCACACGTTTACCAGTGGTTTTCATCTTTAAAAGAGTTATCTTTCCTAATAGAAAGGAGATGATAGACCCACGGGCTTCTTAAAAGCATCGGCCTCCTCTTGGGCATTATTCAAGGACCCTACGGCTTCTTAGAAGTATTCACAGCCTCCTCTTAGGCTTCGTATAATGATCTCTTCCTCCGGGAATGATAGCCTCCTCTTGGGCTTCGTACAAGGACGCGTCGGCTTCTTAAAAGTTCCCAGCCTCCTCTTGGGCTTCGTACAAATTGTCCCGACGACCTCCTAGAGGTATAGGAACAGAACCTAGTCATCCTCATAGAACAGTCCTTTCATAGAGTCTACTACTGTTTCTCGAAGCATAGTACAAAAGATAAAACTCTAGACACGGACAGTCTAACTTCCTTGAGTCTCAAAGACATTCTCAAGCACCCTTCGTTAAATAGGAAGGAAACCCGCAGACTCGGACAGTCTCAATACCCTTTGGATTTCCCGTTTCCTCAAAGAGAAGGAAGTATCCCTGATCCTCAAATTAAATCCCTGTGTACGGTGTTACTCATATAAGAATTGATTTTCTCTTTTAAATCAGTATATTGGATCTGTCACTCAACTGAAACAATTACACTAGCCTCCATCTCGGGCTTCGTACGAGATACCAAAATTCTCCCCAGTGGAGTCAAAACAACCTTTTCGCCTCTCTCTCTCGGCCTTTGTACGAGATACAAAAACACTCTCTTACTGAGTATAAAAGATTCTCCAACTGAGTCAACTCTTTGCTAGCCTCCTCTTAGGCTTTGTATAACGATATGCCCCACTGGGTCAAAAACTTTTAGCCTCTCTCTCGGGCTTTGTACGAGACACAAAATAGCCTCCTCTTAGGCTTTGTATAATGATTTTCCTAGCGGAAATTACCCTCCTCTTAGGATTTGTATAAGAAAACCACTGGTTGATCCAATCAACCTTTTAGCATCAAAGATGTGCCTTGTTCGCAGTACACAAACATCAACAACTCCTTTCCCTTCATCTAATCGCTGTAAGCGGCAAGCCTCTGGATCATCTATATCCATGCCACTGTCCCTCTTTTAGCATGAGAAATTCCTAAGGAAAGATGGCATTGCTCTACACTGAGTTAAAGTCTTCTCCTTCAGGTTAAAACCCTTTCTTCGGAAATTATGGCATTGCTCGGATCCGCGTATCCCAGTTAAAGTAATTCTCCTTCTCCCCTCTTTAGAGATGACAAATTCTCTCTAAAGCCGAGGTCTTTTAGCTTCACATCTTAGGCTTTGAACAAGATACAAATCACCTTTCGCTTCATGTCTTGGGCTTTGAACAAGACACCAAAACACTCCTTTCCTCCCATAGAATAGGAGGAACTACGAACGCTCTGATTTCCCTGTTTCGGTAAACGGGAATACGTAGGCATAAGATCGAAAGAAAAGATCTTAGCGAGCGCAATCAACAAAAAACCCAAATCTCATATCTTCGTCAATCAAAAGCAGTAATTAAAAAGCACCAGTCCTAACATCCTAATCCTTATTCCCCGCCAGAAACCTTCTGCCCAGGTAAAAAGAAAGAGAACAGTATTGGCGAAAATACAAATAACCAGTACAAAGGCCCCCCCACATTGATAGCATCCGTAACCTAACAGACCACTGTTTAAACTCAGTATGCAAAGCAGGGTTAATTGGAGACATCTATTTCCCTTCCTTATTCAGCTCACAATAGGATAAAAAATGAATCGACCTGTAGTCAAAGCTCAAACCGCAGAGAGTGACCAGCGCTTAAGAACCGCGTCCAAAATCGCTCGCTACAATATAGATGTCTCCAATTAACCCTGCTTGCATACTGAGTTTGAATAACGGTCTGTTAGGTTATAGATGCTATGAAGATGTGGGTCTCTTTTCGGTTATTTTGTTAAGAATATAGTGTCTAGACTATTTGTGAGATCTTTGGTAGGATGTGTTTAGATTTACTGCTTCTGGGTTGGTTGATGTGTGAAAGTACGGGATTTAGGGTTTTTGATTAGTATGCTCGCTAAGATTTTTCAATCTTATGCCTACGTATTCCCGAAACGGGGAAATCAGAGCGATCGTAGTTCCTCCTATTCTATGGGAGGAAAAAGTTGTTTTAGTGTCTTGTTCAAAGCCCAAGACGGGAAGCTAAAGGGAGTATATGTATCTTATTCAAAGCCCAAGATGTGAAGCTGAAGGGTCTATTTGTATCTTGTTCAAAGCCCAAGATGTGAAGCTAAAGGGTTCTGGATGAGAGAGAATTTGTCATCTCTAAAGAGGAGTTGTTGATGTTTGTATGTTGTGAGCAAGGCACAAATTTGATGCTAAAAGGTTGATTGACTCAATCGGGGTTTTCTGTATACAAAGCCTAAGAGGAGGCTATTGACCCAACAAGAGGGTGGTTTTATGTGTCTTGTACGAAGCCCAAGACGGAGGCTAAAAGGTTTGTGACCCAATATGAGGGTCTTTTATACTCAACAAGAGAGTGATTTTGTATCTCGTACGAAGCCCGAGATGGAGGCTGAAAGTGTTTGACTCAACAAGAGAGTCTTTTATACTCAACAAGAGAGTGATTTGTATATCGTACGAAGCCCGAGATGGAGGCTAAAAGAGTTTGACTCAACAAGAGAGTCTTTTATACTCAACAAGAGAGTGTTTTTTACCCCGTACGAAGCCCGAGATGGAGGCTAAAAGTGATTGACTCAACAAGAGAGTCTTTTATACTCAACAAGCGAGTGTGGGGAGAGTCATTGTAAAAAGCCCAAGAGGAGGCTATTTATGCTGGTAACTATTTTAGTTGACTTTTTTTGCGAAACCCTAACTGTGGTTCTGATGAACTAGAAACTTGTTGATCAAGCTTCTTGGATCAATCCATTGTTGCAAATGGATCAATGTGGTGTGTTAGGGACCCCCAAATCATCTCTTGAGGTCTTGGCCCATGTTTTGTCCCAAAAGTCAACTTAGGGGTGAATTAGGTCAAGAAACCCTAATTCCTGATTTTTTTATGAATGCAACCCCTGAGGCCAAATTGACTTGATGATTTGGTTCATGATGTCCCATGGAGCATCTCAAGTTATGCTTTTAAGCATTGGCTCATGACCAGAGGAAAATTTCCATCTGGAGGCCCTAGTCGACCAAAACCCTAATTTGGTGACACTAGCGATCCTGGGGCTTGATCCACTTAGAATGTTGCAACCTTGTGCTTGATTATTAAGGTGGGAGTCCTCTTGATCCATTGTGGATGTTTGATAGGTTTATACAAGTTGAAGATCATGTCATTCCTTGATTGATCCTTTGTCTAAGGGTCAGAGAGGGCTTGAACCCTAGTCCTTGATTGTAGTGAGTGCTCACCCATCCTTGAGGAGACTGATGTGGCATAATGGTTCATCCATATTATGGTGATGATTTACACAATGATGGGAAATCTTAGTGGTCAAAATTTGCGGTATGACAAACAGGTATTCCTTGGTAATCTTGGATCCACCGAGATCCATTTGTTCCTGTAGAGCTGATTGCACCACAGAACATCCTTGATTGTTTTTAGAGCAGATATCACACTGGTGATAGTTATGAGACGGTACATGACCATATATGCTCTGTTTGCAATGCATCTTGACTAGGTTGGTTCCCAATAAGAGTACATCGTGAATTTGATAGTTGTGCTTAGACTCTTCTTCTATCAAATTTACTGCAGCCTTCTCGTGTTGAGGCAACGGGTTCGTCTGAACATTTAGATTTATATCCTTAAAGGATAAGACCTCGCTCCTGACAAGCTTCTGCACATCGGATTTGAAGCTGAGAGAGATTTCTATGTTATGCCTTGGTCCTCCTTGATGGTAAGGGCAAGTCTGATCCGCTTTGAACCAAAAAGGCAGATTTTCTGGTACTGTAAGAGGAACCCTGGTTTGGACATGCCCCTTGACCAATAGTAACGGAAATAGTTCTGCCTACAACATTGGTATAGGGTCGAACCCTGGTGGTCGCGTTGTATGGTTGTTGTTGCACTGAGGACGAGTCTGCTGAAGAGGCTGTTGTATCCTTTGCTGATATTGT
The DNA here is from genome assembly GCA_022829125.1 of Lathyrus tuberosus. Taxonomy (NCBI): domain Eukaryota; kingdom Viridiplantae; phylum Streptophyta; class Magnoliopsida; order Fabales; family Fabaceae; genus Lathyrus; species Lathyrus tuberosus. The sequence goes on from JALAZF010000277.1 coordinate 2,210,585, forward strand.
TGTTTATTTGGTTGGTTCTGAGCAACCTGAGGTTGATACATTGGAACAGGCGCAGGTTTGATAGCAGGAGTTATAGCTGCTACTGGTTGGTACCATCACCTTTGCTTTCCGAGAGAGACATTACCAATATCTGGCTCTTTTTTCTTAGGGAGAGCACTACCGTATCTTTTGGTACCTCTTGATGGTCCAGCATCTTTGACCAGACGTTCTTCTCGGACTGTTTCTTCAAGACGAACTCCCACGCCTACCATTTCAGTAAATTCGTTGGGCGTACTGGCGACCATTCGGTCGTAGTAAAATAAGCTCAAGGTTTTTAAGATGATCTTTATCATCTCTTTTTCCTCAAGAGGTGGACAAATCTGGGCGGAAATTTCACGCCGTCTCTGAGCATATTCCTTAAAGGTTTCCTTATCCTTCTGCGACATGGCTCTGAGTTGATCTCTGTCCGGTGCCATGTCCAGGTTATACTTATACTACTGAACGAAGGCATCACCAAGATCTCTGAAAGTGACGATCTTAGTGCGGGTTAAACCCATGTACCATTTGAGTGCGGCACATGTTAAACTATCTTGGAAATAGTGGATCAGTAGCTGTTAGTTCTTTGTCTGAGTTGACATCCTTCGAGCATACATCACCAAATGACTCTAAGGATAAGAGTTACCCTTGTATTTTTCAAATTCGGGCACCTTGAATTTGTGCGGAACTTTCACATTGGGGACCAAACAAAGGTATGCGGCATCCTTTCCGAATAGATCCTGGCCGTGAAGGGCTTGCAGTTCCTTCTGCATCTCCAGCAATTGCTCTTGGAACTCATTCATTCTGTCGTACATACTTTTGTTTCCACCAGACGGTATCTGTGGAATATGCCCTTCCGGGACAGTGTGTACTATCATACCCTAAATTTTGACCACTAATATTTCCCATCATTGGGAAAATCATCATCACAATATGCATGAACCTTTATGCCTCATTAGTCTCCCCAAAGATGGGTGAGTATCCACTACAATAAAATTTAGGGTTTCAAGCCCTCTCAGAGCTCTTAGACAAAGGATCAATCAAGGAATGACATGATCTTCAACTTGTCTAAACCTCTCAAACATCCTCAATGGATCAAGAGGACTCCCACCTCAAGGATTAAGCACAAGGCTGCAACATTCTGAGTGGATTAAGCCTCAAGATCGCCAATGTCACCAAATTAGGGTTTTGGTCGACCAGGGCCTCCAGGTGGAAATTTTCCTCTGGGCATGAGCCAATGCTTCAAAGCATAACCTAAAATGCTCCATGAAACCTCATGGACCCAATCATCAAGTCAATTTGACTTTAGGGGATGCATTCATCAAAAATCAGAAATTAGGGTTTCTTGACCTAATTCACCCCTAAGTTGACTTTTGGGATAAATCATGAGCCAAGACCTCAAGAGAATATTTGAGGGTCTCCAATATACCACATTTATCCATTTGCAACAATGGATTGATCCAGGAGGCTTGATCAACAAGTTTCAAATTCATCAGAATCATAATTAGGGTTTCGCATAAAAAGTCAACTATGCCTTTGACTTTTGACCCTTGCATGCTCCCAAACCTTGGGACATGATTCAATACACCCTATAACACCTATGAAATCAATCCATCAAGTTTGATTTAGGTCAAGGACTTGATTTCATAAAGGATCGCACAGTTTGGAGTTCATTTGACAAAAAGTCAACTGTGCACAAAAGTCAACTTTGACTTTTTGAGATTTTTCACAATTATGGTTCTTTGACCCTAAAATGATGTTAATGTGTGATTGGAATCATCATTCATTAATAAAAATCAAGAAAAGTGGGATAACTTGTAAAAGGGGTAACCATAAAAACTTAGAAATTTTTCTAAGTTATGGAACAAAGTGGCTAGGGTACCAACTTTGGAGGATCATAACTCCTAAACCACAAAACCATTTTTCCCCATCCAAAGCTGGATATGTAGCTCTCATTACCCTCTATAAAAGCTTCAAACTGAACTCATTCCAATTCATTTTGGATTTTGAGTTATCGAATGATCAAAATCACAAAAAGCGAAAATGTCATTTTTTTTCCAACACTTAGTGAAATTTTCACTAAGTCAGAATCTGCCTTATTTTTTTCCAAATGTAGGGGCATTTTTCACTTAGATCCAAAAAGTATCAAAACCAAATATGATCAAACAGTTGTTGTATCATATGAGGGCTTTCCAAAATGGCCAAGAACTCCATCAAATTCCACTTGAGCCATGGATATGACAATGGCAATATGGCTTGCTGAAAACTGTCAAGGCAAGGCAGATTTGTGCATTTTGCTCGATTTACCCAAATTTTGCAAATGACAAGCAACTCTATCCATCAGAACACCTTAAGGGGGGACCAATGTGGAACCAACTCTGATCCCAAGCCTCCCATGTCTTTGGAACCAAAAATAGCATGCTAGACCTAGAAATGCCTAAAAGAGGGACAAGACTCCAATTTTGTATTGGAGCATTCAATGCATACACCAAGGCGGCATGTACTGAGCCATTTCCAACTGAATTCAGTCAAGACTTTTCCAAGACCTAGGGAACCAGCAGCCTGTGCCCTAACCTTTAGTCAATGGCTAGAGGAGATTTGGATTCTCATTGCTCAACATTGGCCAAACCTATGTAGCAGTTTCCATTCACTATTCCTTGCAAAACAAACTTGCTCTACTATAAATAGAGCTCATTTGTGATCAGTTTGAGTAGACCAACGCCATCAAACAGATGCTTTCCTCAAAATCTCTTCTTTCACTCCAAATTTGCCTTCCAAAGCAAGTCACTATCGGGTTTTGAGTTTGAGAACTATTCTAATCAAACCAATCACATACATACCTCACATACATCACTTAGAAGTGATCCAAACACTCACATAACATATGGAACACCAAAATCAATAAATCACTAGCCAATTGCTCAAGTTCTTGACAGATTTGCAGTTGGGGTGCCAAATTAAGTTCCAGATCATTTCAATCCACTCCAAGCATCCAGACACACTCCATGGCACCTAGGGAAGCTATCCACATCATTGGAACCTAGCTGTAACACCTCTAACCCAGAACACGATCACCAGCTGCAAAAGGTAAGCATGAGCTCTTCTAACTCTATAATCCATGCAATTTTTGCTGCACAATAATTTGGCCATATGTTCATAATCATGCATGGAGTGTTTTCCCTCAATCAATTGCTTTGTTTGAATCGTGTATGGAATTTCTGAGCCTTCATGTAAATTTTAGGGTTCTTGAGGTTTCTCTTTGGTTTCTTGTTCCATGCTTAAAATAAATGAAATTAAAGACCATAGACATGATCGTGAGGTGAAAACGAGTAGATTGATATGTAGATTGCATGATATCATAGAGTATTCAGTGAGATTGGATAGAAAACGTAAATCTGCAGAAACAGAGGGTGGCGCGTGTTCTTGCCATGTTCTTGGCGCCATTTTTGAATATTTGAATTTTTGAATTTTTGTGATTTTATTTAATTGATTCAAAAATTAATTTCTCTCTGAGTTTTAATGATTTTGAGTTGATTCTTTTTTTTAATAATTCACAAAATTGTTAAAATATTTTATTTTACCAAATAATCCCAAAAATATTATTTATTTCATATATATGATATTTTTGCAAAGAATTAATGTTTTATTTGTTTTTAACATTTAAAATATTTTTTCTCTCTTGATTTTCCTAATTTAATTGAATTCCAATCATTTTGTGGGTATAAACATGATTTTTTAGCATTAATCCATGATCACAACTTGTTTTCACACGTGTTTAACAATTTTGATCATTTTAAACGAATTTTTATTCAATTAAAATATATTTTGAAAACAAATTAAGGTTTTGAGTAATTCAACCCTCATCAAACTTTTTCAAAACACTTTGGGCCTCTAATAGAGTGTAAGACCCAATCCCCTTTTAACCAAAACCTATTTGGGCCTCAGATATTGTATGCGTCCCTCTGCGTTAAAAGCAAATCTCGGCGCGATCGCCAGTTCAAAAATCAAACCATCTGGGCCTACCCTCGTGTTATAAGCTCCATTTATTTTCTTTAAAACTCTTTGGGCCTCTAGAGTGTAAGACCCAACCCCTCTTTAAGACCAAAATAATTTGGGCCTCAATGCATTGTATAAGTCCCACAATGTTTTCTAAAACCGCGGCGCGATCGTCGTTTTCAAAACCTTTTTGGGCCTCTCCGTAAGTTGTAAGCCCTACCACTTGTATAAAAATAAACCTTTGGGCCTCTTGAGAGAGTGTAAGACCCATCCCTTTGTACCAAAAACATTTTTGGGCCTCAGTCACTTGTATAAGTCCCTGTATCAATTCAAAACAATAGTGCAATCACTGGTAAAACCTTGGGTCTCTCTTTGAGCTGTAAGCCCCAACAATCTTTTCAAAGCACTTTTTCCTTTAATTTTGAATATAATATTGTTATCAAAGCTTTCCTTGTTGAACAACTAACCAAACAGCATGGAAGCTTTACAACCGAGTAAGTGTTTACCCACTTTCTTTATCCGCTTTCATATATATAACTGTATTGTGGGGATGCTCACTGTAAGTCTTCTTTCACATACTTTATATACCGTGTAATACTAGTATAGCTATCTAGGGTCTTCCCTGGAAACTACGTCTAGCACTAGGTAGAGCCTTGTTAATTACTCATAAAAATAGATAAGACTAGATCCCCTATAGGAGCACCAGATACAGTCTTCTCTTCGGCTGTCCTCTTTAGAAATTGTCAAAGAAACTCTAACTCCCCAGAGATGACCTTTTATCCGTGAATGGCATCTCTTGAGTTTCTTCTAAATTCTCGGACTTTCCTGGCTTGATCTATTCTCAGTGAATAGCCTGTCTTGAACTTCTAGGGGTTTGGGGACCCACAGGCTTCTTAAAAGCATCCCCGCCTCCTCTTGGGCGTTGTACAAGGACCCGTCGGCTTCTTATAAGTCTTCACAGCCTCCTCTTAGGCTTCGTATAATGATTCTTCCTAAGCGAAGATAGCCTCCTCTTGGGCTTCGTACAAATTTTCCCTTCGGCTTCTTAAAAGTTATTCTGCCTTCTCTTGGGCTTTGTACAAATTGTCTCAATGGCCTCTTAAAGGTATAGGAACAGAAACTAGTCATCTTAATAAAGCAGACTTTCAAAAGAGTCTAGACCTTTACCCCTTTTCATTTCAGCCTTTACTCAGGCATCATACAACATGCCTTCACTATCTGAGAATATACTTCTCAAACGCCAGAAGACTTGAACAGTCTCAATACCCTTTGGATTTCCCATTTCCTTAAAGAACAGGAAATAACCCTGATCCTCTGAAACAGTCACCCACCTCTTTAGCCTCCATCTCGGGCTTCGTACGAGATACAAAAACACTCTCTTGTTGAGTATAAAAGATCCTCTTGTTGGGTCAACACACCTTTTGGCCTCCTCTTGGGCTTTGTACAATGATTCTCCCCACACTCTCTTGTAGAGTATAAAAGACTCTCTTGTTGAGTCAAACACTTTTAGCCTCAATTTCGGGCTTCGTACGAGACAGCAAATTACTCTCTTGTTGAGTATAAAAGACTCTCTTGTTGAGTCAAACACCTTCAGCCTCCATCTCGGGCTTCGTACGAGATAGAAAGTCACTCTCTTGTTGAGTATAAAAGACTCTCTTGTTGAGTCAAATAAACCTCTTTAGCCTCCATCTCGGGCTTCGTACGAGATACAAAAACACTCTCTTGTTGAGTATAAAAGACTCTCTCGTTGAGTCAATCACCTTTAGCTTCCATCTCGGGCTTCGTACGGGATACAAAACACTCTCTTGTTGAGTATAAAAGACTCTCTTGTTGAGTCAAAACCTTTAGCCTCCGTCTTGGGCTTCGTACAAGACACGTAAAAGCACCCTCTTGTTGGATCAATAACCTCCTCTTAGGCTTTGTATAAGAAAACCCCCGGTTGAGTCAATCAACCTTTTAGCATCAAAGTTGTACCTCGCCACAGTATACAAACATCAACAACTCCTCTTTAGAGATGACAAATTCTCTCTAAAGTCAAGACTTTTTAGCTTCACATCTTGCGCTTTGAACAAGATACAAATAGACCCTTTAGCTTCACATCTTGGGCTTTGAACAAGATACATATACTCCCTTTCGCTTCACGTCTTGGGCTTTGAACAAGACACCAAAACAACCTTTTTCCTCCCATAGAATAGGAGGAACTACGATCGCTCTGATTTCCCTGTTTCGTTAAATGGTAATACGTAGGCATAAGATTGTAAAAATCTTAGCGAGCACACTAATCAAACACCCAAATCCCATACACATCAATCGAAAAGCATCAGTCTTAAGCATCCTACAAAATAACATGATCCAAACTCTACGTTTTTAGCAAAATAAGCAGAGAGAGTCCCACAATCTAAACAGCATATGTAAACCAACAGTCTTGACTGTTTAACCTCAGTATGCAAGCAGGGTTAATTGGAGATATCTATTTCCCTTCCTTCATCAGCTTCAATAGGATAAAAAATGAATCGACCTGTAGTACCCCAGAGCGGCAGTGCTTAACAACCACGTCCAAAATCGCTCGCTACAGAAAAGTGGCGCCCACCGTGGGGCCTTTCAGGGCCTCTTGTCCCTCTTATCTCTCAGGTTAAAACTCTAAATTCATATCACAGAAATGACGACTCTGCTGGGGAATCATTGTCTGTATAGGATCATAAGATTAGAGGTCTAGGATGATTAAGAAAAATATATATACTACTTTTTCTAATTGATATCTGTGTTTATTTTTCTGCTAATGGGAATGCGTGTGATACCGCATGTGGAAAGATTGAGTATACATCTAAGATAGGTTATGGCAATGCGGGTAATCTTACTAGGAGTGAATTCCAGTTAAGAGCCCCCGATCGACCATCAAACTCAGTGGAGACTCCCTTTGCAGATACATTGCCTATACGACTTCGGTTGTTGGAAGTAGTGTGGTCGACTGGGTTATCTGAGAAGCTGAGGTTTTTAGCAGACTTGAGCCATTTTGTAGTACGAAAGCTATCAAAAATAGTTGTCACGCGATACTACCCTCATCTGAGATCACTCTAGGATACATCAACTCGCTGACGATCTGCTTGCTGTTGTTATCCCAGAGGGGTCAGTGATTTTGCGGACAGGTACAAAAAATCACCAGTATAAACCTTTTGGGGGGGGGGGGGGTAGAGCCTTGACTTCATGACACCGACCCTTTGACCCCATGTTTTTTCTATGTTTTTGTGTGCTTCATTCATGCATTCATTTAAAAAACATTAAATAAAAAAAAATATTTTCTTCTAGTCTCTCTTTTTCAAACTAAACTAAGACAATGATTTCAAATGTCATAGAGAAAGAGGATTGCGCTAATGGATTTCGGTAGAAGGAAAACTCATAAGTACACCTTCAAGGTTCCTAAGTTATAGGATTTAAGAGGTTTGGCGAAAATGATCACGAACCACGAGGCTTTCAGAGCCAAGTATGGAGGACTACTGTCTCTATTAAGGGTTCATGTAATTGAAGGAATCCTGTCCACGCTAATCCAGTTCTACGATCCGGTCTATCACTGTTTCACATTCCCGGATTATCAGCTAGTACCAACGCTGGAGGAGTATTCTCACATGACTGACCTACATATTTTCTGGACTGGAAGAAATTCCAAAGGATCAAACCATTGCACGAGCAATTTATTTGGACGAGTCAGAAGTCAGGACTCACATGACCACCAAGGGTGGCATCCAAGGTTTGCCAGCCCAGTTCTTAACAAAGAAAGCCCTGTACTTTGCTAGTATAGGGAACGTGGCCGCTTTCGAGAGCATCTTCGTTTTGCCCACCTACGGGTTATTTTTGTTTCCCAACATCGATAACTTCGTAGATATCAACGCCATTAAGACTTTCCTGATCGGAAACCCTGTACCGATCTTACTCGCAGATGCATATCATTCGGTACACTTAATGAATTTATAAAGCAGAGGAATGATCACATGCTGTGTAACCCTGCTTTACAAATGGTTCACTTCCCATTTGCCCAAGTCTGCTGCATTTTGGGATCAAAAGAATACTTTACGTTGGTCGCAGAGAGTCATGTCTCTTACCAACTCTGACATCGATTGGTACAATCGAATCTACGACGGGATCAGGATCATTGACCATTGTGGAAATTTCCCAAATGTACCCCTTATAGGAACTAAGGGAGGAATCAACTATGATCCAGTGTTAGTTCGTCGTCAATTTGGATACCCGATGAGGCATGTCCCGCGTAATGCTCATCTAGAAGGTCCTTTCTTCAAGGAAGCAGAAAACGACAGAGCATTAAAGATGGAAATAGTGCATGCCTGAAAACACGTTCATAGGAAAGGACGAGAGTCTCTAGGAAAACCAGACTGTGTCTCGGTGGAGCCTTATCTCCACTGGGTACAAACTAGAGCTCTCAAGCTGAGGATGCCTTACCCTCGCCAGGAAGTTCTTCCATTAAGGGACTCTGCCCTTTATTTTATGTCTGAGACGGAAAAACTTCGGGTTACTCTCAGCAAAATTCAGCAGGAGAAGAGGTATTGGAGGAATAAGTACCGTATTCTCAATGTAGAATGCAAGAAAATACAGCAGCTATTAAAAGATAAAGATGCTCTGATTGAGATTTTAGAGCAACATGCTGTGGCGAATCAGGATGACCAAATGAATTTGCTCGCTCCTTTCACTTGGCAAAGGAATGACAACCCGACAACGGCCCAAGAGCCCCGTTCAAAGAAAATGTAAGCACCAGAACCAGCACCTGAGCTCCCCTCAGAGAGGACTCAGGATCCATTAGTTTAGTTTCCTTTTTCAGCACTTTGTAATCTATTGTATTTCTGTTTCCGCAATCCTTTGAATTCAATAAAACGGGGTTTCCCCACTGTTTGATATTTGCAATCTAATTGTCGAAGTTTACTTTGATTAAACAAAAACATACAATTAATATAATCATTGCATATAATTCATCATTCTCGCGTAAACGCATTCTTCTTACCTACGAATCTCGCGTTTCTGTCTCTATTCTAGAGTCAAACTATCTCATTCATACAATACTCGGGCCAATCGTTAGAAAAAGATGGATGATCTTGAGGAAGAGAACAAAGAGTTAAGAGAAGAGATTGACACTCTAAAGAGGATCTGAGAAAGCTTCACAACGACATGCAAGCTCTAGCAGAAGCTCAGATACAGCAACAAAGGACGGTGATCTCAGAGATCACATCGACACCCATAGTGGAAAAGTATGATCCTAGGTACAAAATGCCGAAAGATCGTCCCTGGGGCATGCCACCCAACTATATCCCAGAAGGATATTGTTCCGCCGATCGCTGAGGATCAGTGAACCGCAGCAGGAACCGTTGGGCCAGAAGGTTACAAACTTCGGGAAAGCGAAGATGCCAGTGGCATGACAGCAACTCCTGAAGGTTACAAACTTCGGGAGGCACCGAGAGTCTCGGCCATAATGAATATACCACCACACGTGGTACACACTGTCCCAGAAGGACAGATTCCACAGATACCTTCTGGTGGAAACGACATCATGTTCGATAGAATGAATGAGTTCCAGGAACAATTCCTAGAAATGCAGAAAGAACTGCAAGCCCTTCGCAGTCAGGATTTATTTGGAAAGGACGCCGCAGACCTCTGCTTGGTCCCCAATGTGAAAGTCCCGCACAAGTTCCTGGTACCTAACTTTGAAAAGTACAAGGGTAACTCTTGCCCTCAAAGCCATTTGGTGATGTACGCTCGGTGAATGTCGGATCAGAAAAAAAAATTAGGAGCTACTAATTCACTACTTTCAGGATAGTTTAACCGGTGCCGCATTAAAATGGTACATGGGTTTAAACCGCGCTACGATCGGCACGTTCAGAGATCTTGGTGCCGCCTTCGTTCAACAATATAAATACAATTTGGACATGGCACCGGACAGAGATCAGCTTAGATCAATTTCACAAAAGGACAAGGAAACCTTTAAATAATACGCTCAGAGATGGCGTGAAATCCCCACTCAGATTTCTCCACCTCTTGAGGAAAAGGAGATGACAAAAATCTTCTTAAAAATCTTAAGCTCATTTTACTATGACAGAATGGTTGCTAGTGCGCCCAGTGACTTCACCGAGATGGTGGGCATGGGAGTTTGTCTTGAGGAAGTCGTCCGAGAAGGACGTTTAGTGAAAGACGCTGGATCATAAAGTAGTACAAAATGATACGGTAGTGCTCTCCCTAAGAAAAAAGAGCAGGATATTGGGAATATCTCTCTCAGAAAGCAAAGGCAACGTTACTAACCAGTAGCAGCTGTAACTCCTACTATCAACCCTGCGCCTGTTCCTACGTATCAACCTCAGGTTGCACAGAGCCAACCTAATCAACAGCAATATCAGCAAAGGACACAACAGCCTCTTCGGCAGGCTCGTCCTCCAAACAGCAACAACCGTGCAACGAGTCCACCAGGGTTCGAACCTATACCTGTGTTGTACGCAGAACAGTTTCCATTACTACTGGTCAAGGGGCGTGTTCAAACTAGGTCTCCTCTTATAGTACCGGAAAATCCGCCTTTCTGGTTCAAAGCGGATCAGACTTGTCCCTACCATCAAGGAGGACCCGGGCATAACATAGAAAATTATCTCAGTTTCAAATCCGACGTACAAAAGCTCGTTAGGAATAGGGTCTTATCTTTCAAAGATACGAATCCGAACATTCTCACAAACCAGTTGCCTCAACACGAGAAGGCTGCAGTCAATTAGATAGAGGGAGAGTCTAGTGACAGCTATCAAATTCATGATGTACTCTTATTAAGGGCCAACTTAGTCAAGATGCATTGTAGACAGAGTGGATATGGCCATGTGCCACCTCATAATTATCACCAGTGTGATATCTGCTCTAAAAATAATCAGGGATGTTCTTTAGTGCAAGCAGCTCTACAGGAGCAATTGGATCTTGGGTGGATCCAAGAGCATCGAGTTCGTGGAGTTAACATGACCTATACGAATTCCAACATCATTCAGAACAACGACATCCGTGCAATGAATGTCAACTTGGTGGCGATGTACTCCAGGCAAAGCCAATATCATAATTTGTTGCGGCATGATTACAGTTCCTATCTGACTTGCTCGGTAAACAAACAGGGATGCTCTTTCATACAAGAGGCCCTCCAGCGTCAGATGGATCTTGGGTGGATCCAGGACTACCATGATAGAAATCCTTATCAAATCAACATGATTCAAATCTTTGATATTCGCCTGATGAATACCAGCTTGGTGGAGTTACACGCCAGGCAGGTTCAACTTGGTTTTCTCACTTTTCACAATTATTCGAACTGTAAAGTATGCAGTGAGAGTAACCAAGGGTGCGCTCTCATTCAAAGAACTTTACAACACTTGTTAAACCACTAGTGGCTTCCGATCTATATGGATGAGGACATGCAACAAATCAGTGTGCTTAATGGAAACCCTACTCGGGTCAAAGCCAGGATGTCCGATCTGTGGGAACTGACTTAGTGAGGTTACACTGTATCCAAAGCGGGGGTGGCCAGGTGCCACCACACAACTATGAACGTTGTAGCGTCTGCTCAGGAAATAACCAAGGATGCTACCTTGTGCGGGCAGCTCTTCAAGCTCAGGTGGATCGTAGGGAGATTCGCCCATGTCCGGGTTCCGATCCAATCGACTGGACGCCAGACTACTTTGCTGATCAAATCAGAGACGTTGTCATAATCTCTGATCATCAACAGAGCAAGGATGTTTGTACCATCATCCCTCTACTGGACGAATCAAAGGTTCTAAACCAGGAACTGATTGAAATTACTTACAATGGTCAGAAAAATCAGAAGGCTCCTGTAGTTATCTATCTACCAGGACCATTATCGTATGAATCAGCTAAGGCGATCCCTTACAAATACGGTGCGACAATAATCGAGAATGGAAAGGAAATTCCATTACCTTCCGTCGTGAACATTACAGACGTCAATCGAGTAACACGGAGCGGTCGAATCTTCAACCGAGGAGTTGGAGAACCTAACAAAGAAAAGGAACTTCCAAAAGCAGCTCCTGATCCACCAGTCGGTCAATCCAGTAATCCCGACCTTTCAAAGAACGACGATGAGATGCTGAAGCTCATCCAAAGGAGTGAAAACAACATTGTTGATCAGCTGTTACAAACTCCTTCAAATATCTCAGTGCTATCACTTTTACTCAGTTCCGAAGCCCACAGAGAGGCTCTATAGAAAGCCTTACAGCGGGCCTTTGTGGAACAGGATGTGTCAATACGACAATTCGATAGCATCATCTCTAACATCACTTCCTGCAACAACTTAGGATTCAGTGATGAGGACTTGCCAGAGGGAGGCAAAAGTCACAACATGGCGCTCAATATCAAAGCCAACTGCCAAGGGGATGCTTTACCCAGTGTACTGGTAGACACAGGATCGACCATCAACGTTATGAAGAAATCCACTTTAATGCGAGTATCATTCAAAGGATCCCCAATGAGGGGCAGTGAGGTCATCGTCAAAGCCTTTGACGAATCTCGGAAAGCAGTTATCAGCGAAGTCGACCTTCCTATAACTATCGGTCCTCACACTTTCCTAATCACTTTCCAGGTCATGGACGTCCGAGAAACATACAGTTGCTTATTAGGAAGACCTTGGATACACCAGGCTGGGGCAGTCACTTCGACACTGCACCAAAAACTGAAGTTCGTCAAGAACGATCAACTCATCACGGTCTGTGGAGAGCAAGCCTTGATCGTGAGTAACTTATCATCGTCTACTTGTGTAGAACCCGAGGAGGTTGTTGGAACTCAGTTCCAAGAACTCCCGGTGAGCAGTGAGAATCAATCGGAGAAAGGAACCTCGATTTCCTCATACAAAGATGCTTTCAAAGTAATCAAGAGTAACAACGTAAAAGGATGGGGAAAGCTTGCCATTCCTACTGATAACAAAACGAAGAAGGGTCTTGGTTTTTCTGCAACCTACACCAAGACAGCTGCTAACGATGAAAGTTTTCATCCCATTCAGGACTTCTTCCATAGTGGAGGTTTCCTTCACCCAGTGCCTCAAGCAATCCATACCATCAACGAGGGGGATCCCTCCGACACAGAGGAAGAATGGAAGTCTTATCTCAACGAGGACGGTTATATGTATCAGGAAGAGGTGCCTACGCCATTTTGCTATCCCGCGTAGAGTCCGAGATTTAGACCAAGGTCAGATGTCGAAATGATATACGGAGGTTGTGATCCGGAAGGATGTCGTGCTCCACCAAACTCATTAGAGGAAGATACTCTGATGAAGGACAACTTTGACCACGACTATTATGGCCCAATGGATGGCCTGCCTATTTGGCAGCCGTACCCAGGAGACTTGGGGCAAGAAAATCAGCCGAACAATGAAAATTAGTTGAGCATCATTGAAAAGAATATCTGCGTCCCCACCATGTCATGGGATCAACACTCAGGTCATTCAGAAAATATCCAGTATGACGATGAATTGGCAAAGCTTGCCGGACTAGAATTCATCAACTATGTTTTTCCCGAGGTCAACGTCATCGAGAGGGATGACTCCTCCAGTTCCAAAGAAGTGTGGGACACCCTAGGACAACCAAGAGGAAAATTCTACTTCTTGGTCAAGTACACCGCTCCTGAAAGCTCTCGTATCAGGCTCGAAGACATCCAGCCAACTGGATGGGGAGATACACCTGAGAGCACAAATACTATGCAAAATACAACTGAGGAATCCTCCTACGACAACTCTGCCTGGGAGACAGATTCCAATGATCCAGCTCCACCAGAAATCAGCGTCATTTCTGAAGACAAATTAAGGAAGGTACCAGACTTTGTGATTCACCGAGGAGTTCGCAGCCAATGGGTTGTTGTCGATGTTCCGAAGATTCTTCATAAGTCAAAGTAATTTTCGTCTTTAACCTTTCACCCTACCCAGGTGAAACGGATGTTTTGATAGGGCTCGCTTTCTGTAAATGTCCCTCTTCGCTTTGCCCGAAGCGACAAAGTTTTGTTTTATAGGGTTGTAGTTTCAAGAATCGACTTGTTCATGAATAAAATAACGTCGTTATGTAATTTCCGCAGTAATTGTTGTTTTCTCTTTTTGCTTTTTCAGAAAATGGTAATCCTAAAAAACAAATCAATAATAAAAACAAGCAGTAAACAAAAAATTTACACTGCACACACTCTTGCATCCTCTCTATCTCTTCTAAACACAAATCATCACGTCATGCAGATTGCTTGTGTTAAACCCCGTTGAAACATACGATCCAATGCCTTCTCCCAACTTTGAATTCCCGGTATTTGGGGCTGAAGAAGAAGTTGACAACGAAATTCCAGAAGAGATCTCTCGACTACTCAGACAAGAGAAAAGGTCCATTGAACCTCACAAAGAGCCGTTGGAAACGGTAAACTTGGGCTCAGAGGAAGAGAGAAAAGAAATCAGGATTGGGGCACTGCTCAGTCCAGCTGCCAAAGAGAGTTTGACAAAGCTTCTCAGAGAATTTCCTGATGTGTTTGCTTGGTCCTATCAGGATATGCCAGGGTTGGATACCAGCATCATGGAACATCATCTACCGTTAAGATCGGAATGTCCGCCAGTAAAAAAAGGTTGAGAAGGACTCACCCGGACATGGCCATCAAAATCAAATAGGAGGTACAAAAACAGATTGACGCAGGTTTCCTCGCCACATCAGAATATCCTCAATGGTTAGCCAACATAGTACCAGTTCCGAAAAAGGACGGAAAGGTCAGAATGTGTGTAGACTACAGGGATCTAAACAAGGCAAGTCCAAAGGATGACTTTCCTTTACCACACATTGACATGTTGGTAGACAGTACAACAAAGTTCAAAGTATTCTCCTTCATGGATGGATTCTCGGGCTATAATCAAATTAAAATGGCGCCGAAAGACATGGAGAAAACTTCGTTCATTACCCCATAGGGTACTTTTTGTTACAAGGTAATGCCGTTCGGTTTGAAAAATGTCGGGGCAACCTATCAAAGGGCCATGACTACTCTATTTCATGACATGATACACAAAGAAATCGAGGTATATGTCGATGATATGATTGCCAAATCTAGAACAGAGGAGGAGCATGTGACCCACCTGTCAAAATTGTTCGAGCGTCTGAGGAAGTACAAACTCTGCTTGAATGCCAACAAGTACACATTCGGTGTCCGTTCAGGGAAACTCTTAGGGTTCATCGTCATCCAGAAAGGAATTGAGGTTGATCCTGACAAGGTCAAGGCCATTCAAGAAATGCCTTCTCCGAAAACTGAAAAACAAGTCAGAGGGTTCTTAGGACGTTTGAACTACATCTCCAGATTCATATTCCTCATTACCACGACATAGGCGCCGATTTTTAAATTACTCAAAAAGAATTAGGACTACGTTTGGACAGATGACTGTCAAACTGCCTTAGACAGTATTAAGGAATACCTGTTGAACCCACTGATTCTATCACCTCCAGTGGAAGGAAGACCACTTATCATCTACCTCACAGTCCTAGAGGACTCAATGGGTTATGTACTTGTCCAACAAGACGAAACCAAACGGAAAGAGTCTGCCATTTACTATTTAAACAAGAAATTCACCGACTGCAAAACTCGGTACACTATGCTTGAGAAAACTTGTTGTGCTCTGGCTTGGGCAGTTAAACGTCTTCGCCAGTACATGATTCGTCACACTACTTGGTTGGTCTCCGAAATGGATCCAATCAAGTACGTCTTTGAAAAACCTGCTCATACGGGACGGATTGCCTGTTGGCAGATGTTACTATCAGAATATGACATCAAATACCATGCTCAGAAAGCCTTTAAAGGAAGTATTTTAGCCGACCATTTGGCTCGTCAACCGATTGACGATCAGGAGTCAGTCGGGTTTGACTTCCTAGACGAAGATGTCATGTATCTAAAAATGAAAGACTACGATGAACCGCTACCCAGTGAAGGGCCAGAACCAGGTTCCCAATAGGGACTTATCTTTGACGGAGTTGTCAATCATTACGAAAACGGAATTGGGGTAATCATCATAACCCCTCAGGGTACCCACATTCCTTTCACCGCCAGACTTACGTTCAAGTGCACAAACAACGAGGCCAAATACGAAGCTTGTATTATGGGTCTCGAGGAAGCGATTGATTTGAGGATAAAAAACTTGGACGTATATGGCGACTCAGCCCTGGTTATCAATCAGATAAAAGGAGATTGGAACACATACCAATCAGGACTGATTCCTTACAAAGATTACGCGAGAAGGTTGTTTCCTTTCTTCAACAGAATCGAGTTTCATCATATCCCTCGTGATGAGAATCACATGGCTGATGCATTAGCCACTCTCTCTTCCATGATTAGCATAGGTCAATGGAATTACTTACCTAAGATCAACATAATGCGCCTTGAAAGGCCCGCTTACATCTTCACGATCGAAGCAGTCATAGACGACAAACCTTGGTATCACGATATCAAATGCTTCCTTCAGAAACAAGAGTACCCACCTGGGTCCCTAAGGAAAGACAGAAAGACCCTTAGAAGATTGGCTAGAAACTTCTTCCTGAGCGGTGATACCCTCTATAAGAGAAATTTTAACATGATCTTGCTCCGATGTGTAGACGGACCAGAGACAAGCATGTTAATGAAAGAGATTCACGAATGATCCTTTGGCACTCATGCCAATGGACACACGATGGCGAAAAAAATTCTAAGAGTAGGGTACTATTGGTTGACAATGGAATCCGATTGCTACAAGTACATGAGGAAGTGTCACAAGTGTCAGATATACTCAGACAAACTCCATGTACCGCCAACGTATCTCAAAGTTCTATATGGTGAATCGACATGATTGCCATGATTGAACCTAAGGCTTCAAACGAACATCGGTTCATCCTGGTAGCCATTGATTACTTCACCAAGTGGGTCGAAGCAGCATCATATGCCAATGTAACCAGACAAGTGGTGGTCCGATTTATAAAAAACAATCTCATCTGTCATTATGGTGTTCCGAGCCAGATCATTACTGATAATGGATCTAACTTGAACAATAAGATGATGAAAGAGCTGTGCGCAGAGTTCAAGATCAAACACCATAACTCATCTCCATACCGACCCAAGATGAACGGAACGGTAGAAGCGGCTAACAAGAACATCAAGAAGATCGTTCAAAAGATGGTTGTAACCTACAAAGACTAGCACGAGATGCTACCCTTTGCTCTTCACGGTTATCGCACATCTGTCCGCACTTCAACAGGGTAAACCCCTTTCTCTCTAGTATATGGCATGGAAGCAGTGCTTCCCATAGAAGTAGAGATCCCATCAATCCGGGTATTGATGGAAGCTAAGCTTACAGAAGCTGAATGGTGTCAAAGCAGACACGACGAACTGAATCTGATCGAAGAAAAATGAATGATGACACTATGCCACGGTCAGTTGTATCAGCAAAGAATGAAGAAGGCGTTTTACAAAAAGGTTAGACCTCGCGTCTTTAGAAAAGGAGACCTTGTGCTAAAAAAGATCCAGTCATTCGTCACTGATTCTCGGGGCAAGTGGACTCCGACTTATGACGGCCCCTATGTGGTCAAGAATGCTTTCTCAGGCGGTGCCTTGAGACTTGCAACCATGGACGGAGAGGAATTTTCCTACCCCACAAATGTTGATGTAGTCAAGAAATACTTCACCTAAACAAAAACAAAATGTCTCGGTGGATTGAAAACCCGAAAGGGCGGTCCAGGCAAAAATTAGAGACATGATAAAAAATCATCCCGATGGATTGGAAATCTCAAAGTATAATCCAGGCAAAAGTTAGGGATACTGGCAAGTAACTATGTCCAACAGGGGCAAATCCCTCAGTAGCAGTTATGTCGTCTATCAGAAAACTCCAGTCAAGGTCATCTTCGACAGAAGCTCAGGATGTCCCGAATTCAAAGATGGTAGAAGGATAGCGGTCGTCATGTTTCAATGTAGCCCTTTTCCCTTACATTACCATTTTCTAAACTTTGTAAATACTCTATGGAATCACGCGCTTGGCTGATTTCCATCCTATCAATAAAATTTGAGCCCTTGTGCTTTTGTTTGCAATTCTCATTTGTTTTAGCTTTACAGAACGACATTTTAACATGATTAACGATTCTTGAATCAAAACAAAAATGAATTTACTTGTAAAACTTTTTCTGCTTTTAAAATAAAGATGGCAATTCCTTTTGACTGTTGAACATCGAAAGAACATCGATCGCTTCTCCAGAAGTAATCGAACCTCGAAGTGCGGAATCAAAGTAATCCTTCTGAACCAGTACGTCTGAACGAAGGATCAACTGTGTCAGAGACCATGTTTCATCTGACACCCCCGGCAGAGTTCTTATCTCCTAAGCCCGACCAACGATTGTCCCCGTGTGGACTATCTCTCCTAAGCAAGGCAGAATTGCTACTTTTGGACCAGTGATACTTTTCATCCCCCGCGGTGGCCGAGTATCCAGTCGTGTTCATCTATCACTCTGTATGTCGTGTCAGTTTTTTCAGCATATACATACATACATCATGCATTATTGATTCATTCATAGTCATACTGCATCACTATCACTCTAGTCGGTCTTGTTCCAAAGTGATAAAAGTCCTCTCAATCGAGTTGTCAGTTCTTTCCTCATCAGGAAATGTTGCATCTGAACACTCTCGTCCAGGTTATTTCTGGACTAGAATTGGCCCTTGACCACTTTGATAACTTGAACCTCTGAAAAACCAGAGAACTTTCATCCAACGTCACTCTTCGCCATTGAAGATGATATTTTCGCTTTCTCGGATTAAGGAAAATTCCTAGAGAAAGCCTCTTAATCAGAGATTCTGCAATACAGCAGTTTTTTTCTGAAAAATCCGCTGACGAAAAGGTCATCAGCACCTCAAAATTGGATCACGTCGTATGGCATTTCTCTGAGAAAATCTCGAAGAAAAGTATGATGTAATATCCCCAAGCAGAAACAGTCTCTTAAGAGACTCGTTTTCCCCGATAGAGTCGACAAATGGCGTCTCCAACAAAGAAGTTTGTGCACCTCTACAGCTTAGACGACTGGGTTCCCCGGCAACTGTGACGTCAAAACTTTTTCCGTCAAATGACATCTCCCCAGGAAAATCCGGCGAGAAGTTTGAGGAAAACCGCTATGAACAGTGTCCCTTGTCAAGAAAGTTTATTGACAAAAGAAACTTAGACCAGTTCCTTTGTAGGAAACCAGGATCGAGGGGAAGTTTATATTAGAAACTTAGACCAGTTCCTTGGTAGGAAACCAGGATTGAGGGGAAGTTTATTTCAGCAACTAAGAGCAGTTCCTTGGTAGGAAACCAGGATCGAGGGGAAGTTTATTTTAGAAACGGAGACCAGTTCCTTGGTAGGAAACCAGGATCGAGAGGAAGTTTACCATTTCTGAGCATCATTGCTTAGCAAAAGAAGAAGGATGCGTGAACTACCATTCCTAACCACCATCAAAATTTCGGATATTTCGATATTTAATCCTCTTGCACCCCGAATGCCCGAATACCTTCGCCATTCACACCTTCGGGTCCAAGAAGATTAAATAGGGGCATCTGTCATACCCCAAATTTTGACCACTGAGATTTCCCATCAATGGGAAAATCATCATCACAATATGGATGAACCTTTATACCTCATTAGTCTCCCCAAAGATGGGGTGAGCATCCACTACAATCAAATTTAGGGTTTCAAGCCCTCTCAGAGCTCTTAGACAAAGGATCAATCAAGGAATGACATGATTTTCAACTTGTCTAAACCTCTCAAACATCCTCAATGGATCAAGAGGACTCCCACCTCAAGGATTAAGCATAAGGCTGCAACATTCTGAGTGGATTAAACCTCAAGATCGCCAGAGTCACCAAATTAGGGTTTTGGTCGACCAGGGCCTCCAGGTGGAAATTTTCCTCTGGGCATGAGCCAATGCTTCAAAGCATAACCTAAAATGCTCCATGAAACGTCATGGACCCAATCATCAAGTCAATTTGACTTTAGGGGATGCATTCATCAAAAATCAGGAATTAGGGTTTCTTGACCTAATTCACCCCTAAGTTGACTTTTGGGACAAATCGTGAGCCAAGACCTCAAGAGAAGATTTTAGGGTCTCCAATATACCACATTGATCCATTTGTAACAATGGATTAATAGAGGAGGCTTGATCAACAAGTTTCAAATTCATCAGAACCACAAATCGGGTTTCGCGAAAAAAAGTCAACTGTGCCTTTGACTTTGGACCCAGGCATGCTCCCAAACCTTGGGACATGATTCAATACACCCTATAACACCTATGAAATCAATCCATCAAGTTTGATTTAGGTCAAGGACTTGATTTCAAAAAGGATCGCACAGTTTGGAGTTCATCTGACAAAAAGTCAACTATGCACAAAAGTCAACTTTGACTTTTTGAGATTTTTCACAATTATGGTTCTTTGACCCTAAAATGATGTTAATGTGTGATTGGAATCATCAATCATCAAGAAAAATCAAGAAAAGTGGGATAACTTGTAAAAGGGGTAACCATAAAAACTTAAAAAAATTTCTAAGTTATGGAACAAAGTGGCTAGGGTACCAACTTTGGAGGATCATAACTCCTAAACCACAAGGCCATTTTTCCCCATCCAAAGCTGGATTTGTAGCTCTCTTTACCCTCTACAAAAGCTTCAAACTGAACTCATTCCAATTCATTGTGGATTTTAAGTTATGGAATGATCAAAATCACAAAAAGTGAAAATGTCACTTTTTTCCAACACTTAGTGAAATTTTCACTAAGTCAGAATCTGCCTTACTTTTTTCTAAATGTAGGGGCATTTTTCACTTGGATCCAAAAAGTATCAAAACCAAATATGATCAAACAGTTGTTGTATCATATGAGGGCTTTCCAAAATGGCCAAGAACTCCATCAAATTTCACTTGAGCCATGAGATATGACAATGGCAATATGCCTTGCTGAAAACTGTCAAGGCAAGGCAGATTTGTGCATTTTGATCGATTTGCCCAAATTTTGCAAATGACAATCAACTCTATCCATCTGAACACCATAAGGGGGGGCCAAGGAGGAACCAACTCTGATCCCAAGCCTCCCAAGTCCTTGAAACCAAAAATAGCATGCTAGACCTAGAAATGCCTAAAAGAGGGACAAGACTCCAATTTTGGATTGGAGCATTCAATGCATACACCAAGGTGGCATGGATTGAGCCATTTCCAACTGAATTCAGTCAAGACTTATCCAAGACCAAGGGAACCAGCAGCCTGTGCCCTAACCTCTAATCAATGGCTAGAGGAGACTTGGATTCTCATTTCTCAACATTGGCCAAACCTATGCAGCAGTTGCCATTCACTATTCCTTGCAAAACAAACTTGCTCTACTATAAATAGAGCTCATTTGTGATCAGTTTGAGTACACCAAAGCCATCAAATAGATGCTTTCCTCAAAATCTCTTCTTTCACTCCAAATTTGCCTTTCAAAGCAAGTCACTATCGGGTTTTGAGTTTGAGAGCTATTCCAATCAAACCAATCACACACACACCTCACATACATCACATAGAAGTGATCCAAACACTCACATAACATCTGGAACACCAAAATCACAAAATCACTAGACAATTGCTCAAGTTTTTGACAGATTTGCAGTTGGGGTGCCAAATCAAGTTCCAGATCATTTCAATCCACTCCAAGCATCCAGACACACTCCATGGCACCCAGGGAAGCTATCCACATCATTGGAACCTAGCAATAACACCTCTAACCCATAACTCAATCACCAGCTGCAAGAGGTAAGCATGAGCTCTTCTAACTCTATGATCCATGCAATTTTTGCTGCACAATAATTTGGCCATATGTTCATAATCATGCATGAAGTGTTTTCCCTCAATCAATTCCTTTATTTGAATCGTGTATGGAATTTCTGAGCCTTCATGCAAATTTTAGGGTTCTTGACGTTTCTCTTTGATTTCGTGTTCCATTCTTATAATAAATGAAATTAAAGAACAAAGACATGATCGTGAGGTGAAAACGAGTAGATTGATATGTAGATTACATGATATCATCAAGTATTCAGTGGGATTGGATAGAAAACGCAAATCTGCAGAAACAAAGGGCGACGCGTGTTCTTGCCATGTTCTTGGCGCCATTTTTGAAAATTTGAATTTTTGAATTTTTGTCATTTTATTTAATTGATTCAAAAATTAATTTCTCTCTGAGTTTTAATGATTTTGAGTTGATTCTTTTTTTAATAATTCACAAAAATGTTAAAATATTTTATTTTACCAAAGAATCCCAAATATATTATTTATTTCATATATTTGATATTTTTGCAAAGAATTAATGTTTTATTTGTTTTTAACGTTTAAAATATATTTTTTCTCTCTTGATTTTCCTAACTTAATTGATTTCCAATCATTTTGTGGGTATAAACATGATTTTTCAAGCATTAATCCAAGATCACTATTTGTTTTCACACGTGTTTAACAATTTTGATCATTTTAATTGAATTTTTATTCAATTAAAATATATTTTGAAAACAAATTAAGGTTTTGAGTAATTCAACCCTCATCAAACTTTTTCAAAACACTTTTGGCCTATAATAGAGTGTAAGACCCAATCCCCTTTTAACCAAAAACCTTTTTGGGCCTCAGATATTGTATGCGTCCCCCTGCGTTAAAAGCAAATCTCGGCGCGATCGCCAGTTCAAAAATCAAACCATCTGGGCCTACCCTCGTGTTATAAGCCCAATTTCTTTTCTTTAAAACTCTTTGGGCCTCTAATAGAGTGTAAGACCCAACCCCTCTTTAAGACCAAAATAATTTGGGCCTCAATGCATTGTATAAGTGTAATACCCCAAAATTTACCCTCTCATTTTTCATATCATTTAGCATGTGCTATCATTGCATTGCATTGCATTCAAGTCATAAAAAATAAAGCATTCAGCATTGGTTCATGCATAGGGCATGTGATCAGTGGTTTTTAGAGTATTGATCATCCAAAGCAAGAGAGCTAGAGCCAAGGGTCTCCCAGCAAGCCTCAAAGGCCTCTTTCATCATATATCATCTCATTTGATCCCACAAGTCATTGGAAGATGGGAATTCATCAAGAAGTTGTAAAGTTCATCATCTCCTATGAAAAGCAGTCAAAATTAGGGTTTTGGATTCAAGCAGTCTCCTGATGAAATTTTGGTTCAAACTTGATCTCAATGTTTTCTACATGATGTCAAGTATCTAAGGATGGAAGATTTCCCATTGGCTCATTTCAAAAGAGGTTCAATTGACCAGTTGCTGGAGAATCAAGAAATTTGGGGAAAAGTCAACTGTGCAAAGGAAATGGTCAACTCCTGACTTTTTAAGGTCAAATTCATGAAATTCAAGTCACATATGTTCATTGCACAATATTTGATCAAGAAATGATGGAGGAATCATAAAAAATCAAGAATTGTACAAAGTTTCCATTTTTAGAAACTTAGGGTTTCCAAAAATGACAAGTTTGGACCATTTTGCACTCTACTTCAAATCATTCTTTCTCCATAATAAAAGCTTCAAACTTCAGGCCTAAGTTGAGCCAATTAGAGATCAGATTCCAAGCTTCAAATCCATACCAAGAACTCTTCCATTGGATCAAAATTGAGGGAGTTATGATCAATCAAAGTTTAGTAAAATCAAGGCAAATTTCAAGTCATGGCAAGGCAAGTTCAGGCCTCCAGGCCATAATTTCATCAAACACTTGGTGTGCCAAATGTCAATCCAATTTTCTCAATGAAGAAGACTTCAAATGGAAAAATGTTGAACACCAATCTTGTTCATCTCCATGCCCTCTACAACTTTCATGTTTATCACTTTTTTATTTGATCAAAGGATGGAGAGTTATGATGGTCCAAACATGGTGGTCTCATACTGAAATCCCATAGGCCATGACACCAGGTCTGATGCACAACCTCACACGCCCATAAACCAGTTTTGTGCACTTGAGTTCATGACCATTTTTTATGCAACTTAGAGGCTTAAATTCACTTTGATCCAAACATCAAACATGTTCTTTGATAAGTCCTTGATTCATAGGCCTTAAAATCATACATTTTCATCCATTAACTTGAAAGAATTGCATCTTTGAACATCATTATTTTCATTGTACATTTGCTGCCCATTATAGAAGCTTTGTTTGATTTTTATGCCTTGGCTCCCTTGTTTCACACGCATGCATACAGTTCCCCATGCTTTACTTCATTTGAGCACACCATCCCTTACATGTGCATGAACACATACATGACCATGCGTGAAAATAGAAAAATTCAAATTGCAAGAAGCTTATGACAAGTCAAGGCTATGCTGCAGCAACATCAACATCAGCACCATATCATAACATCACCATCATTGTTTTTTCATCATCCATCAACAACAACAATGGATGATGCCTCTCTCTCACTATGCAAATTACTCAGCTCACCCTCAATTGCTTCATGCCACCTCAACTAACCATGGTTCTAACCATCAACTGAGATGGTTAACCCTTAACTCAACATATAAATAAAGCTCTAACAGAATTTGGAAGAAAAATTTTCATTTTTCTACATTTCACAAACCTCACTCTCTCAAAAGCTCTTAAAGTTCCTCTGAATCCTCTCTGGCTCGAGGCTTCTCCCACAGTTTTCATCACATTTTCTGCAATCTTTAACATCAAACAATAATGGAGTATTGAAGCATAGTGTGATTCAAGTGCATCATCAAAGTTCAGTTTCTCTATTTGGAGTTTTCAAAGAAATTCACAAGGTTCCAAGCCTTTATTTGGCTCTCGGTGAAGCTCAAGAACTTAAGCATCATCTCTGGTTTTCGTGCAACCTAAGTTTTCTTCAGTTACAGGTTCATATTCTTCAAACTTTCTCTTGAGTTTTTTCATGCGATTTACATTTGTTTCTGATTGATTTGAAGCTTACTAGAAGCTATTGGTAATCTGGCTAGTTGATAGGCTCTTTAGGAGCTTAGATCTAAAACTTAGGGCAAGCTTTCTTCGTTCGATTCTCTGTGTATATGCATGATATGTGAAATCTTTTGCTGGATTCTTGATCTACTTGTTTTCCTCTTTCGATTGATGTAATTTTTGTCAATTTCTGGAAACATGTGATACTTGCAGTCGTCGGAGGTGGCCGGAGAAGATGACGGGAGGTCATTCTCCGGCCGGTGAGGGTTTCAGTTAGGGTTTTGTGACTTTATATCCCAGCCGTTAGATTGATTTTGATCCAACATCCTAAACAATGCCAGCACATTAATGAGAGTGTGGTGAGGCACGTGCTTGTAAATTTTTGAACTGTATGATCTTGTATGCGTGTTCCACTATACCTTGCCATGTGTATGCATTCTGATCCTTTGGATTGAATTACTTCTATGATGATCTGATTCTGATTTGATCGTGTGGCTCTGATGAGTCAACCTTTTTACTGAGTACTCGCCATATCTCACATACACCCACGCGCCTTTGGACCTGGATCATTCATTGCTTTTCACACTCCCACGCATTGGGCCCAAACTATTTTTAACTGGCGTTTTACTTTTCATACACCCCCTGCATTATTTCCTTTTGCATTTTATTTTTATTTTCATACATGTTTCATTTGCTTTTATTAAAAATACTAAATGCATTCTAAAAATTCCAAATAAATTGATACCTCATCTTGACACATTTAAATAATATTCCATTATTTTTAATTCTGAGTTTCTTGATTTTTGCTCATATTTTCATAATTTTTCTTTTATTTTCCTTTTAAAGTGCATTCTTCATGATATTTGGTTCATTTTCATTTTAATTGAATTAGTTTCTTTCTGAATTTTTGAATGGCATTTGGTATGATCATATTGCACATCTCAAGACATCTTTAAAGTCATTTTTGTATAGCTTTTGAACATACCTTTGTGCATTATTCATTGTTGACCTAATGTGACTTGGATGACTTGTTTGGATTAGTTGCTTCTTGAATTTTGCCATGACCTTTTGAAATGTCTTTAGCTTCTGACTTAGGTACTTTGTGACCTAATTCCATAATTTTTCCAAGTTCATTTCTATTTTTTCCTTGTTGATGATTATAGGTAATATTTTGTGTGCTTTTGTTTGATTTCTAAATCTTGTTTGATTATGAGGCACTTGTGCCATTGCATTAGGACTTGTGTGATCATTTTATAGGTCATCTCTTGAATATTATAGGTCATGTGTGTCAAATTATAGGTCTTCCATATCTCATTTTGACATGTTTTGTAATTGATGTTCATCTTGCATTCATACTTAATTGTGCATCTATCACTTGTTCTTCTTCAACATAGCTTGTGTGTATCTCATATTGGTATGCCATTCACATTCATTATTATATATCCCTCTACTGTATATAAACCATCTCATCTATTTTTATTGACTCAAAAATGTCATATCATATGCATTACAATTACATGAACATTTGAGACATGTTTCATTTTGTATGAACTTCAACTTGTGTTCTTTTCTCCTTAATCTCTAATGTGACTTGTGTATGAACCAAAATTGTTCATTTGTGCATTCTCATGTCATCTTATAACATGTATGCTACTGATCCAAGTTCATTTGCATTCATAATTGCATTTCCCTCTCCTTTGTGACTTGTTTTGTAAGTAAACAACATTGTGAATTCTTGTGTGACATTGTTCTACTTCTTCCCACTTCTTCTTCTTGAGTTTTATTCTCATATTATGGATGATAATTCATGGATACTTAATGACATTTATGAAGTAGTTTCCTACTGGTTGTGGTGTTTCATATTGCATCATTGCATGTTTATATCTCTTAAATGTTCATGGTACATCTTTAGTGCATATCATTGCATTCCTTTGATGTTTGGTAGATTGTTTAGACAGAGATTGATATTGTAAGCCTTTGTAACCATTGGTGGATGTAAATAGGCTTTACTAATTCCCTAGGCTAGTACCACCCTTTAGTGATCTATTCTTTTTAGGTTTAGCCCTTGAGAAGCTTCCTAGAGTTTCCTTTAGAACACTAGGATTTATTTGCTTACATCCTTCACTTGTACTTCAATATTTGAATTGTTTTGGTACTAAACATTTTGTGTAGGGGCTAATGGTAAGTTGAGTGTGTGGATATGCTTCTACACATACTTCCTTCCCTCATCTTTTTAATGCTTTCTCTTTTTTGTGTGTGCAAAGCATTTCAATGCTTTCTTTGTCCAACTTCTTTCATCCCCTTGAGTTCTCAACTTAACTTCAATATTTGAAGTAACTTAGAACTTGTTCTTCTTCTCTCTTCTTTTAGACTTAGGTTTCTAAACCACACTAAACCATTAGGAACATCCAAGTATGATAACATTAGGGTGAGTCTTAGTTCCCTTTAGTCTTTACCTTTGTTTCTTTTGAGTCTCTTCTTTCTCATCTCAAAACAACTTCAAAACACCTAATAAAGGTTGAAACATCTTTATGTGTCATGAGCCTTATTCCATGGGGGGGGGGGGGGGGGGGGGGGGGGCTTGCATACATTCCATCTTGGAATGTGTTGTAGGTTTTCTAGCATGATGTACAAGTCTTTAACATGAAGTAATTTCACAAACAAAACCAAAAATACTTCTTCATTTAAAAAAAACAAAAACATTTAATAAAGGGGATAGGCTAGTGTACTTAAGCCTTTAACCTTGGAAATAAGTTTGAGGATCTTCTTCATACTTAGTGTACTTCATCATCATTTCATTTTGGAATGTACATGAGATGTACATTCCTTTGAAAAAGACTTAGGTACACTTAATTATGCAAAACACTTCAAATAAAAAAACTTCTAAAACACTTCAAACAAACAAAAACATCTTTCCTTCGGGAATTCTCTTCTCATCTCACTCACTCTCAACGTGCGAACGTGCTTCTCCTCATTCTCTTGCAATACGGTAACGCATTCGATTCAGCGAGCCTGCAACACCTGAGCTAGAACATTAGTCGTTCCCTAAAAAACACAAACAGTTTTCCCTTAGTTAAGGGGAACTACGTCGCTCTGATTCTCATGTTCCCGATGAGATACGCAGGCAGTGGGGTAGGGCCCATTCGAGCACTTCTTTTATTTTCCCTACATTTGTTTCTCGTTCACTTTCCATTCCTTTTCCAGCATCTTTTCTATCACCCTTTGAGCAGTACTTCAAGCGTGGATCCCGTCGAGTACGACGGACGTGAAGGGGTTCGATAACCTTCTCTTCACGTAACCGACTCCCTTACCCTTTCTCTTTGGTTCGCGAGACCTCGTTCTTTCCTTTTTCCCGAGTTTGTGCAGTATTACCCTTCCCTTTCTTTGGGATAAAAATGCTTGGCTGGTGACTCTCTTTCTTTCTTCCGCGCCACTTTCGCGTTTGTACCTGGATGAAAATCCTGGGAGTGACAGCTGGCGACTCTGCTAGGGACAGTTGACCTCTTGCTGGTCCCTCCCCGATGCGAGTCTCTCCTAGAGCTTGCTTGTTTTTGCTTTTTGGGTGTTTGCTTTATCTTGCTTTAGTATAGCTTTACTGCTTTTATTTATAGCTTTATTGCTTTACTTTACCGCCTTTATTGCATTCTATTTATATCATGCATCATATATTCTGGACTGTCTGGTTTCCTTTGGTGGGATGGGATTGTTACTGTGAGATGAGCCTATTATTCAGGCTCGAGTATACTTTAGGACTTAGAGTGGACAATCACAAGACTCTCATGGTATTTAGCCACGGGAGTAGTTGTGAGTTCCACAGCCAGAGTGCGACTTTCTTAGGATTATCTTGCTTTGAGGGTTTTTCTCATTCAGGGTATGACTTTGAGAGTTATGTGCATCTGTTGACCGATCATTGAGGACCTTAGTGGAAACATCCCTCTTTAGTGGTGACAGTGGCAGACCATATTCTGTGGCAAAGCCATTCACATCCGAGGGCCCACTTTGGAACTTGCATAGGATGGCCTTTATTTTGTGGTGAATCAGATGACGATCTCTTTGTTTGGCGATAGCATTGTATCCTACGGGCTGAATGTGGTATTACTTCTCATTCCGGGATCCGAATCTGAGGATCCTACCTTTTAGAACACACCTGTGAAATGGGGGGTTGTTTACAGGTTTTTAGGTAACCTTGACCTTCTACCTACCCTTTTATGTGGTTCTCCTATGATCAGTGATTTGGGTAATTTGTTCTGGTATTCTGGATCTGGTTTTTTACTGGTGCTTGGGTCTGATATTCTTGATATGATGCTACACAGACACTCGGCTCTTCACAGTTATTGCACTGACACAGCAGATTCTGGCTCTCATCACATGCCTAGCTGCATCTCGTTGCATACATCATTAACATTTTATGTTTTTCTTTCCCAGGTCTCAGTATTGTTTCTGATTCCGGTGGGTATTTTCTCTACGTCAAATGGAAGGTCCTCAAAGAAAGAATAATGTGCATTACTGGTTTCCGAAGCCTAAAGTGGGACAGATCAAAGAATTGGCAGATTTAATAGACAGTAACCAGCTGGATAAATTCAGAAAGAGGTTTGGGGATATCTTGGGTTATGTGAGCCTTCTTACTCCAGATCAGCATGATACTCTGCACACTCTCTTGCAGTTTTATGATCCTCAGCTCCGTTGCTTCACATTCAATGATTATCTGCTGGTACCTACCTTGGAAGAGTTCTCTGATATTCTGAAGATTTCTGTCAAGGATACTCCTCCTCACTACAGTTCAAAGAAGGTTATTCTTGACAATGTCATTGCAGAGGCTATTCATCTGAGGGTATATGTGGTTAAAGATAATGTTAAGGAAAAGGAGGGCTGTAAAGGGTTCCATCTAGACTTTCTGATTGAAGAAGCAAAGAAGAGTTTTGCTAATGGTGATTTGTTTACTTCTAACGCAATCTTAGCTCTTTGCGTATATGGAATTTGTCTATTTCCGAATATAGCTGGATTTATTGATATGGATGCAATTAGTATCTTTGTCAATAAGAATCCAATCCCAACTCTGTTGGGTGATGTGTACCATTCCGTGCATTACAAGAATGAGAAAAAACGAGGAAGATTGGTAGTATGCTGTGCTCCCTTGTTCCATTCTTGGTTTTATTGACATTTGCCAAAGACAAGAGCTTTTGTGGATCTCCGAGGAACTATTAAGTGCTCCAAGAGCCTGATGGGGTTTGACGGCTGAAGATATAGTCTGGTGGCATCGGAAATACATGGTGGGTATACCTATTCTTATCAGTTGTGGAGCTTTTCCAAATGTGCCTCTGGTAGGAAGGAGGGGAGGAATCAACTACAATCCTGTCCCGCGCTGAAGCAATTTGGGTATGCATTAAAAGAACCTCCTTTGGAAAAAGACGTGGCGGAATCCTTGTTTTATCTTGCCAAAGATGGCGAATATGTGTCTTTTTCTATTGCTGAAGCCTGGAACACGCGGGTTAAGAAAGGTAAGATGGATTTTGGGAGACCTGATCCTACGACTTATCCTCCTTATATTGAGTGGCTGAAGCCCCGGGTAGCCGTCACACTGTGGCCATTCTTTGTCGAGCCTCCGTTATGTCCCAAGGTAGTGGAGCCAAGGACCTCAGTGCCAATTGAAGAATTCCAAAACATGGAAGTTTTGGTTCACGAACTCAGGGTTGAGAATGTGGACGTCACCAGCCTGTATCAGGAAGCTGCATCTGTTAACAGAGGGTTGGAGGAAAGAGTCCACATTGCTGAGAAGATGGCTAAAAGCAGGAAAGAAGAACTCGAAGGGAGGCTGATTTATTTCCAAAGACGGGGCTTAATTTATAAGAATAATGCCATAGAGTGCCAGAATCTCAAGAAGTCTTTGAAGGAAGCTAATGAGGCTATTACCTCCTGTCTGATTGTTACATCCTGTTCCACAAAGGCTTGCTCCAAGACTTTCTGTAGAGCCTCCCTGTGTGCTTTTGAACTAAGTAACTGTGATAATACCGAGATCTTTGAAGGAGTTTGCAGCAGTTGATCAACAATGTTGTATTCACTCTTCTAGATGAGCTTTAGCTTCTCATCATCGTTTTTTGGAAGGTCGAGATTACTGGATTGACCGGCCGGTGGATTGGGAACTTCCGTCTGAGGTTCCTTTTCTTTGCTGGGTTCTCCAACTCCTCTGTTGAAGATTCTACCACTCCGTGTTACCCGAATGATGTCTGCAATATTCACAACGGAGGTGTAATACCCCAAAATTTGCCCTCTCTTTTCTTCATATCATTTAGCATGAGCTTTCATTGCATTGCATTGCATTCAAGCATAGAAAAACAAAGCATCAAGCATTTAGCATTGCATCTTGCATAAGGGCATGTGATCAGGTGATTCTCCAAGGTGTTGATCATCCAAACAAGAAGACCAAGTGTTTCTCATAAGCTTCAAGGACCTCTTACATCATGTATCATCTCCATTTGATCTCACAAGTCATGGAAAGAGGAGAATTCACCAAGAAGATTGGACAGTGCATGATCTCCTATACAAGGCAGTCAAAAGTTGGGATCTGACACCCTAATTGAGCAAGCTCTTTGATTCTTTATCATCTCAAAGTGGCACATGTCATCATTGGTGGACATGATACACATCATGTTTAGAAGAATTTGAATTTGGAGGATGTGTTATCTCCTCCTAACCAGAGGGTACCAAAACTAGGGTTTTCCATAAAATCAGTTTATTTCTTATTTTTTGGGCAAGGCTTGATCCCATGGTATTCCTCATGTCCTCAAGTGTCTAGGAATGGAGGATCGTCCATCAAACTGGTTCAAAAAGGTTTCAATTGTTCAGAAGATTGAAAATCAGGAGAATTGGGAATAAAGTCAACTGTGCAGTGAAAAAGTCAACTCCTGACTTTTTGAGGTCGACATCATGATTTTCAAGTCAAATATGGTCCATGGGCAAGATTTGATCTAGAAATGTTCAAGGATTTATGAAAAATCAAGAATGTGGAAAAGTTGCTATTTTTGGAAATCTAGGTTTTTAGGAAGTTGCCATTTTGGGAAAGTTTTAGCATGAATTCAGCCATCTTCCAAGCCAATTTCCATAGGGATATAAGCTTCATTTCAATTTTCCTCAAACATTAAAGTTGTAGAGCTTGTTCCAAGCTTTCCAACCATATAAAGTTTGTCTCATTTGGCTTATTTTTGAGAGAGTTATGGTGTCCCAAAGTTGGAATCTTCAAGTTGTAAAATGTGAAAACTTAGAATTTTTTCTAAGTTATTCTTGGACAGTTTTGTGCATCAATGTTCATGCTCAATTTTGATCAACTTCCAAGTTTTGAATTGAGAGAACTCTAACATGAAAGTTGTAGTATGAAGTTTTCTTTTCAAAATGAGCACAAGAATCATGGTATTTGATTGGATATTGAGTGAGTTATAAGTGTTCAAAGTGTGACATCTTCAATTTATGGTTTCACTAAAACTTAGAATTTTTTCTAAGTTACTTTTGACAGCTTGGTACACCAATGTTCTTGACCAATTTAGAGTTATTTCCAAGCCTTGAATCGAGATACTTCTAACATGAAAAGTGTAGAGGGCAATCCCCTCTTTCCAAAGGATCCAAGTTTGTGCCATTAGAGCCATTGTGGTGCAAGTTATGGCCTCCAAATATCAAGGTTTTAAATAAGAATTGCCAAAGAATCTAGAGTTATTTCTATTTGTTTTGGACAGTTTTGATGACATGACTTCAAGGCTATTTCTCATTCATTTCCAAGTCACGTTTAAAATAATTGGCAAGAGTTTTGTTCCTCAAGGACCTCTCATTTGGTATTTGGTTTTCACTACTTAGTCCAAAATTCAACAAGTTATGTGAATGTAATTCTTGGCACACTTTTCGTACAATTATACAGCATGCCAAAACTTTGTGCACCACGTTCCAAGTTTGCCTAAAATGTCTAAGCACACCACCTGCCATTGAAAGAGAGAGAATTTGTCCAAATATGAAATGTGCATGAAAGCAAATGGACTCATGCAGGCTGGTACAAGGTGTCAGCCCAACACCACACACAAGGATCACTCTCTCCATGACCCAGCTATCCTCAAAAACCTCTCTCTCTCCGAAGCAAACCATCCTTGCCAAGAGCTATCTGAACCTACACCTTAACACATGCTTCTCACTCATTTTGAATTCCAAACCACAACAACCAACTTCCAAACCTCAACTTCATTCCCTAACCTTCTCCTTACCCTAAAAACTCTCTCATATATAAACTAAAACGCTCAAGAACCTGCCTCATGATATATTTTGGACACACTTTCAGATCTAAAAGAAAAACTCACTTGTTCTTCATTTTTCTCACTCACGAAGCTGGTTCATCAAGAGATTCTGGGTTTGGTTTTGCTCTTAAATCATCAGTACTGAAGGTTATTGAGTAGATCATTGAAGTTTTCCTCAAGGCCTTGATAAGAAATCAAGGAGCAGTGAGCACTAGGTATGGTTTTCTTTCTATCTCTTTGAGCTACTCATTCTTAGGTCGAACCATGTTCACACATTGCATCTGCTGAGGTCTGAGATGATGGCATTATTTTTTCTTCTAGGTTCGAGCTCTTAATATTGTTTGGATGTTTAAAGTGATGTTTGTACCCATGTTTTGAATCCGTTTTTTCTCTACGTTTGAGTGTTTGTTCTGAAAGATTATTGGCTCCATGTTGATCTTTGATTTTTGCACTTCGATTTGCTACTTTATTTCGTCCAGTTTGGTTGAGATTTCGTGACAAATTTTGTAGTAGAAGATGGAGGTTTTAAACTGTTTTAAGTTGGCTGTTCACGATGCATGGGGGTTGTTGTTTTTTTTCTTCATGAAGAAGATGACTGCGTGGCAGTCCGTGATTGGCTGGTGCATGTTTTGTTATTTTCCTCATTTAAGTGATATGGACCGATTGATAATGTGTACACATGAATTTTGTAGCGTTACACTTTCCTTTTCAGTTATTTAAAAGAAAATCTGATTGGAAGCTTTATTGTTTCATGGGCCTAATCATTTTAATTTTCGCACCACCCTTCTGAAGCCCAATGCGCGCATGAACTGCTTCCTTGTGTAATCAGAATTGCTAGCACACCCCCCCTGGATTCTTACTTGTTTTTATTTCCTTTCTTTTATTTAGTGTTTCTTTTTTCGTTTTTATTTGT
This sequence comes from Lathyrus tuberosus, assembly GCA_022829125.1. Classification (NCBI taxonomy): domain Eukaryota; kingdom Viridiplantae; phylum Streptophyta; class Magnoliopsida; order Fabales; family Fabaceae; genus Lathyrus; species Lathyrus tuberosus. Next base: position 2,244,697 of record JALAZF010000277.1, read on the forward strand.
TAATCATCTTATAAAAAAAATTCGAAAAATATTTTTCTGATTAATTAATGTATCAACTTAATTTTCATAATTTTTATTTTATTTTTAATTTCATTTTATTACTTTATTTTGGATTAAATTGTTAGGTTGTTTCCAATGATACCCTTCTTCTAGGGTTAGGAATTTTTGTGGCTTTTACACATCATTTGAGGCTAATCTTTTGGTCACTTTGTAGGCACAGTATGAGGTTGTTTCAATGCTGGTTTGAGGTTGGTTTGAGTTACTTTTAGTGACTTGCCACCCAAGTTTTATTAACCCTCGACTCTTGCTCGATTCTTGGCACATCTTGACTTGTGGATCACTTTTAGACAAGCTCCTTAACTCTTTTTGATCCAATCTTTTTGCATATGTTACTTGACTGAGTTAACTTCCATTTGTTTATTTTTTTGGAATTTATTGGACCACTTTACTATTTTTGGTTGATTTTCACTTGTGGTTTGGATTTGGATGAGGTACACTTTGGTATTTGACCTAGTTTGAGTGCATTTGTTTACTTGTGATTGATTGATGCTTGAGGTGATTATATGGTGTGATCCTATTTTGTTTGAGATTCTTCATGGCTTTAGATTCATCCTCATTGATTCATTTTCCAATTTGATCTTGATTTTCTAAGTTGATGTTGTTTTGACTTAAATTTTGTGGTATGTTTGACCTAATCTTGTGCAATGCTCCTTTGTATGAAACAACCAATGCATGAGGCCTTTTGTTTGACTTGTATGACATGCTATAGGTTCTGACCCTCTTGGTTTAAGGTGCTTTATGTGACATGTCCTCACTCTTTGCTTCACATGTCCTTTGGTTTGCTTGCATGAATGATAAGTGGATGTCTTGTCTAATTTTGATGCATGTTTGGAATGTGTTGTTTAATGATTCATCTTGTGTGACTTGAGTTTGATCTTGGTATGTTGTTGATGCATATGCTACTGCCCTCTTGAGTTCATTACTTGGTTTTCACTTCACATGTTCATTTTGGGATGATTTGTATGATGCATGTCATTATCAAATGTTTTGTTGCTTCTTTGGCCCATAATGCATCATGATGTGAGATACTTTTGTGTGTTTGAATTGATAGATCATGAGATGTCTTAAGTTCTGATTCGGATTCATGTTCATCTTATTTTGTCCATTTCATCTTTGTGTAAAGTTCGTTGATGCTTAATTGTACTTCTTATGAAAGTTTACTTGCATCCTTTCTTGTGTGCTTTCACTTGTGTACTTGAGATGTGCTTGTGTGATCTTTGAAGCATGTTTTATGATGTGATTTGGATATGATTATTATGATGTGCTTGCTGCCTCTTATTGTATCTCATCCCTCTTCTTCTTCTTCTCTTTTCTTCTCTTTCACTCTTTATCATCCCTTGGATCTCAAGACTTGTTCAAGTCTTGGATTCTTTCCCTTTAGGGCTACCTAGTCCAACTTAATTTTTGATTAAGCTTGGAGTAGGATTAGCATTAGGTTTTAGTTAGGCTTCCTCTTTCAAACCTCACTAACCATAAAACCTCCATGCATGATAACATTAGGACCCTTAGTCTCCCCTTAGAGTCTCCTTTGTGTTTTCTCTCTTCTCTCATCTTATAACAAAAGTAAAAAATACTTAATAAAGGAAAACAAACATTGTATTTAGGCCTTTCATGCAAGAACAAGATAGTGAGGGATCTTCTCCCATTTTCTTGGAATGTTTAGCGTGCGTCCCATCTCGGGTCGTTATGCGAGGCATTCGATCTTACATGAGGGACTTAAATACAATGCGCGTTACAAAACACAAAACAATCAAAACACTTCTTTCTAAAAAACTTCAAACAAACAATAACGTCTTTCCTTCGAGAATTCCTTTCTCATCTCACTCACTCTTAACATACGAACGTGCTCCTACTCGTTCTCTCGCAAGATGGTAACGCACTCGGACCAGCGAGCCTGCAACACCTGAGCTAGAACGTAAGCCGTTCTCTAAAAAACACAAACAACTTTTCCCTAGTTAGGGGAACTACGTCGCTCTGATTCTCATGTTCCCATGAGATACGTAGGCAGTGGGGTAGGGCCCATTCGAGCACTTCTTTTATTTTCCCTACATTTGTTCCTTTTTCTCTCTCTTTTCTTTTTCCTTTTTCCCGTTCCTTTCCCCTTCCAGTAGCAGTGGAGCTCTAGTTGACGACACCCTTTGATCGAGACAAGCAAGCGTGGATCCCATCGGGTACGATGGACGCGTGGGGGTGCTAATACCTTCCTCACGCGTAACCGACTCCCGAACCCAGTTCTCTTGGTCGCAAGACCATGCTCTTTCCTTTCTCTTCAGGATTACGCGGTGTTTCCTTTCCCTCTCTTGGGATGAATACACATTGCTGGCGACTCTGTTTCGGTGCCACTTTCGCGTTTGTACTAGGATGAAAATCCCGGGAGCGACAGTTGGCGACTCTGCTGGGGAGCGAAACCCAGAATCTCTGGTTTCCTTAGCGAGTCAATCCTAGCGCTTGTCTGTTTTTCTTTCATTGGGTGTTTATTGTACTTTGCTGTATTTACTGTTTTACTGTATAGTTATTTACTGTTTTTTGCTGTATACTACTGTATATTACTGCATTTACTATATTTTAGCATTTTTTCATTTCATATGATGTATTATGCTGCACTGCTATACTGTTTTCTGTTTGGCGGGATGGGGGTATTCTGAGAGATAGGCCCAATACACAGGCCTGAGTGCACTTAGGATTAGCGTGTTTCATGTCCTCTCGCGTTCCATCTCGGTTCGAGGAGGGAATATGAAACACAATCTGGATGTGGTTCTCTCTAGAGAATTCTGCGTTGTGGATTTCCCACGATGGTAGAGCTATCTGGAAGAGCTGCTAAGTCTGGATGACCTGTTAGGATGACCCCTCTTTGTTTTGAAGTGAATCAGCAGACGACCTCTTTGATTGGCGGTAGCATTGTATCCTTCGGGCTGAATGTGCTATTGCTTCTCAAACCTCTGAAGCTGAGGATCTTCTGTTTTGGAGAATCAGTTGAGGCCTCCTCGATTGATGATGATGCCAAACCAGAAATGGTGAACGTATCATCATTTCTCGACCTGAGAGCCCGGGATACTGAACATCCTAGTACCTACCTGTGAGATTGGGGGGATTGTTTACAGGTGTGCAGGAACCCTTGACCGTCAGAATACATGGTTTTCTTATTTGTTCTGGATTGGTTACCAAATTTTTGGTCCTGATCAGCTCACATTTGGTTCTGTGTTCGTTATTGGGTTTCTTATCCTGGGGTTACATATCTCACCAAATTCAGATTGCAGTACAGTGGGTTCAGCAGTATTTGTGCAGCAGTGGTCACATGCCCTTGCATACATATCATCATTAACATTCTTGCATTTAACCCTCATGTTTATTCATTTGCAGGGTACACTTCCTTTCGATTCCGGTTGACAGTTCTTGTTGCAGTTATGGAGACTCCTAGGAAGAACAATGTACACTCTAGTTTCTTTGACACAAAGGTGGGACAGTTGCGAAAGATGATTGCTCTTGTTACTCCAGACCATGTGGGTATGTTTCGGAAGGCTTATGGGGAGATTATGACTGTGGTTGTTGACTTGAATGCTTCAGAAAGGAGTGTCATTCATACGTGCTTACATTTTTATGACCCGCAGCTAAGGTGTTTCACCTTCTCGGATTTTCAGTTGGGCCCAATGCTAGAAGAGTATGCTTTGCTGCTAGGTGTGTCTCTCAAGTACCAGATTCCCTTCAACTCTGACATGCACCCTCCAAAGCACGAAGAAATAGCTAAGGCTCTCCATATGAGCGTACCTGTGGTAGCAGATAATCTCGCCACCAAAGGAGAATTATCTGGTTTTCATTTGGACTTCTTGGTTGCCAAAGCTGAAGAATTTGCTGCTAAATCTCAATGGGAAACCGTTTGTGCCATCCTAGCTTTGAGTATTTATGGAATTATGTTGTTCGCTGATGAACCAAAGTTTGTGGACATGAGTGCAATCCATATTTTTGTAATGAAGAACCCCGTACCTACCCTCCTGGGTGATTTGTACTATTCTGTCCACTTCAAAAATGAGAAGAAGCGAGGAAGGTTGGTTAGATGCTGTGCGCCTCTGTTCCATAGGTGGCTTATGGGTCATTTACCAAATTCAGAGGCTTTTTTGAATCCTCAGCCCGCAAAGAATTGGGCTAAGAGGATGATTCAGTTGACAGCAAAGGATATACGTTGGTTCAATCAGAAGACAATTGGGGGAGATTTCATCAGCAGCTGTGGAAGACATCCTAACGTGCCACTCTTGGGAGTAAAAGGTTGCATTAATTATAACCCTGTTATTCTCAGGAGGCAATTAGGATTTGCCTTAGTAGAGCCTCCGAGGGACAGTGATTTGGAAGAGTCTTTCTTTTTTTCCTGTGAAGGATAACCCTTTGTTGGTAAGGCAAGCGGTTGGAGCTTGGGGTAATCTTCAAATGAAGGGTAAAGTCGTCTTCGGAAAGTGCAACAATGTGTCTTCCTCTCAATATGACGCCTGGGTGAAAAGAAGGGTTCAGATTACTCTTTTGCTGTTTTCTCAGGAAAGACCTTCAGATCCAGTGGAACCAGTGACCATGATAAGCATTGCCGAATATGACAAGCTTAAAGCAGAGATGGATAAGACTGTCAAAAAGAAGGAGAAGCTAAGTGAAGGACTCAGAAAAATGCTTTGTGACAAGCGTAAGGTCGAGTATGAACTGCAGAAGTTGACTGAACGGCATGAGGCCGATAAAAAAAGAATTGCCGAAGACACTATCTATATTCGTAAGGTCAAATAGAATGAGATGGCGCTAAAAGAGGCGTGTAAGTGCATCAATGAGCAGGTAACCAAGTCAGAGAATGCCCTTGCCAAAGGCCAACAGAGGTGGGATGAGTTTTCTGAATGTCGGAGAGAGATAGAGGCGAGAATCAGGGCTGAAAACTACGAGTTGAGGGAAACTTTGAAGAGCAAAGAAAGTGAATTTCTACAACAACTAAGTTCAGCTAATCAAGAGATCGAAGACCTGAAGACCCGCGCCGGAGTAAAGAGAGCCAAAGAGTCAGCTGTCAAAGATCAAATCCGAAAGCTAGAAGAAGTCGTCAAGTTAAGGAGCCAATTGATCAGAGGTCTCACGGAGCGCCCAAATGATCCAGTTACTGAAGCGCTTCTCAAAGAGGTCCAGGAAGATTTTTATGGGCTCAGTGTTTGATTTATTTTGTTGCTATTCTGGGAATCACCATCAGGCTTGTTGATGGGTTTCCCTTTTATTTGTATTCAGGCTTTTTCAGTTGTATTTGTCCGAAAACAATTTGTATTTGACTGTTCCACACATGGGTGTGGGTTTGTTTTTCTTGTTATTGGATTTGTTGGTAGTTATTGAGGTAGATTCTTCGTCAGATTATATGATGGGTATTCACCTCTGGCATTCTGTCACTGTTAGCAGCTGCAGGGATATGCGCTCTTCTCTTTTGGTCAAATTGGAATCGAAGGAAGGAATGCCTCAAAATGAATAAACATTGCATTGCATCGCATATCATGTTGCATTCTGTTGTTTGTTTTCAGGTACCTGTCGCAGGAGATCTCTAACCTTTATTTGGTTTCAGGAACTATAGCTGAGAATCATATTCATCGTTACTCAACTCGAAGAAATCAAGCAAGGATAATGGATCAAATGCAGAGTGATTTGGCTGATATGAGGGCACGAATGGACCAGTTCATGACTCTCATGACTGGTATGGCCGAAACTCAAGAAAGACCGAGGCTTCTGGTCGAGCGTCCGGAAGCCACGCCTGGGGGTAATCAGAATGGCAATTCACAGACTCATGGCGCTCCTCCTCCCGTTGTTGTCAATCCCCCTCCTGGTGGTAATCTGGGTAATGGGAATAGCAGAAATGTTGGTGTTATTCAGGAAGATGCTCAGGAAGATCAATTTACTTTATTGGATGCTGATGTGGGTGACAGAAGATATGATGAATTGGCAGAGAAGATAAGGGCTATGGAATGCAAGAATTCCATGGGCATTGATGTTACTAGTCTGGGTTTGGTACCAGGGGTCAGGATCCCTCCAAAATTCAAGCCGCCTACTTTTGATAAATATCTGGGTAATACGTGTCCCCAGACACATATCCAAGCTTATTTTGGGAGGATCTCAGCTCATACAGATGATGAGAAGTTATGGATGCATTACTTTCAAGACAGTCTGGCTGGAGCTTCTTTGACCTGGTATTTGAAATTGAACAGAGCTGCTGTAAGAAGTTGGAAGGATCTGGCTGAAGCATTCCTAAAACAGTACCAGTATAACATTGATATGGCGCCCAATCACACTCAATTGCAGGGGTTGTCACAGAATGCTAAAGAGAGTTTCAAGGAATATGCACAGAGGTGGAGGGAAATGGCTGCACAGGTTCAACCTCCTTTGCTGGATAGAGAAATGGCAGACATGTTTATGGGCACCCTGCAAGGGGCATATCTTGAAAGATTAGCTGCTTGTCCATCAACCAGATTTGCTGAGATAGTGATTGCTGGAGAAAGAATAGAGAGTTTGTTAAAGCTTGGAAAGATTCAAGATATGAGTGGGGCCGGCTCTTCTGGGACAAAGAAACCGTTTATTGGTAGTCAGAGAAGAAGAGAAGGAGATACAAATGTTGTGTTTAAAGGACGAGGCAGAGGACGTTCTCAGGGTTATCACCAGGTAGGTGCAGTGACAATCCCAGCACCGTCTGTTCAGCAGCAGCAATCCCAATAGCAGGTTCACCAGCAACAACAGCAACCTCCTTTCCAACAGAGGTCTAGGCAGAGGGATCGTAAGATTGACCCTCTCCCTTTGACTTATTCTGCGTTGCTACCACAGTTACTCCAGATGAAGTTGGTTGAGCTCCGCACTATGAGGCCTCCTGCCCCTGGCAACTTGCCTCCTAATTTTGATGCTAACGCACGATGCGAGTTCCACTCAGGTGCTCAGGGGCACTCCATTGAAAGATGTTGGGCTTTTCATCATAAAGTGCAAGACTTGATTGATGCCAAGGCAATCAATTTCTCTCAACCTACTAATATTATTCAGCACCCCATACCTAATCATGGTGCGGCAAATGTGCATGCTGCGGAAAATGTGCATGCTATCGAAGATGGAAAGAGATTGAATTTGGTAGCAGATATCAATCAGGTGAAAACTTCTTTGTTGGTTGTAAAAGATCGTTTGTTGAAGGGACAGGTGTTCTCGGGCTGTAATCAAGATTGTTCTGAGTGTATGAATCACAGGAATGGCTGTGATAAGTTGAAAGCGGGTTTGCAGAATCTGATCAACAAAGGATGTCTACAGTTTGACAGGGTTGTGAAAAAGACTGACGAGGTATCAACTGTGACCATATATTATACTCCTGCTGAGATCCAGGTGCCTGCTAGTACAGTTCCTGTAGCAAGTGTTGTGCAACAAAGACCTAGTCCTGTTACCATCATGGTGCCAGGACCAGTTCCGTTTACAACTACACAGGAAACCCCATGGAACTATAGGGCATACGTATATTATACTCCCGCTGAGATCCAGGTGCCTGCTAGTACAATTCCTGTAGCAAGTGTTGTGCAACAAAGACCCAGTCCTGTTACCATCACGGTGCCAGGACCAGTTCCGTTTACAACTACGAAGGCAATCCCTTGGCACTATGGTGCAGACGTATATTATGAAGGTAAAAAGCAAGAAGTTGGATCATCAGCCGGTCCGAATATTGATAATGTGGGGGGTGTAGGTGGTTTTACAAGAAGCGGAAGATTGTTTGCTCCCCAAACTTTGCGCAGTGATCAAGAAGTTGAAGCCGCTGCAAAGGCTAAGGGAAAACAGGTGGTCGAGAGTGTGCCTGTACCTGAATCAGAGACCAAGATTACTTTTGATAATGAGATTGAAGAGTTCATGAGGATAATAAAAAAGAGCGATTATAAGATTGTCGATCAATTGAATCAGACCCCTTCAAAGATTTCAATTTTATCATTGTTGTTGTGTTCTGATGCGCATCGGGAAGCTTTGTTGAAAGTGTTGAAGAGCGCATATGTGCCACAAGAAATCACTGTTAATCAACTGGAGGGTGTAATCTCCAATGTTAATGTTAGCCATGGTTTGGGCTTTACAAGTAGGGATTTGACTCCTGAGGGAAGAAACCACAATAAAGCTTTGCACATCACAATGGAGTGCAAGGGGGCAGTGTTGTCTCATGTACTGGTAGACACTGGTTCCTCACTTAACGTCTTGCCTAAAAAGGCACTAATGAAGTTGGAGGTTGATGGTTTGATCTTAAGGCCTAGTGAATTGGTTGTCAGAGCATTCGATGGGACCAAAAGATCTGTGTTTGGTGAAGTAGAGTTGCCCGTGCAAATTGGACCGCAGGTGTTCAAATCCACATTCCATGTGATGGACATACAGCCTGCGTATAGCTGCTTATTGGGTCGCCCTTGGATTCACGCAGCTGGGGCTGTTACCTCCACCTTACACCAAAAGCTGAAGTATGAGTTTGAAGGACAGGTTGTTACAGTGTGTGGTGAAGAAGATATCTTTGTGAGTCATTTGTCCACGTTTAAGTATGTGGATATGGATGGGGAAATTCACGAGATGCTTTGCCAGTCATTTGAAGCGGTGAATATTGACAATGTGCCTGAGTCTTCCTCTACACCAGCTGGGGCTGGTACTTCCATTTCATCCTACAAACAAGCTGTCGAGGTCGTCAGAGCCGGCAACGCCCAAGGCTGGGGTAGGTTGATAGAGACACCAATGAAGGAAGACAAATTTGGCATTGGTTATCATCCCTATATGACTTCAGAGGCAGAAAATAGTGGACCCATCACTTTCAGTAGTGGGGGAATTATTCACTCAGATCAAGCTTGTGCAGCCACAGAGGACAGTGGCTGTGACTTGGACAACTGGGTACGCCCACGTGCTCCGGGACAACAATTGCAGAACTGGTCTGTTGAAGAAGTCGTCCGGGTTACTCTTCAGACAGAGTAATTTTTCTTTGTTTTTCTAACCATAATGCATGTCAAAATCTTGCGCTCTACCCAAGGCGTATATATTCATTTGTAGGGCCACCCTGTTTGCATTTGCAATTTCAATCATTAATAAAGGACGTTTTGCATTCAAATTTTTGTTCTCTTTCTTTCAGTTTTTTGTTTTTGCACAAAAATAATAAAATGGCAATGTTTCTTTTCTTTTTGTTTTAAAATATTTCTAAAATAAAGCATGAACCCGTTCGTGCAGACTTGATCCTCCGGATTCCATTGATAATGATTTTGCTATGGTTATGTATGACTTTGACAATCCGATTTATCAAGCCGAAGAAGGGGATGAGAAGGATTGCGAACTCCCTGAGGAACTGGCCAGATTGTTAAAACAAGAGGAAAGGGTCATCCAGCCTCATCAGGAGACTGTAGAGGTCATCAATATTGGTACCGAGGATGCTAAGAAAGAGATCTAGATTGGTGCCTGCCTGCAAGCAGATGTGAAGAGGGCTTTGATTGAGTTGTTATGTGAATATGCTGACATCTTCGCCTGGTCGTATCAAGACATGCCAGGGTTAGATACTGATATTGTTGCACACAGGCTGCCATTGAGAGAAGAGTGTCCGCCAGTCAAGTAGAAACTTCGTCGGACTCACCCCGACATGGCCATAAAGATCAAAGAGGAAGTTCAGAAGCAATGGGATGCAGGGTTTCTTGCAGTGACTCACTACCCTCCCTGGGTTGCCAACATTGTGCCAGTACCGAAGAAAGACGGAAAGGTTAGAATGTGTGTGGATTATCGAGATCTCAATAGAGCTAGTCCGAAAGATGATTTTCCACTGCCACACATTGATGTACTGGTCGACAATACAGCTCAGTTTTCAGTGTTCTCGTTTATGAAAGGATTCTCCGGGTACAACCAGATTAAAATGGCACCTGAAGATATGGAGAAGACCACGTTCATTACTCCGTGGGGTACATACTGTTATAAGGTGATGCCTTTTGGGTTGAAAAACGTAGGGGCAACGTATCAACGGGCAATGGTAACTTTGTTTCACGACTTGATTCATAAAGAGATTGAATGTTATGTGGATGACATGATTGCCAAGTCGAGAACAGAAGAAGAACATCTGGTTAACTTGAAAAAGCTGTTTGAAAGGTTGAGGAAGTTTTGCTTGAGATTGAATCCAAATAAGTGCACTTTTGGGGTGCGTTCTGGAAAGCTGTTGGGTTTCATTGTGAGTGAAAAAGGAATTGAGGTTGATCCTGCCAAGGTGAAAGCAATACAAGAAATGCCTGAGCCGAGAACGGAAAAAGAAGTTCGTGGTTTTCTGGGTAGATTGAACTACATTGCAAGGTTCATATCTCACCTAACAGCCATGTGTGAACCAATTTTTAAGCTGCTAAGAAAAGATCAGACGGTCAGGTGGAATGATAATTTCCAGTTGGCATTCGATAAGATAAAAGAATACTTGCAGAAACCTCTAATTCTCATACCTCCAGTTGAAGGAAGACCTTTGATAATGTATTTGACAGTGCTTGAAGGTTCTATGGGTTGTGTTCTCGGTCAACACGACGAGACAGGTAGGAAGGAGCATGTTATCTACTACCTGAGCAAAAAGTTCAATGATTGTGAGTCCCGTTACTCAATGCTTGAAAAGACATGTTGTGCACTTGCATGGGCCGCAAAGCGATTGAGGCAATATATGATTAGGCACACAACCTTGTTGATTTCCAAAATGGATCCTATCAAGTACATTTTTGAGAAACCAGCGCTAACAGGCAAAATTGCACGGTGGCAAATGGTTCTGACAGAGTATGATATTCAGTACACCTCCCAAAAGGCCATCAAAGGAAGTGTCTTGTCAGACTATCTTGCGCAACAATTGATTGATGATTACCAACCCATGAAGTTTGATTTCCCTGATGAGGACATCATGTTTCTCAAAGCCAAAGACTGCGAGGAACCACTCCCGGAGGAGGGGCCAGACCCTGAATCTAAATGGAGTCTGATGTTTGATGGGGCCGTCAATATGAATGGTTACTGAGTTGGAGCAGTTCTTATCACGCCAGAGGGTGTTCATATGCCTTTCACTGCCCGAATAACTTTCGGATGCACCAACAATGAAGCAAAGTATGAAGCTTGCATATTGGGGATTGAGGAGGCGATTAATTTATGGATTAAGACCCTAGATATCTTTGGTGGTTCAGCTTTGGTAATTAATCAGGTGAAAGGGAGTTGGTACACGCACCAAGAAAATCTGGTTCCGTATAGGGATTATACAAGAAGATTGCTGACATTCTTTACAACAGTGAAGCTGTACCATATTCCTCGAGATGAGAATAGGTTTGCAGATGCCTTGGCCACATTGTCCTCCATGATCAAAGTGCAAGGGTGGAATCATGTACCTAAGATTGAAGTGTCTCGCCTTGACAGGCATGCATTTGTGTTTACTGTTGATACAGCGTCTGATGACAAGCCATGGTTTCATGATATCAAGCGTTTCTTGAAAAGTCAAGAGTACCCGCCAGGGGCATCTACTAAAGATAAGAAGATGTTGAGAAGGTTGTCTGGTAGTTTCTTTTTGAATCAGGATGATGTGCTGTATAAACGGAATTTTGACATGGTTCTGCTCAGATGCGTGGATAGACACGAAGCAGACATGTTAATGCAAGAAGTGCATGAAGGTTCTTTTGGTACCCATTCCGGAGGACATGCAATGGCTAAGAAATTGTTGAGATCAGGATATTATTGGTTGACAATGGAGTCAGACTGTTGCAAGTATGCCCGCAAGTGTCACAAATTCCAGATCTATGCCGACAAAGTGCACGTTCCTCCAAATCCGTTGAGTGTCATGTCCTCTCCCTGGCCCTTTGCTATGTGGGGCATTGACATGATCGGAAAGATTGAGCCTACTTCTTCAAATGGCCATCGTTTCATCTTGGTCGCCATTGACTATTTCACCAAATGGGTTGAAGCAGCATCTTATGCCAATGTCACTAAGCAGGTGGTAGCCCGTTTCCTGAAGCGGGATATCATTTGTCGATATGGAGTACCCGAGAGAATCATTACTGATAATGGTTCTAATCTGAACAACAAAATGATGGCTGAGCTGTGCCGGGACTTCAAAATTGAACACCACAATTCTTCTCCATATCGCCCGAAGATGAATGGCGCTGTGGAAGCGGCCAACAAGAATATTAAGAAGATTGTGCAGAAAATGGTTGTCACATACAAAGATTGGCATGAGATGTTACCGTTTGCTTTGCATGGGTACCGAACGTCAGTGCGCACGTCCACTGGGGCAACCCCATTCTCACTTGTATACGGTATGGAGGCAGTACTATCGGTTGAAGTTGAAATTCCATCCCTCAGAGTCATGATGGATGTCAAGTTAGACGAGGCCGAATGGGTGTGCGCCAGATTTGATCAGTTGAGCCTTATTGAGGAGAAGCGACTGGCAGCTGTATGTCATGGACAGTTATACCAACGGAGGATGAAGCAGGCATTTGACCGAAAGGTGCGTCCTCGGGTTTACAAAATGGGAGATGTGGTACTCAAAAGGATCCTTCCTCCAAGTACAGATCACAGGGGAAAATGGACTCCTAACTATGAAGGCCCATTCGTGGTTAAGAAGGTTTTCTCAGGTGGAGCCTTATTACTTACAACCATGGATGGCGAAGACTTTTCATCCCCTGTCAACTCAGACGTAGTCAAAAAATACTTCGCATGAATAAACCCGCTGGACAAAAAAAAGAAAAGTCTAGGCAAAAAAGGGCATCCCGGCGAACCACAAAAACAGAATAAAAAGGTTCGGGCAAAAATTAGGGATAATAAATAAAAAAATATTGTGCACCCTGTGAGTTGAAAATCCGCAAGGACGACTCAGGCAAAAAAGGGTATCCCGGTGGATTGAAAACCCGAAAGGGCAGTCCACGCAAAAGAGGGATTTAAGCGAACGACTACGATCTGAGTTATCTATACTCCATCATCGTTTCAACAATTGACATTCCAAAGGGTAGGAATCGGTCTGATCATTCCTCAGAAGGCAAGGTCGGAGAGTTTTGAAGACATACTGGCCATAGCAGAATTGAAATTCAGTGGAACGCCGTTTTCACATTGCCATTAGGATAGTTTCTTTTCTCAATTTTTAGCGATCACCTCTTTCCAGGGATCGCTTCCTGATGTAATTGCCTATTCTGGGCCTTTTGATCAATAAATTGAATTTCAGTTAAAAGCTTCTTATTTTGTTTTACTGCCTTGTTCGCAAAACGTCTGAATTTTTGATAAAATATTGCATTTGAAAACATGATGGCCTTCACAGTAACACGTGCAGAAGAAAATATTTAGAATTACTTTGAATGTTGAATAATCCTGGATGGTGGAATCAAACCACGCAATATCCTGGGGCACGTGTGTGTTTTCTTTTGTTGCAGGTAACAGATTCAGATGATTTTAAACACAAGACAGATAATCACTTATTCCCACGCAAGAGACTGGGGCAATCATGTTCAGGGAAGGGTTTACTGGTCACCCTTTTGTCACAACGTTTACTGGTTGAGCCCATCATTCGGTCGACGGTCGTTCACTACGTCTCGATATCAGAGAATTGAGTTCAACTGGGTATCGTTGTATCTTATTAAGTCAATTTTCTCATTCAGTACTTCCAACAGTTACAAGCTTTTCTGTGTTGATAACGGTTGCGAATCCCCAGTAGAGTTGTTCCGCAGACACCAAAGTTGATGGTTAATCCCCAATGAAGTTGTCAAGATTTTGAGGGCATTTGGTCTCCTGTAAAATCCTCTTATGACGTTTCTTCAGGTAAGTCTTGTATCATGGAGCAAAAAGCAAGTTGTTGACCTTACCAAGCATGGGACATCTTGAATTTCCCCGGCAGGAGATATTCCAGATTTACTATCCCCAGTAGAGTTTGAGGACGTTTGGTCTTCTGTAAAATCCTCTCAAGAGACGTTCCCCAGCACGAGACGCTTTAAAGCAGTTCTCCCCAACAGAGTTTGTGGTAAACTCATCATCCCCAACAGAATCGTCAAACTGAAAGTTCGCCTAGCATGGGGCACTCTGGCAGTTATCCTAAGCTCGACAGTCTTATTCCTCAGTAGACTACTGTGGAATTACTTTGGGTTTCCCCAGCAGATTTAGGGACTCTCCCCAGCAGGTTGCAGCAGATCATTTTCTAACCAGGATTTGCATATCCCCTACGGAGTGGCCTTGACCCCCAGCAAGATCGTATCTCTGATGATGGTATCCCCACAGATTTCAGCATTGAATCTTGTCGACAGTATTCCCAAGTTGAGTTTATTATTTGGCCCCACAGAGGCTTATTGATCAACAAAATCTATTCCTCAGCAGAGTGATAGTATACTCTTTCCCCAGCCAGGTTAGAAGGTTGATTCTCCCCGCAAAGGATCTCATGTTTGATAGATCCTCAAGCAGAGTTTTAATGACTTTTCTTCCCTAACAAGACGTTATGCAAAGAAATTCTCATCCCCATCGGAGTTGCTGTGACCAGAATTCATCCCAGACAGATGAAATAATTCCTGGCAGAATCATAATTTCCCCTCATGTTTCAAAGTCCAATTTATTTTTGGCAAACTTGACAATTCGAAGCAGACGGATTGTTTATTCATTCTCCAGCAGAGATATTATCCTTTCAGAAATCTCCGAGATCAAATCATTGATTGTTGTTCCTCAGCAGAGTCAGCAGAGATGTCTGACACGGATGTAGAGCGTAATCCAATATTGGAATTGCTAAAGTCCACCCGTAGTGTGGCAAGCCAGTAGTCGTCTGGCATTGTTAAAAGACGTTATCAAAGTCCAACCGTAGATTGGCAAAAGGTCCATCCAAGGGTGGCAAATTCTTAAAGTCCAACCGTAGATTGGCGAAAAGTCCATCCAAGGGTGGCAAATCATTGGAAAGTCCAACCGTAGATTGGCAAAAAGTCCATCCAAGGGTGGCAAATTCTTAAAGTCCAACCATAGATTGGCAAAAATTCTATCCAAGGGTGGCAAATCATTGGAAAGTCCAACCGTAGATTGGCAAAAGGTCCATCCAAGGGTGGCAAATTCTTAAAGTCCAACCGTAGATTGGCAAAAGTCCACCCGTAGTGTGGCAAGTCAGTAGTCGTCTGACTCCCTTTAAAAGACCGCAGCTAAGTCCAACCGTAGATTGGCACAAGTCCCCCGTAGAGTGGCAATTCAGCTGCAAAGTCCACCTGTAGTGTGGCAAGTCAGTAGTCTTCTGACTCCATTTAAAAAAAGACAGTCCACCCGTAGTGTGGCAAGCCAGTAGTCGTCTGGCGTTGTACAAAAGACATTGCAAAAGTCCACCCGTAGTGTGGCAAGCCAGTAGTCGTCTGGCGTTGTACAAAAGACATTACAAAAGTCCACCCGTAGTGTGGCAGGCCAGTAGTCGTCTGGCGTTGTGCTAAAAGACATTGTTAAAGTCTACCCGTAGTGTGGCAGGCCAGTAGTCGTCTGGCGTTGTGCTAAAAGACATTGTTAAAGTCCACCCATAGTGTGGCAGGCCAGTAGTCGTCTGGCGTTGTACAAAAGACATTACAAAAGTCCACCCGTAGTGTGGCAATCCAGTAGTCGTCTGGCGTTGTACAGAAGACGTTGCTAAAGTCCACCCGTAGTGTGGCAAGCCAGTAGTCGTCTGGCGTTGTATAAAAGACATCTCTCCGTTGGTTTTCTTCATCATCAGAGTTTTCGTCAAGCAGAGTTCGTTTGGTTGGGTTTATCCCTTTTCTTCTTCCCTGCAGAGTGCAAATTTTCGGGTTATTGTCAGTATTCAATCTCTCCATACCTTGAAAGTATGACAGCAATCGCTGTCATCCGTTCAGGTCTACAGTGATTGAATAGGGGCAGCTGTAATACCCCAAAATTTGCCCTCTCTTTTCTTCATATCATTTAGCATGAGCTTTCATTGCATTGCATTGTATTCAAGCATAGAAAAACAAATCATCAAGCATTTAGCATTGCATCTTGCATAAGGGCATGTGATCAGGTGATTCTCCAAGGTGTTGATCATCCAAAGAAGAAGACCAAGTGTTTCTCATAAGCTTCAAGGACCTCTTACATCATGTATCATCTCCATTTGATCTCACAAGTCATGGAAAGAGGAGAATTCACCAAGAAGATTGGACAGTGCATGATATCCTATACAAGGCAGTCAAAAGTTGGGATCTGACCCCCCAATTGAGCAAGCTCTTTGATTCTTTATCATCTCCAAGTGGCACATGTCATAATTGGTGGACATGATACACATCATGTTCAGAAGAATTTGAATTTGGAGGATGTGCTATCTCCTCCTAACCAGAGGGTACCAAAACTAGGGTTTTCCATAAAATCAGTGTATTTCTTATTTTTTGGGCAAGGCTTGATCCCATGGTATTCCTCATGTCCTCAAGTGTCTAGGAATAGAGGATTGTCCATCAAACTGGTTCAAAAAGGTTTCAATTGATCAGAAGATTGAAAATCAGGAGAATTGGGAATAAAGTCAAATGTGCAGTGAAAAAGTCAACTCCTGACTTTCTGAGGTCGACATCATGATTTTCAAGTCAAATATGGTCCATGGACAAGATTTGATCAAGAAATGTTCAAGGATTTATGAAAAATCAAGAATGTGGAAAAGTTGCTATTTTTGGAAATCTAGGTTTTTAGGAAGTTGCCATTTTGGGAAAGTTTTAGCATGAATTCAGCCATCTTCCAAGCCAATTTCCATCGGGATACAAGCTTCATTTCAATTTTCCTCAAACATGAAAGTTGTAGAGCTTGTTCCAAGCTTTCCAACCATATAAAGTTTGTCTCATTTGGCTTATTTTTGAGAGAGTTATGGTGTCCCAAAGTTGGAATCTTCAAGTTGTAAAATGTGAAAACTTAGAATTTTTTCTAAGTTATTCTTGGACAGTTTTGTGCATCAATGTTCATGCTCAATTTTGATCAACTTCCAAGTTTTGAATTGAGAGAACTCTAACATGAAAGTTGTAGTATGAAGTTTTCTTTTCAAAATGAGCACAAGAATCATGGTATTTGATTGGATATTGAGTGAGTTATAAGTGTTCAAAGTGTGACATTTTCAATTTATGGTTTCACTAAAACTTAGAATTTTTTCTAAGTTACTTTTGACAGCTTGGTACACCAATGTTCTTGACCAATTTAGAGTTATTTCCAAGCCTTGAATCGAGATACTTCTAACATGAAAAGTGTAGAGGGCAATCCCCTCTTTCCAAAGGATCCAAGTTTGTGCCATTAGAGCCATTGTGGTGCAAGTTATGGCCTTCCAAATATCAAGGTTTTAAATAAGAATTGCCAAAGAATCTAGAGTTATTTCTATTTGTTTTGGACAGTTTTGATGACATGACTTCAAGGCTATTTCTCATTCATTTCCAAGTCACGTTTAAAATAATTGGTAAGAGTTTTGTTCCTCAAGGACCTCTCATTTGGTATTTGGTTTTCACTACTTAGTCCAAAATTCAACAAGTTATGTGAATGTAATTCTTGGCACACTTTTCGTACAATTATGCAGCATGCCAAAACTTTGTGCACCACGTTCCAAGTTTGCCTAAAATGTCTAAGCACACCACCTGCCATTGAAAGAGAGAGAATTTGTCCAAATATGAAATGTGCATGAAAGCAAATGGACTCATGCAGGCTGGTACAAGGTGTCAGCCCAACACCACACACAAGGATCACTCTCTCCATGACCCAGCTATCCTCAAAAACCTCTCTCTCTCCGAAGCAAACCATCCTTGCCAAGAGCTATCCGAACCTACTCCTTAACACATGCTTCTGACTCATTTTGAATTCCAAACCACAACAACCAACTTCCAAACCTCAGCTTCATTCCCTAACCTTCTCCTTACCCTAAAAACTCTCTCATATAAAAACTAAAACGCTCAAGAACCTGCCTCATGATATATTTTGGACACACTTTCAGATCTAAAAGAAAAACTCACTTGTTCTTCATTTTTCTCACTCACGAAGCTGGTTCATCAAGAGATTCTGGGTTTGGTTTGGCTCTTAAATCATCAGTACTGAAGGTTATTGAGTAGATCATTGAAGTTTTCCTCAAGGCCTTGATAAGAAATCAAGGAGCAGTGAGCAGTATGTATGGTTTTCTTTCTATCTCTTTGAGCTACTCATTCTTAGGTCGAACCATGTTCACACATTGCATCTGCTGAGGCCTGAGATGATGGCATTATTTTTTCTTCTAGGTTCGAGCTCTTAATATTGTTTGGATGTTTAAAGTGATGTTTATACCCATGTTTTGAATCCGTTTTTTCTCTACGTTTGAGTGCTTGTTCTGAAAGATTATTGGCTCCATGTTGATCTTTGATTTTTGCACTTCGATTTGCTACTTTATTTCGTCCAGTTTGGTTGAGATTTCGTGACAAATTTTGTAGTAAAAGATAGAGGTTTTAAACTGTTTTAAGTTGGCTGTTCACGATGCATGGGGGTTGTTGTTTTTTTTCTTCATGAAGAAGATGACTGCGTGGCAGTCCGTGATTGGCTGGTGGATGTTTTGTTATTTTCCTCATTTAAGTGATATGGACCGATTGATAATGTGTACACATGAATTTTGTAGCATTACACTTTCCTTTTCATTTATTTAAAAGAAAATCTGATAGGAAGATTTATTGTTTCATGGGCCTAATCATTTTAATTTTCGCACCACCCTTCTGAAGCCCAATGCGCGCATGAACTGCTTCCTTGTGTAATCAGAATTGCTAGCACACCCCCCCTGGATTCTTACTTGTTTTTATTTCCTTTCTTTTATTTAGTGTTTCTTTTTTCGTTTTTATTTGTTAATCATCTTATAAAAAAAATTCGAAAAATATTTTTCTGATTAATTAATGTGTCAACTTAATTTTCATAATTTTTATTTTATTTTTAATTTCATTTTATTACTTTATTTTGGATTAAATTGTTAGGTTGTTTCCAATGATACCCTTCTTCTAGGGTTAGGAATTTTTGTGGCTTTCACACATCATTTGAGGCCAATCTTTTGGTCACTTTGTAGGCACAGTATGAGGTTGTTTCAATGCTAGTTTGAGGTTGGGTTGAGTTACTTTTAGTGACTTGCCACCCAAGTTTTATTAACCCTCGACTCTTGCTCGATTCTTGGCACATCTTGACTTGTGGATCACTTTTAGACAAGCTCCTTAACTCTTTTTGATCCAATCTTTTTGCATATGTTACTTGACTGAGTTAACTTCCATTTGTTTATTTTTTTGGAATTTATTGGACCACTTTGCTATTTTTGGTTGATTTTCACTTGTGGTTTGGATTTGGATGAGGTACACTTTGGTATTTGACCTAGTTTGAGTGCATTTGTTTACTTGTGATTGATTGATGCTTGAGGTGATTATATGGTGTGATCCTATTCTGTTTGAGATTGTTCATGGCTTTAGATTCATCCTCATTGATTCATTTTCCAATTTGATCTTGATTTTCTAAGTTGGTGTTGTTTTGACTTAAATTTTGTGGTATGTTTGACCTAATCTTGTGCAATGCTCCTTTGTATGAAACAACCAATGCATGAGGCCTTTTGTTTGACTTGTATGACATGCTATAGGTTCTGAACCTATTGGTTTAAGGTGCTTTATGTGACATGTCCTCACTCTTTGCTTCACATGTCCTTTGGTTTGCTTGCATGAATGATAAGTGGATGTCTTGTCTAATTTTGATGCATGTTTGGAATGTGTTGTTTAATGATTCATCTTGTGTGACTTGAGTTTGATCTTGGTATGTTGTTGATGCATATGCTACTGCCCTCTTGAGTTCATTACTTGGTTTTCACTTCACATGTTCATTTTGGGATGATTTGTATGATGCATGTCATTATCAAATGTTTTGTTGCTTCTTTGGCCCATAATGCATCATGATGTGAGATACTTTTGTGTGTTTGAATTGATAGATCATGAGATGTCTTAAGTTCTGATTCGGATTCATGTTCATCTTATTTTGTCCATTTCATCTTTGTGTAAAGTTCGTTGATGCTTAATTGTACTTCTTATGCAAGTTTACTTGCATCCTTTCTTGTGTGCTTTCACTTGTGTACTTGAGATGTGCTTGTGTGATCTTTGAAGCATGTTTTATGATGTGATTTGGATATGATTATTATGATGTGCTTGCTGCCTCTTATTGTATCTCATCCCTCTTCTTCTTCTTCTCTTTTCTTCTCTTTCACTCTTTATCATCCCTTGGATCTCAAGACTTGTTCAAGTCTTGGATTCTTTCCCTTTAGGGATACCTAGTCCAACTTAATTTTTGATTAAGCTTGGAGTAGGATTAGCATTAGGTTTTAGTTAGGCTTCCTCTTTCAAACCTCACTAACCATAGGACCTCCATGCATGATAACATTAGGACCCTTAGTCTCCCCTTAGAGTCTCCTTTGCGTTTTCTCTCTTCTCTCATCTTATAACAAAAGTAAAAAATACTTAATAAAGAAAAACAAACATTGTATTTAGGCCTTTCATGCAAGAACAAGATAGTGAGGGATCTTCTCCCATTTTCTTGGAATGTTTAGCGTGCGTCCCATCTCGGGTCGTTATGCGAGGCATTCGATCTTACATGAGGGACTTAAATACAATGCGCGTTACAAAACACAAAACAATCAAAACACTTCTTTCTAAAAAACTTCAAACAAACAATAAAGTCTTTCCATCGGGAATTCCTTTCTCATCTCACTCACTCTTAACGTACGAACGTGCTCCTACTCGTTCTCTCGCAAGATGGTAACGCACTCGGACCAGCGAGCCTGCAACACCTGAGCTAGAATGTAAGCCGTTCTCTAAAAAACACTAACAACTTTTCCCTAGTTAGGGGAACTACGTCGCTCTGATTCTCATGTTCCCGATGAGATACGTAGGCAGTGGGGTAGGGCCCATTCGAGCACTTCTTTTATTTTCCCTACATTTGTTCCTTTTTCTCTCTCTTTTCTTTTTCCTTTTTCCCGTTCCTTTCCCCTTCCAGTAGCAGTGGAGCTCCAGTTGACGACACCCTTTGATCGAGACAAGCAAGCGTGGATCCCATCGGGTACGATGGACGCGTGGGGGTGCTAATACCTTCCTCACGCGTAACCGACTCCCGAACCCAGTTCTCTTGGTCGTAAGACCATGCTCTTTCCTTTCTCTTCAGGTTTACGCGGTGTTTCCTTTCCCTCTCTTGGGATAAATACACATTGCTGGCGACTCTGTTTCGGTGCCACTTTCGTGTTTGTACTAGGATGAAAATCCCGGGAGCGACAGGAGGGTAACAGAATTTCTTTCCATTCTTAATTGTTGTTGCACTGTATTTGTAAGGGATAACCTTAGTTGATTCATACGGTAGTGGTCCCGGTAGATAGATGACTATGGGAACTTTCTGATTTTTCTGACCATCGTAAGTAATTTTGATTCGTTCCTGGTTTGGAACTCTCGATTCGTCAAGTAGAGGAATGATGGCACAAACATCCCTAGTCCTCTGGTGATCAGAGATTACGACAATGTCCTCGATTTGATCAGCGAAATAGTTGACTGATCTAGAACTTGACCATGGTTGAACCTCTTTGCGGTCCAACTGACTTTGAAGGGATGCTCGCACGAAGTAGTATCCTTGATTATCCAATGAGTAAACTCCACACCGCTCATAGTTGTGTAGTGGCACCTAGCCACGTTCGCTTTGAATACAGTGTAACCTTACGAGGTCTGTTTCCATCGACCGAACATCCTGACTTTGATATCTAGTAGGATTCCCGTTAGTGATACTAATTTACTGGGTGTCTTCATCCATATAGATTGGAAGCCACCAGTGGTTCAACAAGTGCTGAAGTGTTTCCTGGAACCCGCTTTGCTGCCCTGATAATCATGTGATACCAGGAACCCGAGTTGGACCTATTTAGCATGTAACTCCACCAGGCTGGTATTCATCAAGCGAATATCAAAGATCTGGATCATGTTGATTTGATAATGATTCCTATCATGGTAGTCTTGGATCCATCCAAGATCCATCTGACGCTGGAGGGCCTCTTGTACAAAAGAGTATCCCTGTTTGTTTACCGAGCAAGTCAGACAGGATTGTACTCATGTCGCGGCAGATTATGATACTGGCTTTGCCTGGAGTGCATCGCCACCAATTTGACATTCATCGCACGGATGTCGTGGTTTTGAATGATGTTGGAATTTGTATAGGTCATGTTAACTCCACGAACTCGGTGCTCATGGATCCATCCGAGATCCATCTGTTCCTGTAGAGCTGATTGCACCACAGAACATCCTTGATTGGTTTTAGAGCAGATATCACACTGGTGATAATTAAGAGGTGACACATGGCCATATCCACTCTGTCTACAATGCATCTTGACCAAGTTGGCCCTTAATAAGAGTACATCATGAATTTGATAGTTGTCGCTAGACTCTCCTTCTATCAAATTAACTGCAGCTTTCTCGTGTTGAGGCAACGGGTTTGTGAGAACATTCGGATTCGTATCTTTGAAAGATAAGACCCCGCTCCTAACAAGCTTTTGTACATCGAATTTGAAACTGAGACAGTTCTCTATGTTATGCCCTGGTCCTCCTTGATGTTAAGGGCAAGTCTGGTCCACCTTAAACCAAAAAGGTAGATTTTCTGGTACTGTAAGAGGAGCGTTGGTCTGGATGTACCCTTTGACCAGCAGTAACGGAAATAGTTCTGCATACAACACTGGTATAGGGTCGAACCCTGGTGGTCGCGTTGTATGGTTGTTGTTGCATGGAGGACGAGCCTGCTGAAGAGGCTGTTGTGTCCTTTGCTGAAATTGCTGTTGATTAGGTTGGCTTTGAGCAACCTGAGGTTGATACGTAGAAATAGGCGCAGGGTTGATAGCAGGAGTTACGGCTGCTACTGGTTGGTACCGTCACCTTTGCTTTACGAGAGAGATATTCCCAATATCCTGCTTTTTTTTCTTAGGGAGAGCACTACCGTATTTTTTAGTACCACTTGTCGACCCAGTGTCTTTGACTAGACGTCCTTCTCGAACGGCTTCCTCGAGACGCACTCCCATACCGAGCATTTCGGTGAAGTAGCTGGGCGCACTAGCAACCATTCTGTCGTAGTAAAATGAGCTCAAGGTCTTTAAGAAAATCTTTGTCATCTCTTTTTCCTCAAGAGATTGACAAATTTGAGCGGCAATTTCACTCCATCTCTGAGCGTATTCCTTAAAGGTTTCCTTGTCCTTTTGCGACATTGATCTGAGTTGATCTCTGTCTGGTGCCATATCCAGATTGTATTTATATTGTTGGACGAAGGCAGTGCCAAGATCTCTGAAAGTGCTGATCGTAGCGCGGTTCAAACCTATGTACCATTTTAATGCGGCGCCAGTTAAACTATCCTGAAAGTAGTGAATCAGTAGCTCCTGGTTCTTTGTCTGAGCTGACATTCACCGAGCGTACATCACCAAATGGCTTTGAGGGCAAGAGTTACCCTTGTATTTTTCAATGTCGGGCACTTGGAACTTGTGCGGAACTTTCACATTGGGGACCAAGCAGAGGTCTGCGGCGTCCTTTCCAAATAGATCCTGACTGCGAAGGGCTTGCAGTTCTTTCGGCATTTCCAGGAACTGTTCGTGGAATTCATTCATTCTATCAAACATGTTGTCGTTTCCACCAGAAGGTATCTGTGGAATCTGTCCTTCCTGGACAGTGTGCACCACAGGGGGTGGTACCGTTACTACGACAGTGAATCTTGGTGTTTCCCGAAGTTTGTAACCTTCACGAGTCCTCATTATGCCTCTGGCATCCTCGCTTTCCTGAATTTTGTAACCTTCAGGCTCAGCGACTTCTACTATGATTCCCTGATCTTCAGTGATCGGCGGAACATATCCTTCCGGGATATAGTTAACAGGCATGCACCAGGGACGATCTTTCGGCATTTGATGCCTAGGATCATACTTCTCCACTATGGACGTTGAGGTGATCTCTGAGATCACAGTTCTTTGTAGCTGAGCTTCTGCCATGGCTTGCATGTCGTTACGAAGTTTCTCATATCCTCTCTCAGAGCGTCGATCTCTTCTTTTAACTCTCTGTTCTCTTCCTCGAGATCGTCCATCTTTTTCTGACGAATGGCCCGAGTATTGTACGAATGAGACAGTTTGACTCTAGAGCCGAGACATAAATGTGAGATTTGTAGGTAAGAAGAATGCGTTACGTGAGAATGATGAATGCAATGATTATATTAATTGTTTTTTTGTTTAATCAAAATAAACTTCGACAATTAGATTGCAAATATCAAACAGTGGGGGAAACCCCATTTTATTAAATTCAAAGGATTGCGGAAATGGAAATACAGTAAATTACAAGGTGCGGAAACAGAAACCTATGCTAAAGGGTCCCGATTCCTCTCTGAAGAGAACTCGGGTGCTTATTCTGGTACTTTCCTCTTCTTGGACCGGGGCTCTTGGGCTGTTGTCGGGTTGTCATTCCTTTGCCAAGTGAAAGGAGCGAGTAAATTCCTTTGGTCATCCTGATTTTCTACAGCATGTTGCTCCAAAATCTCAATTAGAGCATTCTTATCTTTCAGCAGTTGCTATATTTTGGTACATTCCATATTGAGAATGCGCTACTTGTTCTTCCAAGACCTCTTCTCCTGTTGAACTGTGTTGAGAGTAACCTGAAGTTTTTTCGTTTCAGTTATGAAGTACATGACAGATTCCCTTGGAGGAAGAACTCCATGACGAGGATAAGGCATTTTTAGCTTGAGAGCTCTAGTTTGTACCCAGTGGAGATAAGGCTCCACGGAGACACAATCAGGTTTTCCGAGAGACTCCCGTCCTTTCTTATGAACATGTTTCCAAGCGTGCACTATTTTCATCTTTAGTGCCCTATCATTTTCTCCTTCTTTGAAAAAAAGACCTTCCAGATGAGAATTACGTGGGACATGCCTCATCGGGTATCCAAATTGAGGATGAACTAAAACTGGATGGTAATTGATTCCTCCTTTAGTTCCTATGAGGGTAAGAGACATGATCCCGTCATAAATCCTGTTGCACCATTCTATGTCAGAGTTGGTAAGAGACATGATTTTCTGCGACCAACGTAAGGCACTCTTATGATCCCAAAAAGCGGCAGACTTAGGTAAATGGGAGATAAACCATTTATATAGCAGGGGTACATAGCATGTGATCACCCCTCCGCTGTACAAATTCCCTAGGTGTACAGAATGATACGCATCTGCGAGCAAAGTTGGTATGGCATTTCCAATGAGAAAAACCTTAATGGCATTGATATCGACGAAGTTATCAATGTTGGGAAACAAAAATAACCTGTAGGTGAGCAAAACAAAGATGCTTTCAAAAGCACTCACGTTCCCCATACTAGCAAAGTACAGAGCCTTCTTTACCAGAAACTTGGCTGGTAAACCTGGGATTCCTCCTTTGGTGGTCATGTGAGTCTTGACTTCTGACTCATCCAAATAGATTTCTCTTGCAATGGTCTGATCTTTTGGAATTTCTTCCAGTCCAGAAAAGGGAGCTCGATCAGTAATGGGTAGATCAATCAGATGAGAATACTCCTCCAGCGTTGGTGCGAGCTGGTAATCCTGGAATATGAAACAGTGATAGACCGGATCGTAAAACTGAATGAGTGCCTCCAGGATTCCTTCAATTACATGGACCCTTAACAGAGGTAGCAGACCTCTGTACTTGGCTCTGAAAGCGTCAGGGTTAGTGATCATCCTTGCTAATCCTCTCAAATCCTCTAGTTTTGGAACCTTGAAGGTATACTTATGAGTTTTCCTTCTACCGAAATCCATGAGTGCAATCTTTTTTTTTCCTCTGACATTTGCAATCATTGTCTTAGTTTAATTTGAAAAAGAGAGACTAGAAGAGAAAAATTTCTTTGTTTAATGTTTTTAAAATGAATGCATGAATGCAGCACACAAAAACATAGAAAAAACATGGGGAAAAGGGTCGGTGTCATGAAGTGAAGGCTCTACCTATCCCAAAGGTTTATACTAGTGATTTTTGTACCTGTCTCTCAAAATCATTGATTCTTGTCGAGATAACATCAGCGGGCCGGGAACCGTGCTAGGTGATGTAGTTCGAAGAATCTCAGAAGAGGGTAGTATCACGTGACAACTATTTCCGATAGCTTCCGCACTACTAAAAGAGGTTTTTCCTAGGTGTATACTCAATCTTTCCACATGCGGCATCACATGCATTCCCATTAGCAGAAAAATAAACACGGATATCAATTAGGAAAAGCAGTATATATATTTGTCCTAATGTCCTAGACTTTTTAAGAGCTATGAATCCTATGACCCTAACAGAAAATGGCTCCCCGGCGGAGTCGCCATTCTGTGGTACCTTCCCAACTTAAAGGTTTTGACCTAAGATCCTAGTGAGGGCCAATCCTAGCCATAATGACATTCCCCAATGGAACCGTCATTCGGTGATACCTTGTGAACCTAAGGACTTGTCTTAAGAGAAGGTTTCAACCAGAGAGATAAGAGAGACAAGTTTTTTTCCGCTTTGCCCCACGGTGGGCGCCATTTTTCTGTAGCGAGCGATTTTGGACGTGGTTCTTAAGCACTGCCGCTCTGGGGTACTACAGGTCGATTCATTTTTTATCCTATTGAAGTTGATGAAGGAAGGGAAATATATGTCTCCAACTAACCCTGCTTGCATACTGAGTTTGAACAGCGGTCTGTTAGGTTACAGATGCTATGTGGTAGTGGGGCCTTTCTACTTATTTTGTTCAGAACGGCAATACCGGGACTGTTCATGGGGAATTTGTTGAGATACAGTGCTAGATTGGATGGAGGTAGGGGACTTTCGTTTTTTATTAGTGTGCTCGCTAAGATTCTTTTGCAATCTTATGCCTACGTATTCCCGGGATAGGGAAATCTGAGCGATCGTAGTTCCTCCTATTCTATGGGAGGAAATGGAGTTTTGGTGTCTTGTTCAAAGCCCAAGACGTGAAGCTAAAAGTGATTTTTATCTTGTTCGAAGCCTAAGATGTGAAGCTGAAGGTGATTTATTTGTATCTTGTTCAAAGCCCAAGATATGAAGCTAAAGAGTCTATTTGTATCTTGTTTAAAGCCCAAGATATGAAGCTAAAGGGTTCTGACTTTAGAGAGAATTTGTCATCTCTAAAGGGGTCTATTTGTCACAACAGTTGGGTGACTGATTATAAAGGGGAATTACTTTAACTGGGATATGTGAATCCAGCAATGCCATAATTTCCTTTATAGGGGTTTTTTAACCTGAAGGAGAAGACTTTAACTCAGTCTAGAGTAATGTCATCTTTCCTTAGGAATTTCTCATGCTAAGAGAGGGACAATGGCGTGGATGTAAATAATCCAGAGGCTTGCCGCTTACAGCAATTAGATGGGGGGAAAGGAGTTTTTGATGTTTGTATACTGTGAGTGAGGCACAGATTTTGATGCTAAAAGGTTGATTGTCTCAACCAGGGTTTCCTTATACAAAGCCTAAGAGGAGGCTATAAGGATGACTTTTCCGGGGAAAATGTTCTTTCTGTCTTGTACAAAGCCCAAGATTGAGGCTAAAGGGGTTTGATTCAACAAGAAAGTCTTTTTGTGTGTCTTGCACGAAGCCCAAGACGGAAGCTAAAAGTTGTTTGACTCAACAGGAGAGTCGTTTATACTCAACAAGAGAGTGCTTTGGTGTCTCCTATGAAGCCCGAGACAGAGGCGAAAAGGTGATCGACTCAACAAGAGAGTCTTTTATACTCAACAAGAGAGTGCTTTGTATCTCGTATGAAGCCCGAGATGCAGGCTAAAAGGTTTGTGACCCAACAAGAGGGTCTTTTATACTCAACAAGAGAGTGTTCTTGTATCTCGTACGAAGCCCGAGATGGAGGCTAAAAGGTTTGTGACCCAACAAGAGGGTCTTTTATACTCAACAAGAGAGTGTTTTTGTATCTCGTACGAAGCCCGAGATGGAGGCTGAAAGGTTAGCTCCGCTGGGGAGGATCATTGTACAAAGCCCAAGAGGAGGCTAAGGTGCTGGTGACCATTTCAGTAGAGTGACAGGTCTAATATGTTGGTTTAAAAGAGAAAATCAGTTCTTATATGGGTAAGATTGTACTCATGGATTTGATCAGAGGATTAGGTTTATCTCCTGGGAAATCCAAAGGGTATTGAGACAGTCCAAGTCTACGGGTTTTATCTTTTGTACTATGCTTAAGAGAAATTAAGAGGCAGTACGTTGGTGATAGAAAGATTTAGACTCTTTGAAAGACTGTTCTATTAAGATGACTAATTTCTATTCCTATACCTTTAAGAGGTCGTCAGGACAATTTGTACGAAGCCCAGGAGGAGGCGAGAAAAACTTTTAAGAAGCCGAGGGACAATTTGTACGAAGCCCAAGAGGAGGCTATCTTCCCGGAGGAAGAATCATTATACGAAGCCTAAAAGGAGGCTGTGAAAACTTCTAAGAAGCCGACAGGTCCTTGTAAAACGCCCAAGAGGAGGCGGGGATGCTTTTAAGAAGCCTGTGGGTCTCCAAACCCTGAGAAATTCAAGACAGGCTATTCACAGAGAATAGATCAAGCCAGGAAAGTTCGAGAATTTGGAAGAAACTCA
Source organism: Lathyrus tuberosus (assembly GCA_022829125.1). NCBI lineage: Eukaryota > Viridiplantae > Streptophyta > Magnoliopsida > Fabales > Fabaceae > Lathyrus > Lathyrus tuberosus. Next base: position 2,273,281 of record JALAZF010000277.1, read on the forward strand.
AGAGATGCCATTCACGGAGAAAAGATCATCTCTGGGGAGTTAGAGTTTCTTTGAAAATTTCTAAGGGTGACAGTCTAAGAAAGGGTTCATCGAGAATGCTGCCTTTCACGTTTCCATATTGTTTAACCCCAAGAGGAGGGAAGACTGTATCGGGTAATCCTATGTGGGATCTAGTTTTATCTTCATTTAAGAGTGATCAACAGGGATTTACCTAGTGCTAGACGTAGTTTCCGGGGAAACTCTAAATATATATACTAGTATTACACAGTCGATATAAGTTTGTGAAAGAAGACTTACAGTGAAACAACCCCATAATACAGTTATATACATATGAAAGTGGTAAATGAAAGCGGGTAAACACTTACTCGGTTGTAGAGCTTCCATGCTGTATTGTTAGTTGTTCAACAAAAAGAATTGATAATAATAGTATGTTACAAAATTAAAGGAGAAAGTGCTTTTGAAAGGAAAATTGGGGCTTACAGCTCAAGGAGAGGCCCAGGGTTTTATCACTGATCGCATTGTCGTTTTGTACAGGGACTTATACAAGTGACTGAGGCCCAAGAAAGGTTTTCTGTACAAAGGGGATTGGTCTTACACTCTCTCAAGAGGCCCAAAAATGATTGAAAGTGAACAAAGATGGGTCTTATAGCTCAAGGAGAAGCCCACTGGTTAATTTTGAAAAGGGCGACGATCGCGCCGAGGTTTTGACAACACTGGGGGTCTTATACAATGACTGAGGCCCAAAAGTTTTTGTTTTCAAAAAGGGATTGGGTCTTACACTCTATTAGAGGCCCATGAGTGTTTGAAAATGATTTGATGAGGGTGAAAATCAAAAACCCTAAATTTGTCTTCTTTTAATAGTAAATATTCAAAGAAAATCAAATAAAATGATAAAAATACCAAATAAATTTGAATAAACCATTTGTGATTTTTGTTTAAGGTTTGAAAAATGAGGGATTAATCACAAGATGAATTAAAACTCACTTGGTTTTGATTTTCCAAAGTAAATATTCACTTTTAAATGTTTAAAAACAATTAAAAAAGGAATTTATACACAAAAATACTAATTATATTAAATAACTAATATAAACTTAATTTTTTGTGGAATAAAATATTTTAACATTTTTGTGATTTTTAGCAAAAAGAACCAATCAAAAATAATTAAAATTGAAGGAGTTATTAATTTTCCAATTAATTAACAAAACATAAAAATATTGGAAAAACTAGCAAAATGTGAAAAAACACAAAATGGCATGGGTGGCGTTTGAACCCACGACCTCAAGGTTATAGGGCGGGCGCCTTACCAGTGGGATGGTGATACATCCGCTGATTAAAACAAACCAACAAATATACAAGGCTTGCCTTGTTTTCTAGGCCTGGTTAAGGCAAGGCAAGGCAAGTTTTGGCAAGAAACGGGAAGGTCCATAACTTTCTCATTTTTGCATGGTTGGGGACAAAATTTATATACACCTGGCCTAGAATTTCACAAGGAATCCAATGGTGGTGGTATTTTTTCCAGATCATGCTCCCTCCTCAAAATCCGATAGTGGTTTTGAAATAGGCCATATTTTGCATTTTCTGTGCTACATCTTGGTACAGGTATGAATTACATGATAAATTGATGCAAACACAACATATATAACATGTATAAGATGTGCATGATCAGTGGACCTCAAAGTAATGCATGATTCAAAGAGTTCAAGTTATGATGCTTACCTCTTTTTTGGAGTTTTTGTGCAATCTGCCAAGCCACTTGTTCCAGAAATGATTTTATGCTTTGGACATCCTCAAATGATCTCTTAGAAGCTTTTAGAATGGTTGGAATCAATTGGAAACCTCAGGAACAAGTTTGAGCTCTTTCTTGCAAAAGGGGCAAAAATGGCCAAACTAACAACTCTCTCAAATGGTGTTCCAGATGGGGGAACCATTTGGGACAGTTCAAGGATGATATTTGGAGTGTGTTTGAGGTTTTATCTGGCTTTGGTGTAGAGATTTTGAGGAAAGCATCATTTTGATGGCTTTGGTGTACTCAAACTGAGCACAAATGAGCTCTATTTATAGTAGAGCAAGTTTGTTTTAGGATCAATAGTGAATGGCAACTGCAGCAGAGGTTTGGCCAATGTTGATCAATAGGAATCCAAGTCTCCTCTAGCCATTGACTAGAGGTTAGAGCACAGAGATGTGGTTCCCTAGTTGTTGGATAAATCTTGACTGAATTCAGTTGCAAATGTGTCAGTCCATGCCACCTTGGTGCTTCCATTGAATGCTCCAATCCAAAATTGGAGTCTTGTCCCTCTTTTAGGGATTTCTAGGTTTGGCATGCTACTTCTTGTTCCAAAGACTTTGGAGGTTTGGATCAGTGTTGGTTCCCTTTAGATTTGATCCTCAGATGTGTCCAAAGTGATGACAAGGCTTGGAATTATCTGATTTTGCCAAATCGAGCAAAAGTGAAAAATTCTTCCTAGCCTTGGCAGTTTTCAGCAAGGCATATTGCCATTGTCATATCTCATGGCTCAAGTGGAATTTGATGGAGTTCTTGGCCATTTTGGAAAGCCCCCATATGATACAATAACTGTTTGATCATAATTGGTTTTGATACTTTTTGGATCCAAGTGAAAAATGCCCCTACATTTGGAAAAAGTGAAGACAGATTCTGACTTAGTGAAAATTTCACTAAGTGTTGGAAAAAAGTGACATTTTCACTTTTCTTGATTTTGATCATTCCATAACTTGAAATCCATGGTGAATTGGAATGAGTGGTAGTTGAAGCTTTTGTAGAGGGTAATCAGAGCTAAAAATCCAGCTTTGGATGGGGAAAAATGGCCTTGTGGTTTAGGAGTTATGATCCTCCAAAGTTGGTACCCTAGCCACTTTGTTCCATAACTTAGAAAATTTCTAAGTTTTTTATGGTTACCCCTTTTACAAGTTATCCAAATTTTCTTGATTTTTCTTGATGAATGATGATTCCAACCACACATTAACATCATTTTAGGGTTAAAAAACCAAAATTGCGAAAAATCTCAAAAAGTCAAAGTTGACTTTTGTGCACAGTTGACTTTTTGTCAGATGAATTCTAAACTGTGTGATCCTCTATGAAATCAAGTCCTTGACCTAAATCAAACTTGATCGATTGATTTCATAGGTGTTATAGGGTGTATTGGACCATGTCCAAAGGTTTGGGAGCATGTCCTGGTCAAAAGTTAAAGCTACAGTTGACTTTTCCCGCGAAACCCTAACTGTGGTTCAGATGAGATTGAAACTTGTGAATCAAGCTTCTTGGATCAATCCATTATTGCAAAAGGATCAATGTGGTGTATTAAAGACCCTCAAATCATGTCTTGAGGTCTTGGCTCATGATTTGTCCCAAAAGTTAACTTAGGGGTGAATTAGGTCAAGAAACCCTAATTCCTGATTTTTTATGAATGCATCCCCTGAGGCAAAATTGACTTTATGATTGGGTCCATGAGGTTCCATGGAGCATATTAGGTTATGCTTTGAGGCATTGGCTCATGCCCAGAGGAAAATGTCCATCTGGAGGCCCTGGTCGACCAAAACCCTAATTTGGTGACACTGGCGATCTTAAGGCTTAATCCACCTAGAATGGAGCAGCCTTGTGCTTAATCCTTGAAGTGGGAGTCCTCTTGATCCTTTGTGGATGTTTGAGAGGTTTAGACAAGTTGAAGATCATGCCAATTCTTGATTGATCCTTTGTCTAAAACTCTGAGAGGGCCTGAAACCCTAACTTTGATTGTAATGAATGCTCACCCACCTTTCGGGAGACTGATGAGGTATGATGGTTCATCCATACTGTGGTGATGATTTGAACAATGATGGGAAATCTTAGTGGTCAAAATTTGGGGTATGACAGCTTTCACTTGCCATAGAAAATTACTTTTAAAAATAGAATTTTTAATAAGATAATTTTTATTTGGCGATCTATTCAACCCCCTCCCTTTTAGATAGTTGCCCTCGTCTAACAATTGTTTGTTTGGTTTAGAATCTAAACTCATAAAAAGGTTTGCTTTGGAGACTATGTGATCAAACCCTTGTTTAGGTTTGAAGGCTCAGCCCGTGATAAAAACTTTCATAGGTTCTTGGTTTGCCCGTGATAAAACCAAGTTAAGGTTAAAGCTTAGCCCGATATTATAAACCTTGCTAAGGTTCAAGATTAGCGCGGTATTAAAATCTCTCAGGATCTTGGTTGGCCTGTGGTAAAACTAAGGTTTACGGTTCTAGATTAGGCCGATATTAAAATCTCTTAGGTTAGCCCATGGTAAAACCAAATTTTAAGGTTTGTGAGCTGAACCGGCGTTAATAGCTCACAAGGTTTCTTTAGAATCTTGAAGACTAACCGCTCTAATATTCTCATGGAACGAAGACTATTGTAGCGAGCGATTTTGGACGCGGTTCTTAAGCGCTGGTCGCTCTCTGTGGTTGAGCTTAAAACTATAGGTCGATTTATTTTTTATCCTATTGTGAGTTGAATAAGGAAGGGAAATAGATGTCTCCAATTAACCCTGCTTGCATACTGAATTTAAACAGCGGTCTGTTAGGTTACGGATGCTATCAATGTGGGGGGCCTTTGTACTGGTTATTTGTATTTTCGCCAATACTGTTTTCTTTCTTTTAATCTAGGCAAAGGGTTTCTGACGGGGAATAAGGATTAGGATGTTAGGACTGATGCTTTTGAATTACTGCTTTTAATTGATGAAGATATGGGATTTGGGTTTTTTGTTGATTGTGCTCGCTAAGATCTTTTCTTTCGATCTTATGCCTACGTATTCCCGTTTACCGAAACAGGGAAATCAGAGCGTTCGTAGTTCCTCCTATTCTATGGGAGGAAATTGGTGTTTTGGTGTCTTGTTCAAAGCCCAAGACATGAAGCGAAAGGTGATTTGTATCTTGTTCAAAGCCCAAGATGTGAAGCTAAAAGGTCTATTTGTGTCTTGTTCAAAGCCCAAGACGTGAAGCTGAAAGACCTCGGCTTTAGAGAGAATTTGTCATCTCTAAAGAGGGGAGAAGGAGAATTACTTTAACTGGGATACGCGGATCCGAGCAATGCCATAATTTCCGAAGAAAGGGTTTTAACCTGAAGGAGAAGACTTTAACTCAGTGTAGAGCAATGCCATCTTTCCTTAGGAATTTCTCATGCTAAAAGAGGGACAGTGGCATGGATGTAGATGATCCAGAGGCTTGCCGCTTACAGCGATTAGATGAAGGGAAAGGAGTTGTTGATGTTTGTGTACTGTGAACGAGGCATAACTTTGATGCTAAAAGGTCGATTGAATCAACCAGTGGTTTTCTTATACAAAGCCTAAGAGGGGGCTAATTTCCGCTAGGAAAATCATTATACAAAGCCTAAGAGGAGGCTATTTTGTGTCTCGTACAAAGCCTGAGAGAGAGGCTAAATGTTTTTGACCCAGTGGGGCATATCGTTATACAAAGCCTAAGAGGAGGCTAGCAAAGAGTTGACTCAGTTGGAGAATCTTTTATACTCAGTAAGAGAGTGTTTTTGTATCTTGTACAAAGCCCGAGAGAGAGGCGAAAAGGTTGTTTTGACTCCACTGGGAGAATTTTGGTATCTCGTACGAAGCCCGAGATGGAGGCTATTGTAACTGTTTCAGTTGAGTGACAGATCCAATATACTGATTTAAAAGAGAAAATCAATTCTTATATGAGCAACACTGTACTCAGGGATTTGATTTGAGGATCAGGGATATTTCCTTCTCTTTGAGGAAACGGGAAATCCAAAGGGTATTGAGACTATCCGAGTCTGCGGGTTTCCTTCCTATTTAACGAAGGGTGCTTGAGAATGTCTTTGAGACTCAAGGAAGTTAGACTTTTCGTGTCTAGAGTTTTATCTTTTGTACTATACTTCGAGAAACAGTAGTAGGCTCTAAGAAAGGACTGTTCTATGAGGATGACTAGGTTCTGTTCCTATACCTCTAGGAGGTCGTCGGGACAATTTGTACGAAGCCCAAGAAAAGGCTGGAAACTTTTAAGAAGCCGACGGGTCCTTGTACTAAGCCCAAGAGGAGGCTATTATTCCCGGAGGAAGAGATCATTATACGAAGCCTAAGAGGAGGCTGTGAATACTTCTAAGAAGCCGTAGGGTCCTTGAATAATGCCCAAGAGGAGGCCGATGCTTTTAAGAAGCCCGTGGGTCTATCATCTCCTTTCCATTAGGAGAGATAACTCTTTTAAAGATAAAAACCACTGGTAAATGTGCGAGGTTTACTATCCAGCGACTTTTAGCTTTTAAAGAGGGTTCCTTAGTTAAGGTCCAAGATTATGACCGTAGTGGGTACCCAAACCCCGAGACATTCAAGGCAAGCTATCCACAAGGAATAGATCAAGTCAGGAAAGTTTGAGAATTGGGAAGAAACTCAAAGATGCCATTCACGGAGAATACATTCATCTTGGGGAGTAGAGCTTCTTGACGATTCCTAAGGAGGACAGCCGAAGAGAAGACTGTATTTGGTGCTCCTATTGGGGATCTAGGCATCTATTTCTATGAATAAATGAAACGGCGTCACTTAGTTCTAGACGTAGTTGCCGGGGAAACTCGAAATATCTATACTATTATTACACAGTAGATATGAGTTTATGAAAGGAGACTTACAGTGAGCAGCCCCACAATACAGTTATATATGAAAGCAGTAAATGAAAGCGATAACCACTTACTCGGTTGTAGTGCTTCCATGCTGTTTGGTTAGTTGTTCAAGAAAGAAAGATTAAAAACAACAGTATATTAAAATCAAAGGAGAAAGTGCTTTGAAAAAGAAAGATCTGGGGCTTACAGCTCAAGGAGAGGCCCAGGGTTTTATCAGTGAGCGCACTGTTTGACTTTGTTCAGCGGGACTTATACAAGTGACTGGGGCCCAAAATGGTTTTCTGTACAAAGGGATGGGTCTTACACTCTCTCAAAAGGCCCAAAGAGTTTTGAAGAAAAATAAATGGGTCTTACTACTCGAGGGTAGGCCCAGATGGTTTTTATTTTTAAACGGGCGACGATCGCGCCGTTTACTTGTACAGAGGGACTTATACAATGAGTGAGGCCCAAAAAGTTTTTGTACAAGGGGGGATGGGTCTTACACTCTCTCAAGAGGCCCAAAGAGTTTTGAAGAAAAATAAATGGGTCTTACTACTCGAGGGTAGGCCCAGATGATTTTTGAAAAGCCGACGATCGCACCATTTGTTTTTTTTACGGTATCGGGACTTATACAATAAGTGAGGCCCAAAGATGATTTGGTCAAAAAAAGGATTGGGTCTTACACTCTAATAGAGGCCCAAAGAATTTTGAAAATGATTTATGAGGGTTGATTTAATCCAAAACCATAATTTGTTTTCAAAATGTATTTAATTGAATAAAAATTCAATTAAAATGATAAAAAATTGTTTAACACATGGAAAACAAATTGTGATCTTGGATTAATGCTTCAAAAATTAAGTATTGACCTACAAAATAATTAGAAAGCATTAAAAGTTGCAAAATCAATGTAGAAAAAATATTTAAAATGCCAAAAACAATCAAAATATTAATTCTTTACAAAAATATCAATTATATGAAATAAATAATATTTTTGGGATTTTTTGATAAAATAAAATATTTTAACATTTTTGTGAATTATTAAAAAAATATCAACACAAAATCATTAAAACTCAGAGAGAAATTAATTTTTGAATCAATTAAACAAAATCACAAAATTCAAATATTCAAATTATTCAAAAATGGCGCCAAGAACAGCTGAAGAACACGCGCGTGTTCTTGGTTTCTCAGATTTGCGTTTTCTATCCAATCTCCATGAATACGTAATCATATCATGCAATCCACATATCATTATGCTTGTCTCAACCTCACGATCGTGTCTATGTACTTTAATTTCATTTAAATTAAACATACAACAAGAAATCACGAAGAGACCTCAAGAACCCTAATTTCTGCATGAAGGCTAGGATTTTTGATACACGATTCAAACAATGCAATTAATTGAGGGAAAACATTCCATGCATGATTATGAACATATGGCCAAATTATTGTGCGAGGAAATATGCATAGACTGAGAGATGACCAAGTTTAGGCTTACCTCCAAGTCGTGACAGCAAGAGCAGATGTGATTTTGAGTTGGAGGTGTTACAGACAAGTTGTGATGATCTGGACAGCTTCCCTACACCATATGGAGTGTGTTTGAACACTTGGATTGAATTGAAATGGACTGGATCAGTTTATGGCATCTCAGCTGCAACTTCACTTCAAACTTGTGTGGATGGCAAGTGATTTTGTGAAATTGATGTTTCAGATGTTATGTGAGTGTTTGATCAGCTCATATGTGATGTATGTGAGGTGTTTGAGTGATTGGTTTGTGCAGAATTGCTCTCAAACTCAAAACCCGATAGCTACCTTGCTAAGAAAGGCATTTTTACCAAGAGAAAGAGATTTTGAGGAAAGCATCTGTTAGATGGCTTTGGTGTACTCAAACTGACCACAATTGAGCTCTATTTATAGTAGAGCAAGTTTGTTTTGCAAGGAATAGTGCATGGCAGCTGGTAAGTAGGTTCCCTCAATGTTGGCCAATGGAAATGAAAGTCTCCTCTAGCCATTGACTAGAGGTTAGGGCACAGAGCTTTGGTCCCCTTGGTCTTGGATAAGTCTTGACTGATTTCAGATGAGAATGGCTCAGTCCATGCCACCTTGATGGTTCCATTGAATGCCTCATTCCAAATTTGAAGTCTTGTCCCTATTTTGGCCATTCTAGGTTCAACATGCTATTCTTTGTTCCTTGGACCTTGGAGGCTTGGCTCAGTGATTGTCCCATTTGGATTCAATCCTCTGAGGTGTCCAAGTGGATAGGAACTATTGAAATTGACTGATTTTGGCAAATCGAGCCAAAGTGCAAATTCTGCCTTGCTTTGACAGATTTCAGCAAGGCAACTTGCCAATGTTGTATCTCATGGTGTAGGTTGAATTTGGCAATGTTTTTGGCCATTTTGGAAAGCTCTTACATGATACAACAACTGTTTGAATAAGTTTGGTTTTGATCTCTTTTGATTCCAAGTGAAAAATCCCCCTACATTTGGCAAAAAGTGAGGCAGAATCTGACATTTTCACTTTTCAGCCACTTTGATCACTCCATAACTCAAAATCCTTAATGAATTGGAATGACTTGTAGTTGAAGTTTTTGTAGGTGATAATGAGGGCTACAAATCCATCTTTGGATGAGAAAAAATGGCCTTGTGGTTTAGGATTTATGGTCCTCCAAAGTTGGTACCCTTGCCACTTTATTTTTAACTTAGAAAAATTTCTAAGTTTTATGGTTACCCCTTTTACAAGTTATCTCACTTTTCTTGATTTTTCTTGATGAATGATGATTCAAATCATACATTAACATCATTTTAGGGTTAAAAATCCATTTTGGTGAAAAATCTCAAAAAGTCAAAGTTGACTTTTGTGCACAGTTGACTTTTTATCAGATGAATTCCAAACTGTGCAATTCTTCAGGAAATCATGTCCTTGACCTAAATAAAACTTGATGGACATGTTCCATGGGTGTCATAGGGTATATTCAATCATGTATTAGGGTTTAGGAGCATGTCTTGGTCAAAAGTCAAAGTTACAGTTGACTTTTCCCTTAAAACCCTAATTGTGGTGCAGATGAAAATGAGACTTGTTGCTCAAGCTTCTTGGATCAATCCATTGTTCCAAATGGATCACTATGGTGTATTAGAGACCCTCAAATCATCTCTTGAGGTCTTGGCTCATGGTTTGTCCCAAAAGTCAATTTAGGGGTGAATTAGGTCAAGAAACCCTAATTCCTGATTTTTGCTGAATGCATCCCCTGAGGCAAAATTGACTTGATGCATGGGTTCATGAGGTTCCATGAAGCATATTAGGTCATGTTTTGGATTATTGCCTTGTGCCCAGATGAAAATTTCCATCTAGAGGCCCTGGTCGACCAAAACCCTAATTTGGTGACACTGTCGATCTTGAGACTTGATCCACCTAGAAGGGAGCAGCCTTGTGCTTAATCCTTGAAGTGGGAGTCCTTTTTGATCCATTATGGATGTTTAAGAGATTAGACAAGTTGAAGATCATGTCATTTCTTGATTGATCCTTTGTCTAAGCACTCAGAGAGGGCATGAAAACCTAATTTTGATTATATTGGATGCTCACCCATCTTTGGGGAGACTGATGAAGCATGATGGTTCATCTATATTGTGATGATGATTTTCACAATGATGGGAAATCTAAGTGGTCAAAATTTGGGGTATTACAGATGCCCCTATTTAATCTTCTTGGACCCGAAGGTGTGAATGACGAAGGGATTCGAGCATTCGGGGTGCAAGAGGATTACATATCGGAATATCCGAAATTTTGATGATGGTTATGAATGGTAGCTTACGCATTCATCTTCTTTAGCTAAGCGATGATGCTTAGAAAAGGTAAACTTCCCCTCGATCCTGGTCTTCTACCAAGGAACTGGTCTCAGTTTTCTTTTGAAATAAACTTCCCCTAGATCCTGGTTTCCTACCAAGGAACTGGTCTTAGTTTCTGATTTAAACTTCCCCTCGATCCTGGTTTCCTACCAAGAACTGGTCTTAGTTTCTGATTTAAACTTCCCCTCGATCCTGGTTTCCTACCAAGAACTGGTCTTAGTTTCTTTTGTCAATAAACTTTACTGACAAGGGACGTTATTCATAGCGGCTTTCCTCAAACTTCTCGCCGAATTTTCCTGGGGAGATGCCATTTGAGTGGAAAAAGTTTTGATGTCAGACTTACTGGGGAACCCAGTCGTCTGAATTGTAGAGGTACACAAACTTCTCTGTTTTGGAGACGCCATTTGTCGATTCTACTGGGGAAAGCGAGTCTCTTGAGAGACTGTTTTCGTTTGGGATCTTTCATCATACTTTTCTCGGGATCTTCCCGGAGAAACGCCATATGATGGGGTCCAATTTTGTGGTGTCGATGACCTTTTCATCAATGACTTTTCGGAGAAAAACTGGCGTGCTGCCGAATCTCTGATCACGAGGCTTTCTCTGTGAATTTTCCTTAATCCGGGAAAGCAAGGATATCATCTTCAATGGCGAAGAGTGATGTTTATTGAGAGTTTTCTCTGGCTTTTCAGAGGTTCAAGTTATCAAAGTGGCCAAGTGTCGACTCTGATCTAAAGATACACTGGTGGCGAGATTTTGCAGACGTAACATTTCCTGTTGAGGAAAGAACTGACAAACTCGATTGAGAAAACTGTTTATCACTAGGGGACAAGACCGACTCAAGTGATAGTGATGCAATATGAAATGTGAATGCAAATAAAATGCATGAAGTATGTATGTATATGCTGACAAAACAGACGCGACATACAGACTAATGGATGAACACAATCGGATACTCAGCCATCGCGGGGCGAAGAAGTACCGTTGATTCAAAATAGCAATTCCACCTTGCTTAGGCGAGATAGTCCCGTTAGGAGCTATGTTGATCTGGCTTAGGAGATGAGAACTCGGCCGAGGATGTCAGACGAAACAAGGTCTCTGACACAATTGATCCCTTCATTCAGGCATACTGGCTTAGAAGGAGTACTTTGATTCTGCACTTTGAAGTTCGCTTACTTCGGGAGAAGCAATCGATGTTCTTCTGATGTTCAACAGTCAAAAGAAATTGCCATCTTTATTTTAAAAGCAGAAAAAGTTTTAACAAGTAAATTCATTTTTGTTTTATTTTAAGAATCGCTGATTAAGTTTAAACAACGTCGTTCTGTAAAGCTAAAACAAGCAAGAATTACAAACAAAAGCACAAGGGCTCAAATTTTATTGATAAGATGGAGATCAGCCAAACGCGTGATTCCAAAGAGTATATACAAAGTTAGAAAATGGTAATTTACAGGGAAAATGGCTACGTTGAAACATAACGACCACTATCCGTCTACCAACTTTGAGTTCGGGACATCCTGAGCTTCCGTCGAAGATGACCTTTGACTGGAGATTTCCTCCGATAGATGATGTAACTGCTGCTGAGGGACTTGCCTCTGTTGAACATAGTTACTTGCCATTATCCCTAACTTTTGCCTGGATTGTACTATGAGATTTCCAATCCATCGGGATGATTCTTTTTTTTTTCATGTCTCTAACTTTTTCCTGGACCGCCCTTTCGGGTTTTCAATCCACCGAGACGTTTTTTTTTTTAGTTTAGGCGAAGTATTTCTTGACTACATCAACATTCGTGGGGTAGGCAAATTCCTCTCCGTCCATGGTTGCAAGTCTCAAGGCGCCGCCTGAGAAAGCTTTCGTGACCACATAGGGGCCATCATAATTTGGGGTCCATTTGCCCCGAGAGTCAGTGAGAAATGATTGTATCTTCTTGAGCACGAGGTCTCCTTTCCTGAAGACACGAGGTCGGACCTTTTTGTCGAACGCCCTCTTCATTCTCTGTTGATACAACTGACCGTGGCATAGTGTTGTGATTCTCTTTTCTTCTATCAGGTTCAGTTCGTCGTGTCGACTTTGACACCATTCAGCTTCGGTGAGCTTAGCTTCCATTAATACCCTGATTGACGGGATCTCTACTTCTATGGGAAGCACTGCCTCCATGCCATATACTAGAGAGAAAGGGGTTGCCCCTGTTGAAGTGCGGACAGATGTACGATAACCGTGAAGAGCAAAGGGTAGCATCTCGTGCCAATCTTTGTAGGTTACAACCATCTTTTGAACAATCTTCTTGATGTTCTTGTTAGCCGCTTCTACCGCTCCGTTCATCTTGGGTCGGTAGGGAGATGAGTTATGGTGTTCGATCTTGAACTCAACACACAACTCTTTCATCATCTTATTGTTCAAGTTAGATCCATTATCAGTAATGATCTCGCTTGGAACACCATAACGGCAGATGATATTGTTTTTGATAAATCGGACCACCACTTGTCGGGTTACATTGGCGAATGACGCTGCTTCGACCCACTTGGGGAAATAGTCAATGGCTACCAGGATAAACCGATGTCCGTTTGAAGCCTTGGGCTCAATCATACCAATCATATCGATTCCCCATATGGAAAATGGCCACAGGGAAGAAAGAACTTTGAGATGTGATGGCGGTACATGAATTTTGTCGGAGTATATCTGACACTTGTGACACCTCCTCATGTACTTGTACCAGTCGGATTCCATGGTCAACCAATAATACCCGGCCCTGAGAATTTTTCTTTCCATTGTGTGTCCGTTGGCATGAGTGCCAAAGGATCCTTCATGAATTTCTTTCATGAGCATGTCTGCTTCTGGTCTGTCGACACATCGGAGCAAGACCATGTCAAAATTTCTCTTATAAAGAGTGTCACCGCTCAGGAAGAAGTATCCAGCCAATCTTCTGAGGGTTTTCCTGTCTTTTCTGAGTGCCCCAGATGGGTACTCTTGTTTCTGAAGGAAGCATTTGATATCGTGATACCAAGGTTTGTCGTCTATGACTGCTTCAATCGCGAAGATGTAAGCGGGCCGTTCAAGGCGCATGATGTCGATCTTAGGTATGTCATTCCATCGACCTACACTAATCATGGAAGAGAGAGTGGCTAATGCATCAGCCATGTGATTCTCATCACGAGGGATGTGATGAAAGTCGACTCTGTTGAAGAAAGGTAGCAACCTTCTTGCATAGTCTTTGTAAGGAATCAATCCTGATTGGTATGTGTTCCAATCTCCTTTTATCTGATTGAAAACCAAGGTTGAGTCGCCGTATACGTCCAAATTTTTTATCCTTAAATCAATCGCTTCTTTGAGACCCATAATACATGCTTCGTATTCGGCCTCGTTGTTCGTACATTTGAACGTAAGTCTGGCAGTGAAATGAATGTGGAAACCCTGAGGGGTAACAATGATTGCCCCAATTCCGTTTCCATAATGATTAACTGCTCCGTCAAAGATAAGTCCCCACTGGGAACCTGGTTCTGGCCCTTCACTGGGTAGCGGTTCATCGCAATCTTTCATCTTTAGATACATGACATCTTCGTCTGGGAAGTCAAACCCGATTGATTCTTGATCGTCAATCGGTTGACGAGCCAGATGATCGGCTAAAATACTTCCCTTAACGGCTTTCTGAGCATGGTATTCTATGTCATATTCTGATAGTAACATCTGCCAACGGGCAATCCTTCCCGTGAGAGCAGGTTTTTCGAAAACGTACTTGATTGGATCCATTTCGGAGACCAACCAAGTAGTATGACGAATCATGTACTGGCGAAGACGTTTGGCTGCCCAAGCCAAAGCGCAACAAGTTTTCTCAAGCATTGTGTACCGAGTCTCGCAGTCGGTGAATTTCTTGCTTAGATAGTAAATGGCAGACTCTTTCCTTTTAGTTTCGTCTTGTTGGCCAAGTACACATCCCATTGAGTCCTCTAGGACTGTGAGGTAAATGATTAGTGGTCTTCCTTCCACTGGAGGTGATAGAATCGGCGGATTCAACAGGTATTCCTTGATACTGTTGAAGGCGGTTTGGCAATCTTCTGACCAAACGCAATCCTGGTTCTTTTTGAGTAATTTGAAAATCGGCGCACAAGTGGCGGTCATAAGGAATATGAATCTGGAGATGTAGTTCAAACGTCCCAGGAATCCTCTGACTTGTTTTTCAGTTTTCGGAGAAGGCATTTCTTGAATGGCCTTGACCTTGTCAGGATCAACTTCAATTCCTTTCTGGCTGACGATGAACCCTAGTAATTTCCCCGAACGGACACCGAAGGTGCACTTGTTGGGATTCAAGCGGAGCTTGAATTTTCTTAGACGTTCGAACAATTTTGACAGATGTTCAACATGCTCACTCTCTGTTTTTGATTTTGCAATCAAATCATCGACGTATACCTCGATTTCTTTGTGTATCATGTCATGAAACAGAGTAGTCACGGCCCTTTGATAGGTTGCCCCGGCATTCTTCAAACCGAACGGCATTACCTTGTAACAAAAGGTACCCCATGAGGTAATGAACGAAGTTTTCTCCATGTCTTTCGGCGCCATTTTGATCTGGTTATAGCCCGAGAATCCATCCATGAAGGAGAATACTTTGAACCTTGTTGTGCTGTCAACCAGCATGTCAATGTGTGGTAAAGGAAAGTCGTCCTTTGGACTTGCCTTGTTTAGATCTCTGTAATCAACACACATTCTGACCCTTTCGTCCTTTTTGGGAACGGGTACGATGTTGGCTAACCATTGAGGATATTCAGATGTAGCGAGGAAACCCGCGTCGATCTGTTTCTGTACCTCCTCTTTGATTTTGATGGCCATGTCCGGGTGAGTGCGTCTCAACCTTTGCTTTACTGGCGGACATTCCGATCTTAGCGGTAAGTGATGTTCTACGATGCTGGTATCCAACCCTGGCATATCCTGATAGGACCAAGCGAATACATCGAGAAATTCTTTGAGAAGCTTTACCAAACCCTCTCTGGCAATTGGACTGAGCAGTGCTCCGATCCTGATTTCTTTTCTCTCTTTTTCTGAACTCAAGTTTACTGTCTCCAACGGCTCTTTGTGAGGTTCAATGGACCTTTCCTCTTGTTTGAGTAGTCGGGAGATCTCTTCTGGAATTTCGTTGTCAACTTCTTCTTCAGCCTCGAAAACCGGGAACTCAAAGTTGGAAGAAGGCATCGGATCGTATGTTTCAACGGGGTTTAAAACAAGCAATCTGCATGACGTGATGATTCGTGTTTAGAAGAGATAGAGAAAATGCAAGTGTGTGCAGTGTGTTTATTTTACTGCTTGTTTTTATGATTGAATTGTTTTTTAGGATTACCATTTTCCGAAAAAGCAAAAAGAGAAAACAGCAATTAATGCGGAAATTACAGAACGACGTTATTTTATTAATGAACAAGTCGAATCTTGAAACTACAGCCCTATAAAACAAAACTCTGTCGCTTTGGGCAAAGCGAAGAGGGAAATTTACAGAAAGCGAGCCCTATCAAAACATCCGTTTCACCTGGGCAGGGTGAAAGGTTAAAGATGGCAATTACTTTGAGTGACGAACGACCTTCGGAACCTCAACGGAAACCCATTGGCGGCGAACTCCTCGGTGAATCACAAAGTCTGGCACCTTCCTTTATTTGTCTTCAGAAATGACGCTGATTTCTGGTGGAGCAGGATCATTGGAATCTGTCTTCCAAGCAGAATTGTCGTAGGAGGATTCCTCTATTGCATTTTGCATAGCATTGGTGCTCTCAGCTGTATCTCCCCATCCAGTTGACTGGATATCTTCGAGCCTGATACGAGAGCTTTCGGGAGCAGTGTACTTGACCATAAAGTCGTATTTTCCACTTGGTTGTCCCAAAGTGTCCCAAACTTCTTTGGAACTGGAGGAGTCATCTCTCTCGATGACGTTGACCTCAGGAAAAGCATAGTTGATAAATTCTAGTCCTGCAAACATTGCAAATTCATCTTCATGTTGAGTAATTTCTGAATGACCTGAGTGTTGATCCCATGACATGGTGGGGACACAGGTATTCTGTTCAATGACGCTCAGCTGAGTTTCGTTACTCGGCTGACTTTCTTGCCCCAAGTTTCCTGGGTAAGGCTGCCACATTGGCAGGCCATCCATCGGGCCATAGTAATTGCGGTCAAAGTTGTCTTTCATCAGAGTGTCCTCCTCTAATGAATTTGGCGGAGCACGGCATCCTTCCGGATCACAATCTCCGTAGATCATTTCGACATCTGATCTTGGTATAAATCTCGGACTTTCTGTAGGAAAGCAAAAAGGCATAGGCACCTCTTCCTGAGACATATAGCCATCCTTGTTAAGGTAGGACTTCCATTCTTCATCTGTGTCAGAGGGATCTTCCTCATTGATAGCATGAACTGTCTGAGACACTGGGTGAAGAAAACCTCCACTGTGGAAGAAGTTTTGAAGGGGATGAAGACTTTCATCGTTGGCGGCTGTCTGGGTACAGGTTGCAGAAAAACCAAGACCCTTCTTTGTTTTATTGTCAATAGGAATGACAAGCCATCCCCATCCTGTCGTATCGGTACTCTCGACCGCTTTGATAGCATCTTTGTATGAAGAAATTGAAGTTCCTTCTTTGTACTGATCGTTCTTGTTCACCGATAGTGCTTGGAACTGAGTTCCAATAACCTCCTCGGGTTCCACACAAGTAGATGATGATAGGTTACTCACAAGCAAGGCTTGTTCCCCACAAACCGTGACAAGTTGGCCGTTCTTGATGAACTTTAGCTTTTGGTGGAGGGTTGAAGTAACCGCTCCAGCCTGATGTATCCAAGGTCTTCCTAATAAACAACTGTATGTTGCCCGGATGTCCATGACCTGGAAAGTGATTTGGAAAGTGTGAGGACCAATAGTTATGGGAAGATCCACTTCGTCGATAACTATTTTTCTGGATCCGTCGAATGCTTTGACGACGACCTCGCTGACTCTCATCGGAGGGCCCTTAAATGATAATTGCATCAAGGTGGACTTCGGCATAACATTCAGGGCTGACCCTGTGTCTACCAGTACGTTGGCTAAAGCATCGTCCTGGCAGTTAACTGTGATATTGAGCGCCATGTTATGACGACGACCCTCTTCAGGTAATTCCTCATCACTAAATCCCAAATTATTGCAGGAAGTGATGTTAGAGACAATACTATCGAACTGTCTAATTGTTACATCCTGTTCCACAAAGGCCTGCTCCAAGACTTTTTGTAGAGCCTCCCTGTGTGCTTCTGAACTGAGTAACAGTGATAATACCGAGATCTTTGAAGGAGTCTGTAACAGTTGATCAACAATGTTATATTCACTCCTTTGGATGAGCTTCAGCATCTCATCATCACTTTTCGAAAGGTCGGGATTACTGGATTGACCGACTGGTGGATCAGGAATTTCTGCCTGAAGTTCCTTTTCTTTGTTGGACTCTCCAACCCCTCGGTTGAAGATTCGACCGCTCCGTGTTACACGACTGATGTCTGCAATATTCACGACGGAGGGTAATGGAATTTCCATTCCATTCTCGATTATTGTTGCACCGTATTTGTAAGGGATTGCCTTAGCTGATTCATACGGTAGTGGCCCCGGTAGATAGATGACTATGGGAACCTTCTGATTTTTCTGACCATCATAAGTAACCTCGATCCGTTCCCGGTTGGGAACTCTAGATTCGTCAAGTAGAGGGACGATGGCAAAAACATCCCTGATCTGGTGATGACCAGAGATCGTGACAACATCCTCAACTTGATCGGCAAGGTAGTTCGGCGACCAAATGATGGGTCCTGAACCTGGATATGGATGAATTTCTTCATGATCGATCTGACCCTGAAGAGCTGCTCTCACAAGGTAACACCCTTGGTTACTTTCCGAACAGACGGTACAACTGTCATAGTTGTGTGGTGGCACCTGGCTACGCCCACTTTGAATATAATGTAACCTCACTAGGTTACCTTCCATTGATCGGACATCCTGACTTTAACGACGAGTAGGATTCCTGTTATTGATACTAATCTGCTGAGTATCTTCGTCCATATAGATTGGCATCCACCAGTGATTTAACAAGTGCTGAAGTGCCTCCTGGACAAGGGTACAACCTCGATCATTTTCGCAACCTGCTTTACAGTTTTGATAATCGTGTGATATTAAGAATTCGAGTCGGACCTGCTCAGCATGTAACTCTACCAGGTTGGTATTCATTACGCGGATATCGAAGATCTGAACCATATTGATTTGATAGGGATTCCTATCATGGTAGTATTGGATCCATCCAAGATCCATCTGACGCTGGAGGGCCTCTTGTATGAAAGAGCGTCCCTGTTTGTTTACCGAGCAAATCAGACAGGAATTGTAATCGTGCCGCGGCATATTATGATACTGGCTTTGCCTTGAGTGCATTGCCACCAAATTGACATTCATCGCACGGATGTCGTGGTTTTGAATGACGTTGGAATTCGTATAGACCATGTTAACTCCACGAACTCGGTGCTCTTGGATCCATCCAAGATCCATTTGTTCCTGTAGAGCTGCTTGCACTACAGAACATCCCTGGTTATCTTTAGAGCAGATATCACACTGGTGATAATTATGAGGTGGCACATGGCCATATCCACTCTGTCTACAATGCATCTTGACCAGATTGGTCCCCAATAAGAGTACATCGTGAATTTGGTAGACATTGTTAGTCTCTTTCTCAATCAGATTGACTGCAGCTTTCTCGTGTTGAGGCAGCGGGTTCGTAAGAACATTAGGATTCGTATCTTTGAAAGATAAGAGCCCGCTCCTAACAAGCTTTTGCACGTCGGATTTGAAATTGAGACAAGTCTCAATGTTATGCCCTGAACCTCCTTGATGATAAGGGCATGTTTGATCCACCTTAAACCAGAAAGGCGGATTTTCCGGAACTGTAAGAGGAGACTTAGTCTGAATGTGCCCCTTAGCCAGCAGTAACGGAAACAGTTCTGCGTACGTTACGGGTATAGGATCAAATCCCGGTGGCCGTGTAGTACGGTTGTTGTTATATGGAGGACGAGCCTGCTGAAGAGGCTGTTGTGTCCTTTGTTGGTCAGGTTGGCTCTGCGCAACCTGAGGTTGATACATAGGAACAGGCGCGGGGCCGATAGCAGGAGTAACAGCTGCTACTGGCTGATAACGTCGCCTTTGCTTTCCGAGAGAGATATTCCCAATATCTTGCTCTTTTTTCTTAGGGAGAGCACTACCATATTTTTTAGTACCGCTCGTTGATCCAATGTCTTTTACCAAACGTCCTTCTCGGACGGCTTCCTCAAGACGTACACCCATGCCAACCATTTCGGTGAAATCACTGGGCGCACTGGCAACCATTAGGTCATAGTAAAATGAGCTTAAGGCCTTTAAGAAGATTTTTGTCATCTCTTTTTCCTCAAGAGGTGGACAAATTTGAGTGGCAATTTCACGCCACCTTTGAGCATACTCCTTAAAGGTTTCCTTGTCCTTTTGCGACATTGATCTGAGTTGATCTCTGTCGGGTGCCATGTCCAAATTGTATTTGTATTGTTGGACGAAGGCAGTACCAAGATCTCTGAATGTACTGATCGTAGTACGGTTTAAACCCATGTACCATTTGAGTGCGGCACCGGTTAAACTATCCTGGAAGTAGTGAATCAGCAGGTCCTGATTCTCCGTCTGAGCTGACATCCGTCGAGCGTACATCACCAGATGGCTCTGAGGGCAAGAGTTACCCTTGTATTTTTCAAAGTCGGGCACTTGGAACTTGTGCGGGACATTCACATTTGGGACTAAGCAGAGGTCTGTGGCATTCTTTCCAAATAGATCCGAACTGCGAATGGCTTGCAGCTCTTTCTGCATTTCCAAGAACTGTTCCTGGAATTCATCCATTCTATCAAACATAGTTTCCTTCTTACCAGAAGGTGTTCGTGGAATCTGTCCTTCCGGGACAGTGTGCACCACAGGGGGTGGTACCGTGACTACGGCAGTAAGTCTTGGCGCCTCCCGAAGTTTGTAACCTTCAGGAGTCTTCAGTATGGCCCTGGCATCTTCGCTTTCCCGAAGTTTGTAACCTTCAGGCCATCGGCTTCTGTTGCGATTCCCTGATCTTCAGTGATCGGCGGAACATATCCTTCCGGGATATAGTTAACAGGCATGCCCCAAGGACGATCTTTCGGCATCTGATACCTAGGATCATACTTTTCTATGATGGGCGTTGAGGTGATCTCTGAGATCACAGTTCTTTATAGCTGAGCTTCTGCCATGGCTTGCATGTCGTTACGAAGCTTTCTCATATCCTCTCTCAGAGCGTCGATCTCTTCTTTCAACTCTCTGTTTTCTTCCTCAAGATCATCCATCTTTTTCTGACGATTGGCCCGAGTATTATACGATTGAGACAGTTTGACTCTAGAATCGAGACACAAACGTGAGATTCGTAGGTAAGAAGATTACGCGATGTGAGAATGATGAATGCAATGATTATATTAATTGTTTTTAGGTTTAATTAAAATAAACTTCGACAATTAGATTGCAAATATCAAACAGTGGGGAAACCCCTTTTAATTGAAATTCAAAGGATTACAGAAATGGAAATACAGTAGATTACAAAGTGCAGAAACAGAAACCTAAACTAATGGGTCCCGAGTCCTCTCTGAGGAGAAACCGGGTGCTGACTCTGGTATCTTCCTTTTCTTTGACCGGGGCGCTTGGGCCGTTGTCGGGTTGTCATTCCTTTGCCAGGTGAAAGGAGCGAGCAAATTCCTTTGGTCATCTTGATTCTCTACAGCATGTTGCTCCAAAATTTCAATCAGAGCATCTTTCTCTTTCAGTAGTTGCTGTATTTGGATACACTCTACGTCGAGGGTGCGGTACTTGTTCTTCCAAGACCTTCTTTCCTTTTGAACTTTGTTGAGAGTAACCTGAAGCCTTTTAGTTTCCGTCATGAAGTACATGACAATTTCCCTCGGCGGAAGAATTCCGTAACGAGGATAAGGCATCTTTAGCTTGAGAGCTCTAGTTTGTACCCAATGGAGATAAGGCTCCACCGAGACACAGTCCGGTTTTCCCAGAGACTCTCGTCCTTTCTTATGAACATGTTTCCAAGCTTGCACTATTTCCATCTTTTGTGCTCTATCACTTTCTCCTTCTTTGAAGAAAAGACCTTCCAGATGAACACCCAGTGGGATGTGTCTCATCGGGTATCCAAATTGACGAAGAACTAATATCGGATGATAGTTGATTCCTCCTTTAGTTCCTATGAGGGGTACGCTGGGGAAGTTTCCACAACGGTCAATGATTCTGATTCCCTTATAAATCCTATTACACCAATCTATATCGGAATTGGTGAGAGACATGATCTTCTGCGACCAACGTAAGACACTCTTGTAATCCCAAAAAGCAGCAGACTTGGGCAAGTGAGAGATAAACCATTTGTAGAGCAAAGGTACATGGCATGTGATCTCCCCTCCGCTGTACAAATTTCCTAAGTGTACAGAATGATACGCATCTGCGAGCAAAGTCGGCACAGGGTTTTCAATGAGAAAAACCTTAATAGCGTTGATATCGACGAAGTTATTAATGTTGGGAAACAAAAATAACCCGTAGGTGAGCAAGACAAAGATGCTTTCAAAAGCAGTCCTGTTCCCTATACTAGCGAAGTATATAGCCTTTTTTGTCAAGAACTGGGCTGGCAAACCTTGGATGCCACCCTTAGTGGTCATGTGAGTCTAGACCTCAGACTCGTCCAAATGAATTGCTATTGCAATAGTCTGATTCTTTAGAATTTCTTCCAGTCCAGAAAATGGAGCTCGATCAGTGATATGTAAATCAGTCAGATGAGAATACTCCTCCAGCATTGGTGATGGCTGGTAATCCGGGAATGTGAAACAATGATAAACCGGATCGTAGAACTGAATGAGCGCATCCATGATTCCCTTAATCACATGGACTCTTAACAGTGGTAGCAAACCACCGTGCTTGGCTCTGAAAGCCTCTGGGTTAACGATCATCCTTGCTAACTTTCTCAAATCCCCTAGTTTTGGAACCTTGAAGGTATACTGGTGAGTTCTCCTTCTACCGAAATCCATTAATGCAATCTTTTTCTCTGATATTTGCAATCACAGTCTTAGTTTAATTTGAAAAACAGAGAGACTAGAAGAGAAATTTTTTTTTGAATGTTTTAATGTCTTATTAAATGAATGCATGAATGCAGCACACAAAAACATAGAAAAAACATGGGGTCAAGGGTCGTTGTCATGAAGTCAAGGCTCTACCCATCCCCAAAGGTTTATACTAGGGTGATTTTTGTACCTGTACTCATTATCATCAGCTCCTCCCAGGAAGGCAGACAACAAGCGGATCGCCAGCGAGTTGTGTGCAATCTTAGAGTAAGTGCCATTCACCGAGAATAGATCACCAGCCTCAAATGAGGGTAGTATCGCGTAACAGCTATTTCCGATAGCTTCCGCACTACGAAAAAGGTTGGCTTTTCTTAAGTGTATACTCAATCTCACCACATGCGGCATCACACGCATTCCCAGTAGCAGAAAAATAAACACGTATAGCAATTAGGAAAAGCAGTATATATATTTGTCCTAATCATCCTAGACTTATAAAGCTACGATTCTTAAGTTCCTGACAGAAATGGGTTCCCCGAAGGAAGCCCCAATCTGTGGTTCTCAGCCTAAGAGATGGACCAGCATAGGTCAATCTTTCTCTTCAGCCGAGTTCCCATTTTCCGTAGAAAACGGGGATGATGCCCTAAGGCGGAAAAGGAGACTCCCCAGCAGAGTCGCCATTTGTGTAATTTTTCACACAAGAGAAGTAGAAAGAAAGGAACGGGCCCCATGGTGGGCGCCACTTTTCTGTTGGCGGCCACCGCCAAGAAAATGACTTACCCAAGGTTTAAATTATAAGAAAGAAAGAATCGGCCCCACGGTGGGCGCCACTTTTCTGTAGCAAGCGATTTTGGACGCGGTTCTTAAGCGCTGGTCGCTCTCTGCGGTTGAGCTTAAAACTACAGGTCGATTCATTTTTTATCCTATTGTGAGCTGAATAAGGAAGGGAAATAGATGTCTCCAATTAACCCTGCTTGCATACTGAATTTAAACAGCGGTCTGTTAGGTTACGGATGCTATCAATGTGGGGGGCCTTTGTACTGGTTATTTGTATTTTCGCCAATACTGTTTTCTTTCTTTTAATCTAGGCAAAGGGTTTCTGACGGGGAATAAGGATTAGGATGTTAGGACTGATGCTTTTGAATTACTGCTTTTAATTAATGAAGATATGGGATTTGGGTTTTTTGTTGATTGCGCTCGCTAAGATCTTTTCTTTCGATCTTATGCCTACGCATTCCCGTTTACCGAAACAGGGAAATCAGAGCGTTCATAGTTCCTCCTATTCTATGGGAGGAAATTGGTGTTTTGGTGTCTTGTTCAAAGCCCAAGACATGAAGCGAAAGGTGATTTGTATCTTGTTCAAAGCCCAATATGTGAAGCTAAAAGGTCTATTTGTGTCTTGTTCAAACCCCAAGACGTGAAGCTGAAAGACCTCGGCTTTAGAGAGAATTTGTCATCTCTAAAGAGGGGAGAAGGAGAATTACTTTAACTGGGATACGCGGATCCGAGCAATGCCATAATTTCCGAAGAAAGGGTTTTAACCTGAAGGAGAAGACTTTAACTCAGTGTAGAGCAATGCCATCTTTCCTTAGGAATTTCTCATGCTAAAAGAGGGACAGTGGCATGGATGTAGATGATCCAGAGGCTTGCCGCTTACAGCGATTAGATGAAGGGAAAGGAGTTGTTGATGTTTGTGTACTGTGAACGAGGCACAGCTTTGATGCTAAAAGGTCGATTGAATCAACCAGTGGTTTTCTTATACAAAGCCTAAGAGGAGGCTATTTTGTGTCTCGTACAAAGCCCGAGAGAGAGGCTAAAAGTTTTTGACCCAGTGGGGCATATCGTTATACAAAGCCTAAGAGAAGGCTAGCAAAGAGTTGACTCAGTTGGAGAATCTACTCAGTAAGAGAGTGTTTTTGTATCCCGTACAAAGCCCGAGAGAGAGGCGAAAAGGTTGTTTTGACTCCACTGGGGAGAATTTTGGTATCTCGTACGAAGCCCGAGATGGAGGCTATTGTAACTGTTTCAGTTGAGTGACAGATCCAATATACTAATTTAAAAGAGAAAATCAGTTCTTATATGAGCAACACTGTACCCAGGGATTTGATATGGGGATCAGGGATATTTCCTTCTCTTTGAGGAAACGGGAAATCCAAAGGGTATTGAGACTATCCGAGTCTGCGGGTTTCCTTCCTATTTAACGAAGGTTGCTTGAGAATGTCTTTGAGACTCAAGGAAGTTAGACTGTCAGTGTCTAGAGTTTTATCTTTTGTACTATGCTTCGAGAAACAGTAGTAGACTCTATGAAAGGACTGTTCTATGAGGATGACTAGGTTCTGTTCCTATACCTCTAGGAGGTCGTCGGGACAATTTGTACGAAGCCCAAGAGGAGGCTGGAAACTTTTAAGAAGCCGACGGGTCCTTGTACTAAGCCCAAGAGGAGGCTAGCATTCCCTGAGGAAGAGATCATTATACGAAGCCTAAGAGGAGGCTGTGAATACTTCTAAGAAGCCGTAGGGTCCTTGAATAATGCCCAAGAGGAGGCCGATGCTTTTAAGAAGCCCGTGGGTCTATCATCTCCTTTCCATTAGGAGAGATAACTCTTTTAAAGATAAAAACCACTGGTAAACGTGCGAGGTTTACTATCCAGCGACTTTTAGCTTTTAAAGAGGGTTCCTTAGTTAAGGTCCAAGATTATGACCGTAGTGGGTACCCAAACCCCGAGACATTCAAGGCAAGCTATCCACAAGGAATAGATCAAGTCAGGAAAGTTAGAGAATTGGGAAGAAACTCAAAGATGCCATTCACGGAGAATACATTCATCTTGGGGAGTAGAGCTTCTTGACGATTCCTAAGGAGGACAGCCGAAGAGAAGACTGTATCTGGTGCTCCTATTGGGGATCTAGGGATCTATTTCTATGAATAAATGAAACGGCGTCACTTAGTTCTAGACGTAGTTGCCGGGGAAACTCGAAATATCTATACTATTATTACACAGTAGATATGAGTTTATGAAAGGAGACTTACAGTGAGCAGCCCCACAATACAATTATATATGAAAGCAGTAAATGAAAGCGATAACCACTTACTCGGTTGTAGTGCTTCCATGCTGTTTGGTTAG
The DNA here is from genome assembly GCA_022829125.1 of Lathyrus tuberosus. NCBI lineage: Eukaryota > Viridiplantae > Streptophyta > Magnoliopsida > Fabales > Fabaceae > Lathyrus > Lathyrus tuberosus. Next base: position 2,298,935 of record JALAZF010000277.1, read on the forward strand.
TTGTTCAACAAAGAAAGATTAAAAACAACAGTATATTCAAAATCAAAGGAGAAAGTGCTTTGAAAAAAAAAGATCTGGGGCTTACAGCTCAAGGAGAGGCCCAGGGTTTTATCAGTGAGCGCACTATTTGACTTTGTACAGCGGGACTTATACAAGTGACTGGGGCCCAAAATGGTTTTCTGTACAAAGGGATGGGTCTTACACTCTCTCAAGAGGCCCAAAGAGTTTTGAAGAAAAATAAATGGGTCTTACTACTCGAGGGTAGGCCCAGATGGTTTTTATTTTTAAACGGGCGACGATCGCGCCGTTTACTTGTACAGAGGGACTTATACAATGAGTGAGGCCCAAAAAGTTTTTGTACAAGGGGGGATGGGTCTTACACTCTCTCAAGAGGCCCAAAGAGTTTTGAAGAAAAATAAATGGGTCTTACTACTCGAGGGTAGGCCCAGATGATTTTTGAAAAGGCGACGATCGCGCCGTTTATTTTTTTGACGGTATCGGGACTTATACAATAAGTGAGGCCCAAAGATGATTTGGTCAAAAAAAGGATTGGGTCTTACACTCTAATAGAGGCCCAAAGAGTTTTGAAAATGATTTATGAGGGTTGATTTAATCCAAAACCCTAATTTGTTTTCAAAATGTATTTAATTGAATAAAAATTCAATTAAAATGATCAAAAATTGTTTAACACATGGAAAACAAATTGTGATCTTGGATTAATGCTTCAAAAATTAAGTATTGACCTACAAAATAATTAGAAAGCATTAAAAGTTGCAAAATCAATGTAGAAAAAATATTTAAAATGCCAAAAACAATCAAAATATTAATTCTTTACAAAAATATCAATTATATGAAATAAATAATATTTTTGGGATTTTTTGATAAAATAAAATATTTTAACATTTTTGTGATTTATTAAAAAAAATCAACTCAAAATCATTAAAACTCAGAGAGAAATTAATTTTTGAATCAATTAAACAAAATCACGAAATTCAAATATTCAAATTATTCAAAAATGGCGCCAAGAACAGCTGAAGAACACGCGCGTGTTCTTGGTTTCTCAGATTTGCGTTTTCTATCCAATCTCCATGAATACGTAATCATATCATGCAATCCACATATCATTATGCTCGTCTCAACCTCACGATCATGTCTATGTACTTTAATTTTATTTAAATTAAACATACAACAAGAAATCACGAAGAGACCTCAAGAACCCTAATTTCTGCATGAAGGCTAGGATTTTTGATACACGATTCAAACAATGAAATTAATTTAGGGAAAACATTCCATGCATGATTATGAACATATGGCCAAATTATTGTGCGAGGAAATATGCATAGATTGAGAGATGGCCAAGTTTAGGCTTACCTCCAAGTCGTGACAGCAAAAGTAGATGTGATTTTGAGTTGGAGGTGTTACAGACAAGTTGTGATGATCTGGACAGCTTCCCTGCACCATATGGAGTCTGTTTGAACACTTGGATTGAATTGAAATGGACTGGATCAGTTTATGGCATCTCAGCTGCAACTTCACTTCAAACTTGTGTGGATGGCAAGTGATTTTGTGAAATTGATGTTTCAGATGTTATGTGAGTGTTTGATCAGCTCATATGTGATGTATGTGAGGTGTGTGAGTGATTGGTTTGTGCAGAATTGCTCTCAAACTCAAAACCTGATAGCTACCTTGCTAAGAAAGGCATTTTTGCCAAGAGAAAGAGATTTTGAGGAAAGCATCTGTTAGATGGCTTTGGTGTACACAAACTGACCACAATTGAGCTCTATTTATAGTAGAGCAAGTTTGTTTTGCAAGGAATAGTGCATGGCAGCTGGTAAGTAGGTTCCCTCAATGTTGGCCAATGGAAATGAAAGTCTCCTCTAGCCATTTACTAGAGGTTAGGGCACAGAGCTTTGGTCCCCTTGGTCTTGGATAAGTCTTGACTGATTTCAGATGAGAATGGCTCAGTCCATGCCACCTTGATGATTCCATTGAATGCCTCATTCCAAATTTGAAGTCTTGTCCCTATTTTGGCCATTCTAGGTTCAACATGCTATTCTTTGTTCCTTGGACCTTGGAGGCTTGGCTCAGTGATTGTCCCCTTTGGATTCAATCCTCTGAGGTGTCCAAGTGGATAGGAACTATTAAAATTGGCTGATTTTGGCAAATCGAGCCAAAGTGCAAATTCTGCCTTGCTTTGACAGATTTCAGCAAGGCAACTTGCCAATGTTGTATCTCATGGTGTAGGTTGAATTTGGCAATGTTCTTGGCCATTTTGGAAAGCTCTTACATGATACAACAACTGTTTGAACAAGTTTGGTTTTGATCTCTTTTGATTCCAAGTGAAAAATCCCCCTACATTTGGCAAAAAGTGAGGCAGAATCTGACTTAGTGAAAATTTCACTAAGTGTTGGAAAAAGTGACATTTTCACTTTTCAGCCACTTTGATCACTCCATAACTCAAAATCCTTAATGAATTGGAATGACTTGTATTTGAAGTTTTTGTAGGTGATAATGAGGGCTACAAATCCATCTTTGGATGAGAAAAAATGGCCTTGTAGTTTAGGAGTTATGGTCCTCCAAAGTTGGTACCCTTGCCACTTTATTTTTAACTTAGAAAAATTTCTAAGTTTTATGGTTACCCCTTTTACAAGTTATCTCACTTTTCTTGATTTTTCTTGATGAATGATGATTCAAATCATACATTAACATCATTTTAGGGTTAAAAATCCATTTTGGTGAAAAATCTCAAAAAGTCAAAGTTGACTTTTGTGCACAGTTGACTTTTTATCAAATGAATTCCAAACTGTGCAATTCTTCAGGAAATCATGTCCTTGACCTAAATCAAACTTGATGGACATGTTCCATGGGTGTCATAGGGTATATTCAATCATGTATTAGGGTTTGGGAGCATGTCTTGGTCAAAAGTCAAAGTTACAGTTGACTTTTCCCTTAAAACCCTAATTGTGGTGCAGATGAAAATGAGACTTGTTGCTCAAGCTTCTTGGATCAATCCATTGTTCCAAATGGATCAATATGGTGTATTAGAGACCCTCAAATCATCTCTTGAGGTCTTCGCTCATGGTTTGTCCCAAAAGTCAATTTAGGGGTGAATTAGGTCAAGAAACCCTAATTCCTGATTTTTGATGAATGCATCCCCTGAGGAAAAATTGACTTGATGCATGGGTTCATGAGGTTCCATGAAGCATATTAGGTCATGTTTTGGATCATTGCCTTGTGCCCAGATGAAAATTTCCATCTGGAGGCCCTGGTCGACCAAAACCCTAATTTGGTGACACTGTCGATCTTGAGACTTGATCCACCTAGAAGGGAGAAGCCTTGTGCTTAATCCTTGAAGTGGGAGTCCTTTTTGATCCATTGTGGATGTTTAAGAGATTAGACAAGTTGAAGATCATGTCATTTCTTGATTGATCCTTTGTCTAAGCACTCAGAGAGGGCTTGAAACCCTAATTTTGATTGTATTGGATGCTCACCCATCTTTGGGGAGACTGATGAAGCATGATGGTTCATCCATATTGTGATGATGATTTTCACAATGATGGGAAATCTAAGTGGTCAAAATTTGGGGTATTACAACTATCTGCTTCAATTTTTTCGTTTAGAAGAAAGACTCGCCACTTCACTCTGTTGTTTATTGTTTGTTTGGAAGTTAACCTTAAACTTCATTTTTCCTTGTATAAGTAGGGTTCGTGAGTATAACCTATTAAATCTCTCAAGTTTATTAGATACTCTCAAGATCAATTCATAGCGAAATGAGTATTTTTTTTTCTTTATTCGACCATACCTCTATAATTATCGACGTTCTCTCTTTTCCCTCAACTCTTTACTTTCTGCACTTTACATTTTGTAATATTAATTTTCCGCTGCTTGATATTAAAACAATTTTTTAAATGATTTTAAACTATGATTTTAATCCACATAGATTTTCAAAACCATGTTTTAATGAACCATATTATTCACTCCCCCTGTTCTGTATGAAGTCACATGTTCGACACCTCATTGAACCTTGCCTCAGCCACTCACCACCTTCGTCTACTAAAGGCCGAACTTCTCCTTCCACCGTATCTTGTAGCAAGCACAAATTATCCCTAATAGGTGTAACTTGGATAGAAAAGTGCCCCCTCAATATTAAGGATCTTCTAAATATTATAAGAAACCCTTGGATTCTCAACAAAACTAACATAAACTTTCTTGAATCTCTGCAACTCACTATCTTACTTGGTACAATTAGCTTTCAGGGGTAAAACATTCTGTTTTTCCTGCTTCTTTCCATGATCGAGATCCAATCCATGATCTGATTGATCATTCTTATTCCAAAAACTCGAGTGTTACTTTCTTTGAAACCTAAGAAAGTTGACAAAGAGTTTTCTACTACCAATAAATATATTATCCAACTTGGTAGCAAGAATTTCTTTGTCTTCAACGTTAAAGAAACACATAAAGCCATAATGTTTTCCTCTAAAATATCGCTTAGCCGGAATAATCACTTTATCAGTATCCCCAAAGCTCTGAAATGCCTGGTGCATGTCCTTTGCGCTATGATTATCAAGAAATGACAATAAGAAGAAAAACGATCTTCTTCTATTGATGCCACTATCAAGACTTCTCTTGCGTTCATTATCCCATTGCGTTTTCACTGCCTTGGAAGACCATTTTTGCTTTGATACCCGCCTCCAATCTGATCCTCTATAATTGAGATTCACCCTGCTGGAATAGATGAAATAGTTAAAAATATCCTAGAAATTTTAAAGAGAGGGAGGAGCTTCTCTCTTTAACATTTTTTCACCTCTGATATATTTGTTAGGTTTAATAACTCTAAGGGTTGACATGTTGGTGAAGATTTGGATTTTGAAAAATGTGTCTCAAGGTTTCATATTCAAATCTTGTTGTTTGTTAACAATTTCAAGGTTAGATCAGTGCATATAAGCTTCGGATTTAAATTGGATCTCTGCAAGTGGACGATGAAATTGCTCTCTTTGAATTATTTGGACATAAGGTTTGATGCAAATCTTAAGAAAAAAAATCAATAATTATTCTTTTTTTTTAATACTAAACTTCATATTTAGGAGTTTCTCAGTTAAGATTGAAGTTTGCACCTCTTCAAATAGACTTACATAAAATCATTATTTCTATCGAATATGCAAACAAAAAGAATTAGCGAAATCTTTGACTTGAAAATGACTCAATGATGATCATTCATGCATTTTCTAATTTCAATATTGTCTCTTGACATATTTTAATTAAATAAAAGAATACTTTACACACTATATCCTCGTGTAGATTCAAAATATCTCACATTTTTCAGAGAAAAATACATATGCAAATAGATTAGTCAATACAATTTTTTTTGTTGAATATGATACTTGGTAGAATTCACTTTTTATTTGTGCATTTAAAAATCTTTTGAGTGATAGGTTAGATATGTCCAACTATCATTTTTATTAACTTTTTGATGTGTTATATTTTATGTCGCTTATGCTTTTTGTTTTTAATTTTTTATTTAAGAAATTATCTTTATTATATATATATATATATATATATATATATATATATATATATATATATATATATATATATATATATATCTTAAATGTTAAATAAAGAGAAACCTATGAGGGGTTTGTTTCATGGGCATGGAATTTTTATATTCTAATTCAAATTTAAAAAAAATTATATTTAGATATTTTTTATTTATAAAAATGTGATTTGTTTATGAATTTCTTACTTTTTATTCTTATATTAAACGTAGCAACCACTCATAATATATATATATATATATATATATATATATATATATATATATATATAAGGTTGGCAAAATCGAGATCTTACATCAGATCGAGAGAGAATATCAAAATCGTAAAATATAAAATCGTAGTTAAGATCGAAATATCTTACTCAATAATTTTTGTAAGATCGAGAAGCGGTAACAAGATCACAACAAAAACCGTAAGATCCTACTAAAATGAAAAAAAAAAATAGTATATATTTAAAGTATTTTTACATAATATATATTAGTTGCAAGTGTGTTAGTGAGAAAATGATTTTTTTTCATATTCTTTATAAATGTATGATTGAGTTTTTACTTTATTAATATCACATGGAACATTTGTTTGCCTTTAAGGACATATTTATCAATTACTACTATTATCATAAGTCAATTGATTAAAACAAACCCTATAAGAGAGATGTTTATTCTCAAAACCCTAAATCTAAAACTTCATAATTTCAAAAGGCACACATTTGTCTCTGTCGTACCAAAATTTTTACGCCTCTGCATCTTGTCATCCTTTTTACCTTTTAATTATAGGGGCTGAAAAACGGCCAATCATAATCAAAACTATCAATGATCCCACAAAATTAACGATTTTACGATTTTTTTTTTCCACAATTTGACTACAACATAGGATTCTATTTAAGATCCGGATCGTTAGAGGTGAATGAGATCGTAAAATCTTAAGATTTTAAGATCTAGATCGAGATCTTGCCAACCATATATATATATATATATATTGTCGTTATATAATGTTCAAGATTCCTATGGGTTCGCAACAAAATCATTTGAGGTTAATGATTGGACACTTTATAGTGATAATGCATACCCTTAAAAGTTCGTACAAGAGAAAAGCCAGCTCCATCAGTTACGTAGCATCCCTTTTCGCCCTTGTTTCTGGACACACACTTTTTCCTTATTTCTTCTTATCAATGATGATGGAGGGTTCCCACGATAAAGTTTCCAATAAGAAAGATAGATAGCAAAGTTTATGAACATTGAGTGATTGTCAATGTGCACAGTACTAATACTGTCGGATTCGTCGTCATGCTCATGCTGCTCATGTGTCTCCATCTAAATTCTAGACAAATTTCAGTAATTAATTTTAAGTATGTATTTGTTCAGAATTGATGCGTCTTGACAGAGGACTGAAAATCTGTCTTTCATTTGGATAAATGTTATTCAGCATTAAAAATTTGAGAACTTGGAAAAATTTACTAGGTCAAATGAAATAGAGTGTGTTCTACAAAGGTTGAATGTTATTTAGGCATTAAAAATATGAGAACTTGGAAAATTCTACTTGGTCAAATGAAATAGAGTGTGTTCTTTAAAGGTTGAATGTTATTTATGTTGCGAAAATAAAAAATAAAAAAATTTCTACTCATATGCAAAAGCAAATTTCAACAAAAACTAATAAAATTATACTACAAGGATAAAATTACAAATCTTTTTATATAATTACAAATGTTAAGGAGAAAATTACAAACCCTCCAAATTGCAATTTTTGAATAGAAAAATAGGAAATTTTTTCTAAACACACAATTACCCAAATCTCAAAACACTCGAAAGACTACATTTTGTTGTTGTGTAAAAAATTAAAACTATCTATTTATAAATATATTATTTGACCCAACAAATCCTCCCTTCATCCAAAATCTCACGTATCTTCACTTTGTCTTCAACTTTATCTTCAAAACGATCATTATAATTATAATGATTAGGTATATTTGTAAGATTATTAATTCAAATTCCTTAGAATTCCCATTGGCATGAATCCTAGGAGGATCAAGTCTTGGGATTTCTTGGTTCGGAAGTTAAAGACTCGTCTTTGCAATTGGAAGAGTAGACTTCTAAATTTGGGAGGTAGAATAACTCTGTTGAAGTCAATTTGGACTAGTTTGACGGTTTTTGTACTTTCCTTTTACAAAGCTCCTAAGAAGGTCTATAGAGACATCACAAGGATTCAAAACAATTTTTTATGGGGTGGGGCAAACGAAGGAAGGAAAATTCACTGGGTCCGTGCAGAACAGCTGTGCAAATCTTTAGGAGAAGGAGGGTTGGGTTTGAAGAGTGTCAAGGATTTCAACGTCGCATTACTGTGGAAGTGGAGATGGCGGATTCAAGAAGGAAAAGAGGGATTGTGCAAAGAAGTGCTTAAAGCTAGATAATTGTTTCAGTCGCCGATTTTCGTAATCGTTCGCCGTCATCTTCGTTGTGGTGGAAGGACATTCTCCACTTGGAGAATTCTGCCAACGCGGATGTTCTTATAGATAATACCAGGTTCAATTTGGGCGACGACACTAAGATTCCATTTTGGAACGCTTTGTGGGCAGGGGAGGAAAGGCCGCGAGATCTTTTTCCTGATTTGTTTCAAATTAGCAGTTCCAAACACTTTATGGTGGCTGAAGCGGGTAGTTGGGAAGGAAATAGCTGGTCTTCTATTTCTTTGCAGGTTAGAGTCACGGTTTTGAGGGATCTGCTTACCTCTTTCTCTCCAATCCGTTTTGGTTCTGATCAGGTGGTTTGGAAGTCGGACAAGGACAACAGGTACTCCACTAGCTCCGGTTACGCTCTTCTTCGAAATTCCCATCTTGTGGTCGGTTCCGTTGGTGATAGAATAGATTGCTTCCCGGTTCTTTAGAGCTTAGCCATACCATTCAGAATTCGTGCTTTTGGTTGGAGGTGTTTACTTGACAGGCTTCCCACTAAATCTCAACTCCTGCATCGCGGAATAATTTCGGAAACTCAGGTTCTTTGCATGTTCTGTAAAACTGAAACTGAAACTCTATCTCACCTCTTTCTTCACTGTAACATAACTAAGGAGGTGTGGCATTCTATTTCAAATTGGGTCGGGATGGACAATCCTACTGTTTTGGACGTTCGCGATCACTTTATGAATTGGGTGTCTTGTTTTAGTAGGAAGAAAATCAGGAGGAATCATGTGGGGTTAATTTGGTTTGCAGTGGTGTGGAGCTGTTGGTTAATGAGAAACGATATAGAGTTCAAAGACGGCAAATTCAACTTTTCGGATCTTATTTGGAACGTCAAATACTTGGCTTGGAGGTGGTCTTTAATAGGTGAAATTAATTTTCCCAATTGTAACTTTTACGATTTCTGCAAACTTCCTTTGCATTTTCTTTCTTAAGTTTCAATTGGTGGTTAATTTTCCTTTTGTACCTTTCGGTTTTTGTATTCGGGTTTAGAGTACCCCTAGTACTTTCTTATTGGAATCCTTGCTTACAAAAAAAAATCTTCAATCTTTTAGTCTTCTTCCTCCCTTGATCAGAATAATTGTTACTCTTCCTTTCTTCCTTGATCGGAATCTTACGTCTGATACCAATTGTTGGAAAAATAAAAAAATAAAAACAAATTTCTATGCACGCAGAAACATAGTTACCAAAAAGAAAAAGAAGTAAATAATTCCAACAAAAACTCATAGCAAATTTTAAGGAGAAAATTGCACACCCTTCAAATTACAATTTTTGAAAAGAAAAATTGTAAACTCTCTCTCAATTACAATTTTTGAACGGAAAATTTGCAAACTCTCTCTCAATTGTAATTTTTAGACAGAAAAATTGCAAACCCTCTCAACAAATTATTTTTAAACGGAAAAATAGAAAACCCTCTCAACAAATTATTTTTGAACAGAAAAATAGGAAATCCTCTCTAAACACACAACTATCTAAATCCTCAAAACATTTAAAAGACTACATTTTATTGTTGTCTAAAGAACTAAAATTAACTATCTCTATTTGTATTAATACTCAAATTCTATTTTTTTTCTACTATTCGATGTGGAACTTGGATGAATATACTATTTAACCCAACAATTTTGACATTAAATGTTTGAGAATTTGAAAAAAAAAATTATTTCATTTAAGATGGTGGAAAATTAGAGGAAAAATCATCATAATAATTTATTTATACAAAAAAATTTATGTGAGTTTGGCTCTAGGACTCATCAGAATTAGGACAGATATCAAAGCTTCAAAAATCTTTCCAGAGGTACTTATAGATTGCCCATTAATAATAACTTCACATTTTTTATGTGTGCACCAACCTTCCTTGGCTCATTTATCTTATGAAATCATCATAATAATTTTGATGAAATCTGTCTAATGCTAGATTAAATCTTCATTTATCTAATTACTACATGCTTAGAATTTGAGTTTTCTATAGGACAAATTTAAAAATGGGTGTAGTTTGTTAAAGTCTAATATATATTAATTTGTATTTTTTTTGGCCGGAATGATTATTATAGGAGTTACAAAACATGAGAAAATGGGTGATGCACTGACACTGTAAAAAAATTTTATACTGTCAATCAATCACGACCATGAATTCTACCAAATCAGACTGTAATTTTTAAAAAATTTATATGACATGGCAACACGTTATGTTTTTATTGGATGCCAGTGTAAAACTTTTTTACACTATCAGTGTATATAAATTAAACCCACAAAACATTTATATATATATATATATATATATATATATATATATATATATATATATATATATATATATATAATTTTCTCTTTTTACAGTGATGACATTTTATTGTGCTTGTGTCAGAAGTTAACAAAATGTTAACATGGTATCAAGAGTACGCGAGATCATTGTTTTTTTATAAGTCAAATATTCAATTATCTTCAAGGTATTAGAGATACTCCAACCCACAATACAAATCAATATCCACTAACTGTACAACAACATACACTAATATAAAATTTAGAGGATGCTTATATTTATCATAAAAATTACAAATGATTCTATGATTAGTGTTCGTTAGCTACCACCACCACAAGAAATACATGATTCTCAGCATTATCGACTCCGGATCACCCACATCATCATTAAAGATGAATTGATTTCTAGTCCACCATATACACCAACAAACCACAACCCTTGTGCCACAAGAATTCTTTTTAAAGGACCTTCCTCTTAACCTTTCTAACCAAGCCAGTAAGTGATTAGAAGCAATTGGTTCATTGATCCATCCAATCTCCAACCATTCATAAACCTTTCTCCAAACTAGCCTAATCTTAGGACATGAAATAAAAATGTGACTAACATCCTCAATAAGGCCAAAACAGAATACACAAATCAAATAATGAGGATTCGAAAGGATTTCACGATGAGCAAGATTACTTCGCGTAGGTAGCCAATCAAGAAGTAACCTCCAGTCGAAAACCTTAATCTTGGAAGGGGTGATTGATTTCCACAAATAACACATAACAACCTTAGTAGAGTCGACCAAGATTCCTCCACTCGAGCCTTCAACAACCTGTCATAGAACGACTTAATAGAGAAACATTGAAAGGACCAAAATGCCATAAAACCACATCATTCATATCATTAGTAGGATGAGCATCCTGCAAAAGCATAATCAATTTGAAGTGTTCTTCCTCAAGCAGTGGTGACAATTCCAGATTATTGAAGCCCAAGTGACAATTCCACACATTTCCGTTCCAATCCCCCATGTCAATCAACATCACATCTTTCCTAACAGCAATTGTATAAAGGCCTGGAAAATGCTCCTTCAAAGTTGAACTTCCCAACCATCTACTAGTCCAGAACGAGGTATTTGTGCCATCACCCAACCTGATAATGAATAAGTCCGTGAATTTAAAAGTTCCCACAACATCATTACCTCTCATCACGTACCTCCACCACAAGGAACCTATCGAGTTCGGATTAATAGCCTCCCTAGATAGAATCTTCTTTGCAAAGTCACTGTATTTTTCTTGCAATATACCAACCCAAATTACATCACCTTCGTTAATGATGTGAGTGTTATCTACAAATTCAACTGGGTTTTGAGTGATGTCAAGTAAGGTAGTATATAGTAGCATTTTTTGTATATTGGACGATGTCAACCTAAATTTAGATATGCATTTGTCATTTTAAGCTTAAGATGCATAAAAATAGTCTTTGAACAAGTTTTATAGGTCTTGGTCATGTCATACACATCAAAAACCAAGTTTTGTGTGTCAACATAATAGCACAGGCCGACCTATACGAGTTCAGGTCAACCTATGGAAGCCTTGACTTCAGTACAGATCGGCACATCCAAGTTACAGGTCGTCTCTCATGCTCCAAGAATGAAGCCTGTAGGTTCTTCCTATAGGTAACCTCTCAGGTCGCCTTACAGGCCAGCCTGAACACCTTCATAAGCCGACCTATGGCGATCACAGGCCGACCTATGCAACTACAAACTTGAAAAATTAGTTTTACATCTTATTTTACTTGCATTCTCCTTGCCCATTTCCACTCTCACACACACACACACACGCACATATACACACACACACACGCACACACACATACACGCACACATACACACACACACACGCATATACACACATACACACACACGCATACACACACACACAAACCAGATTACAAAGTTGCCCGTCATCTTTAACATTTCTTCTATGCATACATACAATTGAACTACACATAATCATTTTTCGATTGGGTGACCATCTAGATTAGGGTTGATAATGTCCAATTAGGTTTGGTGTAACCGATAATATTGGTTTAGGAACTTTGTGTGTTTCGAATAAGAAATCCAAGGTTGGGTTTTCCTTCAAGATCGGTGTGATTTGAAGGTTTTGGACAAGATCACGTCAACACAGATTCGACCGAGTGAAGGCCTCGGGACAAGGTGGTTTCCTTGCAAGGGAGTAGCGCGAGATGGTGAATAGTATTCAGGAATATTGGGTTTCAACAAGTTGCATGCTCGGTATAATCGGAGGATTGTAGCCACATTGTGGGTCACTTGATTAAGCTTTGATCAAGGGTTTGGAGGTGCAAGAATCAACACGAATCTTAGGGATTTTGGGATTTGAGTTTTTCATCTCTTGTATAAACAGTTTTATAAAGTTAAGGTTAATTTCAAGTATCCCAATTCGATTTCGGATTGAAGGCAGACGTACCCATAGTGAGGCCGATTGGGGAACTGCCTAACCAAATCTTTGTGTCTCTTTATCACTTTAATTTTCTTTAATTGTTGTTCTTGAAAATTATCGATTAATTTGATTGGAATTGTTTTCAACTTTCTTTTAAATTGTTGTTGTTGATATAATCACAATCACTTTTATTGTGATTGGCTTTTTACATCAACAAAATAAATCGAATTTCCAAACGTGATCAATCGCACACAAAGTGTTCAATAAATTGTTTGTGTGTATTTTTATCGCTTCGTGTTCATTGGAAATAAGCATTACGAATAGATTTGCATTTGATTGATCTGTGACTTGATCATTGTTGAACAATTTGTATCCGTTATCATTCCAAATGGTTTACGCTACGCATATATATTTTCGATAGTAGGTTTGGTTAGACGATTCGATCTAGGTCGTTTTTCTGCTGTGCCATACTTTTGAAAACAGATTTTTGCCAAAAAATTTTTGTTGTAAAATTTGTGATCTATTCACCCCCTCTAGATCGAAGCCTATCGTCTAAACAATGGTATCAAAAGCTCCAGTTTATTTCGTGCTTGAGATATATTTCTTGGAAGAATGGCAACCAAACCTATGGGTGCGAAAATAGAGCACCAATTTTCACCGGCGAAAACCATGGCTATTGGAAAGCTTGTATCCGTATTCATGTCAACTCCATTGACAAAGGTATATGGGACGCTATCCAAAATGGTCCGAATAAAATAACTACAACCAATGCGGAGGGTGTTACCGTACCTAAACCAGAAGCCTGTTTCCAATGAACATGATACTAACAAAGATTTGAGGTGTTTAAGTAGGGAATGGCAGCCCAAGGCCACCTCCATCAAGGTGGCAAATGATTTTAAGTCGCTTGATCTTACAACTTTGTTTGGTAAGTTGGAAGAGCATGGGCAAGAGCTTATTTTCTTGGCAAAATATGAGAAGGAATATGAAAAGAGATGAAAGAATGAGAACGGGAAAGAACAAGAAGAAGGGAAGAAGTTTATTGCTCTAAAGACTTCTATCTTAGGGCCTTCTCAAGATGAGCAAAGGGATAGTTAACCTAAAGATGACAATGAATCCGACGAAGAAGATATGAGACTATTCATAAAGCGAGTCAACAAATATATGTCAAAACATGGTGACAAATATCCCAACAAGTATCGTGATAAATCAATAAGGTTATCAAGTTCCTCAAAAGAAGAAGATGAGAGCAAAAAGGGGAAGTCACAAAGTACATTTTACAATAGTTGTAAACCCAGTCACTTTAAGCCGGAGTGTCCTAAAATAAAGAATGAAAAATACTGTCACAAATCATATAGGAAATCTAGAACAACTTATGCTGCATGGGAGAGAGAAAGTGATTCGTCAAGTGATGATAGCTCTACTTCAAGTGATGAATCCATCAAGCTTTGCTATATGGAAAACAAAGGAAAGAAAAAGGTTGTAAGTTACTCTAAACTTCAAGCTTCTCACGATTTAGCTTTTTCTCAACTTCAAGAGTCTTTTGAAAATCTACAAAGACAGTCCATAGATGCCTTCAAGAGATTAGCTTCAAACAAGAGAATTATCTCTCATTTGGGAGCTAATATTGCTGAACATGAAAAACATGTGGAAGCACTAAGGAAATTTATGTCAGATAGTCTAGAAGATCAAAATGAGGTTCCTAAATCAATTTAGTTTGGTTGTGAAACTTGTCACATTTGGCAAAAGGAGTCAAAGACGCTCAAGGCTAAACTAGACAAGGCTTTGCAACCCAAAGTTACTTTATCTAAAGATACTTCCAAGTATGACTTACCATCTCATAATCTGTATCAAAGGTATAGTTACGTTAAAAAGGAACCAAATAGAAAAAGGTTATCTTCTCTCAACTTGTATTGTCACTATTGTTGCAAAAAGGGACGCACCATTGCAAAGTGAAAACTTAGGAAACTCTTTGTTCCTAATGGTGCCTTTCAATGGATGCCTAAGTTTAACCAAGGCTTTACTAATCCCCAAGGACCCAATGAATATTGGGTACCTAGCACAATTTGTTAATCATGCAGGAAAAATGTCTTGACTCTTTAAAGAGAGTATGGGATCTCATTTATAGAGCATCAAGGCACAACACAATGACATGTCCTTATTATTTTGATCTATGTGACTAACAAGGCGAATTTTATTACCAATTAGGTTAACTCTTTGTTTTTTTAAGTGGTAAAAATGTGTGAATAATTATTAATATGATATCCGAGAAGTTTCAGAAAGGTATTATGTTCAATAATGTAGGTTATCTTCGACTAGACTTGCTCCAAAGTAGGAGTGATCAACCTAAGATGATGAAACTTGAGGAGAAGCAACATTAACATCATGATTGAACAAAATGAAAAGTCCATCTATACTGGACGGTCGTCTTTTGAATTGGAGAGCTTCAAATATTAATCAAATGATTTCCTTGGATACATTACTAACCGCACTTGCAAATACTTGTACAAGAAGTACAGTGGTAAGAACGTTTTGGTCTTGTGTGTGTTTTGTGGCATGTGTTGCATTTATTTCAACTTTCGTTCGAGAGTTCTTCATGGAATGCAAGTGCATCCTCTGTCTTGTGTACTGTGAGGTAATATATTTTCAACCCTATTTCTTGTTACTTATGTAAGTGTTTCCTTTACCTGTTTATTGCTTATGGATATGTGATGAACCATGTGTATGATATTTGTGATATACATTTACTCCCAAAAATATCAAATGTGTTTGTTATGTGTTTCATTTTACATGTTTATAGTAACCATACATAAATGCCATCATAATTCATCTTTATCTTGAACCAAGTCATGCTTGCATGATTATATATTGCATGATTAAAGCAAACAAAACATCAAACCCTATTATATGCATGTGTCCTAATCAAGTTAGTATGCATGAGTGAAACTTGAGTCATTGTTTGGTGTCTAGAGGTCCATTTGTGTCATATTCTTAAATTGAGAAGTCTCTAGGTCAACCTGTATTTGTCAGGTCGGCCTATGTCAATCAAATTAAATTTCTATGCAGACTGGTTCAGTATAGGTCGACCTGACCTCGTACAGGTCGGCCTATGTGAATTAAAACTTGTACTTATTCACAAAACTTACAAGTCGGCCTATGATAGTAAGTGGACGAATTATTGCTCATATGACCAGAATTTTCCATATTCCTGCATTCATGGTTGATTCATGAATATGGTTCTTTTGCTATTCAAATTCCAGTCAACCAAATGTAACTCCTTTTTATGTACTTAATTCTCAACTATTGCTATTCATTTCATGGCATTAAATCATTAAACCCTTCAATTTCCTATAACATAAAGTTTATGCATTCTTAATTCTCTATAAATTGTCATCACTTTCTTTCATGCTTCAAACATCACACTTCTATCAAATATCCTTTAGAAATCCAAATGGCTCCCAAAATTGCGATAAGCAAGAGTGATAAGGCTTACGCATCATCATCATCAACCCTTCTTGAAACCGTGCGGTCTCTGGTTTCTGACAACTGCGTGGCAGAATTCAAAGAGAAATTTCTGCTCTGCCTTGTCATGAAACAACATGTATGGAAAGCATCTGTTGTTGGAAGTTTGGAGATCCCAGTTGTGGCTCAGCTCGTAGAACACCAGCAGATCAACTACGTTATGCAGTTGTCACAAGATTACAATGGGGATTTATTTCGTGTGTTTTATTCCAAACTGCATGAGCAGAATGGATCCTCTTCCAAATTCACTATTGGGAACAAGATTTACGAAGTCATTGATGATATTTGGAAGCGGATGTTTCACATTACAATAAGTGATCCTGATGTAGAGGATGAATCTGATCCTTTGGTAATGGATGTTCACATTCATAAGGACTTTGAGTGGAACGCTCATCTCAATGAAATGCTCAAGGCTCTGGGCTAGAAGACTGCAATGAGGCTGTAGCAGACAATAAATATAAAATGACTTCGAGAATCCTTTTGTGGCTTGTTTCTCACATTCTGCATCCTAAGAAAGGGGAATACTTTAGAGTGGATAGTGCAGAGATTCATCTAATGTACATCCTGATGCACAAAATCCGCATCAACTGGCCATACTACTTCGTCTTCAGAATGATCACCATCAAGGATGGTAACAAGGGGACATATTTCTGCTACGTATCTATGATCTCAAAGATTTTGAGTTTCTTCGACATCGGTGTGCCAAATATCTCACTCATCTCCCCTAGTTCAATTAAAGAGTTCTCCCAACGGACCCTAACTAACATGATGTACTTCTAGGATAAAGATCGTCAAGTATATTATCTAAGGCTGGGAAAATATGGTACGAAGATATACAACTTTGATGATCCTACTGCTTTTGTTGATCTCACTGCTGAGCAGCATATTGAAGATGATGAGCCTATGCATGATGTGGAACATGTCGTTGTTCAGGAAGAAGGCAATGTTGCTGGAAACAATTCATCCATCACCTCGCTTCATCAAAATCTGGTGCACAAAAAAGATGCCCAGATGGCGTGGCTCCAAAATATGCAGGAACATATGAGGATTCAAGATGCAAATTTTGATGCCTTTGCCTCTTTTGTCACAAAGAAGTTGGTCCTCTTGAAGGAGGAAATGGATGCAAATACCGCCTCTACCATTGCAAGGGTCAATCATATGATTGCTGCCAAAAATGAAGACCATCATCACTATACACAATTCTGTCAAGAAATGTGTGATATCTTGGACCATCAGTTTGGAAACGATGGTCAAGGCTAGTTTTGTGGAGCAAGACCTAGAGGTTGCAAAAGGCAGTAATGAGCAGAGTTTAGATTGTCTCCTTTGTGTGTCTTAGAATTTTTTTTCAGACATTCAGTTTGTTTTTGTTTGGTTGTTTCATGTTTTCCCATTTGGTTTAATGTTTGTCGCTTTGATTTATTTAATATTGAAATGCTTGTACTTTGATTAATCAAATTAATATGAGTATTGTGGTTTGTTTATTAAGCTTGTGTTCTTTACTTTACATGATAACGCCACTTTTTTCTTTGCGAATTGCCTCTGTGTAGCATATGATATATGTAAATTTTGCATCTACGTGTTGTTTTTAACGGATCAGTGTCTTCTTTTTGATGTTGTCAAAAGGGCATAAGAAAATGAAGAGGATAATGCATAACTTTAGGGGGAGCTATCAAGGATAATGCACAAATTCAGGGGGAGCTATTCCACGTACTGAAAAAAAACGCAACGGGCTACATCTACATCATTTACATATGCCATCATAAAAAAAGAGGAGTATGTGATTGTTATCTACAAATTAAACCATATTTTGAATGATGTCAAACAAGGTAGTATATCGTAGCATTTTTTGTATATTGGACGCTGTCAACCTAAATTTAGATGTGTATTTGTCATTTTAGCCTTATGATGCATAAAAGTAGTCTTTGAACAAGTTTAATAGGTCTTAGGCATGTCATACACATCAAAAACCAAGTTTTGTGTGACAACATAACAGCACGCGCTGACCTATCCAAGTTCAGGTCGACCTATGGAAGCTTTGGCTTCAGTACAGGTCGGCACATCCAAGTTACGAGTCGGCTCCCACGCTCCAAGAATGAAGACTATGTGTTCTGTCCACAGGTTGCCACTCAGGTTGCCTTACAGGCCGGCCCGAACACCTTCATAGGCCGACCTATGGCCTTCACAGGCAGACCTATGCAAATTCAAACTTGAAGAATCATTTTTGCATCTTATTTTTCTTACATTCTCTTTGCCCATTTCCACACACACATATATATACTCATATATGATGCTTCTTCTAGTTTAAGGGTTTTCTAGAGATAACATCTAAATAAAACCGGATTACAAAGTTGCCCATCATCTTTAACCTTTCTTCTATGCATACACATAAGTAAACTACACATAATCATTTTTTGAATGGGTGACCATGTAGATTAGTGTTGATAACGTCCAATTAGGTTTGGTAACCGATAATATTGGGTTGGGAACTTTGTGTGTTTCAAATAAGAAAACCAAGGTTGGGTTTTCCTTTAAGATCAGTGTGATTTGAAGGTTATGGACAAGATCACGTCAATAGAGATTCGACCAAGTGAAGGCCTTGGGACAAGTTGGTTTCCTTGCAAGGGATTAGCGCAAGACAGTGAATTATGTTCGGGAATCTTGCGTTTCAACAAGTTGCATGCTCGTGATAATCAGAGGATTGTAGCCACATTGTTGGTCACTTGATCAAGCTTTGATCAAGGGGTTAGAGGTGCAAGAATCAACATAAATTATAGGGATTTTGGGGTTTGAGTTCTTCATCTCTTGTATAAATGATTTTGCAAAGTTAAGATTAATTGCAAGTATCTCAATTCGATTTTGAATTGAGGGCAGACGTACCCATAGCGAGGCCGATTGGGGAACTTCCTAGAAAAATTTCCGTCTCTTTATTGCTTTAATTTTCTTTAATTGTTGTTCTTGCAAATTATCGATTTCGTTGTTGCATCGATTAATTTGATTGGAAATTGTTTTCAACTTTCTTTTAAATTGTTGTTGCTAATATAATCATAACCACTTTGATTGTGATTGGCTTTTTACATCAACAAAGTAAATTGAATTTCTAAACGTGATCAATCACACACAAAGGGCTGGATAGATTATTTGTGTGTATTTTTATCGCTTTTTGTTAATTGGAAATAAGCATTACGAATAGCTTTGCATTTGATTGATCTGTGACTTGATAATTGTTGAACGATTTGTATTCATTATCATTCCAAAAGGTTTACGTTGCGCATATAGCTTTTCGATAGTAGGTTCGGTTAGAAGATTCGATCCGGGTCGTTTTTTCGCTGTGCCATAGTTTTGAAAACAGATTTTTACCAAACGTTTTTTGTTGTAAAATTTGTGATATATTCACCCCCTCTAGATCGAAGTCTATCGTCTAACAAATGAACCACCACAACCACTTAGCCAATAGAGCCCTATTGAAAAGCCTTATGTCTTTCAAGCCAAGACCTTCATCCTCCTTAGTTTTGCAGATTGAATCCCAACAAACCCAAACCATACCTCTATTTTCGTTCGTGCCATGCTAAAGGAAGTTTTCTGGATAGAAACCAACTCTTGCAATACTTTTTGGCGCGCCTTGAAGAAAGACAAGTAATGTATAGGCAAATTTGTCATGACCGAATTGATTAAGGCCACCTTACCACCAATAAACAGGAGTCTCCCTTTACATGGTGATAACCTAGCTTTCATACAGTCGATGACAGGCTTCCAGAACAAGATTCTTCTATGATTACCACCAACATTTAGGCCAAGGAATTTAAATGAAACGAATCCAATCTTACAAGCTATAAATTGTATCTGAGCCTCTCATTTTGAATACTTTTTCCTTGTTTGACTGTTGACTGCAACCTATGGTCATTGTTGAGTCACATGGTTGACTGCATACACCTTTTCACACACAATCACACGTTGTAATTGGACTGGACTCAATTACTATTCACACCCCTCGCTGTAAGCCCAAACTCATTCTGAACATGAGAATTGCTTTCTTTGCACCCCCTGCATTATTTCTTTTGCATTTCTTTTTTTATTTTTATACATGTTTGATTTTCTTTTATTAAAAATAGTAAATGACCTATAAAAATTCCAAATTAATTCATGAACCAAGTTTAGACATTTAAATAATTTTCTATAATTTTTAATTATGACTTTGTTAATTTTTGCACATTTTTCCATGATTTTCTTTTATTTTCTTTTTGATTGATCCTTCTTATGGACACTTGAACTTGTATGATTTCTTTCTCTCATTTCACACATCATCTTTAACTCATTATTTTTGCATTGGTTAAATAATATCTTAAAGTGTCCAAAAATATTTTTGCTTGATTTTTAAAGTCACCTTATATGATGTTTGTATGATCATCTTTACACTTCTTTTTGTGTCATTTCAATATGACTTTGTGCATTTCTTTGTGACACTTTTATCTTGAATTTTGGTATGAGTTTGTAATATGTGTTTAGCCTCTGACTTAGGTTGATTAGAATCATATTTGAATAATTTTCATATGTGCTTTGATGTTGTTTTGATGCCTTGTAATTGAAGTTACTTTTGGGCACTTTCTTCCACTTCATTCTAGCATGTTTTGGTGAAGCATTTGTGCAACTTTTTTGTGATTGATTGTACATACTTTATAGGTCATTTGCATGATATTATAGGTCATTTTTCATGATATTATAAGTCATCTTAACATATGCTTACATTTGACATGAGTTTGTGCATTCTAACTTGAAACTTTGACATGCTTTCATCTCCCACTTTTTCTTATGCTCTATGTGTTGCATGTATGCATTTTTGGTATGCCATTTCACACATTTTATTTGCATCTTATCAATAGTATGTCACTGCCCATATTAGTCATTTTACATGTTATGCATCCTTAATATGTCATCTTGTGCATGTAATTGATATTTGTCTATTCTCCTTACTTCTACTTCTTCTTACATCTTCTATTTGTATCATTGCATCCATGATTGTATGATGATTCATATGCATTGTGAGGTATTCCTAAATGACATTGGTTCTGACTTTGGTCTTGTATGAAGCATTAATGCATGATTACTTTGCATATTCACTTTTTCTTCATCTATTTCTTCCATGATTCATTTCTTTGGTGTTTAAGGCTTTGATTGGACATAGTTAGTATGTGGTTGATACCTTAACATTAGAGAACACCTTTAGATATAGATTCTGACCTTGATTGAGTTTCATCTCTTACAATCCTTATTCCTTGGTTCTTAATTGGTTTGATCATTATTTGGTATCCTTTCTTTCATTTTACTACTTGTAAATATTTTGTGAACTAACATTTTTCATGTAGGTACAAGGGTAAGTAAGTGTGTGGATATGCTTCCACATGCACTTCTTTTTCTCATCTTCTCTTATTTCTTTTAATAATTCAATTTGTGATCATGATAAGCATTTATATGCTTTCCTTTAATAACTTCTCCTTCATCCCTCTTTAAGATCAACTTAACTTCCATCTTGGAAGTAAGTTGCTTCTTTCATTCTTCTTCTCCTTTCTTTTAGGATTAGGATTCTTAAACCACATTAACCATAGGAATATCCCTATATGACAACATTAGGGTGAGTCTTAGTCCCTTTAGTTTTCACCTTTTGCTTCATTTGAGTCTCTATCTTTCTCATCTCAAAACAAAAGTAAAAAAAAATCACTTAATGATGGCATAACATGTATTGCACTTAAGCCTAAAGTATGGGAAATGGAAGGAGGAGGGTTTCTCTCCACCTTCCTAGAGTGTTTAGCATACGGCCTATTAGGACGACCATGCGATGCATTCGATCTTATATGATAGACTTGAATGCAATACGTGTTACAAAACACAAAAAAACAATCAAAATACTTCTTTCTTAAAAGACAAAAAGAAACAAACAATTCTCTTCTCATCTTCTTCAATCATTCCTTAAGGATGCATCATTTCCATTCTACCGCAAACAGGTAACGCCTAAGTCTCCATACAACGAGCTGTAACACCTAAACTGCTAGGACGCGAACGTTGACGTATTCCACTAAAAAACACAAACAGTTTTCCTTTGTTGAGGGGAACTACGTCGCTCTGATTCTCATACTCTCGATGAGATATGTAGGCAGTGGGGTAGGGCCCATTCGAGCACTTCTTTTATTTTCCCTACATTTGTTTCTCTTTCTCTCTCCTTTCCTTTTCCAGTTCTCCAGCTAGCAGTTCCTTTTCCAGTATCCTTTCCTTACACCCTTTGATCGAGACAAGCAAGCGTGGATCCCATCGGGTACGATGGACGCGAGGGGTACTATTACCTTCCTCTCGCGTAACCGACACCCGAACCCAATTCTCTTGGTCGCGAGACCATGCTCTTTTCCTTTCTCCCAGGTTTACGCAGTGTTTCCTTTCCCTCTCTTGGGATAAATACACATTGCTGGCGACTCTGTTTCGCTGCCACTTTCGCGTTTGTACTAGGATGAAAATCCCGGGAGCGACACTATCAAAGGGCCATGACTACTTTATTTTATGACATGATACACAAAGAAATCGAAGTGTGTGCCGATGATATGATCGCCAAATCTAAAACAGAGGATGAGCATGTGACCCACCTGTCAAAGTTATTCGAGCGGCTGAGAAAATACAAACTCTGCTTGAATCCCAATAAGTGCACATTCGGTGTCCGCTCAGGGAAACTGCTAGGGTTCATCGTCAGCCAGAAAGGAATTGAGGTTGATCCTGAAAAGCTCAAGGCCATTCAAGAAATGCCTTCTCCAAAGACAGAGAAACAAGTCAGGGGATTCTTGGGACATTTGAATTACATTTCCAGATTTATATTCCTCATGATCGCGACCTGTTCGCCAAACTTCTAACAGCTCAAGAAGATACGGTCATTTCTCACTGATTCTCGGGGCAAATGTACTCCGAATTACGATGGCCCCTATGTGGTCAAGAAAGCCTTCTCAGGCGGCGCCTTGAGACTCGAAACCATTGATGGAGAGGAATTTTCCTATCCCACAAATGTTGACGTAGTCAAGAAATATTTCGCCTAAATAAAAAAAAACGTCTCGGTGGATTGAAAACCCGAAAGGGCGGTCCAGGCAAAAATTAGAGACATAATCAAAAATCATCCAGATGGATTGGAAATCTCAAAGTACAATCCAGGAAAAAATTAGGGATAACGGTAGGTAACTACGTTCAACAAAGGGGCAAATCCCTCAGCAACAGTAATGTCATCCATCAGGAAAACTCCAATCAAGGTCATCTTCGACAGAAGCTTAGGATGTCCAGAATTCAAAGTTGGTAGAAGGATAGTGGTCGTTATGTTTCAATGTAGCCCTTTTCCCTTAAATTACCATTTTTTAACTTTGTAAATACTCTATGGGATCACGCGTTTGGCTGATTTCCATCCTATCAATAAAATTTGAGCCCTAGTGCTTTTGTTTGCAATTCTCATTTGTTTTAGCTTTACAAAACGACATTTTAACATGATTTACGATTCTTGAAATAAAACAAAAATGAATTTACTTGTCAAACTTTTCTCTGCTTTTAAAATAAAAATGGCAATTTCTTTTGACCGTTAAACTTCGAAAGAACGTCGATCGCCTCTCCAGAAGCAATTGAGCTTCAAAGTGCAGAATCAAAGTACTCCTTCTAAATCAGTACGCCTGAACGAGGGATCAACTGTGTCAGAGACCGTGTTTCAACT
The DNA here is from genome assembly GCA_022829125.1 of Lathyrus tuberosus. NCBI lineage: Eukaryota > Viridiplantae > Streptophyta > Magnoliopsida > Fabales > Fabaceae > Lathyrus > Lathyrus tuberosus. The sequence continues at coordinate 2,322,882 of JALAZF010000277.1, forward strand.
GACACCCCCCGACCGAGTTCTTATCTCCTAAGCCCGATCGACAGTGCTCCCCGCAGGGACCATCTCTCTCCTAAGCAAGGCGAAATTGCTATCTTGAACAAGTGATACTTCTTCGTCCCCCGCAGTGGCCGAGTATCTAGTCGTGTTCATCCATTAGTCTGTATGTCGCGTCAGTTTTATCAGCATATACATACATACATCATGCATTATTGATTTGCATTCATATCCATATTGCATCACTATCACTCTAGTCGGTCTTACCCCTGGTGATAAGAGTTCTCTCGATCAAGTTGTCAGTTATTTCCTCATCCGGAAACGCCTAATCCGAGCAATCTCTCCTCCAGTGTATTTCTAGGATGGAGAAGGTCCTTGACCACTTTGATAACTTGAACCACTGAAAGATAAGAAAACTTTCGACGAACGTCACTCTTCTACATTGAAGATGACATCTTTGCTTTCTCGGATTAAGGAAAATCCCAGAGAGATCTTCGCAACTAAAGACTCTCAGCAACACAGTGGTTCTTCTCTCCAGAAAATCAATGTCACTGAAGTCATCAGCACCTCAAAATTAAGGAACATTGTATGGCATTTCTCCGAGAAGGTCTCGAAGAAAAGTATGATGTAATATCCCTAAGCGGAAACAGTCTCTCAAGAGACTCGTTTTCCCCAGTAGAGTCAGTAAATGGCATCTCCAACAGAGAAGTTTGAACACCTCTACATTTCAGACTAATGGGTTCCCCAGCAAGTCTGACATCAAAATTTTTTCCCATCAAATGGCATCTCCCCAGGAAAATTCGGCGAGAAGTTTGAGGAAAACCGCTACGAATATCATCCGTTGTCAAGAAAGTTTATCGAAAAAAGAAACTGAGACCAGTTCCTTGGTAGGAAACCAGGATCAAGGGGAAGTTTATTTCAGAAACTAAGACCAGTTCCTTGGTAGGAAACCAGGATCAAGGGGAAGTTTATATAAGAAACTGAGACCAGTTCCTTGGTAGGAAACCAGGATCGAAGGGAAGTTTATATCAGAAACTGAGACCAGTTTCTTGGTAGGAAACCAGGATCAAGGGGAAGTTTATTTTAGAAACTAAGACCAGTTACTTGGTAGGAAACCAGGATCGAGGGGAAGTTTACATCAGAAACTAAGACCAGTTCCTTGGTAGGAAACCAGGATCGAGGGGAAGTTTACTTTAGAAACTAAGACCAGTTCCTTGGTAGGAAACCAGGATCGAGAGGAAGATTACTTCAGAAACTAAGACCGGTTCCTTGGTAGGAAACCAGGATCGAGGGGAAGTTTATATCAGAAACTGGGACCAGTTCCTTGACTGAAAACCAGGATCGAGGGGAAGTTTTTACCTTTTCTAAGCATCATTGCTTAGCAAAAGAAGAAAGATGCGTAAACAACCATTCATAATTGTCATACCCCAAATTTTGACCACAAAGATTTCCCATCATTGTGTATATCATCATCACAATATGGATGGACCATCATGCCTCATTAGTCTCCCCAAAGATGGGTGAGCATCCACTACAATCAAACTTAGGGTTTCAAGCCCTCTCAGAGTTCTTAGACAAAGGATCAATCAAGAAATAACATGATCTTCAACTTGTATAAACCTCTCAAACATCCACAATGGATCAAGAGGACTCCCACATCAAGAATCAAGCACAAGGTTGCAACATTCTAAGTGGATCAAGCCTCAAGTTCGCCAGTGTTACCAAATTAGGGTTTGGTCGACCATGGCCTCCAGATGGAAATTTACCTCTGGGCATAAGCAAATGCTTCAAAGCACAACTTAAAATACTCTAAGGGACCTCATAAACCCAATCATCAAGTCAATTTAGCCTCAGGCGATGCATTCATCAAAAATCACGAATTAGGGTTTCTTGACCTAATTCACCCCTAAGTTGACTTTTGTGACAAAACATGAGCCAAGACCTCAAGAGAGGATTTGAGGGTCTCTAACACACTACATTTATCCATTTGCAACAATGGATTGATCCAAGAAGCTTGATCAACAAGTTTCAAAATCATCAGAATTACAGTTAGGGTTTCGAAGGAAAAGTCAACTGTATCTTTGACTTTTGACCCAGGCATGCTCCAAAACCTTGGGACATGATTAAATACACCCTATAACCCCTATGAAGTCAATCCATCAAGTTTGATTTAGGTCAAGGACTTGATTTCATTGAGGATCACAAAGTTTGGAATTCATCCGATAAAAAGTCAACTGTGCACAAAAGTCAACTTTGACTTTTTGAGATTTTTCACAATTATGGTTCTTTGACCCTAAAATGATGTTAATGTGTGATTGGAATCATCATTCATCAAGAAAAATCAAGAAAAGTGGGATAACTTGTAAAAGGGGTAACCATAAAAAACTTAGAAATTTTCTAAGTTATGGAACAAAGTGGCTAGGGTACCAACTTCCAAGGATCATAACTTGAGATCCAAACAACCATTTTGGCTGATCCAAAGATGGATTTGTAGCTCTCATGGCATACTTTAAAAGTGTCAACTACACCTCATTCCAATTCATCATGGATTTTGAGTTATGGAATGAGCAAAATGGCTAAAAACATGAAATGTCCCAAATGGTTCCACACATCTGGAACATCATTTGAGAGAGTTGCTATTTTGGCCACTTTTGCCCCTTTTGCAAGAAAGGGCCAATTTCCATTCCTGAGGTTTCCAGCTGATTCCAATCATCCTAAAAGCTTCTCAGGGATCATTTAAGAGTGTTCAAAGCATCAAAACATTTTTGGAACAAGGCACTTGACAGATTGCCCAAAAAGCTCCTAAAGAGGTAAGCATCTCCACTTGAACTCTTTAAAATATGCATTGCTTTGAGGTCCACTGATCATGCACATCTCATACATGTTATATATGTTGTGTTTGAACCAATTCATCATGTAATTCATGGCTGTACCAAGAGGTAGCACATAAAATGCATATTATGGCCTATTTCAAAACCACTATCGGGTTTTGAGGAGGATTGATTTTCTGGAAAAACCACCACCACCATTGGATTCCTTAGGAAATTCTACGCCGGATGCATATAAATTTTGTCTCCATCCATGGAGAAATGAGGAGGTTATGGCCTTCACGTTTCTGACCAAAAACCATGTCTTACCTTGCCTTGGCCAAGCCAAGAACAAGGCAAGCCTTGTATATTTGTGGTTGGGGTTTGATACACGGATGTATCACCACCCCAGTGGTAAGTCACGCACACTGCACACAAGAGGTCTGAGGTTCGAATCCCCCTCGCCCCAGACCCCTTTTTAATGGTTTTTTCACTTTTTTATTATTTTTCATATTATTTTTAATGATTTGAAAAATTAATAACTTCCTCAATTTTAATTATTTTTTATTGGTTCTTTTTGCAAAAAATCACAAAAATATTGAAATATTTTATTCCACAAAAAAATCAAATTTATATTAGTTATTTAATATAATTAGTATTTTTGTGAATAAATTCATTTTTAATTGTTTTTAAACATTTAAAAGTGAATGTTTATTTTGAAAATCAAAACCATGAGTTCTAAATCATCTTGTGATTAAAACCTAATTTTTCAAACCTTAAGTAAAAATCACAAGTGGTTTATTCAAACTTATTTGGTATATTTATCATTTTAATTGATTTTCTTTAAATATTTACTTTTAAAGGAAAACAAAATTAGGGTTTCTTTGATTTTCACCTTCACAAATCTTTTTTAAACACTATTGGGCCTCTAATAGAGTGTAATACCCAACCCCTTTGTGAATACACCACCTTTTGGGCCTCGGTCATCGTATAAGACCCACTGTGTTTTCAAACCTCGGCGCGATCGCCTGTTTTCAAACAAATAATCATGTGGGCCTCTCCTCGGGCTATAAGTCCCAATTATTTTTCTTAAACACTTTTTGGGCCTATAATAGAGTGTAAGACCCAACCCTTTTTTTTAAAACCAAAATAATTTGGGCTTCAGTGTATTGTATAAGTCCTGATACCGTCAAAAAGTCTGACACGATCGTCGCCTTTTTAACAGAAGTCACCCTGGGCCTCTCCTTGAGCTGTAAGCCCCACCACTTGAACAAAAACAAATTATTGGGCCTCTAATAGAGTGTCAGACCTAACCCCCTTGTACATAAAAACCTTGTGGGCCTCACATATTGTATAAGTCCCTCTGTACAGTTCTCAAAACAGCGGGGCGATCATCGTTAAAACCTTGGGCCTCTCCTTGAGTTGTAAGCCCCAACAAACTTTTCAAAGCACTTTCTCCTTTGATTGTGAATATATATTGTTATCAAAGCTTTCTTTGTTGAACAACTAACAAAACAGCATGGAAGCTCTACAACGGGTAAGTGTTTATCCGCTTTCATTTATCGCTTTCATATGTATATAACTGTATTGGGGGGCTGCTTCACTGTAAGTCTTCTTTCACATCCTTTATATACTTGTCATATATCCACTGTGTAATACTAGTATAGTTATTTAGAGTTTTCCCCGGCAACTACGTCTAGAACTAGGTAAAGCCTGTTGGTCACTCTTAAATACAAACAAAACTAGATCCCCCATAGGATTACCAGACACAGTCTTCCCTCCTCTTGGGGTTAACCAATATGGAAACGTGAAAGGCAGCATTCTTGGTGAACCTTTTCTCAGACTGTCACTCTTAGAAATTGTCAAAGAAACTCTACTCCCTAGAGATGATCTTTTCTTCGTGAATGGTATCTCTTGAGTTTCTTCCAAATTCTCGAACTTTCCTGGCTTGATCTATTCTCTGTGAATAGCATGTCTTGAACTTCTCTTGGTTTAGGGACCCACAGGCTTCCTAAAAGCATCACCGCCTCCTCTTGGGCGTTGTACAAGGACCCTTCAGCTTTTTAGAAGTTCTCATGCCTTCTCTTGGGCTTAATACAAGGACCCTGACAACCTCTTAAAGGTATAAGACAGAACTTAGTCATCCTTTGCTAGAGCAGTCTTTCCAGCGTCAAAACTCCGACCATTTTAGGGTTGATACTCATCCCTTAACGCCCGTGCCTCCTCTTGGGCATTGTACAAAAGATAAAACTCTAGACTCGGATAGTCTAAGACCCTTGAGTCTCAAAGACATTCTCAAGTTCCTTCCAAACATAGGAAGAAACCCCGGTCTCTCCCATGAGAGTTCCCCACACTTGGACCCGCTTCAGGATCTCCAGAATCCACAGCCGTAAGGCCGCCTCCGTCTTGGGCTTTGTACAAGGCATATAAATCACTCTCTTGTTGAGTATAAAAGACTCTCTTGTTGAGTCAATCCCCTTTTTAGCCTCCGTCTTGGGCTTTGTACAAGACATAAAAACCCACTCTCTTGTTGAGTATAAAAGACTCTCTTGTTGAGTCAACCTCCTTTTAGCCTCCATCTCGGGCTTTGTACGAGACAGAAAAACACTCTCTTGTTGAGTATAAAAGACTCTCTTGTTGAGTCAACCACTTTTAGCCTCCGTGTTGGGCTTCATACAAGACACATATAAAACACTATCTTGTTGAGTATAAAAGACTCTCTTGTTGAGTCAATCTCCTTTTAGCCTCAATCTCGGGCTTCGTACGAGACAGTAAATCACTCTCTTGTTGAGTATAAAAGACTCTCTTATTGAGTCAAACAACCTCCAGACTCTCTTGTTGAGTCAATCACATATTCAAGACTCTCTTGTTGAGTCAACCCTTTTTAACCTCCGTCTTGGGCTTTATACAGGACAGAGAAAAGTACTCTTTTGTTGAATCAAACCATTTTAGCCTCCATCTTGGGCTTTATACAAGATACATTCTCCTCAACGGAGTCAAAATCCCTTTTAGCCTCAATCTTGGGCTTTGTACAAGACAGAAAGAACATTTTCCCCCGGAAAAGTCAAACTCCCCGCCTCCTCTTAGACTTTGTATAAAGAAAACCCCGGTTGAGTTAATCAACCTTTTAACATCAAAGTTGTGCCTTGCTCACAGCATACAAACATCAACAATTCCTCTTTAGAGATGATAAATTCTCTCTCAGTCAAACATTTAGCTTCACATCTTGGGCTTTGAACAAGATACAAATCACCTTAGCTTCATGTCTTGGGCTTTGAACAAGACACCAAAACAACCTTTTTCCTCCCATAGAATAGGAGGAACTACGATCACTCTGATTTTCCTGTTTCGTTAAACGGGAATACGTAGGCATAAGATTGCAAAAATCTTAGCGATCATACTAATCAAAAACCCAAAATCCCATATCTCCATCAAATCAACCCAAAAGCACCAAATCTAAACACATTATCAAAAACCTCACAAATAGTCCAGACACTATGTTCTTAACAAAATAACCGAAAAGGGGCCCACATCTTAATAGCATCTGTAAACCAACAGTTTTGACTGTTTAACCTCAGTACGCGAGCAGGGTTAATTGGAGACATCTATTTCCCTTCCTTAATCAGCTTAACAGGATAAAAAATATGAATCGAATTGTAGTACCCAAGCGATAGCGCTTCAAGACCACAAAGATCGCGCTACAGAAAAATGGCGCCCACCGTGGGGCGCTCTTCTCTTTCTTACAATATTCGGTAGAAACTTTAAGTTCACAATCTTAGGTAGAAAACCTTGAGTTCACAAAGTATCACAGAAATGGCAACTCTGCTGGGGAGTCATTATCTGTATAGGATCATAAGACTAGAGGTCTAGGATGATTAAGACAAATATATACTGCTCTTCCTAATTGATATCTGTGCTTATTTTTCTGCTAATGGGAATGTGTGTGATGCCCCATGTGGAAAGATTGAGTATACACCTAAGATAGGTGATGGAAATACGGGTAATCTTACGGGGAGTGAATCCCAGTTAAGAGTCCCCGGTCGACTATCAAACTCAGTGGAGACTCCCTTTGCAGATACATTGCCTATACGACTTCAGTTGTTGAAAGTAGTGTGGTCGACTGGGTTATCTGAGAAGCTGAGGTTTTTAGCAGACTGAAACCATTTTGTAGTGCGAAAGCTATCGGAAATAGTTGTCACACAATACTACCCTCATTTGAGATCACTCTAGGATACATCAGCTCGCTGGCGATCCGCTTGCTGTTGTTATCCCAAGAGGGATCAATGATCTTGCGGACAGGTACAAAAATCACCAGTATAAACCTTGGGGGGGGGGGGGGGGTAGAGCCTTGACTTCATGACACCGACCCTTTGACCCCATGTTTTTTCTATGTTTTTGTGTGCTGCATTCATACATTCATTTAAAAAACATTCAAAAAAGAAAATCTTCTCTTCTAGTCTCTCTTTTTAAAATTAAACTGAGACAATGATTGCAAATGTCAGATAAAGAGATTGCGTTATGGATTTCGGTAGAAGGAAGACTCATAAGTATACCTTCAAGGTTCCAAAACTAGACGATTTGAGAGGGTTGGCGAGGATGATAACCAACCCTGAGGCTTTCAGAGCCAAGTATGGAGGACTGCTGTCTCTGTTAAGGGTCGATGTAATTGAGGGAATCCTGTCCACACTAATTCAGTTCTACGATCCGGTCTATCACTGTTTCATATTCCCAGATTATCAGCTAGCACCAACACTGGTGGAGTATTCTCACCTGACTGATCTGCATATCACTGATCAAGCTCCCTTTTCTGGACTGGAAGAAATTCCAAAAGATTAAACCATTGCAAGAGAAATTTATTTGGACGAGTTAGAAGTCAGGACTCACATGACCACTAAGGATGGCATCCTAGGTTTTCCAGCCCAATTCTTGATAAAGAAAGCCCTGTACTTTGCCAGTATAGGGAACGTGGCCGCTTTCGAGAGCATCTTTGTTTTGCTCACCTACGGGTTATTTTTGTTTCCCAACATCGATAACTTTGTAGATATCAATGCCATTAAGATTTGTCTGATTGGAGATCTCGTACCAACCTTACTCGCAGATGCGTATCATTCGGTACACTTAAGGAATTTATACAGCGGAGGAATAATCACGTGCTCTGTACGCTTGCTTTACAAATGTTCATTTCCCATTTGCCCAAGTCTGAGGCATTTTGGGATCAAAAGAATACTTTACGTTGGTCGCAGAGAATCATGTCTCTTATCAACTCTGACATCGATTGGTACAATCAAATCTATGACGGAATCAAAATCATTGACCGTTGTGGAAATTTCCCAAATGTACCCCTTATAGGAACTAAGGGAGGAATCAACAATCATCTGGTGTTAGTCCGTCGTCAATTTGGATACCCAATGAGGCATGTCCCGCGGAGTGCTCATCTGGAAGGTTTTTTCTTCAAGGAAGGAGAAAATGACAGGGCACTAAAGACAGAAATAATGCATGCCTGGAAACACGTTCATAGGAAAGGAAGAGAGTCTCTAGGGAAACTGGACAGTGTCTTGGTGGAGCCTTATCTCCACTCGGTACAAACTAGAGCTCTCAAGCTGAGGATGCCTTACCCTCGTCAGGAAGTTCTTCCGTTAAGGGACTCTGTCCTTTATTTCATGTCCGACACGGAAAAACTTCAGGTTACTCTCAACAAAGTTTAGCAGGAGAAGAGGTCTTGGAGGAACAAGGACCGTATTCTCAATGTAGAGTGTAAAAAACTATAGCAGCTATTGAAAGAAAAGGATGCTCTGATTGAGATTTTAGAGCAACATGCTGTAGAGAATCAAGAAGACTAAAGGAACTTGCTCGCTCCTTTCACTTTGCAAAGAGATGACAACCCGATAACGGCTGAAGAGCCCCGGTCAAAGAAAAGGAAAGCATAAGAACCAGCACCTGAGCTCTCTTCAGAGAGGACTCAGGATCCATTTGTTTAGACATTTCCTTTTTCAGCACTTTGTGATCTACTGTATTTCCATTTCCGCAATCTTTGAATTCAATAAAACGGGGTTTCCCCACTATATGATATTTGCAATCCAAATTGTTGATGTTTCTTTTGATTAAACAAAAAATAATAACTAATAAAATCATTGCATATCATTCATCATTCTCGCATAAACGCATTCTTCTTCCCTACGAATCTCACGTTTGTGTCTCGATTCTAGAGTCAAACTGTCTCATTCGTACAATACTTGGGCCAATCGACAAAAGAAAAAGGATGATCTCGAGGAAGAGAACAAAGAGTTGAGAGAAGAGATCGACACTCTGAAAGAAGATCTAAGAAAGCTTCATAACAACATGCAAGCTCTAGCAGAAGCTCAGATGCAACAACAACGGACTGTGATCTCAGAGACCACGTCAACGCCCATAGTGGAGAAGTCTGATCCTAGGTACAAAATGCCGAAAGATCGTCCCTGGGGCATGCCACTCAACTATATCCCGGAAGGATATATCCCGCCGATCACGGAAGATCCGGAAACTGCAGCAGGAACCGCTGGGCCTGAAGGTTACAAACTTCGGGAAGGCGAAGATGCCAGGGGCATGACAGCAACTCCTGAAGGTTACAAACTTTGGGAGAGGGAAGCACCAAGAGTCACAGCCATGATGACTATACCACCGCCCGTGGTACACACTGTCCCGTAAGGATAGATTCCACAGATACCTTCTGGTGGAAACGAAAGTATGTTCGACAGAATAAATGAATTCCAGGAACAATTCCTAGAGATGAAGAAAGAACTGTTGGTACCCGACTTTGACAAATACAAGGGTAACTCTTGCCATCAAAGTCATTTGGTGATGTACGCTCGGCGAATGTCAGCTCAGACAAAGAACCAGGAGCTACTGATTCACTACTTTCAGGATAGTTTAACTGGTGCCGCACTCAAATGGTACATGGGTTTAAACCACACTAAGATCGGCACTTTCAGAAATCTTGGCGCTGCTTTCGTTCAGCAGTATAAGTATAACCTATACATGGCACCAGACAGAGATCAACTCAGATGAATGTCACAAAAGGACAAAGAAACCTTTAAGGAGTACGCTCAGAAATGGCGCGAAATTTCCGCCCAGATTTGTCCACCTCTCGAGGAAAAAGAGATGACAAAGATCTTCTTGAAAACCTTAAGCTCATTTTACTACGACAGAATTGTCGCCAGTGCGCCCAGTGACTTCACTGGGATGGTGGGCATGGGAATTCGTCTTGAGGAAGCCGTCCGAGAAGGACGTCTGGTTAAAGACGCTGGACCATCAAGTAATACAAAACGACACGGTAGTGCTCTCCCTAAGAAAAAAGAGCAAGATATTAGGAATATCTCTCTCAAAAAGCAAAGGCGACGTTACCAACCAGTAGCAGCTGTAACTCCTGCTATTAACCCGACGCCAGTTCCAACGTATCAACCTCAGGTTGCGTAGAGCCAACCTAATCAACAGCAATATCAGCAAAGGACACAACAACCTCTTCAGCAGGCTCCTCCTCCGTACAACAACAATCGTACACCACGACCACCAGGGTTTGACCCTATACTGGTGTTGTATGCAGAACTATTTCCGTTACTACTGGTCAAGGGGCACGTCTAAACAAAGTCACCTCTTACAGTACCAGAAAATCTGCCTTTTTGGTTCAAGGCGGATCAGACCTGCCCTTACCACCAAGGAGGACCAAGGCATAACATGGAAAACTGTCTCAGTTTCAAATTCGATGTGCAAAAGCTTGTTAGGAACGGGGTCTTATCTTTTAAAGATACGAATCTGAATGTTCTCATGAACCCTCTGCCTCAACAAGAAAAAGCCACAGTAAATTTAATAGAGGGAAAGTCCCATAACAACTATCAAATTCACGATGTACTCATATTAAGGGCCAACTTGGTCAAGATGCATTGTAGAAAGAGTGGATATGGCCATGTTCCACCTCATAATTATCACCAATGTGATATCTGCTCTAAAAACAATAAGGGATGTTTTGTGGTACAATCAGCTCTACAGGAACAATTGGATCTCGGATAGATCCAAGAGCATCGAGTTCGTGGGCTCAACATGACTTATATGAATTCCAACATCATTCAGAACCACGATGTCCGTGCGATGAATGTTAACTTGGTGGCAATGCACTCAAGGCAAAGCCAGTACCATAAACTGCCATGGCATAATTACAATTCCTGTCTGACTTGGTCGGTAAACAAACAGGGATGCTCTTTTGTACAAGAGGCCCTCCAGCGTCAGATGGATCTTGGATGGATCCAGGATTACCATGATAGAAGTCATTATGAAGTTAACATGATTTAAATCTTCGATATCCGTTTGATGAATACCAGCTTGTTGGAGTTGCACGCCAAGCAAGTCCAACTCGGTTTTCTCACTTCACATTATTATCTGATCTGTAAAGTATGTTGTGAGAGTAACCAAGGGTGCGCTCTCGTTCAAATAACTTTACAACACTTGTTAAACCACTGGTGGCTTCAGATCTATATGGATGAAGACACGCAACAAATTAGTGTGACAAACGGGAACCCTACTAGGCATCAAAGTCAGGATATTCGATCTATGGAAATAGACCTGGTGAGGTTACACTGCATTCAAAGCAAACGTGGCCAGGTGCCACTGCATAACTACGAGCGATGTAGGGTCTATTCGGAAAATAATCAAGGATGCTACCTCGTGCGACCAGCCCTTCAGAGTCAGTTGGACCGCAAAGAGATTCAAACGTGTCCAAGTTCTGGATCAATCAACTGGACGCCTGACTATTTCGCTGATCAGATTAAGGACATTGTCGTAATCTCTGATCACGAAGGGACCAAGGATGTTTGTACCATCATCCCTCTACTTAACAAATCGAAGGTTCCTAACCAGGAATTGATTAAAGTTACTTACGACAGTCAAAAAAATCAGAAGGCTCCTATAGTTATCTATCTACCAGGACCATTACCGTATGAATCAGCTAAGGCGATCCCTTACAAATACGGATTAACAATAATTGAGAATGGAAAAGAAATTCCATTACCCTCTGTCGTGAATATTGCAGACATCAGTCGAGTAACACGGCGCGGTCGAATCTTCAACCGAGGAGTTGGAGAACCTAGCAAAGAAAGGGAACCTCAAACGGAAGTTCCCAATCCATCGGTCGGTCAATCCAGTGATCCCGACCTTTTAAAAAATGATGATGAGATGCTGAAGGTCATCCAAAGGAGTGAATACAACATTGTTGATCAGCTGTTACAAACTCCTTCAAAGATCTTTGTGCTATCACTTTAACTCAATTCCAAAGCCCACAGAGAGGCTCTACTAAAAGTCTTAGAACAGGCCTTTGTGGAACAGGATGTAACAATAAGGCAATTCGACAACATCATCTCTAACATCACTTCCTGCAACAACTTAGGGTTCAGTGATGAGGATTTGCCAGAGGAGGGAAAAAGTCACAACATGGCGCTCAATATCACAGTCAACTGCCAGGACGATGCTTTATCTAGCATACTAGTAGACACAGGATCGGCCATCAATGTTATGCCAAAGTCCACTTTAATGTGACTATTATTCAAAGGATCCCCGATGAGGGGCAGTGAGTCATCGTCAAAGCCTTTAACGGATCTCGAAAAATAGTTATCGACGAAGTCGACCTTCGCATAACTATCGGTCCTCACACTTTCCTAATCACTTTCCAGGTCATGGACGTCTGGGCAGAGTACAACTGTTTATTAGGAAGACCTTGGATACACCAGGCTGGGGCAGTCACTTCGACACTGCACCAGAAACTGAAGTTCGTCAAGAACGATCAACTCGTCACGGTCTGTGGAGAACAAGCCTTGATCGTGAGTAACCTGTCATTATCTACTTGTGTAGAACCAGAGGAGGTTGTTGGAATTTAGTTCCAAGCACTTTCGGTGAGCAATGAGAATCAATCAGAGAAAGGAACCTCTATTTCCTCATACAGAGATGCTCTCGAAGTGATCAAAAGTAACAATACAAAGGGATGGGGACAACTTGTCATTCCTACTGATAACAAACCAAAGAAGGGTCTTGGTTTTTCTTCAACCTGTACCCAAACTGCTACTAACGATGAAAGTCTTCATCCCATTCAGGACTTCTTCCACAGTGGAGGTTTCCTTCACCCAGTGCCTCAAGCAGTGCATACCAATAACGAGGGATATCCCTCTGATATGGATGAAGAGTGGAAATCCTATCTTAACGAGGATGGTTATATGTCTCAGGGAGAGGTGCCTATGCCATTTTGCTATCCTGCACAGAGTCCGAGATTTATACCCAGGTCAGATGTCAGAACAATATACGGAGATTGTGATCCTGAAGGATGTCGTGCTCCACCAAACTCATTAGAGGAGGACACTCTGATGAAAGACAACTTTGACCACGACTACTATGGCCCGATGGATGGCCTGCCTATCTGGCAGCCGTACCCAAGAGACTTGGGGCAAGAAAATCATCCGAACAATGAAAATCAGCTGAGCGTCATTGGGAAAAATACCTGTGTCCCCACCATGGCATGGGATCAACACTCAGGTCATTTAGAAAATATCCAGCACGACGATGAATTAGCAACGCTTCCCGGACTATAATTCATCAACTATGCTTTTCCCGAGGTCAACGTCATCGAGAGGGATGACTCCTCCAGTTCCACAGAAGTGTGGGCCACCTTAGGACAACCAAGTGGAAAATACGACTATATGGTCAAGTACACTACTCCTGAGAGCTCTCGTATCAGGCTCGAAGTCATCCAGCCAACTGGATGGGGAGATTTACCTGAGAACACAAATACTATGCAAAATACAACAAAGGAATCCTCCTACGACAACTCTGCCAGGGAGACAGATTCCAATGATCCTGCTCCACCAGAAATCAATGTTATTTCTGAAGACAAATCAAGGAAGGTACCAGACTTTGTGATTCACCGAGGAGTTCACCGCCAATGGGTTGCTGTCGATGTTCCGAAGATCGTTCATAAGTCAAAGTAATTGTCATCTTTGTTTCAACCTTTCACCCCGCCCAGGTGAAGCAGATGTTTTGATAGGGCTTACTTTTTGTAAATATACCTCTTCGCTTTGCCCAAAGCAAATGAGTTTTGTTTTATAGGGCTGTAGTTTCAAGAATCGACAAAATCATAAATAAATAAACGTCGTTCTGTAATTTCCGCATTAATTGCTATTTTCTTTTTTCGTTTTTTCAAAAAATGGTAATCCTAAAAAACAATTCAAATAATAAAAATAAGCAGTAAAAAAAACACTGCACACACTCTTGCATTCTCTCTATCTCTTCTAAAAAACAAATCATCACGTCATGCAGATTGCTTGTTTTAAACCCCGTTGAAACATACGATCCGATGCCTTCTCCCAACTTTGAATTCCCGGTATTTGAGGCTGAAGAAGGAGATAACAACGAAATTCCATAAGATATCGCCCGATTACTCAAACAAGAGGAAAGGCCCATTGAACCTCACAAAGAGCCGTTGGAAACAGTAAACTTGGGTTCGGAAAAAGAGAGAAAAGGAGTCAGGATTGGGGCACTGCTCAGTCCAACTGCCAAAGAGAGTTTGACAAAGCTTCTCAAAGAGTTTCCTGATGTATTCGCTTGGTCCTATCAGGATATGCCAGGGTTGGATACCAACATCGTGGAAGATCATCTACTGTTACGGTCAGAATGTCCGCCAGTAAAACAGAGGTTGAGACGGACTCACCCGGACATGGCCATCAAAATCAAAGAGGAGGTACAGAAACAGATTGACGCGGGTTTCCTCACCACGTCAGAATATCCTCAATGGTTAGCCAAAATTGTACCCGTTCTGAAAAAGGACGGAAAGGTCATAATGTGTGTCGATTACAGAGATCTAAATAAGGCTAGTTCAAAGGACGACTTTCCTTTACCACACATTGACATACTGGTTGACAGTACAGCAAAGTTCAAAGTTTTCTCCTTCATGGATGGATTCTCGGGCTATAATCAAATCAAAATGGCGCCGAAAGACATGGAGAAAACTTCATTCATTACCCCATGGGGTACGTTTTGTTACAAGGTAATGCTGTTCGGTTTGAAGAACGACGGGGCAACCTATCAAAGGGTCATGACTACTCTTTTTCATGACATGATACACAAGGAAATCGAGGTATATGTCGATGATATGATTGCAAAATATAAAATAGAAGAGGAGCATGTGACCCACCTGTTAAAACTATTGGGGGCGTCTGAGAAAGTACAAACTCCGCTTGAATCCCAACAAGTGCACATTCGGTGTCCGTTCAGGGAAACTCTTAGGGTTCATCTTCAGCCAGAAAGGAATTGAGGTTGATCCTGACAAGGTCAAGGCCATTCAAGAAATGTCTTCTCCAAATATTGAAAAACAAGTCCAAGGATTCCTGGGACGTCTGGATTAAATTTCCAGATTTATATTCCTCATGACCGCGACATGTGCGCTGATTTTCAAATTACTCAAAAAGAACCAGGACTGCATTTGGACAGAAGACTGCCAAATCTCCTTCGACAGTATCAAGGAATACCTGTTGAACCCACCGATTATATCACCTCCAATGGAAGGAAGACCAATAATTATCTACCTAACAGTCTTGGAAGACTCCATGGGTTGTGTGCTTGGCCAACAAGATGAAACCAAAAGAAAAAAGTCTGCCATTTACTATTTGAGCAAGAAGTTTACCGACTACGAGACTCGGTACACTATGCTCGAGAAAACTTGCTGCGCTCTAGCTTGGGCAGCCAAACGTCTTCGCCAGTATATGATTCATCACATTACTTGGTTAATCTCCGAAATGGATCCAATCAAGTACGTCTTTGAAAAGCCTGCTCTCACGAGAAGGATTGCCCGTTGGCAGATGTTGTTATCCGAATACGACATCAAGTACCATTCTCAGAAAGTCATCAAAGGAAGTATTTTAGCCGATCATTTGGCTCATCAACCGATTGACGATCAGGAATCAGTCAGATTTGAGTTCCCAAACGATGATGTCATGTATCTAAAAATGAAAGACTGCGATGAACCACTACCCAGTGAAGGGCCAGAACCAGGATCCCAATGGGGATTATTTTTTGATGGAGCTGTCAACCATTACGAAAATGGAATTGGGGCAATCATTGTTACCCCTTAGGGTACCCACATTCCTTTCACCGCCAGACTGACATTCAAGTGTACAAACAACGAGGCCGAATACGAAGCTTGTATCATGGGTCTCGAAGAAACGATCGATTTGAGGATCAAGAACTTAGATGTATATGGCGACTCAGCCCTAGTTATCAATCAGATCAAAGGAGATTGGAACACATACCAATCAGGACTGTTCCTTACAAAGACTACGCAAGAAGCTTGTTACCTTTCTTCAACAGAATTGAGTTTCATCACATCCCTCGTGAAGAGAATCACATGGCTGATGCATTAGCCACTCTCTCTTCCATGATTAGTGTAGGTCAATGGAATGGCCTACCTAAGATCGACATAATGCGCCTTGAAAGGCCCGCTTACATCTTCATGATTGAAGCAGTCATAGACGACAAACCTTGGTATCACGATATTAAATGCTTCTTTCAGAAACAGGAGTACCCACCTAGGGCACTAAGTAAGGACAGAAAAACTCTCAGAAGACTGGCTGGCAGCTTCTTCCTGAGCGGTGGTACACTCTATAAGAGAAACTTTGACATGGTCTTGCTCCAATGCGTAGACAGACCAGAAGCAGACATGCTGAAAAAAGAAATTCACGAAGGATCCTTTGGCACTCATTCTAACGGACACACAATGGAGAGAAAAATTATAAGAGTCGGGTACTACTGGTTGACCATGGAATCTGACTGCTACAAGTACATGAGGAAGTGTCACAAGTGTCAGATATACTCAGATAAAATCCATGTACCGCCAACGCATCTCAAAGTTCTTTCTTCCCCGTGGCCTTTTTCCATATGGGGAATCGACATGATTGGCATGATTGAGCCCAAAGCTTCAAACATGCATCAGTTCATCCTGGTAGCCATTGATTACCTCACCAAGTGGGTTGAAGCAGCGTCATACGCTAATGTAACCCGACAAGTAGTGGTCCGCTTTATCAAAAACAATCTCATCTGCCGTTATGGTGTTCCAAGCCAGATCATTACGGATAATGGATCCAACTTGAACAATAAAATGATTGAAGAGTTGTGTGCTGAGTTCAAGATCGAACACCATAACTCATCTCCCTACCGACCCAAGATGAACGGAGCGATAGAAGTAGCTAATAAGAACATCAAGAAGATTATTCAGAAGATGGTTGTAACCAATAAAGACTGGCACGAGATGCTACCCTTTGCTCTTCACGGTTATCGCACATCTGTCTGCACTTCAACAGGGGCAACCCCTTTCTCTCTAGTATATGGCATGGAAGCAGTGCTTCCCATAGAAGTAGAGATCCCATTAATTCGAGTATTGATGGAAGCTAAGCTACCAGAAGCTGAATGGTGTCAAAGTCGACAGGATGAACTGAATCTGATCGAAGAAAAACGAATAACGGCACTATGCCATGGTCAGTTGTACCAACAGAGGATGAAGAAGGCGTTTGACAAAAAGGTACGACCTCGCGTCTTCAGGAAAGGAGACCTCGTGCTCAAAAAGATACAATCATTCCTCACTGATTCGCGGGGCAAATGGACTCCGGATTATGACGGCCCCTATGTGGCCAAGAAAGCTTTCTTAGGCGGCGCCTTGAGACTCGCAACCATGGATGGAGAAGAATTTTCCTCCCCCACAAATGTTGATGTAGTCAAGATATACTTCGCCTAAACTAAAAAAAGACGTCTCGGTGGATTGAAAACCCGAAAGGGCGGTCCAGGCAAAATTTAGAGACATAATAAAAAATCATCCCGATGGATTGGAAATCTCAAAGTACAATCTAGGCAAAAGTTAGGGATAATGGCAAGTAACTACGTCCAACAGGGGCAAATTTCCCAAGCAGCAGTCATGCCATCCATCAGAAAACTCCAGCCAAGGTCATCTTCGACAGAAGCTCAGGATGCCCCGAATTCAAAGTTGGTAGAAGGATAGCGGTCGTTATGTTTCAATGAAGCCCTTTTCCCTTAAATTACCATTTTCTAAACTTTGTATATACTCTATAGAATCACGCGTTTGGCTGATTTCCATCCTATCAATGAAATTCGAGCCCTTGTGCTTTTGTTTGCAATTCTTATTTGTTTTAGCTTTACAGAACGACGTTTTTTATATGATCAATGATTCTTGAAATAAAACAAAAATGAATTTACTTGTCAAACTTTTCTGCTTTTAAAATAAAGATGGCAATTTATTTTGACTGTTGAACATCGAAAGAACATCGATCGTTTCTCCCGAAGTAATCGAGCTTCAAAGTGCAGAATCAAAGTAATCCTTCTAAACGAGTACACCTGAACGAAGGATCAATTGTGTCAGAGACCATGTTTCATCTGACAACCCTCGACAGAGTTCTCATCTCCTAAACCTGACCAACGTAGTTCCCTGCAAGGACTATTTCTCCTAAGCAAGGCAGAATTGCTATCATGAACCAGTGATATTTTTTATCCCCCCCGTGGCCGAGTATCCAGTCGTGTTCATCTATTGGTCTGTATGTCGCGTCAGTTTTGTCAGCATAAACATACATACATCATGCATTATTGATTTACATTCATGATCATATTGCATCACTATCTCTCTAGTCGGTCTTATCCCATAGTGATAGCAGTTCTCTTAATCGAGTTGTCAGTCCTTTCCTCGTAAGGAAGTGTTGTGTCTGAACTATCTCTCTCCTCCAGTTTATTTATGGATTAGAATTGGCCCTGGACCACTTTGATAACTTGAACCTCTGAAAAACCAGAGAACCCGCGACAAACATCACTCTTCGCCATTGAAGATGATATCCTCGCTTTCTCGGATTAAGGAAAATCCCCAGAGAAAGCCTCTTAATTAGAGATTCGACAATACAGCAGTTTTTCTCCGAAAAATCCACTGACAAAAAGGTCATCAGCACCTCAAAATTGGATCACATCATATGGCATTCCTCCGAGAAGATCTCCGAGAAAAGTATGATATAATATCCCTAAGCTAGAAGCAGTCTCTCAAGAGACTCATTTTCCCCAGTAGGTCGACAAATGGCATCTCCAACAGAGAAGTTTGTACACCTCTACAACTCAGACGACTGGGTTCCCCAGCAAGTCTGACATCAAATCTTTTTCCATCAAATGACATCTCTCTCGGGAAATTCGGCGAGAAGTTTGAGGAAAAAACCGCTACGAACAGCGTCCCTTGTCAAGAAAGTTTATTGACAAAAGAAACTAAGACCAGTTCCTTGGTAGGAAACCAGGATCGAGGGGAAGTTAATTTTAGAAACTGAGACCAGTTCCTTGCTAAGAAACCAGGATCGAGGGGAAGTTTACATCAGAAACCGAGACCAGTTCCTTGGTAGGAAACCAAGATCGAGGGGAAGTTTACATCAGAAACTTAGACCAGTTCCTTGGCTGAAGACCAGGATCGAGGGGAAATTTACCCTTTCTAAGCATCATTGCTTAGCAAGAGCAGAAGGATGCGTGAACTGTCATTCTTAATCACCATCAAAATTTTGGGTATTTCGATATTTAATCCTCTTGTACCCTGAATGCCCGAATACCTTCGTCATTCACATCTTCGGGTCCAAGAAGATTAAATAGGGGCATCTGTCATACCCCAAATTTTGACCACTAAGATTTCCCATCATTGTGTAAATCATCATCACAATATGGATGGACCATCATGCCTCATTAGTTTCCCCAAAGATGGATGAGCATCCACTACAATCAAACTTAGGGTTTCAAGCCCTCTCAGAGTTCTTAGACAAAGGATCAATCAAGAAATGAAATGATCTTCAACTTGTCTAAACCTCTCAAACATCAACAATGGATCAAGAGGACTCCCACATCAAGAATCAAGCACAATGTTGCAGCATTCTAAGTGGATCAAGCCTCAAGATCACCAGTGTCACCAAATTAGGGTTTGGTCGACCAGGGCCTCCAGATGGAAATTTGCCTCTGGGCATGAGCCAATGCTTCAAAGCACAACTTAAAATACTCTAATGGACCTCATAAACCCAATCATCAAGTCAATTTAGCCTCAGGGGATGCATTCATCAAAAATCAGGAATTAGGGTTTCTTGACCTAATTCACCCCTAAGTTAACTTTTGGGACAAAACATGAACCAAGACCTCAAGAGAGGATTTGAGGGTCTCTAACACACTACATTGATCCATTTGCAACAATGGATTAATCCAAGAAGCTTGATCAACAAGTTTCAAAATCATCAGAATCACAATTATGGTTTCGAAGGAAAAGTCAACAGTAGCTTTGACTTTTGACCCAGGCATGCTCCCAAACCTTGGGACATGATTCAATACACCCTATAACACCTATGAAATAAATCCATCAAGTTTGATTTAGGTCAAGGACTTTATTTCATAGAGGATCACACAGTTTGGTATTCATCTGATAAAAAGTCAACTGTGCACAAAAGTCAACTTTGACTTTTTGAGATTTTTCACAATTATGGTTATTTGACCCGAAAATGATGTTAATGTGTGATTGCTTTTTTTCCAAAAGTAGGGGGATTTTTCACTTGGATCCAAAAAGTATCAAAACAAACTATGATCACACATATGTTGTATCATATGAGAGCTTTCCAAAATGGCCAAGAACTCCATGAAACTCCATTTAAGCCATGAGATATGACCATGCCAATATGCCTTGCTGCAACTGTCATAATAAGGCAGATTTTTGCATTTTGCTCGATTTGCCAAATTTGTGCAAATGACAAACATGTCTATCCATCTGAACATCTCAGTGAGGGACCAAGGAGGGACAAACACTGATCCATAAGCTTCCCAAGTCTTTGGAACTAAAAATAGCATGCCAAACCTAGAAATCCCTAAAGAGGGGACAAGACTCCAATTTTGGTTTGGAGCATTTAATGGATGCACCAAGGTGGCACGGACTGAACCATTTCCAACTGAATTCAGTCAAGACATATCCAAGAACTAGGGAACCAGCAGCCTGTGCTCTAACCTCTAGTCAATGGCTAGAGGAGACTTGAGATTCCAAAATGAAACCATTGGCCAAACCTCTGCTGCAGTTGCCATTCACTATTGCAGCCAAAACAAACTTGTTCTACTATAAATAGAGCTCATTTATGCTCAGTTTGAGTACACCAAATCACTACAACACTTGCTTTCCTCAAAATCTCTTTCTCTAGGCAAAAATACCTTCTTTAGCAAGGTCACTCTGAGTTTTTGAGTTAGAGAGCAATTTCGTCACAGCTCATGATCCAAACACATCCAATATGTCATATCTAAGCTGTCCAAACTCTCACAAGTGACCTGTAACGCCAAAATCACAAAGTCCCCTCTCAAAACCTCAAAATAGGGCCTTTTTGCATTTTTCAAGCCATGTCTTGATTCAGGCACTTTCAAAACCAGATAAAGCCTCAAAAACACTCCAAATATCATCCTTGAACTGTCCCAAATGGTTCCACACATTTGGAACATCATTTGAGAGAGTTGTTATTTTGGCCATTTTTGCCCCTTTTGCAAGAAAGGGCCAATTTCCATTCATGAGGTTTCCAATTGATTCCAATCATCCTAAAAGCTTCTAAGGGATCATTTTAGAGTGTTCAAAGCATCAAAACATTTCTGGAATAAGGCACTTGACAGATTGGGCAAAAAGCTCCTAAAGAGGTAAGCATCTCAACTTGAACTCTTTAAAATATGCATTGCTTTGAGGTCCACTGATCATGCACATCTCATACATGTTATATGTGTTGTGTTTGAACCAATTCATCATGTATTCATGGTTGTACCAAGAGGTAGCATAGAAAATGCATACTATGGCCTATTTCAAAACCACTATCGGGTTTTGAGGAGGGTTGATTTTCTGGAAAAACCACCACCACCAATGGATTCCTTAGGAAATTCTAGGCCAGATGCATATAAATTTTGTCTCCATCCATGGAGAAATGAAGAAGTTATGGCCTTCACGTTTCTGACCAAAAACCATGCCTTACCTTGCCTTGGCCTGGCCAAGAACAAGGCAAGCCTTGTATATTTGTGGTTGGGGTTTGATACACGGATGTATCACCACCCCAGTGGTAAGGCGCGTGTAGTGCGGTTTTTGTGGTTTCGAATCACTATCGCTTGGGTACTACAGTTCGATTCATTTTTTATCCTATTGAGCTGATTAAGGAAGGGAAATAGATGTCTCCAATTAACCCTGCTTGCATACTGAGTTTAAATAGATGACTGTCGGTTTACAGATGTTATTAAGATGTGGGTCTCTTTTCGGTTATTTTGTTAAGAATAGATTATCTGGACTATTTGTGAGGTCTTTAGTAGGATGTGTTTAGATTTACTGCTTTTGGGTTGATTAGGTGGAAATACTGGATTTTGGGTTTTTGATTAGTATGCTCGCTAAGATTTTTCAATCTTATACCTACGTATTCCCGTTAACGATCGTAGTTCCTCCTATTCTATGGGAGGAAAAAGCTGTTTTGGTGTCTTGTTCAAAGCCCAATACGTGAAGCTAAAGGGAGTATATGTATCTTGTTCGAAGCCCAACATGTGAAGATGAAGGGAGTATTTGTATCTTTGATGAAGGGAGTTATGATCCTCCAAAGTTGGTACCCTAGCCACTTTGTTCCATAACATAGAAAATTTCTAAGTTTTTTATGGTTACCCCCTTTTACAAGTTATCACACTTCTCTTGATTTTTCTTGATGAATGATGATTCCAATCACACGTTAACATCATTTTAGGGTCAAAGAACCATAATTGTGAAAAAAACAAAAAGTCAAAGTTGACTTTTGTGCACAGTTGACTTTTTGTCAAATGAATTCCAAACTGTGCGATCCTCTATGAAATCAAGTCCTTGACCTAAATCAAACTTGATGGATTGATTTCATAGGTGTCATAGGGTGTATTGAATCATGTCCCAAGGTTTGAGAGCATGTCCTGGTCAAAAGTCAAAGGCACAGTTGACTTTTCTCGCGAAACCCTAACTGTGGTTCAGATGAGATTGAAACTTGTTGCTCAAGCTTCTTGGATCAATCCATTGTTGCAAATGGATCAATGTAGTGTGTTAGAGACCCTTAAATCATCTCTTGAGTTCTTGGCTCATGACTTGTCCCAAAAGTCAACTTAGTGTTGAATTAGGTCAAGAAACCCTAAATTCCTGATTTTTGATGAATGTTTCCCCAGAGGCTATATTGACTTGATGATTGGGTCCACGAGGTCCCTTGGAGCATCTTAGGTTATGCTTTGAAGCGTTGGCCCATGCCCAGAGGAAAATTTCCATCTGGAGGCCCTGGTCGACCAAAACCCTAATTTGGTGACACTGGCGATCTTGCGGCGTAATCCACTCAGAATGTTGCAGCCTTGTGCTTAATCCTTGATGTGGGAGTCCTCTTGATCCATTGTGGATATTTGAGAGGTTTAGATAAGTTGAAGATCATGTCATTCCTTGATTGATCCTTTGTCTAAGAGCTCTGAGAGGGCCTAAAACCCTAATTTTGATTGTAGTGTGTGCTCACCCATCCTTGGGGAGACTAATGAGGCATAATGATTCACCCATATTGTGATGATGATTTGCCCAATGATGGTAAATCTTAGTGGTCAAAATTTGGGGTATGACAGCGCGCACACTACACACAAGAGGTCTAGGGTTCGAATCCCCCTCGCCCCAGACCCCTTTTTAATGGTTTTTTTCACTTTTTTATTATTTTTCATATTATTTTTAATGATTTGAAAAATTAATAACTTCCTCAATTTTAATTATTTTTTATTGGTTCTTTTTGCAAAAAAATCACAAAAATGTTGAAATATTTTATTCTACAAAAAAATAAATTTACATTAGTTATTTAATATAATTAGTATTTTTGTGAATAAATTCATTTTTAATTATTTTTAAACATTTAAAAGTGAATGTTTATTTTGAAAATCAAAACCAAATGAGTTCTAAATCATCTTGTGATTAAAACCTCATTTTTCAAACCTTAAGTAAAAATCACAAGTGGTTTATTCAAACTTATTTGGTATTTTTATCATTTTAATTGATTTTCTTTAAATATTTACTTTTAAATGAAAACAAAATTAGGGTTTCTTTGATTTTCACCCTCACAAATCTTTTTTAAACACTATTGGGCCTCTAATAGAGTGTAAGACCCAACCTCTTTGTGAATACACCACCTTTTGGGTCTCGGTCATCGTATAAGACCTACTGTGTTTCCAAACCTCGGCGCGATCGCCAGTTTTCAAACAAATAATCATGTGGGCTTCTCCTCGAGCTATAAGTCCCAATTCTTTTTCTTAAACACTTTTTGGGCCTCCAATAGAGTGTAAGACCCAACCCTTTTTTTTTAAACCAAAATAATTTGGGCCTCAGTGTATTGTATAAGTCCCGATACTGTCAAAAAGATCGACACGATCGTCGCCTTTTTAACAGAAATCACCCTGGGCCTCTCCTTGAGCTGTAAGCCCCACCACTTGACCAAAAACAAATTATTGGGCCTCTAATAGAGTGTAAGACCCAACCCCCTTGTACATAAAAACCTTGTGGGCCTCACATATTGTATAAGTCCCTCTGTATAATTCTCAAAACAGCGGTTCGATCATCGTTAAAACCTTGGGCCTCTCCTTGAGCTGTAAGCCCCAACAAACTCTTCAAAGCACTTTCTCCTTTGATTGTGAATATATATTGTTATCAAAGCTTTCTTTGTTGAACAACTAACAAAACAGCATGGAAGCTCTACAATGGGTAAGTGTTTATCCGCTTTCATTTAATGCTTTCATATGTATATAACTGTATTGTGGGGCTGCTTCACTGTAAGTCTTCTTTCACATCCTTTATATACTTGTCATATATCCACTGTGTAATACTAGTATAGTTATTTAGAGTTTTCCCCGACAACTACGTCTAGAACTAGGTAAAGCCTGTTGGTCACTCTTAAAAACAAACAAAACTAGATCCCCCATAGGATTACCAGACACAGTCTTCCCTCCTCTTGGGGTTAAACAATATGGAAACGTGAAAGGCAGCATTCTCGGTAAACCCTTTCTCAGACTGTCACTCTTAGAAATTGTCAAAGAAACTCTACTCCCCAGAGATGATCTTTTTTCCGTGAATGACATCTCTTGAGTTTCTTCCAAATTCTCGAACTTTCCTAGCTTGATCTATTCTCTGTGAATAGCATGTCTTGAACTTCTCTTGGTTTAGGGGCCCACAAGCTTCCTAAAAGCATCCCCGCCTCCTCTTGGGCGTTGTACAAGGACCCTTCGGCTTCTTAGAAGTTCTCATGCCTTCTCTTGGGCTTAATACAAGGACCCTGGCGACCTCTTAAAGGTATAAGACAGAACTTAGTCATCCTTTGCTAGAGCAGTGTTTCCAGCATCAAAACTCCGGCCATTTGAGGGTTGATACTCATCCCTTAACGCCCGTGCCTCCTCTTGGGCATTGTACAAAAGATAAAATTTAGACTCGGACAGTCTAAGACCCTTGAGTCTCAAAGACATTCTCAAGTTCCTTCCAAACATAGGAAGAAACCCCAGTCTCTCCCATGAGAGTTCCCCACACTTGGACCCGCTTCAGGATCTCCAGAATCCACAGCGGTAAGGCCGCCTCCGTCTTGGGCTTTGTACAAGACATATAAATCACTCTCTTGTTGAGTATTAAAGACTCTCTTGTTGAGTCAATCCCCTTTTTAGCCTCCGTCTTAGGCTTTGTACAAGACATAAAAACCCACTCTCTTGTTGAGTATAAAAGAGTCTCTTGTTGAGTCAACCTCATTTTAGTCTCCATCTCGAGCTTTGTACGAGACAAAGAAACACTCTCTTGTTAAGTATAAAAGACTCTCTTGTTGAGTCAACCAGTTTTAGCCTCCGTCTTGGGCTTCATACAAGACACATATAAAACACTCTCTTGTTGAGTATAAAAGACTCTCTTGTTGAGTCAATCTCCTTTTAGCCTCAATCTCGGGCTTCGTACGAGACAACAAATCACTCTCTTGTTGAGTATAAAAGACTCTCTTATTGAGGCAAATAACCTTCAGACTCTCTTGTTGAGTCAATCACCTATTCAAGACTCTCTTGTTGAGTCAACCCTTTTAGCCTCCGTCTTGGGATTTATACAAGACAGAGAAAAGTACTCTCTTGTTGAGTCAAACCATTTCAGCCTCCATCTTGGGTTTTATACAAGATACATTCTCCTCAACGGAGTCAAAATCCATTTTAGCCACAATCTTGGGCTTTGTACAAGATAGAAAGAACATTTTTCCCCAGAAAAGTCAAACTCCCCGCCTCCTCTTAGGCTTTGTATAAAGAAAACCCCGGTTGAGTCAATCAACCTTTTAGCATCAAAGTTGTGCCCTTCTCACAGCATACAATCATCAACAATTCCTCTTTAGAAATGACATATTCTCTCTCAGTCAAACCTTTAGCTTCACATCTTGGGCTTTAAACAAGATACAAATCACCTTTAGCTTCACGTCTTGGGCTTTGAACAAGACACCAAAACAACCTTTTTCCTCCCATAGAATATGAGGAACTATTATCGCTCTGATTTCCCTGTTTCGTTAAACGGGAATACGTAGGCATAAGATTGCAAAAATCTTAGCGAGCATACTAATCAAAAACCCAAAATCCCGTATCTCCATCAAATCAACCCAAAAGCACCAAATCTAAACACATTACCAAAAACCTCACAAATAGTCCAGACACTATGTTCTTAACAAAATAACCGAAGAGGGGCCCACATCTTAATAGCATCTGTAAACCAACAGTTTTGATTGTTTAACCTCAGTATGCGAGCATGGTTAATTGGAGACATCTATTTCCCTTCCTTAATCAGCTTAACAGGATAAAAAATGAATCTAACTGTAGTACCCGAGCGATAGTGCTTCAAGACCATAAAAATCGCGCTACAATAACCACTGTCAAAATTTTGGGTATTCCGATATTTAATCATCTTGCACCCCGAATGCCCGAATACCTTCGCCATTCACACCTTCGGGACCAAGAAGATTAAATAGGGACATCTGTCATACCCCAAATTTTGACCAATAAGATTTCCCGTCATTGTGCAATCATCATCACAATATGGATGCATCTTCATGCCTCATCAATCTCCTCAGAGATGTTTGAGCATTCACTACAATCAAGAATTAGGGTTTCAAGCCCCCTCAGAGCTCTTAGACAAGGGATCAATCAAGGAATGACATGATCTTCAACTTGTCTAGCCTCTCAAATATCCATAAAGGATCAAGAGGACTCCCACAACAGTAATCAAGCACAAAGTTGCAGCATTCCAAGTGGATTGATCCAAGAAGCTTGATCCACAAGTTTCAATTTCATCAGGACAACAAATAGGGTTTTGAAGAAAAAGTCAACTGTACCTTTGACTTTTGATCAGGACATGCTCCTAAACCTTGGAACATGATTCAAAACACCCTATAACACCTATGGAACATATCCATCAAGTTTGATTTAGGTCAAGGACTCTTAGAGGGCTTGAAACCCTAAGTTTGATTGTAGTGGATGCTCACCCATCTTTGGGGAGACTAAAGAGGTATGATGGTTCACCATATTGTGATGATGATGTGCACAATGATGGGAAATCTTAGTGGTCAAAATTTGGGGTATGACAGATGCCCCTATTTAATTTTCTTGGACCCGAAGGTGTGAATGGCGAAGGTATTCGGGCATTCGGGGTGCAAGAGGATTAAATATCGGAATACCCAAAATTTTGATGGTGGTTATGAATGGTAGCTTACACATTCATCTTCTTTTGCTAAGCAATAATGCTTAGAAAAGGTAAAACTTCCCCTCGATCCCGGTTTCCTACCAAGGTACTGGTCTTAGTTTCTGTAATAAACCTCCCCTCAATCTGGTTTCCTACCAAGGAACTGGTCTTAGT
The DNA here is from genome assembly GCA_022829125.1 of Lathyrus tuberosus. NCBI lineage: Eukaryota > Viridiplantae > Streptophyta > Magnoliopsida > Fabales > Fabaceae > Lathyrus > Lathyrus tuberosus. Next base: position 2,350,641 of record JALAZF010000277.1, read on the forward strand.
TGCTGGTGTAAACTTCCCCTCGATCCCGGTTTCCTACAAAGGAACTGGTCTCAGTTTCTGAAATGAACTTCCCCTCGATCCTGGTTTCCTACCAAGGAACTGGTCTCAGTTTCTGAAATGAACTTCCCCTCGATCCTGGTTTCCTACCAAGGAACTGGTCTCAGTTTCTGAAATAAACTTCCCCTTGATCCTAGTTTCCTACCAAGGAACTGGTCTTAATTTCTTCTGTCAATAAACTTCTTGACAAGGGACGCTGTTCGTAGCGGTTTTCCTCAAACTTCTCACCGAATTTTCCTGGGGAGATGCCATTTGATGAAAAAGATCTGATGTCAGAGTTGCAGGGGAAAGCCATTCGTCTGAGTTGTAGAGGTGTACAAACTTCTCTGTTGGAGATGCCATTTGTCAGCTCTATTGGGGAAAGCAAGTCTCTTGAGAGATTGATGTCGCTTGGGGTATTACATCATACTTTTCTCGGGATCTTCTCGGAGAAATGCCATATGATGTGATCCAATTTTGAGGTGTCGATGACCTTTTTGTCAGCAGATTTTTTTTGGAGAAAAACTGTTGTACTGTCGAATCTCTGATTAAGAGGCTTTCTCTGGGGATTTTCCTTAATCCGGGAAAGCGAATATATCATCTTCAATGGCGAAGAGTGATGTTTGTCGAAGGTCTTTTTGTCTTTCAGAGGTTCTAGTTATCAAAGTGGTCAAGGGACCAACTTCAATTCAGAAATAACCTGGATGAGAGTGTTCAGACGCAACATTTCCTAACGAGGAAATAACTGACAACTCGATTAAGAGGACTTTTATCACTTGGTAACAAGACCGACTCGAGTGATAGTGATGCAATATGAATATGAATGAATCAATAATGCATGATGTATGTATGTATATGTTGACAAAACTGACGCGACATACAGACTAGTCGGCCACAACGGGAGATGAAAAGTATCGCTGGTTCAAAAAATAGCAATTCTACCTTGCATAGGAGGGATAGTCCCTGTCGGGAGCTATGTTGGTCGGGCTTAAGAGATGAGAACTCTGCCGAGGGTGTCAGACGAAACCTGGTCTCTGACATAATTGATCCTTCATTCAGGTGTACTGCCTAAGAAGGAGTACTTTGATTCTGCACTTTGAAGCTCAATTGCTTCTGGAGAAGCGATCAATGTTCTTTCGATGTTTAGCAGTCAAAAGAAATTGCCATCTTTGTTTTAAAAGCAGAAAAAGTTTGACAAGTAAATTCATTTTTGTTTTATTTCAAGAATCGTTAATCTGTTAAAACGTCGTTCTGTAAAGCTAAAACAAATAAGAATTATGAACAAAAGCACAAGGGCTCAAATTTTATTGATAGGATGGAAATCAACCAAGCGCGTGATTCCATAGAGTATTTACAAAGTTTAGAAAATGGTAATTTAAGGGAAAAAGGGCTACATTGAAACATAACGACCGCTATCTTTCTACCAACTTTGAATTCTGGACATCCTGAGCTTCTGTCGAAGATGACCTTGACTGGAGTTTTCCTGATGGATGGCATGACTGCTGCTGTGGGATTTGCCCCTGTTAAACATAGTCACTTGCCATTATCACTAACTTTTGTATGGATTGTACTTTGAGATTTCCAATCCACCTGGATGATTTTTGCTTGTGTATCTAATTTTTGCTTGGACCGCCCTTTCGGGTTTTCAATCCACTGAGACAATTTTTTTTTATTTAGGCGAAGTATTTCTTGACTACGTCAACATTTGTGGGGTAGGAAAATTCATCTCCGTCCATGGTTGCGAGTCCCAAGGCACCGCCTGAGAAAGCTTTCTTGACCACATAGGGGCCGTCATAATTCGAAGTCCATTTACCCCGGGCATTAGTGAGGAATGATTGTATCTTCTTGAGCACGAGGTCTCCTTTTCTGAAGACGTGAGGTCGAACCTTTTTGTCAAATGCCTTCTTCATTCTCTGTTGATACACCTGACCATGGCATAGTGTCGTTATTCGTTTTTCTTCAATCAGATTCAGTTCATCGTGTCGACTTTCACACCATTCAGCTTCTGTTATCTTAGCTTCCATCATTACCCAGATTGATGGGATCTCTACTTCTATGGGGAGCACTGCCTCTATGCCATATACTAGAGAGAAAGGGGTTGCCCCTGTTGAAGTGCGGACAGATGTACGATAACCGTGAAGAGCAAAGGGTAGCATCTCGTTCCAATCTTTGTAGGTTACAACCATCTTTTGAACGATCGTCTTGAGGTTCTTATTAGCCGCTTCTACCGCTCCATTCATCTTGGGTCAGTAGGGAGATGAGTTATGGTGTTCGATCTTGAACTCAGCACACAACTCTTTCATCATCTTATTGTTCAAGTTGGATCCATTGTCAGTAATGATCTGGCTTGGAACACCATAACGGCAGATGATATTGTTTTTGATAAATCGGACCACCACTTGTCGGGTTACATTGGCGTATGACGCTGCTTCGACCCACTTGGTGAAGTAATCAATGGCTACCAGGATGAACCGATGTCCTTTTAAAGCCTTAGGTTCGATCATGCCGATCATGTTGATTCCCCATATGGAAAAAGGCCATGGGGAAGAAAGAACTTTGAGATGCGTAGGCGGTACATGGATTTTGTCTGAGTATATCTGACACTTGTGACACCTCCTCATGTACTTGTAGCAATCGAATTCCATGGTCAACCAATAGTACCCGATTCTCTTCATGGATGAAACTAATCATGGATGACAGAGTGGCTAATGCATCAGCCATGTGATTCTCTTCACGGGGGATATGATGAAACTCGATTCTGTTAAAGAAGGGTAACAACCTTCTCGCGTAGTCTTTGTAAGGAATCAGTCCTGATTGGTATGTGTTCCAATCTCCTTTGATTTGATTGATAACTAGGGCTGAATCGCCATATACATCCAAGTTCTTGATCCTTAAGTCGATCGCTTCTTCGAGACCCATGATACAAGCATCGTATTCGGCCTGGTTGTTTGTGCACTTGAATGTCAGTTTGGCGGTGAAAGGAATGTGGGTACCTTGAGGTGTTATGATGATTGCCCCAATTCTGTTTCCGCAATGATTGATAGCTCCATCAAAGATTAGTCCCTATTGGGAACCTGGTTCTGGCCCTTCACTAGGTAGTGGTTCATCGCAGCCCTTCACTAGGTAGTGGCCCTATTGGGAAGTCAAATCCGACTGATTCCTGATCGTCAATCGGTTGATGAGCCAAATGATCGGCTAAAATACTTCCTTTAACAACTTTCTGAGCGTGGTACTCGATGTCATATTCTGATAACAACATCTGCCAACGGGCTATCCTTCCCGTGAGAGCAGGTTTTTCAAAGACGTACTTGATTGGATCCATTCCGGAGATTAACCAAGTAGTGTTATGAATCATGTACTGGCGAAGACGTTTGGCTTCCCAAGACAGAGCACAGCAAGTTTTCTCAAGCATAGTGTACCGAGTCTCGCAGTCGGTGAATTTCTTGCTCAAATAGTAAATGACAGACTTTTTCCTTTTTGTTTCATCTTGTTGGCCAAGTACACAACCCATTGAGTCTTCCAAGACCGCTAAGTAAATGACCAGTGGTCTTCCTTCCACTGGAGGTGATAGAATCGGTGGGTTCAACAGATATTCCTTGATACTGTCGAAGGCGTTTTGACAGTCATTTGTCCAAACGCAGTCTTGATTCTTTTTGAGTAATTTGAAAATCGGCACGCATGTCGCAGTTATAAGGAATATAAATCTGGAAATGTAATTCAAACTTCCGAGGAATCTCCTGACTAGTTTTTCAGTCTTTGGAGAAGGAATTTCTTGAATGGCCTTGACCTTGTCAGGATCAACCTCAATTCCTTTCTGGCTGACGATGAACCCTAGCAGTTTCTCTGAGCGGACACCGAAGGTGCACTTGTTGGGATTCAAGCGGAGTTTGTACTTTCTCAGACGCTCGAATAGTTTTGACAGGTAGGTCACATGCTCCTCCTCTATTTTTGATTCGGCAATCATATCATCGACATATACCTTGATTTCTTTGTGTATCATGTCATGAAAAAGAGTAGTCATGGCCCTTTGATAGGTTGCCCCGGCGTTCTTCAACTCGAACGACATTACCTTGTAACAAAAAGTACCCCATGGGGTGATGAAGGAAGTTTTCTCCATGTCTTTCGGCGCCATTTTTATCTGATTATAGCCCGAGGATCCATCCATGAAGGAGACGACTTTGAACTTTGCTGTACTATCAACCAGCATGTCAATGCGTGGCAAAGGAAAGTCGTCCTTCGGACTTGCTTTGTTCAGATCCCTATAGTCTACACACATTCTGACCTTTTCGTCCTTTTTAGAACTGGTACGATGTTAGCTAACTGTTGAGGATATTCTGATGTGGCGAGGAAACTTGCGTCAATCTGTTTCTGTACTTCCTCTTTGATTTTGATGGCCATGTCCGGGTGAGTCCGTCTTAACCTTTTTTTTACCGGCGGACATTCTGATCTTAACGGTAGATGGTGTTCCACGATGCTGGTGTCCAACCCTGGCATGTCCTGTTAGGACCAAGCGAATACATCGGGAAACTCTTTGAGAAGCTTTATCAAACTTTCTTTGACAGTTGGACTGAGCAGGGCCCTAATCTTGACTTCTTTTCTCTCCTCTTCTGAACCCAAGTTAACTGTTTCCAACGGCTCTTTGTGAGGTTTAATGGACCTTTCCTCTTGTCCGAGGAGTCGGGAGATCTCCTCTGGAATTTCTTTTTCATCTTCTTCTTCAGCCTCAAATACCGGGAATTCAAAGTTGGGAGAAGGCATCAGATTGTATGTTTCAATGGGGTTTAAAACAAGCAATCTGCATGACGTGATGATTGTTTTTTAGAAGAGATAGAGAGAAATGCAAGAGTGTGTGTAGTGTATTTTCTGATAACTGCTTGTTTTTATTATTTGTTTTTTTTAGGATTACCATTTTCTGAAAAAGAGAAAAGAGAAAACAGCAATTAATGCGGAAATTACAGAACGACGTTTATTTATTCAAGATTTTGTCGATTCTTGAAACTACAGCCCTGTAAAACAAAATATGTCGCTTTGGGCAAAGCAAAGAGGTATATTTACAGAAAGTGAGCCCTATCAAAACATCCGTTTCACCTGGGCAGGGTGAAAGGTTAAAACAAAGATGGCCATTACTGGGACTTATGAACGATCTTCAGAACATCGACTGCAACCCATTGGCGGCGAACTCCTCGGTGAATCGCAAAGTCTGGTACCTTCCTTGATTTGTCTCCAGAAATAACGCTGATTTCTGGTGGAGCATGATCATTGGAATCTGTCTCCCAGGCAGAGTTGTCATAGGAGGATTCCTCAGTTGTATTTTGCATAATATTTGTGCTCTCAGGTATATCTCCCCATCCAGTTGGCCGGATGTCTTCGAGCCTGATACGAGAGCTTTCAGGAGCGGTGTATTTGACCATAAAGTCGTACTTACTGCTCGGTTGTCCCAGGGTGTCCCACACTTCTTTGGAACTGGAGGAGTCATCTCTCTCGATGACGTTGACCTCGGGAAAATCATAATTAATGAGTTATAGTCCTGCAAATTTCGCAAATTCATCGTCGTGCTGGATACTTTCTGAATGACCTGAGTGTTGATCCAATGACATGGTGGGGACGAATGTATTCTTTTCAATGATGCTCAGCTGATTTTCATTGTTCGGCTGATTTTCTTGCCCCGAGTCTCCTGGGTACGGCTTCCAGATAGGCAGGCCATCCATTGGGCCATAATAGTCGTGGTCAAAGTTGTCTTTCATCAGAGTGTCTTCCTCTAATGAGTTTGGTGGAGCACGGAATCCTTCTGGATCACAACCCCCGTATATCATTCCGACGTCTGACCTCGGTATAAATCTCGGACTCTGTGCGGGATAGCAAAATAACATAGGCGCCTCTTCCTGAGACATATAATCGTCCTTGTTAAGATAGGACTTCCATTCCTCATCTGTGTCAGAGGAATCTCCCTCGTTGATGGTATGTACTTCTTGAGACACTGGGTGAAGGAAACCTCCGCTATGGAAGAAGTTCTGAATGGGATGAAGACTTTCATCGTTAGCAGCTGTCTGGGTACAGGTTATAGAGAAACCAAGACCCTTCTTTGTTTTGTTATCAGTATGAATGACAAGTTGTCCCAATCCTTTTGCGTTGTTACTCTAAATTACTTTGAGAGCATCTTTTTATAAGGAAATCGACGTTCCTTTTTCTGATTGATTTTAATTGCTCACCGAAAGTGCTTGGAACTTAGTTCCAACAACCTCCTCTAGTTCTACATAAGTGGATAATGATAGGTTACTCACGATCAAGGCTTGTTCTCCACAGACCGTGACGAGTTGGCCATTCTTGACAAACTTCAGCTTCTGGTGAAGTGTCGAAGTGACTGCCCCAGCCTGGTGTATCCAAGGTCTTCCTAGTAAGCAACTGTATGTTGCCCGGATGTCCATGACCTGGAAAGTGACTAGGAAAGTGTGAGGACCGATAGTTATGGGAAGGTCGACTTCGCCGATAACTGCTTTTCTGGACCCGTCAAATGCTTTGACGACGACCTCATTGCCTCTCATTGGAGATCCTTTGAATGATAGTCGCATTAGAGTGGACTTCGGAATGACGTTTAGAGTCGATCCGGTGTCTACCAGTACGCTGGCTAAAGCACCGTCCTGGCAGTTAACTGTGATATTGAGCGCCATGTTGTGACTTTTGCCTTCTTCTGGCAATTCCTCATCACTAAACCCCAAGTTGTTGCAGGAAGTGATGTTAGAGACGATACTATCGAATTGTCGTATTGACACATCCTGTTCCACAAAGGCCTGTTCTAAGACTTTCTGTAGAGCCTCTCTATGGGCTTCGGAACTGAGTAAAAGAGATAACACAGAGATCTTTGAAGGAGTTTGTAATAGTTGATCAACAATGTTGTATTCACTTCTTTGGATGAGCTTCAGCATCTCATCATCGTTCTTTGAAAGGTCGGGATCACTGGATTGACCGACTGGCGGATTAGGAACTTCTGTGTGAGGTTCCTTTTCTCTGTTAGGTTCTCCAACTCCTCTGCTGAAGATTCGACCGCTCCGTGTTACTCGACTGATGTATGCAATATTCACGATGGAGGGTAATGGAATTTCCTTTCTGTTCTCAATTGTTGCTGCACCGTATTTGTAAGGGATCGCCTTAGCTGAGTCATACGGTACTGGTCCCGACAGATAGATAACTACAGGTGCCTTCTGATTTTTCTGACCATTGTAAGTAACTTCAATAAATTCCTGGTTAAGAACCTTTGATTCGTCAAGTAGAGGGATGATGGTACAAACACCTTTGGTCATTTCATGATCAGAGATTACAACAACATTTTAATCTGATCCACGAAGTAGTCGGGCATCAAGTTGATGGACCCCGAAACCGAATATTTTTGAATCTCTTTGTGGTCCTACTGACTCTGAAGGGCTGCTCACACGAGGTAGCATCCTTGGTTATTATCCGAGCAGACCCTACAGCGCTCGTAGTTATGTGGTGGCACCTGGCCACGTCCGCTTTGAATGCAGTGTAACCTCACCAGGTCTATTTCTATAGATCGGACATCCTGACTTTGATGCCTAGTAGGGTTCCAGTTTATCACACTGATTTGTTGCGTGTGTTCATCCATATAGATCGGAAGCCACCAGTTTTTTAACAAGTGTTGTAAAGCTCTTTGAACAAGAGCGCACCCTTGGTTACTCTCACAACATACTGTACAGTTCAGATAATCATGTGAAGTGAGAAAATCGAGTTGGACTTGCTTGGCGTGCAACTCCACCAAGCTGGTATTCATCAAGCGAATATCAAAGATTTGAACCATATTCACTTGATACTGATTTCCATCGCGGTAATCCTGAATCCATCCAAGATCCATCTGACGCTGGAGGGCCTCTTGTACAAAAGAGCATCCCTGTTTGTTTACCGAGCAGGTCAGACAGGAATTATACTCATGCCGTGGCAGATTATGGTACTGGCTTTGCCTTGAGTGCATTGCCACCAAGTTGACATTCATTACATGGATGTCATGGTTCTGAATAATGTTGGAACTTGTATAAGTCATGTTAATTCCACGAACTCGGTGTTCTTGGATCCATTCGAGATCCAATTGTTCCTGTAGAGCTGATTGCACCACAGAACATCCTTGATTGTTTTTAGAGCAGATATCACACTGGTGATAATTATGAGGTGGTACATGGCCGTATCCACTCTGTCTATAATGCATCTTGACCTAGTTAGCCCTTAATAAGAGTACATCATGAATTTGATAGTTGTTGTTAGACTCTGCTTCTATCAAATTTACTGCGGCTTTCTCGTGTTGAGGCAGCGGGTTTGTGAGAACATTCGGATTCGTATCTTTGAAAGATAAGACCCCGCTCCTAACAAGCTTTTGCACATCAGATTTAAAACTGAGACAGTTTTCTATGTTATGCCCGGGTCCTCCTTGATGGTAAGGGCAAGTCTGATCCGCTTTGAACCAAAAAGGCGGATTTTCCGGTACTGTAAGAGGAGACCTGGATTGGACGTGTCCCTTAACCAGTAAGAGTAGGAACAGTTCTGCGTACAACACCGGTATAGGGTCGAACCCTGGTGGTCGCGTTGTACGATAGTTGTTATATGGAGGACGATCCTGCTAAAGAGGCTGTTGTGTCCTTTGCTGATATTGTTGTTGAATCAGTTGGCTCTGAGCAACCTGAGGTTGATACGTAGGAACAAGCCCGGGGTTGATAGCAGGAGTTACGGCTGCTACTGGTTGGTATCGTCGCCTTTGCTTTCCGAGAGAGATGTTCCCAATATCTATTCTTTTTTCTTAGGGAGAGCACTACCGTATCTTTTGGTACTGCTTGATGATCCAACGTCTTTAACTAAACGCCCTTCTCGGACTGCTTCCTCAAGATGAACTCCCATGCCCACCATCTCGGTGAAGTCACTGGGTGCATTGGAGACCATTCTGTCGTAGTAAAATGAGCCCAAGGTCTTTAAGAAGATCTTTGTCATCTCTTTTTCCTCAAGAGGTGAACAAATCTGGGCGGCAATTTCATGCCATCTCTGAGCGTACTCCTTAAAGGTTTCCTTGTCCTTCTGTGACCTGGCTCTGAGTTGATCTCTGTCTGGTGCCATGTCCAGGTTATACTTATATTGTTGAACAAAGGCAGTGCCAAGATCTCTGAAAGTGCCGATCTTAGTGCGGTTTAAACCCATGTACCATTTGAGTGCGGCACCGTTTAAACTATCCTGGAAGTAGTGAATTAGTAGTTCCTGGTTCTTTGTCTGAGCTGACATTCGCCGAGCGTACATCACCAAGTGGCTTTGAGGGCAAGAGTTACCCTTGTACTTTTCAAAATCGGGTACCTGGAACTTGTGCGGAACTTTCACATTGGGGACCAAACAAAGGTCTGCGGCGTCCTTTCCAAATAAATCCTGACCGCGAAGGGCCTGCAGTTCTTTCTACATCTCCAGGAATTGTTCCTGGAACTCATTCATTCTGTCGAACATACTTCCGTTTCCACCAGAAGGTATCTGTGGAATCTTTCCTTCTGGGACAGTGTGTACCACGGGTGGTGGTATAGTCATTATGGCCGAGACTCTCGGTGCCTCCCGAAGTTTGTAACCTTCAGGAGTTGCTGCCATGCCCCTAGCATCTTCGCATTCCTGAAGTTTGTAACCTTCAAGCCCAGCAGCTCCTGCTGAAGTTTCCGGATCTTCAGTGATCAACGGAATATATCCCTCTGGGATATAGTTAATTGGCATGCCCCAGGGACGATCTTTCGGAATTTGGTACCTAGGATCATACTTTTCCACTATGGGCGTTAATGTGATATCTAAGATCACAATCCTTTGTTGTTGCATTTGAGCTTCTGCTAGAGCTTGCATGTCGTTATGAAGCTTTCTCAGATCCTCTTTCAAAGTGTCGATCTCTTCTCTCAACTCTCTATTCTCTTCCTCGAGATCATCCATCTTTTTCTGACGATTGGCCCGAGTATTGTACGAATGAGACAGTTTGACTCTAGAATAGAGACGCAAATGTGAGATTTGTAGGTAAGAAGAATACGTTACGTGAGAATGATGAATGATATGCAATGATTATATTCAGTTTTTTTTTTGTTATTCAAAGTAAACTTCGACAATTGGATTGAAAATATCAAACAGTGGGGAAACCCTGTTTTATTGAATTCAAAGATTACGGAAATGGAAATATAGTAATTTACAAAGTGTTGTAAAAGGAAATCTAAACTTATGGGTCCTGAGTCTTCTCTGAAGCGAGCTCAGGTGTTGGTTCTGGTACTTTCCTTTTCTTTGACCGGGGCTCTTGGGTCGTTGTCGGGTCGTCATTTCTTTGCCAAGTGAAAGGAGCGAGAAAATTCCTTTGGTCATCCTGATTTTCTACAGCATGTTGCTCTAAAATCTCAATCAGAGCATCTTTATCTTTCAATAGTTGCTATATTTTCTTACACTCCACAGTGAGAATACGGTACTTGTTCCTCCAAGACCTCTTCTCCTGCTAAACTTTGTTGAGAGTAACTTGAAGTTTTTCTGTCTCAGACATAAAATAAAGGACCGAGTCCCTTAATGGAAGAACTTCTTGACGAGGATAAGGCATCCTCAGCTTGAGAGCTCTAGTTTGCACCCAGTGGAGATAAGGCTCCACCGAGACACAGTCTGGTTTTCCTAGAGACTCTCTTCCTTTCCTAAGAACGTGTTTCCAGGCATGCACTATTTCTGTCTTTAGTGCCCTGTCGTTTTCTCCTTCCTTGAAGACAAGACCTTCCAGATGAGCATTACGCGGGACATGCCTCATTGGGTATCCAAATTGACGACGAAATAATATTGGATGATATTTGATTCCTCCCTTAGTTCCTATAAGGGGTATATTTGGGAAATTTCCACAACGATCAATGATCCTGATCCCGTCATAGATTCGATTGTACCAATCGATGTCAGAGTTGGTAAGAGACATGATTCTCTGCGACCAACGTAAAGTATTCTTTTGATCCCAAAATGCAGCAGACTTGGGTAAGTGGGAAGCGAACCATTTGTACAACAAGGTTACACAACATGTGATCATTCCTCTGCTGTACAAATTCCTTAAGTGTACCGAATGATAAGCATCTGCGAGCAAGGTCAGTACATGGTTTCCAATCAGAAAAACCTTAATGGCATTGATATCTACAAAGTTATCGATGTTGGGAAACCAAAATAACCCGTAGGTGAGCAAAACAAAGATGCTCTCGAAAGCGGACATGTTCCCTATACTAGCAAAGTATAGAGCTTTCTTTGTCAAGAACTGGTTGGCAAACCCTGGATTCCCCCTTTAGTGGTCAGGTGAGTCCTGGCCTCTGACTCGTCCAAATAGATTGCTCTCAAAATGGTTTGATCCTTTGGAATTTTTTCTAGTCCAGAAAAGAGAGCTTGGTCAGTAATATGTAAATCAGTCAGGTGAGAGTACTCCTCCAGTGTTGGTGCTAGTTGATAATACGGGAATGTGAAATAGTGATAGACCGGATCGTAGAACTGGATTAGTGTGGACAGGATTCCTTCGATTACATGGACCCTTAACAAGGACAGTAGTCCTCTATACTTGGCTCTGAAAGCCTCAGGGTTGGTGATCATTCTCGCCAGACCTCTTAAATCCTCTAGTTTTGGAACCTTGAAGGTGTACTTGTGAGTTTTCCATCTACCGAAATCCATTAGTAATCTCTTTATCTGACATTTGAAATCATTGTCTTAGTTTAATTTGAAAAAGAGAGACTAGAAGAGAAGATTTTTCTTTGTTTTTTTTTTAAATGTTTTTTAAATGAATGTCAAGGCTCTACCCATCCCCAAAGGTTTATACTGGTGATTTTTTGTACCTGTCCGTAAAATCATTGATCCCTCTTGGGATAACAACAGCAAGCGGATCGCCAGCGAGCTGATGTATCTTAGAGTGATCTCAAATGAGGGTAGTATCGCGTGACAACTATTTTCGATAGCTTCCGCACTACAAAATGGTTTCAGTATACTAAAAACCTTAGCTTCTCAGATAACCCAATCCACCATACTACTTTTAACAACCGAAGTCGTATCGGCAATGTATCTGCAAATGGAGTCTCCACTGAGTTTGATGGTCGACCGGGGACTCTTAACTGGGATTCACTCCCCGCAAGATTACCCGTATAATGCCATCACCTATCTTAGGTGTATACTCGATCTTTCCACATGCGGCATCACACGCATTCCCATTAGCAGAAAAATAAACACAGATATCAATTAGGAAAAGCAGTATATATATTTTTCTTAATCATCCTAGACCTCTAGTCTTATGATCCTATACAGACAATGACTCCCCAGCTGAGTCGCCATTTCTATGATACTTTGAGAACTTAAGGTTTCATCCCTTGGGAATTCAAGAAAGAATGCCTCCCACTGTGGTCGCCACTTTTCTGTAGCGCAATTTTTGTGGTTTCGAATAACTATCACTTTGGTACTACAGTTCGATTTACTTTTTATCTTGTTGAGCTGATTAAGGAAGGGAAATAGATGTCTCCAATTAACCCTGCATGCATACTGAGGTTAAACAGTCAAAACTGTTGGTTTACATATGCTATCAAAATAGGGGTTCGTCCTTTAGGGTTATTTGCTTAAAAACAGTGTCTAGGCTATTGGTAAGATATTAGGTCTGATGCTTTTCGATTGATGTGTGAAGGTACGGGATTTTGGGTTTTTTATTAGTATGCTCGCTAAGATTTTTGCAATCTTATGCCTACGTATTCCCGAAACAGGGAAATCAGAGCGATCGTAGTTCCTCCTATTCGATGGGAGGAAAGAGGTGTTTTGGTGTCTTGTTCAAAGCCTAAGACGTGAAGCTAAAGGTGGTTTGTATCTTGTTCAAAGCCCAAGATGTGAAGCTAAAGGTTTGACTGAGAGAGAACTTGTTATCTCTAAAGAGGAATTATTGATGTTTGTATGCTATGAGCAAAGCACAAATTTGATGCTAAAAGATTGATTGACTTAACCGAGATTTTCTTTATGCAAAGCCTAAGAGGAGGCGGGAAGTTTGACTTTTCTGGGGAAAATGTTCTTTCTGTCTTGTACAAAGCCCAAGGTTGAGGCTAAAAGGGATTTTGACTCCGTTGGGGAGAATGTATCTTGTATAAAGCCCAAGATGGAGGCTGAAATGATTTGACTTAACAAGAGAGTACTTTTATTTGTCCTGTATAAAGCCCAAGATGGAAGCTAAAAAGGGTTGACTCAACAAGAGAGTCTTGAACAGGTGATTGACTCAACAAGAGCGTCTTTTATACTCAACAAGAGAGTGATTTGATGTCTCGTACGAAGCCTGAGATTGAGGCTAAAAGGAGATTGACTCAACAAGAGAGTCTTTTATACTCAACAAGAGAGTGTTTTATATGTCTTGTACAAAGCCCAAGACGGAGGCTAAAAGTGGCTGACTCAACAAGAGAGTCTTTTATACTCAACAAGAGAGTGTTTCTCTATCTCGTACGAAGCCCGAGATGGAGGCTAAAAGTAGGTTGACTCAACAAGAGAGTCTTTTATACTCAACAAGAGAGTGGTTTTATATGTTTTGTACAAAGCCCAAGACAGAGGCTAAAACTGATTGAATCAACAAGAGAGTCTGAAAAGGTTAGCTCTGCTAGGGAGAATCATTTGTAAAAAGCCCAAAAGGAGGCTGCCTTACCGCTGTGGATTCTGGAGATCCTGAAGTTGGTCCAAGTGTGGGGAACTCTCGTGGGAGAGATCGGGTTTCTGCTGGAGATTGATCCAGAGTGATCGGTGTTTTTTCCTATGTTAGAAAGGAACTTGAGAATGTCTTTCAGACTCAAGGGTCTTAGACTGTCCAAGTCTAGAGTTTTATCTTTTGTACAATGCCCAAGAAGAGGCACGGGCATTAAGGGATGAGTATCGACCCTAAAGTGGCCGTAGTTTTGACGCGGGAAACACTGCTCTAGTAAAGGATGACTAAGTTCTATCTTATACCTTTAAGAGGTCGTCAGGATCCTTGTATGAAGCCCAAGAGAAGGCATGAGAACTTCTAAGAAGCCGAAGGGTCCTTGTACAATGCCCAAGAGGATGCGAGGATGCTTTTAGGAAGCCTGTGAGTCCCTAAACCAAGAGAAGTTCAAGAAATGCAATTCACCGAGAAGAGATCATTCCAGGAAAGTTTGAGAAATTGGAAGAAACTCAAGAGATGCCATTCACGGAGAAAAGATCATCTCTGGGGAGTTAGAGTTTCTTTGACAATTTCTAAGGGTGACAGTCTGAGAAAAGGTTCACCGAGAATACTGTCTTTCTCTTTGTTCCATATTGTTTAACCCCAAGAGGAGGGAAGACTGTATCTG